>CM077026.1:91509073-92737177 GCA_039090855.1 Macrothele yani
CAGAATGAATTCTGAGTAACTTGTGCCTGTTGTTAGTTCACCAATTTTCGCTGAATTTAAGTTGTCCCAGAAAATACAAAATCCATTGAGTCTTCCCTTGTCAAAGGCAGAATTATCTTGAGGCTTGTTGTTAAACAAATTAAACCCCAACAAGCATTGCAGAGTGAGAAAGGGCAAAAATGTCCTGAAACGGATAAGTCAAGCAGACACCTGAGGGTCACGCACAGCAGAAGAAAAGAAACGAAAGGGATGAGGCTGCTACGGGAAATGCATGCAATATTTACAGGGTGAATGTCGAACGATGAATGCAACAAACATGAATCTCTAGCTATTCGAACCACAACCAAAGTCCTATAAATTCCTGAATTCTTCTATAGCCAAAGACGTTATTTAATCACAGGAAAGCGCGAGGCCTGCCTTCATTAATTTGTGATGCGGAAACGACCCGTGTCCCCATCGCCGACTCTGATTAACCATTAACAGGAATAGCCCTAAGAGGAACTCTCGAGTCCCACAGTCCCCTAACACAACCGAGAGCGGATGTACGTGTTTGTGTCTTTCTCTCGGTGGCGATGGCTCTTTGGTCGACGTAAAGAATGCCAACCATTAATTTGTCGCTGTGGAATGTCAGCTCTTCGGTACCGACAACAGAACGGATGAACTGCGTATGGAATGTTTCGTTCTTTCTTATTCGCGATGATTATGGCTTTGCCGAGTGGATAACTTCTCCACTGTTCGTACTACAGTTCTGTCTCTCTCTTTCTCTCTATCTGTATCGCTCAGTGGTTGTCATTACGTGGCAAACAATGATACTGACTTCCCGAACCACAGTAGCCAGAGGTCCTGGTTGATACGCGCACAGCCGTGCTATTTTAATAAGAAAATGTTCAACAAATTGACTGCCGAGACGTCAGATGTTCACAATTTCGTTTTAACATGCACCATTTAATTTGCTGAACTATCTAGTGTAAGCCAGCTTATTCTTTCACTGGAACGGAGCAAATTGTATAGAATACCTTCTTGACGTTAAAGTCACTTATTTTTGTAGACTTCGATCAAAGTTCAGCATGTGAGCTTCTTTTTAATCAAATGTTTAAAAATATAATGCAGTTCACCTTTTGTCGAATTAACAACTCTTAAGAACGGAGTAAAAATAGAAGTAGAATAACTTCATACTAAGGCATCTGAGGAAATATTGTTTAGAATAATACGTTCAGTATTTTAAGAATACTTTGTTAATTTTATTGTGCCGAAAAGTTTTGCAATGCGTATAACCCGATTTCTTTGAAATACATGGTATAAGTTTGATATGTGTCGCTTAGTTCATCTTAAGAAACGGCAATTGGTGAATGTATTAGCTTGCATTTGTGCCCTTTGTTTTCTAGTGCGTCTTTTGTAAAATAAAAAAAAAGTAGTTGATATCACTTTGTCCGTCCGTCTATTGACACCATATATCTGCAAGTATTAATCAGATTTGAAAAATGCTTTTTGCATTGGATAGCTTAAAATGTGAGAACGATGAACTTTGCTTTCCGTTTTTTCCCGACGCATAAGTTCGCCGCGAGATGGCAACAATTCAGATACTATGGAATTCAAAATACATTGTATCCAATATCATCATCCATTATCAATCCACTGCTGGATGAAGGTCTCCCCAAGTTTCTTCCACAATTGTCTGTCTTGAGCCTGTCTCCTCCATGCCACTCCGGCATGCTTTCGAATTTCATCCATCTCATGGGGTCTTCTTCTGGGCCTTTTTCTGTTTCTTGGAATCCATCCTAAAATTTCAGTTGTCCATCGGTAGTCTTCTTCTGGCAACATGTCCAGCACATTGCCATTTCAGTAATTTCACTCTGGGAATGATTTCGTCCACTCTTGTCATTTTCCTTATCCGCAAGTTCCTCTTCTTATCTTTCCTGGTTACGCCAAGCATGCATCTCTCCACGTTTCTTTGAGTTGTATATCTTTTTTACGCTTTCCAACCGTAGGTTGAAGAAGCTTATGTGCTGCAGCTTTGTCCGTCTTTCCGCACGATAACTCGCGTTAAAATGGTTCAATTTCGATGAAAGTTTAGTATCGGGTAGGGGACCACCTGGGGACGAACCCTATTTAAAATGGGCGAAATGTGGTCAAAGGTCAGGACGTAGGAGCGGGATCCATTCCGTTGCTCTTATGCGTCATAACTTGCGTAAAAATGCGTCTATTGCAACAATACTTTAGTATGTTGTTCCGGAGTTATACTGAACCAATTCTGTTTAATATAATTGAAATGGGGTGAAAGGTCAGGACACGGGAGCGAGATTTATTTCGCAGCCATTATCCTCATAACTTGAGTAATGATTTCTGGTATGCTGGAAAGTGTATCATAATCAATGCATTGCATGATTTTACTAACTTGTTTAGTTAAGGTCCATGTCTCTGCTCCATATGTAAGCACTGGCAGGATGCATTGATGAAACACTTTCCTTTTAAGACATAATGGCATACTGCTCCTAAAAATTGAACTGTTTCTCCCAAAACCTCCCGATCAAAGTTTTATACGCCGATTAATTTCTTCATCAATGTGACCCTCACTTGATATCTGCTGCCCAAGATAAATGTAGGTATCGGTTATCTTCAGCTTTTCTCCATCAATCGATAAGTCTTCATTTCTTGTAAAAGCATTGTACATCACTTCTGTCTTCTGAAAGTTCATTTTTAATCCCACTTCTTTACTCTTGTCAGCAAGTTTTTGGATCATAATTTGCAGCTCCGAAGGGGTAGTTGCAAAAATGACTACGTCATCAGCAAAACGAAGATGAGTTAAATAATCTCCATTAATCTTTATCTTTTTGTTTTTCCAGTTCAATGACTTAAGTACATTTTTTTATTCCAGATATTTGCTTCTAAATATGAAAAATTCTATCTTCCTTTCAATGCCATTTATAACGAAGGCTATTTTTGGTACAGTTTCTTTCTCAAGTCGTGCAAAGATTTTTTTTTCTACTTAAAACAGTGCATAGTTTTTTCGCCAGGGGCGTAGAGCTATATCTTATTTTTGTTGACATCTCTGATTCTAAGAGTCAGATTATAAAAAATTACTTCTTTATTCGAGAACATTTCCGGTGTGAAATGTTTCTAATATAATTTCAAAGTTTTTCTTAACGTACAAGTGTACCACTAAAAGACGTGCAGTATGTTCACGCTTTCGTTTACAGCATGTTTGCGGTAGTACCTGTGGGAGTAAACCCTACTGAAAGAAGTTCTTTTTTGGTCAGATACTACTAACTATGAAAACATTTTGTGTGCACTTCTTTCTCAAAATAATGCGCAATTTTGTCGCTACGGGCGCAAATACTATTTTTTCTATATATGTGATTCTAAATGTCCCATGTAAAAAAATCTTTTAACACGGATACAATTTAATTTGAGGAACACTTAAGATATGTACTTGAGCTCAGGGCAGGATTAACCCGGGACTCTATAGGGGCTATAACTTTGGGGCCCACGACGACGAAGGGCCCAGGATGCATGTCTGCGCAAAGAATAGATAGGTAGACCGAAAGAGGGGGAGGGAGAGGTTTATAAAATACACTGCTGGCCACCCAAAATTCAACACCAAGAAGGACACGAGATAGCAAAGCCAGATTTACTGGACACATAACAACAGATACATAGATGAAACGATTGAGCTTACAGGCCCGTGTGACTTGCGGAACACGCAGACATCAGTAGTTCGTGTGGCCCCTATGGCTGGCAATAACGGCACCTACACGCCGCGGCATCGAACGAAAGAGGCTTTGGATGTGGGCTTGGGGTATGTCGCCCATCGAACACGTCTGGTCGCTGATCGGCATCGTTGTGTTGGGGTATGTCTGCTCAGGCTGCTTCCACACGTTGCCACAGTTCATCAGGCGTAGCCGCGGGTGGTGCTTGCCGGGCCACTCGGTTGCCGATCAGCGACCATACATGTTCGATGGGCGACATATCGGGAGAACAGGCGGGCCACGGCAGCAGTGACACCTGGTGGGCCGTGAAGAATTGTTGCACGATGCGTGTGCCACGTGCGGGCGCGTATTGTCCTGTTGAAACGTGGCCGCTGGCAGGTTCTGCAAGTAAGGGAGGACTACAGGCTCCAAAACGTTGGAGATGTAGCGGTGCTGTTGAGTAGACCGGCGATGCGTACTAGAGGGGTGCGCGTGTCATATCCAATCGCGCCCCAAACCATGACGCCGGGCGACGGACCGGTATGGCGATGCATAATGCAGGCGTCATACGTTCTATCGCCGCGGTGCCGCCAGACGCGGAGCCTTCTAGTGCGCATCGCCGTACCAGAGAGCTCAGCGTGTTGCAGGCAGAAACGGGATTTGTCGGAGAAGACAATGTCGTGCGATTCCAAAGTTCAGGTGCGGCGTTCAACGGCCCACTGCCGCCGCACTCGCCGGTGGTGTAACGTCAATGGTAATCGGAGCAATGGGCGCCGTGCGAAAAGTCCCCACTCCTGCAGACGACGTCGAACGGTACGTGATGACACAAGTTGTTGCGCAACACACCCTAATTCCTGCGCTAACGTTCGTGATGCGGCGGTGCGAGCCGTCAATGCCCGCCGCACAACATGCCGGTCCTCTCTTTCGGTGGTGTGCTGCGGCTGCGGAAGTCGCTCACGTCGGTCCGTCCGTCCGTCCCTCCTGCACCCACCGAATCCATACTCGCCTCACTGTGGTTGGATGTCGTCCCACACGGGCGCCGATGTCTCGGTACGATAAACCGTTGTCGCGATAAGCCACTATTCGTCCTCTGTCGAACTCCGAAACGTGCTGGAATGACTGCCGTATTCTGCGACGAGGTATCAGGAAGCTTCCCACACACCGGTCCAGCAGCACAACACACTTCCACTATATACACCCCGCCGTCTGTGCACCCTTCTTGTAGTACTTTTCGGTGGCGTGACGGGCACACATGATTTGCATATGCCCTGCAATGCTAATCGTTTGCATGTCCTCTCGCGGGCTACGCATGCTGCGAATTTCGGGCTAATCGGATACTTCCTTCTTGGTGTTGAATTTTCGGTGCCCAGCAGTGTAGTTTTACTTTTGTCTCGTATGATTTTCCCTTGGTCAGAAACAGAGGCTGAAAGACAAACATATTTAAAGACAGTGACTCGCCAAGGGTAAAGATTTCATGTCGCTGTGCACAGCGGAGTCGGCGAGACAGTTTTAACGTTTTCATAACCATCCACCTACACCTTCCAATTTATACTTGGAACCGTTAGTTGCCGAAGTCTACTTTGGCTCCATATTGTATTTAACATAAAAGATGAACTAAGAAAGTTATACAATGTTAAATCAGTAGAAAATCCTAAACACAATCTAGGAATCTGAAGCTTTTAACTCATGTTCTTCTGAGAACAATGAAAAAAAATATAGTGACTTATTATGAAAACACTGCAGATAATTTAGTAGTTACAATTTTGTGTTTTAATGGACTTCATAATAGTTCTCCGTCATAAGTTCTTTGGGGGACCACTCAAACTCCTTTGCCTTGGGGCCCACTAAGGCTTTAATCCGGGCCTGCTAGAGATGTTCTTTTTAGTTCAGAATTCTGTCGCTGGGTGGTGTTTGTGTGCTTCTGTTTGCAGCTGTATCTCCGCTTTTAAAATCCCGACTGAACATTTTTCGTTTTGCGTCGTATGCCATTGGCTATAATAAAGATGGAAACATTATCCTCTTTAAATAATGCACTCCCGCTAGGTGGCGTTAAGTTCAAAACCTTTATCATGCTACCTCTGATTCCGGTAGACTTATTTGAAAATTATTTTTCTTTATCACAGCTTTTGCCGTGAAAAATACTTTTTTCATATTTTTAAATTTTGCTTTATGTAAACTTCTATGCTGGGTTTCAGAGTTGCATCATGTTTTCTTATGTACAGGGCAAATCAAAATAATTCATCCGATTTCACATCACACTATTTTATGTGTACCTAAATATACAGCTATTAAATGTACATAGGATAAAGAAAAAAATGTCCAAATTTTGTTTTCATACCTTATAAATGTTCTATGTGACTTCCATTGGCCATGCGAACTACGTCGAGGACATAATAAAATTCCCACCATACGTGATCAGGCATGTCTTGTTGTCAACGACAGCAGAGCACTATGAATATGAACTTCGAGTTTGACTTTTAAATTCTGCTTTCTCTTTCAATTATCTGATGATTTTCTTCATGCAAGTAGTGCAGTTCTATAGATAACTCCCCCATTCCTTCTGTTAAATCCATATAACTATTGCTGTTTCTGTTGTGCCTCTTGCCGTCTTTTGTTACTTAGTTCATGCTGTTCTTCAGTTAGTTCTTGCATTATACCTGTGACTAAATTTGTATTAAGATGTTCTTATCTAAAAAATTTTCAGTCTGAGAAGCTTTTTTTATGAATATATTATAATTATTTAAATTTTATTTGCGTGTGGGATTCACTCATTTTTATAAATTTGAACATCTCAGCAATCTGTTATAGATACGGTCTACAATGTAAAATATTTTCTGAACTTCACGAGCCATATTTTTGTGATTCGTTTTGTAAATTAACGGATCATCTTTGTCATATACAACCTTTTCATCGAAATGAAAGAAGAAAAACCTGAATTTCACTTATTTTACATACCCCAGAAAAATTCTGAATTTTTAGAAACCTTCCCGCAATTCCTTTCGCATATTTACGGTAAATTGCCGTTTCAAGAGGTGTTAACGAACATTTTGGCAGCCCCGGTGGCGCAGTGGTCTAAGCGATGGCCTGTGATCATTCGTCCGAACGGGGTCCGGGTTCGAATCCCGGTCAGGCATGGATGTTGTGTTTGTCTTACGGCACTTGCTCTCTCCCTTCCCTGGAACCAGTGACCCTAAATTAGGGACGGGCGACTGCTTATAGCCCATTGAGTTGCTCACGGTGGTCGTTAAACCTCCGATCAAAAAAACAAAAACAAAAAAAAACGAACATTTTGAATTTTCAGAAATATTCCCTGCAATTCCAATAGTAAAGGAAAAATTTGGTTCCACTTTTTCCGTATGCATATGAAGAAAAATTTCCGGTAATAGGAGCGACCAATTTGCGTGAATACCTTAGCTATGATTTACTGTTAAATTTATTGTATGATGTCTATATATCAGTCTGTGGACCGCTTAAGAAGAGCTATTACAGCTATCAAAAGTGAATTTTTTATTTAGGAGTTTTGCGAATTAATACTATGAAGAAGTACATTGCGACTTTTCTTAAAGATAAATTAAGGTCACTGTTTAATAAGTTCTCAGGTGCTTCGAAAAATCACGATGAAAAATATATATAATTTTAAATATGTCCTCCTATAGAATTAATAAGATCATTGGAAACGCATTCAGAACAATAAGTTCCAACAGAAAATAAAATGACCAATTCCCCTACATTAACAAAAAAATAAATAATAATAATAATCATTGAGCAGTTAGAGTTAATAGGGAATGGAAAGGGCTCTTTAATGTAATACGCCGGGGGAAAAAAAGGAATAGAAAAGTCAACATTAGAGATTTTGCGAAATTTTAGTAAAAATACGGAAAAACACCAAACGGATTTTTCTGAAATAAACGGAATTACTGACTACCGAAATTCTGTCAAAATACCAAAGTTAGAAAAAACGTAAACATTTAAAACGGAAATTTCGGATACGAACCAGCAACTTTGTCGCACGTTATTTTCAGAAATTTTCTGTGAATTCACACCACTTATTTTTTACAGTGTAGGTCATACAACATCAGGTCAAGTAACTTTTTAGGAGTTAGTCGTTCTATCTCTGATTTTAAAACGTGATCCGTAATGAGAATTAACCTAATCATTAACCTAATATGTTCTCTAATCCCGATGGTAAAGTTATACCGCTGTTGGCGGTCGTCGGAGCCCTTTAGTGGGAACAGGATGCACCACGGGAAGGCGGGGCTGACATTTGTCAAGGAAAGGCTATGATATGCTTCGCATCACCTGACTTTAAAAAGAACTCGTGGATCAGGAAAATGACAAGAGTGAAAGACATCATGATCACAGTAAAATCTCTGAAATGGCAATGGGCTGGGCATATTGCCAGAAGGACCGCCCATCGATGGACAACCAAAATTTTTGACTAGATTCCAGGGGGCATGAAAAGACCCAGAAGAAAACCACATGGGAGATGAGTGGATGAAATTTGGAAGTATGCAGGTGTAACATGGAGGAGACTGACAAAAGACAGACCGTTGTGGAAAAAAATTGGGGAGACTTTCATCCAGCAGTGGATTGATAATGGGTGACAATGATGATTATTATTATTAGTATATATAAATATATATATAAAGCCGCTGTCTCAGGTTGATGCTCTCCTGAAGAAGGCAACCTGGTTTTCGTTTTTTTGTTTTTCATTTTACCATTTGTTTTTTCAATACTTGTACATTTTCAAATCTACAGCATTTTATTTGGATTTTCTGGGTTATCAGACTTTCTTCTTGTTATAACCGCTCGCCAATTTTGAACACATATTTTTTTTATTCGTTTATACTTCTTGTATTTGCACCTTAAATATTTTATCGAAACTTCTGCGTTTTCATTTTTCAGTTATCTGCATTTATTGCTATTCTGTTAATCCCTTTGGTATAATACTAGCAGCGCAACCTAGATGTTGGCCTTTTTAGCACGTCTTTTGTAAAAAAAAATCGTGCTTATCTTACCGGTTTGCCCGTCAGTCCGTCAGTACCCACGATATCTATGCAACTATTAGACCGATTTGAAAATTTTTTTTTGCATTGGGAAGCCTGAAATATGCGAATGATGATCCCTTATTTCGTTTATTTTTTACGATGCACAATTTTGCCGCTAGAGGGCGTAAATGCAGAAGATATCGAATTCAAAAATTCGTTTTATTCCACATATTTGCTTCTAAACATTCGATTCAAAAAATACTTTTATCTTTCGATTCCATTTATGTCGAAGAGTATTTTAGATATAGTTACTTTTCAAATTACGCATAGAGTTTCCGTTAGGGGGCGTAAAAGTAAATTACATTTTTCGCGATAACTCTTCTTCTAAAACTCCGAGTAGAAAAAAGTTTCTTCAGCGGATACACTTCCTAATGGAAAATCTTTTGCATATAATTTGAAATTTTTGGTAAAGGGTACTTTGGCCACCAGGGTGCGTAAGTGTTAATTTTTACTTCTGATGTATTTGCCATAAAATCTGAGATTCTAAAATATCGATTGAAAAAATTCTTTCGTGGACTGATGCCACTCACAGCAATAAACCTTTTCGGAATATTTCTTCTTAAAATATTCTACAGTTTCTTCGCCAGGGGGCGTAGATGTATATCTTATTTTTGTCAATACCTCTACTTCTAAGAGTCCGATTTGAAAAATTCCTTCTTTGTTGGATAGTGTTTTCAGTGTGACATGTTTTCATATAATTTCAAAAATTTCAAGTTTCACAGACTTTCCGCTAGGAGGCGTAGATGTAAATTGCGTTTCCCCCCTATATTTCTGCTTCTAAACCTCCGATTTGAAAAATCTTGCTGCAGCGCATACAGCTCCAGATGGAAAATCGTTTGCACATAATATTGAAAAATTCGATTTGAAAAATTCTTCCGATTTGAAAAATTCTTTCTTTGTTGGATAGTGTTTCCGATCAGAAATGTTTTTCCTATAAATTCAAAATTTTCAAGTAAATCATAGACTTTCCGCTAGGGGGCACAA
This sequence comes from Macrothele yani, assembly GCA_039090855.1. NCBI lineage: Eukaryota > Metazoa > Arthropoda > Arachnida > Araneae > Macrothelidae > Macrothele > Macrothele yani. Next base: position 91,518,792 of record CM077026.1, read on the forward strand.
AGGTAAATTGCGTTTTCTATGTTATTTCTGCTTCGAAAACTCCGATTTGAAAAATTCTTCCTGTATCGCATACAAGACCTGATGGAAAATATTTTTCACATAATGTCTAATGTTTGGTAAAGAATGGTTTGGCCACCAGGGTGCATAAGTGTTAATTTCTACTTCTGATGTATTTGTAGCAATATTTGGGATCCTGAAAACTCGACTAAATTTTTTTCTTGGACCGATACCGCTCACATGGAAAAACCTTTTGAGAATACTTTCTTCCTAAAATAATGCATGGTTTTCCCACCAGGGGACATAAAGTCACATCTTATTTTTGTCGATATGTCTTTTTCTAAGAGTCCGATTTGAAAACTTCTTTCGGTGTTGGAGAACGGTGCGAAATGTTTCTCCTATAAATTCATGTTTTTATTAACGCACAAGTGTGCAACCAGGTGGCATTAGCTCACGATTCCGTTTACAGCAGTATCTGAGGGATTAAAAACCCGATTGAAAAACTTCTTTCCTCCGTCAGATACTATTGCTTTCCATACCGGTTCCATTGAATTTGAATAGCTTTGATAAATTTAATTTGCATCAGAAGGGATTCAAAAGATGTGCTTATTACACCCGAAAATTCGGTGTGATCTTTCTTGTTGTAATTGTATTGATTTCCTCATGCGCACTTTTAAGTTTATGAAATATTAAAAAAAGACATTAAATTACAGTTTAACATGCCACAACCCTGCGCTCAGCTGATAGAGCTAGTGACACTTAGTATAATACGTAGGATAAATGTCTTATATGTGTTTTTAAGTGCTTGTAAAATTTGAGATTTTCCTACATACCATATTTATATATATATATATGGTTTGTAGGAATATCTCAAATATATACGTATATATAAATATGTGAACGACAATTAATGTTCTTACATATAAAACAGCATTAATGTTCATATATATATATATATATATACAGAGAGAGAGAGGGTAGTAATACTGTTTCTCTTCCGCACCATTATCGTAAATGTTTTTCGGAATTAGATGTTTCCTACAAATTACACAACGTTTGAGAAATTAGATTTGTGAGCCGACTTCGAAACATCCAGTTATTAGATGCTTTACTGCATTGTTATTAATGCGTTTTGTTTTGTATTTGCTGCTATCATGCAGTGAAGTACGCGCAGATAGTTTTGCCACACGAAACTTTTAGATTAACATAGATCGATAATTCCCTATGTCATAAAATCGCGCTGGATATTTGTTTCTAAAACCTAACAACTCCGTTGATAAAAAGTGTAGCTCGTGCTTTTATTCACGTTAATAAATGCGTTTGCACCATTTGTACCTAAACGCCTCGGAATGTTTAATTGTAAAATACATATTTTGTTTGACAAACTAATGGAAGCGGTGTGTCGACGGTATCCTCAATTAATCACTCGTAAATGATAATGCCAAGTATTAACTACTGCAGAGAACATTAATTGCCGTTCCTAGTTGTTTTACCACAGGCGGTTGGACCATTTGGACCGCAAATGTCAGGTTCAGTGCTTAGGCTCTTCAGAATATGTACTCTCTAGTTTCTGAAAGAGCGAAACGGATGTAGATTATTTAAGGTCGTTACCAACAACAGAAATTTGCTTCCTAATGCCAAAATAAAGAAGAAAAGAAATATGTGTAGACTTCTAGAGAGGAGTAACTTCCGAAACTCGATAAGTTAGACATTACGATGCTTCCAATCAATGCAATTATACATGTGTGCACGTCTATATATTGAATCAAAGCTACTAAAGAGCATAGCCGAAAAACATAAGATAAACTTTAGAATTTAAAACGAAAGTTGCAAAATAACCTGAAGATCAAAACGCGCAACGCAGCAGTTATGAAAATTCAGAATTCACATTCTATTAAGAAGCGACTGAAGCAAAAAAATGTTTTGATTCATACCAGGTACAACATAGAAAAGGTTATGTGTTGACCTGTGTGAGTAAAAAGAGAAAAAATAGAACAACTGAATGTAGAAAGTGTCGAGAATACTGAGCCTTGGCTTTATCAAGGACCAGCAAAAACTCTGCATTTTCTCACTTCCACAAAGACCTATTTGGAAATGGGTTTCTGCAAAGTCATAGATGCAAGTAATAAGCCCACCAAAAAATTTAAAATATATATATATGTCATAACCTCCGCAGAGTTGTATGACCAAGCTTTAGTTAACAATTTAGCTTGCATCCATAACTTTCCTGGCCCGACCCATGCTCTTCATCTGTTACTATTAAACAGAAAGAAGATGATTATAGAAAACTCAAGTTGTAAGAGTGACATAATGAAACAGAAAAAATGTTCAGCAATAACAAATTGCCAAGTTCGCCTGAGAGAGAATTTAAACCTGAATAGCAATACAAAAGTATTACAAATTCTTATACATTACAATAAAAAAGTAAATATAAATTTTTTCTAAAGCACAGATTCTTGAAAGAAAACTGGATTATAAAAAACCCCTGCTCTACAACTTCTGACAACACAAAAACGAGAATAAAATAAAGACAATAATAAACTAAAGAAAAGTTTTGTGAAGGTTATGTGACATAAACAATTAGTTGCAATATGTACAAAGTATTTCAGAAGTGCTTTAAGTGCATAATTAAGTAGTTATTAAGACCTTAACTACATTGAAAACACATCGCAGACTACGAGAACAATGAAACGGCCGGCTGCTTTGCCTTAGTTCCCTAAAAAACGCGCAAAGTTACCAAGAAAAGAAAGAGTTAAAATCCGCAAAAAAGTTAAAGGACTTGATAGTGCCTAAATGCTTAAAGCAAAAAAAGAAAAAATGTTCAAGAAGTTCAAACATTGAACTTGGAAAACCTAAAGCCCAAAGACAATGAAGAGAGCTTACCTCTTATGCAACCTAACTTTCTCCACTCTTGAGGAAACATGGCCGACCTTTTAACCCAAACTTCCAAACACCCCTGCCACTCCCAAGTCGCTGGGGGGCAGTGTGGGTGGGGCTGAAGGCCTCCACACACTGAAAGAAATCCTACTCGCGGAGATTTTAACTAGAGAAAAAAAAATTTAAGATTGTGGACCTGTTTGATCAGAAGAGCAGAATTAACTCTCCAGAATACATGAGAAATATTATGAAATACACAAGTAGTGTATTTAATAATCTTTGCATGTATTTAATCACCTTAGTGAGCTTCTGTAGACTTTTCAGAATCCTATTAATTTTAATGTTAGTTTTACTATTTTTAGTATAGCTATTCTAGTGAGTGAATAACTAGTTTTCTTTTATATTTATTTTTATTTTATTTTATAAACAGATTTTTAAGTTTTTTTTGTGATTTTGTCTATATTATTTAATTTTTTATTTTTAATAGGACCTTCTTATCCATAGCACTAAGGTTCCTTTTTGTAGTTAATATGCATCCTCTAGCCAACTTCCAAAAGGCTTTCATTGGTCAGAATCATATTATTAACTGTGCAGAAAATTAAAGCAGATCTGCCAACCTTACTCTATTATTCAGAATAATTTTTCTTAAAGTTCTTTTGATGAAAGAAGTAGGAATTTTCTTCTCTAGAAAACTGTCTAATAGTATATTAATGTGGTAGTTGAAGTCCAAATTGTTGCTGCAAATTCTTGAAATTCTAAGCACCTGAGAAATTAGTATTCTCAATTACTTTGGTTGATATGTTATAATTCCAGTGAAGATATTTAATTACTTTGAAAGGAAAATTAACTCTTTTATCAAAGAGGCTAAACTATACATATGGTAATGAGTACTTACTGCCATTTGACTATCTCTCTCTCTCTCTCCTAAAACACACAGAGAGAGAGAGAGAGAGAGAGAGAGAGAGAGAGAGAGAGAGACTGACTGCTCTAGCGGTAGCATTAACACAAGAGTTTCATGGCATGCGTAAGTACGAATTTATGGTCTGTCTGTTGCCACTGGTGACGCAGTGGTCTGAGCGCTGTTTTCTGATCTGTCATCCGAGATAGTCCCAGGTTCGAATCCCGGTGAGGCATGGACTTCAGGTTCAAATCCCGGTAAGGATGAGGTATCCGGGTTCGGATCTCGGTGAGGCATAGATGTTATAATTTATTGCCTCAGCGCGTTAGCCCTATCATTGGCGACGCAGTGGTCTAAGCGCTGATTTCTGATCATTTGTCCGAGATAGTTCCGGGTTCGAATACCGGTGAGGCATGGATGTAAGAATTCCTTGACTCAGTGCGTTGTCCCTATAACTATAGTGATGCAGTGGTGCAAGCGCTGGCTTCTGATCATTTTGCCCGAGATAGTCCCAGGTCCGAATCCCAGTGAGGCATGGACTCGAGATTTCGAATCCCGGTAAGGATGAGGTGTCCATGTTCGGATCTCGTTGAGGCATTGATGTTAGAATTTATTGCCTCAGCGCGTTGGTCCTATCACTGGTGACGCAGTGGTCCAAGTGCTGGTTTTTCGTTCGAGATAGTCACAGGTCCGAATCCCGGTGAGGCATGGACTCGAGGTTCAAATTCCGGTAAGGATTAAGGGTTCGGTTACGAAACCGGTGAGGCATTGATGTAGAAATTTATCGCCTTAGCTTGTTGTATATGTCATTGGTGACGTACTGGTCTAAGCGACGGGTTCTAATCATTTGTTCTACATGGGTCCGGGTCCAAATCCCGCAGAGGCATGGATCTTACGGCATTGGCTCATTCCCTTCCTCGGAACCAGTGGCACTAAATTAGGGACAGACGACTGCTTATAGTCCACTGTGTTCTTTGCTGTTTACATTACGCTTCTCCTCCCCCCTAGAAAAAGGTTCTTTTAAGCATTTAAGTGTAAAACCGTTAGACAGTAAAACCTCTGTATAGTAAACACCTTGGACTTCAAAATTTGTCCGCTGTTCAGGAGATTGACTTCTGACACTATCTAAACTCACAATACAAAGCACTTCTTACTAAATTCCATACATGATTAAAATCATGTGTTTTCATTAACTTGTTTTGCTGTTTGTTTTACAATGAGAAACAATAAAATATATGTGGTTACATACAGTATATGTACATTATTTTCATTTTAAAATAAATTGCATATATTGTACGTATTTTGATGCATGTTTAAGGTGGACGTCTAGTGATTTTGCTTTTTATACTTCCAATGGGCAAACTTCTGTACACTTCTTTTTCACAATTAATGCGTTCCTAAGAATAAAAATTTGAGCATCGAATAAAATAGTTTCATATTATAGCTTATTACACTGTGTAAAAAAAATATAATTAAAAATAGAACCTGAACTTACTCGGGTTTTATTTAAGTACAATATTATCGTAAACGAGTACATGACATGCTCAAATATAAGTAACCATACGTATTTACAAATAACTGCTTCAATAAACAAATACAATTTCGTATTACTTCATTTTAGATATTATTGATTTCAAGAGAAATTGTTTAATAAATTTGTAAAGTGACACACATAAATATTTAGTACAACGAAGTCACTGACCACAAGTAATTTAATTAGGCATAAAGTATCTTTGTGTACGTTTTTACATTAACTATATCTATGTCAATCACATAAATAATATATTGTCGCCTCCACTATATTTGTCATAAAATTGTGCAGTCCATTTGCCCAGCATGTGACAGCAAGTATGTCTATTATTCCAGATGTGCATCGAATAATATACTTCCAGTTGATTCTATGAATAAATGAGGATGTATGGAGTACACGTATTCCAAATTTGAAATCGAACCGCGGATGGCTTACTGGTTAGAGATTCATACTGCGAATGGATGGACCACAGGTTCAAACCTAGCATGGTAGTGTGAATTTCTAACAATCGCTGAATATCCGCCGTGCATCGGAACAGCACATTAAGTGACGGTCCCCTGATAGGAATCCCCCTGTTAAAGTCCCTCAGCCCTCCAGAATTTCTTTCTGCCTTCTATGTGCAAAATCGTACGGACAGACAAGATTGTTGTAAAAATTCTCCATTGCAGGATGTGAATATTAACCCGATGTTCCGCAAAGTGTTGGGAAACTGCTGGCTACCATCTAGCAGTGATGGGTCACTGCTGACTGAAATCTGCCGCTCACGGCCCGGTAGCGGTCCGTTGGTGGCAGCGCGATCAGTTGGCAGCCATTGATGGCTCTGTAGCATTACCGTGAATTGTGGTCCTCCACGCAAGTGCCACAAGTGGCCCGTTGCTGGCAACCAAAGCAACCCCAACACCAGGTGGAAGAAACGGGACTGTGCATGCGCAGAAGCAACACGTGCTGTGTCTCTCGTGGTACGAGTTAGTTGAAGACGACGCTGTCGCCATTGTGTTATTTTAGTGGATGTTAAAAAAAAAAATTGTAGAGAGGCGAATTAATTTCCTATAACGAAATGCCACGTCGACGAATATATCAGATTAAGCCATGAAATACGTACTAGATTACAGCCATGAAATACACCCACTCCATTCTCATGAATAACAAGAATAATTTCTGCGTAATCTTTCATTTTAACCTACGCTAAACCGCTTGAAACAGAAGTCCTGGAAAAACATTAAAAAAACGTTATGTTGGAAGAAAAACGAAGAATTATACGCTTTCAAAATTTATCCATTATTTGAAAAAAAAAAAAAAAAAAAAAAAAAGCCACGCTATGTGGATGTAATGTACTCATCCATGGGTTGACTACACAAGACTGGAGGAATTCACTTTTAAAATTAATGAGATGTAAAATAAAATATCTTTCCTCTTTAAAACAAATGTAGCTTCGGACAGCGGACAGGAAAGATACAACATTAAAAATGTAACAGAATGTGACATGAACGGGTAAATACATATATTGTATTAATTCAACAATCGCCCTTCAAGACGACAAGGGCAACACGAAACTTTAGAAAGCACCTTTAAGTTGGTACACTCGTACAAAATGAGTGAAATTCCCTTAACGTAAAAAACACGCAAACGTTACGTTAAAAGAATAAATTTATGAATTATATGAAACTGACATTTATGAAAAATACCTCGCAATACTGTAAAATTAAAAAGAGAACCAGGCGTTACACATTCCGCAGCAAAGAGGCTCAGCTTTAAGTAAACCCTCGTGCGCCCGCTTCCCACGCAGGCAGTCCTTGGTTCGTTTCCACCCAGTTCCAAACGGACTTTTTTAGGACCTGTTGAGAAAATTTCTCCAGCGCTGTACTATAATGCAGAAATTTCGTAAGGCGAAAAAAAAAGTAGTTGCAGCTTTGGAAAACTGCGGTTATCCTTCATTTTATTATTATTTTTTAAATGACTACTACTGGGAAATTGACGGACAAGATTCGGCAAGCCATAAGTTATGTCACGCGATTGACGGCTGCCAATGCCGGTAAACTAGCGGACCACAATAGGCTAGCCATATTGCAGTGTTGCTGAAGGGTCACTTGTGGCAGTTACTGCCTGTGATGGATAACTAGTGGGCCTGTTCTGTCATATGACAACTGATGGGGGTGCCACTGTGGGCCCGCTGCTGGCCCGAGCTGCGGGCCCATGTGGTGGCCGCCGGGACATATTATTGGCGGTTGGGCGGCGGCAACATAGTGCTGGCAGTGCTGGCTCAGAAAGACTAATCTGCTGGGACTTGAACCAAATAGTACCCAGAATTTTCTACGCTCCTTAAACAGAAATATTCACATAGCGACCTGATTTTACGAAAGCTTGGAAAAAAAAAACAATTCCTTTACTTTCCTATCTCAGCAGTACCGACCATAAACCTGTCGCAGTGATAAAATATTATTTGTTCCACAACACTTCTAATTCACGGAAAGATGGGGATGGGCCAGTCACCCTGACACCAAGGAAAGATGGGAAGGGGCTAGTGCCCTTGTCACGAACATTATGCCATTGGGTATAATCTTCTCTCTCCTTCCTTAAGTTTGCCGCCATTGTTATAGCCCTTTGAATACGAAATCAGTCAAAAACGATTGGTAACAATCATACCCTAAATGAACATACTATGCAATAAACTAACAGGAAAGCAGACACTTTGAGCGAATATATTCGTTCGAGCTGATTTCATCCCATTTTGCTAACCCTGAGTTAATTCGTCCCAGGCGGTTAAAGGGTCAAGCTGAGAGAATGGTAACTGTCGCTTTACTGCTAAGAAACTTGCGAAAGAATGTGCGTTGTGTTCGTTGCGGGTACAGACTAGAAAGCGTCAGTTTAAACATGCGCAACACAGGATGATTTCGCACTTGTGAATGAAAATCAATTATATGCCACTGACATGTGACATTACCGCATCGATTCCGAGCCTCAACCAAAAAAAAAAAGAAAAAGAAAAAAAATGATATAAAGGATAAGGGGAAACATCTGGATCCAAATGTATCCGTAATAGAAAATAAAGCTGCAGTCGGTGATCATGTGCATTCCAGAAAAAAAAAAAAAAATTGACAAAATTCCAGCAACCGTGGGTTAAGACTTTTAGTTGGCTCTTGTACGATTCTGAAGCGGATAAAATGCTTTGCTCATTTTGTAAAATTTTTAAACTTTCTGATAAACGGTCATTACTGAAAGTGAAAACAGCAAAATTGATTCCATCAAAGCGCGCTCATCGAATATGCTTCATAATATGGTAATGAATTTCATCACAACTTCTGAACGTGCACCGGGAACATCTGAAGCCAGTGAAGCTTTATTGTCATTGCAAGAATGCCCAACAAATAGGCTAATTTGTTTCGTACTGCTCGCTCACTAGCTAAAAACTCCCAGCCATTCACTGATTTTGAAAACTGGATATGGAAAATGCGAATGCTGGGCAAAAATGGTAAATGGATGGAGCTTGTAAAGATTTTATATCATTCATCTCAAACGCGTGTCTTCAACAGCTTGTTTGTGATATTAATGATGCCACATGTTCCTCCATTATGCGTGATGAATCTACCAACTCAGCTGTTGTTGAACAGCTAATTATTTATATTCTGTTTTGCAGCAGAGGTAAACTTTCAATAAAAGTTTTGAGTATCTATCCACTTACACGGGTATATTTAGCCTTATCTGATGAATGCATGGAATTAAAATTGCTCCTAATCCGTTTGAAAAGCTTTTGTGCGTTGTTGCTGATGAGTCTGCAACAATGCACGACATGAGAATAGGTGTTGAGCAAAGGCTTATAGGGAACAACCGACTGAGATAAAGCTTAATTGCATGCCGCATATATTAAAATTAGCCTTGTAATGTAACCTGAAAGCTTTTAAAGTTTATCATAACGTATAAGAATCTCTTTTGCAACTTTTCAAATTTTAGCATAACCGCCTTCAACTGGCCATGCTTGGAAGAAGCGCGCGATTCTTTACAAAGTGATTCCCACCAGAGTTGGTGAAACCTGACAACTAACCCATTTGGATTAAAGCTTTGAGTAGTTATTGCTTTATTTTTGATAAGCTGAAATTGAAACTGGAAAAGGGTCATTTTTCATCCAAAACACTATGTATTGACGATGACCGGCTAAAATCCATGACCATTCATTTGCGTTACAGTAAAATTATCATAGGTGATTTGGTATCCACAAAAAAAAAAAAAAATCCCAAACTGTACAGCAAGGACATGCTACATTTATTTATGCACACATTTCTGTATGTGCTGTCATGGAAGCTCTCAGTCACGTGAAGGGAGTTCCTGAGTACATATTCAAATGAGATACAAAACGAAAAGTGTAGAAAGAGTATATACGAGGGTTGTACCGAAAGTATGGCAAAAGTGGGCGTAACTTTTTTATTAACAGACAGAAGTAATTAAAATTGCACATGTTGGTAGGGTCACGCTTTCTGTATTCAAAGGTATTACTCAATATAGTCCCCATCACAACCAATGCATTTGCGCCATCGTTAAACCCAACTCTCGAATCCTCTTTGAAAAAATTCAGGTGTGGACTGTTGTACCCACTTCTTCACAGCCACTTTCACCTCGTCTGTGCCATCAAATCTTTAGCCCCGGAGACTGTTCTCCATTGGACCATGCAGATGGAAGTCGGATGGCTCTAGATCCGGGCTGTACGGTGGATGGGGGCCACCGGCCATCCTGGTTTTTTGATCGCCTGATTTTTTGCTAAAGATGTGTGTGGTCTCACAATATCATGGTGAATGTGGATCCTCTTTATATTCTTGTTCGGTCACTACCTCCTTATGGCTCCTCTAAGCTTCTTGAGTGTCTCAATGTACCGCTCTCTGGTCGCAGTACGGTCACGTCCCAGATATCAAGGAGAATGACACACTTGTCATCCCCCAAAAAAGCTACCATAACTTGCTGTGCTGATCTCTGGCTCTTAAAATTCTTCGGCCTTGGTGAAGAGGTGTGTCGCCATTCTATGGACTGATTCTTCGTTTGTGGATCGTAAAGGTAGCCCACGTTTCATCCACTGTCATCAGATCGAAAAAAAAAAAACGTATCTTCATTGGCTTCAAACGCTTACAGCTGATCAGAGCAGACTTCCACCCTTCTCTCCTTCAAATCGGGTGTCAACTACCGAGGTACCCACTTTGCGCACACTTTTCGATAATCGAAGTCTTCCACCATCTCCTGTATGGCGTTGTGACCACAGTCCAGTTGTGTAACAAGCTCACGGATTGTGACTCCTCTCGCCGCTCGAATCAATTCATACACTCGCTGACGATTCATTTCAAAGGTTGCAGATAATAGTCTCCCACTTTGTCTTCAATGCTGGTTTCCCCTTCTTTAAACAACATCTGTCTGTGCACATTTTCTTGTCAATGGTGTCATCTCCGTAAACATTCTGTAGCCTTTTGTGGATGTCGGACAGCCTGTACCCTTCCTTCGTTAAGAACTTAATGACGGCACGTTGCTTCTGCTTCGAATATATTATTTACCTGCAATGAAGAAAAAGGGTTACTATAGAGTAAGAGTTACTCTACAAACATGAGCAATTTGAATGCCCTCTGTCAGTTAATAGAAAAAGTAGGCTTACTTGTGCATTACTTTTAACACAACCCTCGTATTTCTCCCAGTTTGTTGAGCAATAATTAAGCATCTAAAAACTAGGTATTCCGACATCAATGGAAGTTAAATTGCAGTGAGTAATATCTTATGCTTGCCTGAATGGCGGTTTCAACCATGACTAGCGAACTTGAGGAAGGAAGGAACGAGGTCACCTATCGATGAATATAATGATATACTGCAGAAATTGAGAATTCAAACAGCTAGTACAGAAGTTGAGTGAATCTCCTTAAAAATGTGGTATTCTCGTAATTTAGATCCCGGTAAATTATTGGGTGGGAAGAGGTAAATTCCCAGTACCATATTGCGGCATGAGCATGGCTGTGATTTATGTTTTACGTTCTATTTCTTGCACATCAGGTGAGTACGAACAGGCATTCGTAAATACGTGAAAATCAAAACAGGTGGTATGCTTTTAGTGCAATTGCTGTAGAATTATCATAGGACATCTGTTAAGTGTCCATGTTACACCAAAACAGTAACGTACCTTAATGCAAGCGCCTTTCTTCCTGAAATGTTCCCCCGCACGGGGATAACTGGTTTTCCAGTTATTTGGGGAGCGGCGCCCCCACGGCCCGAGCTCACCTTGTGAAGGAATTAATTTCGTTTACTCTTGAACGATACCATCACCGAAGGGACAGCTGTTCATCCAGCTGATGGGGGATGGCGTCCCCACGGCCCGAGCCGATTTTCTCTTATCATTTTGCTTTTTCGTTTTTAGTTTATTTATTGACATGTACCCGCCTCAGTTGTAGGCTGCTGAGATTGTGATGAGGCGCCAGCTCCGGGTTTTGTTCCTCGTTCCCTTCCCTCTCTTTTCTCTTTTATGTTACATTTTCTGTTTTTCTGGAGCTGGTTAGCTTAGACCTACCTGCATGTTTGCCGTGTGCGGTGACCCGTACAGGTGGAAAATGGGATACTGGAGGCTGAGGTATCTGGGGGCCGGGTTGTAGTTGTCTCCAGATGCCAACACTCCTCTTTTCCCTCTGCTTCACCCTAAACGGGAGACTGGTAGCTAACCCACTCCAAGTCAGGAAGTCTGTGGTCGAGTGGCGTCCAGACTTCTAGCGGCTTGTCGTTCAGTTCGGCAGGGGGAGTTTGGGGGTAGGGTAGGCATGCCAAAGAGGTGTTCCCCGGGCACGGGAAAGCCTGGGTGCACGCCGAGAGTATGTCTTCCCTACCATCTTGCTATATCCGCTGACTATCCCTAGAGCCGTGTCCAACGTCCTCTTGGGCTTGCGGACCTCCGGTTCTCCCTCGTTGGGCTCGGTAGTGGGTAGAGAGGTCGGCGGACGAATCTTTTCTCTTATTTATGACTACTCCAAGTGCTTCGCATGCTACCAATTTAAAGCGCCCTGTGGAGGAAGGTGCGCCCTCCTCCATGAAGAAACTTGTCACATCAAATTGCAATGCTCTGTTTCTTTTGATCAAATCTGGTGACTCTTCACAGTCACTTAGTAGCAAGAGTCCTTTCTGGATCAACAAGGCTCTGCAAGCCGCTGCTGGCTCTCCAAAGAGTGTGAAGAAGCTCCCTACCGGGGATCTTCTCGTGGAAACTTCTACTCCACGCCACAGTGCCACCTTGCTGGAAACGACCGTTTTGCTTGGCGTTCCTGTTCAGGTTTCTCCCCATGGTTACCTCGATTCCTCTCGCGGTGTAGTCAACTCCCGCGACCTGCTCGAGTGCAGTGAAGAGGAATTGTTGGAAGAACTTGGTGAACAGAGTGTTATTGGGGTTCGGCGGATTCTTTTTAGGCGGGATGGGAAATCTATTCCCTCCCGTAACATCATCCTAACTTTTGACTCCCCAACCCTGCCTACTTCCATCAAGGCAGGTTATTTACGGCTTGATGTTCGGCCGTATATCCCGAACCCCTTGCGTTGTTTCAGGTGCCAGCATTACGGTCACTCCCAGCAGTCTTGCCGTAATGTTGCAAAGTGTGGTCGCTGTGGTTCCACAGAACACTCTTTGGCGGAATGCTCTGCAGAGTCTGATCATTGTGTCAACTGTGAAGGGTCTCATCCTGCTTTTTCTAAGCAGTGTCCAAAGTGGATAGAGGAACAGGCTATCCAACGCCTGAAGACAACTGAGCATCTCTCTTATCCCGAGGCTAGACGGCGGATCGCCCCTCTACAACCAGGCCGGCGGTCCTATGCTTCAGTTGTGGTGCAGAAGGCTTCAGTGGCGGTCCAGACTGAGGTGACCATCCCAGCGCGGTGTCCTTATGATTTTGAGGACATCGTTGCTGCTGCATTGGAGGCGCTAAAGTCTCGCCGCATTGCATCCAAGGCGACATCAACATCGTCGCCTAAACCTTCCTCTATGCCGAACACATCTTCTGCCAGCACAGGGAACCAGGGCACTGCTAAGAAGAAGCCGGAGAAGTTGAAACCAGGATCATCATCCCCGAAACAGAGCAGGCAAAAACCACCTCTTAACACAAGGGGTAAACACAGCCCTGTGTTACCTCCAGACACTGCGGATGGATTGGAGGTGATGGACGACATTGAGACGTTCTAGTCGTCTGTCTTTTTCATTCTTTCATTTCATTTTTAATTATGGCCACACTCATTCAGTGGAATTGCCGAGGTCTGCGATCACGCATTGATGATTTAAAAGGCTTACTGTTTTCGCACAGACCTCTGTGCGTGTGTCTCCAGGAGACAAAGCTTCGCACGACGGACACTCCTTCGCTGCGGAGACATTCCCTTTTCCGCGAAGATCACCAGGACGGCGTTATTGCCTGCGGAGGAGTGGCCGTCGTTGTTTCTCATGGTGTTCCTGTCACTGCAGTTGCCCTTCGGACGACTTTGCAGGCAGTGGAAGTGAGACTATCTGTGAACACATTGTTCACGGTGTGTTCCCTCTACATACCACCAGGTGCAGCAGTAAGCCTTTCGGATCTGGAAGATTTAGTTGACCAGCTGCCGCCTCCTTTCTTTATCTTAGGATATTTTAATGCACACAATCCTTTGTGGGGTTCTACGACTCGAGACTCTAGGGGCCGTGTTGTTGAGTCCCTTCTCTCCAACACGTCCCTCTGTCTCCACAACACCGGGGCAGTCACCTATTTCCACGAACCCACCCGTTGCCGCCCCGGTGGCGCAGTGGTCTAAGGCGCTGGCCTCTGATCATTCGTCCGTAAGGGGTCCGGGTTCGAATCCCGGTCAGGCATGGATGTTGTGTTTGTCTTACGGCACTGGCTCTCTCCCTTCCCTGGAACCAGTGACCCTAAATTAGGGACGGGCGACTGCTTATAGCCCATTGAGTTGCTCACGGTGGTCGTTAAACCTCCAATCAAAAAAAAAAAAAAAAAAAAAAAAAAAGAACCCACCCGCTCGTACTCAGCCATTGATTTGTCTCTGAGTTCACCATCATTATATCCTGCCTGGTCCTGGAGCGTGTCTGGTGATCCCATTGGCAGCGATCACTTTCCCATCTTCCTCCGTCTAGCGAGTGGCGGGTAACGTTACCCTACTCGCCCTGCTAAATGGAATATTGATCGTGCCAAGTGGGACACATTCACGGCTTCGGCCTTTATTACTCCAGCTATGGTGACCTCAGGAACGGTCAATGACGCTGTTGCGGCGGTAACGGATTGTATTGTGCAAGCGGCGGAACTTACCATCCCCAGGACGTTGACTAAACTTCCACGTTGCCCGAGACCTTGGTGGAATTCCACTTGCATGGCAGCTCGTCGGGCCCAACATCGGGCTTGGGGTAGGTTTCGTCGGTACCCCACAGACGCGAACCTACTTGCTTTCAAGAAAGCCAAGTCCTACCCGCGATTGGTTCATAGACGTAGTCAACGGGAGTCCTGGATACAATATGTATCCGGGATTAACACCACTACTAGCCCTAAGATTGTTTGGGACAGGATCCGTAAGATTCGGGGACAGTACCCATCTGGGGAAATCTCCATTCTTGAGAGTGATGGAGGAACGGTTGCTGACGCTCAGGGTATTTCTGACTGTCTGGGCGCAGCTTTTTCTTCGGTGTGCAGCAGCAGCAATTACCCTTTTTCGTTCCGGCAGTTACAGCCGCGGCTTGAACGGTCCAAGATTTCTTTTGGACCGTTTTCTTCCGCAGATTATAACAGCCCGCTGACTGCCGTGGAGCTGAAGACCGCTCTACATAGGTCCGGCCGGACATCTGTCGGACCAGATAACATCCATTACGAGATGCTGAAGCACCTTTCTCCTTCCTCTCTTGAATGTCTGCTAATCCTGTTTAACAGGATTTGGCATGAGCATGTGTTTCCCGAATCTTGGCACTCTACCATTGTCGTTCCTGTTCCCAAACCTGGTAAAGATCCCACCGACCCGTTGAACTACCGGCCAATTGCTATGACGAGCTGCCTTTGCAAAGTACTTGAGCGTATCAATAATTTTCGTCTCATTTTTTATTTGGAGTTTCATCACATTTTTTTACCTCATCAGAGTGGATTTCGCAAATCTCGATCCACCACCGATCATTATCTTCGCCTTGAGACATCTGTCAGGGAGGCGTTTGTCCGGCGTCAGCACATGGTCTCCGTCTTCTTCGACATGGAGAAAGCCTATGGCCGTACCTGGAGATACGGCATTCTCCGTGATCTGCACGAGTGCGGATTGCGGGGAAACTTACCATCTTTCGTCGCCGGATTTCTGCAGGACCGGAGTTTCCGTGTGCGCGTCGGGTCGACCCTCTATGCGATGTACCCGCAAGAACAGGGTGTACCTCAAGGCTTCATTCTTTCCGTTACGTTGTTCATCCTTCGTGTCAACCATATTTTCCAACTACTTCCTCCGACGGTTCGTGGTACCATGTACGTGGATGATCTGCAGATCTCTTGCGCCTCTGTAAACATGCGCACCATCGAGAGACAGCTCCAGTCTGCCATTACCAAGATCTCTCACTGGGCTTCCCAAAATGGATTTGGCTTCTCCACGCAGAAGACCGTTTGCGTGCATTTTTGCTGCAAACGGGGTCTTCACCCAGACCCCAGCCTCCGTCTGGGATGTTCTACCATCCCTGTGGTGTCAGAAGCCAAGTTCCTTGGGCTAACTTTTGACCGAGCGCTCACCTTCCGGCCTCACATTCAGTCTTTGAAGGTGAAGTGCACGAAGTCATTGAGTATCCTGAAGGTCCTCTCTCGAACATCTTGGGGGCTGACAGGTGCTCAATGCTTCGCATTTACCACTCTTTCATTCGGTCAAAGTTAGACTTCGGATGCATCGGTTTTAAAGCCTTTGGACCCCGTCCATCACCAGGCATTGCGGCTATGTACTGGTGCTTTCCGTACCTCTCCCATGCATAGCCTGTATGCGGAGGCTCATGAGCCGCCGTTATGCATCCGTCGTAAGCAGCTGTCTCTTCAGTGTTATACAAAACTGAAATCTCTTCCTGATCATCCACTGCATGGTTGCATCTTCCAACCGGACTGTGTCCGCTTGTTTTCCCACCGCCTCTCCTGTGTTCCGACGTTCGGGATTCGGATGTCTGCCATAGTGCGCGATGCTGGTCTCAACATGTCTAGGATTGGTTTGACCACCTTTTTCAACCATCCTCCTTGGCAGCCCGTTGAAGCAACGGCTGACCTTTCTCTCTGTGTGTGGCCAAAGTCGTCCACTCCTGCTCTGGTGTACCAGCAGCTCTTTGCTGAAAAACTGTCTGTCTACCCGGATTTCGTGCCTGTGTTCACCGATGGCTCCAAGTCCGGGGATGTCGTTGGATCCGCTTTTAAGTGTGGCGATGCCTCACATGCTGAGAGGCTTCCGCCTGAATCCACAGTCTTTTCGGCAGAGATGCGTGCGGTACACCTCGCTTTGTGCCACATACAGTCTCGATCGCATCGTCGCGCTATGGTTTGCTCTGATTTTCAGTCCGTCATCCAGGTTTTATCTTCTCCGGAGGACACGGACTCACCTGTCATCCGTGATGTCCGTCGTGTTCTTGGAACTTTGGAGGGTGATGGCTTCCTGGTCCGATTCTGTTGGGTTCCTGGCCATGTTGAGATCCGGGGTAACGAGCTGGCAGATCTCTCTGCCAGGTCTTTTTCCGCCATGTCGCCAGCTCGGCTTCCACTGTCTTTCCGCGATTTTAGACCTTTGATCCGGACATTTCTCCTGGACGATTGGCAGTCCCTGTGGTCTCAGCAGGGCAGCAATAAGCTGCATTCTATCAAACCACAGATCGGACTATGGAAGTCTAGTTTGCGGAAGAACCGTCGTGAGGAAGTTGTTCTTGCACGTCTCCGCATTGGGCACTGTCGTTTTACTCACCACTTTTTGCTGTGTGGCGAGAGTGTCCCGGTGTGTGAGGCGTGCAACTGTCGTCTCACTGTCCTTCATGTTTTGCGTAGTTGTGTTCGGTTTTGTGATCATCGTTTTCGTCATTTTCACTCTCATCTGTTGGACGAAGGAGCAGCTACGCTGCAAACTATTATTGGCGAAGCCTGCGACATGAAAGCCGTGTTTTCGTTTTTACTAGAAATTGACTTTTTTAAACTTATCTAGATTTTAACTTGTTCACTATCATATTTCATTTTTACCACATCAGCCTGTTTTTAACCTTGTGTACGTTTTTATTGATTTAGTTTTGGTTTGGCGCTCTTTGGCCAACCATGGCCCTTGCGCCATTAAAATCAATTAACCAACCAACCTGAAATGTTCTGCAAAGTTTAATGAGTGCTCTGAATGCTAATTAGGCACTTATTGCATTAATGGCCAAAATAAGAAGTCTTGTACGTACACTAGTATAATTCCAATATTCATCCAAATAATTATTTACTTCGTGAAAATATAGCCTCCTCTCACTTCTGCCGGCGATGGGTTTCGAACCCATGTACCGCTTGAACTACACTGACGAAGGGTTATCGCTGCAACTTTTCCGTCTTGACATGTGCGTCGTCTCTGTGGTACGTACGTCACATAACCCCACCCCCTTCCTTGAGAAAGTGCTGAGACGAAATCGTAGTTTTCTTGGTCAGCCGGCAAACCATGCTTGAAGTAGCTCGCTGTAGAAGGAATTCTTATTCATTCGAGACGATGAGTGGAAGCATCATTACACAAGTTTCTTGCACCCTTCGCTCAGGAGATTAATTTTTACGTTCGGGAGTCAATGCGAAAATAAAGCCTCATTTCTGCTGGTGATGATTCGAACCCATATCTTCTTCACCCGGAGTCGGATATTCTACCGCTTAAGCTACACCAACGAAGCTTACCGCTACAACGTTGCCCTCTTGACATGTGCGTCACCTGTGAGTTAGGTATTTCAGAACTTCGATATCCGAGTGAAATACTCTCTAAAAACGGTATGCTTTTCTAGTCTTACAAACTCAATAACAATTTTAAGTCTTCAAAATCAAAAGAGCATAACCGTAAACGTGAAAGATTTAATCCGTTTATATAACATCAAACGCTACTCGCACAATACCAACGTAGTTCGAGCTCTCTTACAAATTTCTCTCCACAGCAATTACAACGACTACACGATCTGGTCGACTTCTAACGTGAGCTCTGATACAATTGTAGGCAGCACTCTTCTCAGTCTCGTTAACAAACGTCATTCACCCTTAGACCTAGTGTCATGTTGCCAAACCAAAATTCATTGAGAGAGAGAATGTAGCGTTAAGGCTAGAAAGTGCTTAAGAGAATGAACCAAAAAGAAAAGACAAATTGGAATATATGTCACAACGGAAAGTGCAAACTCAACACAAACTGTTTCAGTCTTAACGAGGGTGTTATTAGATATCCCAGATATTGCACGCTTTGATGTACTTCTGGCAGTGGCACTTTGAACCTAATCAGATGAAATACAAAAGAAAATGGTACGATTTATACCTTACACCCATTAAAAAAAAACTGAAACTAAATGTAACTTACATGTTCATTAGTCGGCATAGTAATTGTAATCAATGTGAAAATATTTTGTGATACTTGTGCTGTATTATTTAGTTAATTACAGAATAAAGTCTATGCTTCATTGTACCTCATCTGTGATGTTCTTAAGCATTTGGTTGAATAATTTAGCTAATTTCCTATGCTTCCCCCAAAACATTACGTGAATAAGAATGGGACTTTGACGGTAACGTTCCGTAGCGTATACGTGATGCTCCAGAAGGCTTTAATTAACTGAGCAGCGGCAGCTTCTTAACTAAGCACAGAAGTCTCAGAATACCTTTAGAGATTCATTCTGAATGCGTTTCTAGAAGACGTTTAGAGATGAATTGAAAACACACAAGTGTACTTGCAAATTCAGCATTTTATTCCATCTCAGACATGTACGTTAAGCCCCCTTTCCAAAAGAATTTCAATAGCTGAACAACATTACGCTCGTAATATCAAATAATCTCCAAGTCACATTAACTTGAGAATAATTTGAGCCTTTGATGATCGAACAAGCGTGATAATCAAAGCAAGAGAACTAAACAATAACATCAAACTTAAATATCAAGTTAGTCTAAGCTCGCATAACAAATCTCTTTTCAATTACTAATAAACTCTGAGTTCTAACGATATCTCCAAATATATAACGAGAGCAGAGCGCGGATACATCGTAAACATCCTTCTTATCTCTGCTGAACTCACACGTGATTCTACTCCTGACTTGAATTCAGGCTGCCGCTAAATATTCAGTGAGAGGGAAAAGGTAGGGTTAAGTTTGGAAAATGCTTTAGGAGAACTGGCTAAAATTTGCATACATAACAGGAACTAAAAAGGAAAGTTATATTAGTGTTCGCTCCATACCTTTAAGAAGGGCAATGAAAGCAAACAATGTGCATATTAAGTGCATTAGTATTTGCGTCACTTACGCACCAGTAAAATGGGTGCTGTCCATTAACTTCTGGTATACACTAGTCCGCAGGACCAGTAAAGACTTCTTTGTTTTCAAAATTCCACATTTATTTGTTTTTTTTAAATCTAAGGGCAGTATGAAGAATATTGCATCGAAAATAATTTCAATTATTTGGTATTTCATATAAAATAATTTTGAATAGTTTTATTTTACTTTCCGAGGTTTGGGAAATTAAATACACTCTAAGTAAATCATAGTATTCATTTAAAATATGTCTGTTTTAAAGGGATGGCCACTTTAAAAACACGATTTAAGAAAATACTTTCCAGCTTTCAAGCACACGTTGTAGTCAAATTTAAAAAAAGAACGTAAGTTCTTGAAACGGTAATTAATAATATTCTTAAGAAGCACAAAAGTTTCATAACAAAGGTATAATGAAATCCAGCAAATATTCATTTATGTATGCCTGAGCTTTGGGATGTAAGGTCAGGTGATGCGTAACATCACAGCCTCTCCTTGACAAATGTCAACCCCGCCTTCTCGTGGTGCATTATGTTCCCACTAAAGGGGCTCTGACGACCGCCCATAGCGGTATAACTATACCATCGGGATCAGAGGAAATGCTATCCCACACTCACCAACCCGCTTGGCCAGCGTGGTGAGTTATGGCCAAACACCTCTAAAATGACTCTACAACTTAAATCTTGGCCCTCAGTCTCCGGCAGCTGGAATGTACCTGGCCAAGGCAGCGGCCAGTGCGACATGAAGGCAGAGGGTGCTAAGAATCCCCGGAGGACCGGACTAGGCTGCCATTTGATGCTGACCTTGGCTACCTACAACGGACGCTCCCTATCTTCTGATTCAAGGCTTCTTGAATTGGAAGAGGAACTACAAAGGATCAAGTGGGACATCGTCGGGCTAAGTGAGGTAAGGAGAAAAGGAGAAGATCTCATTGAACTGAAAAGTGGACATCTCTTCTATTATCGTGGGACAGATACTGGCAGAACTAGTGGTGTTGGATTTATAATAAACAAGAAACTGAAGGATAAAGTGGTAGAAGTTGAAAGTTCCTCTGACAGAGCTGCACGACTCGTTATCCAACTATCGAGAAGATACCAGGCTCAGATTATTCAAACTTATACACCCACCACAAGTCATGCTGAAGAAGAAATTGAAGAATTTTATGAGGAAATTCGTCATCTAAATAATAAAGGTAAGCAGCACTTGAAGATAATTATGGGAGATTTCTATGCAAAAATAGGGCAACGGCAACAGAATGAAACTTCAGTAGGTAAATTCGGTCACGGCAACAGAAACCAGCGTGGAAATACTCTCGTTGAGTTTGCAGAGGCAGAAGGATTTTTCATCTTGAACTCCTTTTTCAAGAAAAGCCACACAGGAAATGGACATGGAGACATCCAATTGGGACGACAAGTGAAATTGATTTTATTATGTGTAACAAAAAATTCGTCATCGAAGACTGCAGTGTGCTGAACAAGTTCAACACAGGTAGTGACCATAGATTGGTGAGATGTAAGATGCACCTCAACACTAAACTGGAACGTGGCAAGCTCATAAGACAAACAAAATGTATTGACATAACCAACCTTAAAAAACACCATAATACTTTCAAGTTGGAACTGAAGAACAGATTCTCTGCTTTAGAAGGCCTAACATCGGAAGAAGTGGATATTTCGGAAGTTAACAGAAAAGTAACCAAAGCTCTAATGGAAACAGCAACAAAATTAGCTGGGTCTAAGAACAAGTTGCATGTGAACAAATTATCAGGAAAAACCAAAATGTTGATGCAAAAAAGAAGAGAGATGAGGACAACTAAAGTAGATGTGACTTCCAAAGTGGAATATATAGAGCTATGCAAGACAACACGAAAAAGTATCACTGAAGACGTAAGGAAATTCAACTGTGAGCTAGTGAGGAAAGCAATTGAAAGCAACCAAAGCCTTAAGATAGCAAAGGGACATCTCAGTAAGGGAAGAAAACAGATTATGGCTCTGAGAAAAAGAAGATGGTTCTATAACAAGAAATAGAGGCGAAATGTTGACAAGAGTGAAAGATTTCTACTCCAAATTATATGAAAGGGATGATACATGTACTCCAGACATCATGAAAGGTACCAGAGTTCTTCCAGTCCTCCCAGCAGAAGTTGCTCATGCAGGCAAGAACATGAAGCGAGGGAAAGCTCCAGGAGAAGATGGAATTACTATAGACATCATACAAGAAGCAAGTGGAGAAATTGAAACAGTACTCGCCCAAATTTTCACTCGATGCCTTAATGAAGGGAAGATTCCTGAGGATTGGAACAATGCTGCAATGATCCTGCTACATAAAAAAGGTGACATTGAGGATCTCAGGAACTACAGACCTATCAGCCTCCTATCAGTGGTTTATAAAATCTTCACTAAAGTTCTTTCACACCGCTTGAAGGTAACACTGGACATGGCTCAACCGAGAGAACAAGCTGGATTCAGGAGTGGCTACAGCACAATAGATCATATCCACGTACTGAGAGAACTGATTGAAAGAGCGAGGGAATATGAACTTCCATTGTGCATGGCTCTTATCGATTATGAAAAAGCCTTTGATTCGGTGAAACCATCAGCAGTTACCACGGCTCTGAAATCCTGCGGTATTGAAGATGCATACATTAATATTATTAATAACATCTATGAAAATGCAAGTGCAAAGATTCTGCTGTTTGAAAATACAACACACATAAAAATTGGAAAGGGAGTGAGACAAGGTGACACCATATCTCCGAAGCTCTTTAATGCCACATTGGAAAATGTCTTTCAATCACTGAACTGGGAAAACAAAGGGATAAAGATTAATGGAGATTCTCTAACCCACCTTCGTTTTGCTGATGACGTAGTCATTTTTGCAACTAGCCCATCAGAGCTGCAGAGTATGATCCAGGAACTTGCTGACAAGAGTAAAGAAGTGGGATTAAAAATGAACTTTCAGAAGACAAAAGTGATGTTCAATGCTTTTACAAGAAATGAAGATTTATCGATTGATGGAGAAAAACTGGAGATAACAGATACGTATGTTTATCTTGGACAGCAGATATCAAGTGAGGGTCACATTGATGAAGAAATTAATCGGCGTACAAAACTTGCCTGGAGAGCTTTTGGAAGAAACAGCATAATTTTCAAGAGCAATATGCCATTATGTCTTAAAGAAAAGTGTTTGATCAATGCATCCTTCAGTGCTTACGTATGGTGCAGAGACGTGGACCTTAACTAAAAGAGACATACAAAAGCTGCAAACAACTCAAAGAAGCATGGAGAGGTGCATGCTTGGTATAACCAGGAGAGATAAGAAGAGGAACTCGTGGATCCGAAAAATGACGAGAGTGGGAGACATCATGATCAGAGTTAAATCCCTGAAATGGCAATGGGCTGGACATACTGCCAGAAGGACAGACCATAGATGGACAGCCGAAATTTTAGATTGGATTCCAAGGGACAGGAAAAGACCCAGAAAAAGACCACATGGGAGATGGGTGGATGAAATTCGTAAATATGCGGGAGTGACATGGAGGAGACTGGCACAAGACAGACCGTTGTGGAGGAAACTTGGGGAGACCTTCGTCCAGCAGTGGATTGATAATGGTTGACAATGATGATGATGATGATGCCTGAGCTTTATAACCATTTGTAAAATTTTACTCAGTTTAATCAATAAGCGTTATTAGAAGTGGTCCTGAAAATTTCAAGAACACTGATTGTGTAAAGTTCTTCATTTACATTGTTCTAATTTTTTTTTTTTTTTTTGGTACTTTGTTGGAACTCTGTTTCTGGAGAATCAGATGAGTCTCGCAGCTATCACAAATCCTTTCTCTTTTCACCTTTGTTGCCTGTTTTCCATATGAATATTCCTTCAAACAATATGCGAGTGTGATGTTTCAGGAAATTATAGCACGTTTTTTTTTGCTCTAGTAACGCAATACATATTCGGATAAATTAAAATTCTATTTCATCAGTCTCGCAGGCTTTTAAAATCCAACATTAACAAGAAAATTTCGGTTTCCGTTTATACAGAGCGTGTTCACATATTTACAGGGCGACTTTCTAGCAATATAGTTAATGTTTAAAATAAAATTATTTCTTTATTAAATGTTCTATCTGATAGCCTCTTCTCTGGATATGAACCTACATCTAGATTTCCAAGATAACAGGGCATTTCTTAAAATTGGTAGTGGTATTTTATTTCATTCCTCTTCCAATGCTTTCCATAGTCCAATCATTGTTTTAGGCCTGCTGTGACGTGCCTGCACCGCAGGGCGCACATGAGATAAAGACAGATAGAAGTGAGAGCACATGTCCGTGTAGCTCAGTTGGGAGAGCATCTTACTCTGGAGTGAAAGCACCCGGGTTTGATTCCCGGCGCGGAAAAACCTGTACGTTACATTGGCGCACGAACTTCCAGGATGACCCGGCAATTAAGTTTCTCGCAATGATGTGACGTTCTTTCCACAGGGCGAGACAGGAAAAATGAGAATCCTTTCTTCAGTGCTTCGAAAAAATAAATCAGTGTAATGTTTCGTTCCACATACGAAATTGTCTGGGATTTCTCAAATCCACGTTCTTCATAGATAACTTGCCTACAGCGATATCGACCCGTGGACTATACTCCCCGGATATCTTTCGGGGGGGGGGGTACCCCTACTCCCCCGAAAGATGTGCACCGCAGGACGCTCATGAGATAAAGGCAGATATAAGTGAGAGCACATGTTGGTGTGGCTGAGTCGGGAGAGCGACTTACTTGGGAGTGAGGGGACCGGATTCGATGCAAGGCGCGGACAAACTTGTACGTTATACTGTGTTTGGAATGCGTGTTGGCAGTCCTAAGGCACAATAGTCCATTGGGAAAACACCAGTGGACTTTGAAGGGATATGGACAAAAGGTATATAAGGTGTTTCACTAAGAGTGTCCAAAAGGAATTGGAAAGTAACGGTTGGTCGTAGAAATAAAGTGAAAGATGCAAAATACGCAGCGAACAGAGGGCAATTCAACAATGCAGTTGCACCCTCGGAATGGGAAAATTACGAAAATTAAATGTTTATACGAAATTAAACCCAAGTCAGTTGAAATAAAAAAAAAAAAAGACAGAAAAAAAAACCGTTGCTTTCTTTTTCCTCTTCCTTTCGGACACTCTTCGTGAAACACCATGTAGACTTGATACCCATAACTTTTTTTTCCATTGGTGGTTTGACGACCACCGTGAGCAACTCAATGGGCTATAAGCAGTCGCTCGTCCCTTATTTAGAGTCACTGGGTCCAGGGAAGGTTGAGAGCCAGTGCCGTAGGAGAAACACAACATCCATGCCTCACGGGACTCGAACTCGGATCCCTTTCGGACGAATGTTCAGAGGCCATCGCTTAGACCACTGGTACACCAGGACGGCCTATCTTTTTTCAAGGAACAGAGTATCTGATAGCCTTATTCTGATGGAGTTCTGCTCTTTGAAGGCTCTGTGGATAAAGGAATGGTATTTCCTCTTTAAATATAGGAGTATAGCATTATTTTGGCAATACGTAGAATTGATTTTAACATTGTTTTCAATTTTTCTTAACTTTAATTTCCCACTGTATGAGAAACTAGCAACAATCCTGAATGGAATATGGGATTACACAATACAATATAAATTTTGAAGATGACAGCCCGTTTTCTTTGGTGCAAATATGACAAGGTCGGTAGGTCAGATATCTGACTTACCATCTTTGTCATATTTTTCACCAGAAAACGGACTGTCATCTTCAAAATCATGAATTATTTACTGAAACTTTCTTTGGATTCTTGGAACCAAACTTGCTAGTCTTTTTCTGGCCTTTCGCGATAGTAAATTGACCTTATAACGAAGTAAATTTCTCCGTCATTTTCTGGTCTACGCCGGGAATCGAACCCGAGTCCGCTTATTCCGGAACAAGTCGCTCTACCAACTGAGCTACGCAGACGTTCATTCTGATTGCTGACTGCCTTTATGTCGTGTGCGTCCTGCTGGCAGGTACGTCAAATCTCCCCCCGAAAGAGGGCCGGGGGCATGGCCCACGGGTCAGCCGTGACCATGAATCGTTGCAGGCAGCCATCCACTGTAGAACGTGCACTTGAGAACTCCCAGTCAATCCGGTGTGTGGAATGCAACGTCACACATTTTTATTCTCTGATTTTTCCTATCTTGCGGTGTGGAAATAACATCACACCATTGCGAGATTTTGAACGGTCGGGTCATCCGGATAGTTCGGGCGCCATTATAACGAAGTAAATTTCTTCGTCATTTCTGGTCTACGCCGGGATTCGAACCCGAGTCCGCTTATTCCGGAACAAGTCCCTCTACCAACTGAGCTACGCAGACGTTCATTCTGATTGCTATCTGCCTTTATGTCGTGTGCGTCCTGTTGGCAGGTACGTCACAACCTTTTTAACACGCATTTTGTTAAAAAAGAGTGTGCCTATGTTATCGGTTTGTCGTCCATCCGATCATATGTCTTATCGTTTTGTCCGTCCGTCAGCGGACAAAATATTTCTCCAACTATTAGTCCGATTTTAAAAATTCTTTTTCCATTGTGAAGCTCGAAATGTGAGAATGGTGGCCCTTTCATTCCGGATTTCCTCCGATGCACAACGTTGCCGCTAGATGGCGTAAATTAAGATGCTATCGAATTCAAAATACATTGTATTGCGTATATTTGCTGCTAAATATCCGATTGAAATATTTTTCTTCCTTTTGATACCATTTACAACGAAGACTAATGTAGGCAACCCCGAAGAAGACCTCCAGGGATATCAATGGATGAAATTTCGAAATCATGCCGGAGTAATATGGAGGAGACTGGTTTAAGACAGCATTTGTGGTGGAGTCTTAGGGAGACCTTCATTTAGTAGCGGATTGATAATGGTTGACAATGATGATGATTTACAAATTCACACTGTGAACAAAAAATTAGGAATATTTATGGTAAAACGTCAGATGATCCGATGACTTTTCTTAGTGTCTTTTTATTAACAGCACACAAAGTATTCGGTCACAGTAATTTATGTAAGAAGGGGAAGAACTCTGGATTGATTGGAATTCAAATAGGTCTAACCGTATACGCACGTTTACCTGGAGCTACGATTAAAAAAGAAATTGCTTTTTTTTTAAGGTTTAACGACATCCTTGAGCAACTCAATGGTCTATAAGCAATCACCTATCCCGAATTTAGGATAGCTGGTTTCATGAAAGGGAGAGATCCCATGTTAGAAAATAAACCCACCACCCATGCTTCATTTAGGACTCGAACTCGAGCCCACCTTGGCGAACGATTAGAAGTCAACGCATCAAAGGACTCTACCAATAGAGCTGTATTCCGTATTTTAAACTTTTTGTCATTAAAATGTGTTCATTTCTCTAATTGCCACTTAATATTTCGTATTAAGACTTGCTCATTCATATGCACTAAGTTGCCACTCTGCAGCTAATCCAGATCACGTGATTTCATGTTCTCTAGCAGGAGAAAGACTAAAAGTATGCCATAAAAGGCCGTTTTGACAATAATATTTTCGTGCGGCACGTATTTCATCTTCTCATCACAGATTTCTCGAAAAACGTGGACTTGAAAATTTAAAGCCTTCATTGATTCGTGAATTTCACTCTAAGAAAACTGGCAGCAGCCACCTGTTAGGATTCTTGGGAGAACATCATTTTCCCTGAGAAAACAAAATCTGTCTAAATAGAATTTTTCCTACGTCATACCTAAATGTTGAAGTACGTTGTAATTACAGGCAAACAACGAAATGGTGGAAAATAATTACTGAAGCGAATTTTTTCACTAATCTTGATGGAAAAGCTCACTTCGCTGCTGTAAACTAACAGGCCTTTAACACAATCAGAAATGCATTAACACTTATTAAAAATTCTGACATCGTGTTTAAAAAGAAGCTTCTTCGGACACTAGACATCGAAACGGAAGTGCGATGTATCGAACGTTTTAAAGCGTTGTAGAGTGTGAGAGTATTTTTGTATTTTAATTTTCAGTTCGTGACTTTCCACGATGATTAAGTGGAAAAGTATTTAACATTATAAAAACGTGATTGCAAGATATTTTTAGAAACTAGGAGTTAACGCTCTTAAAAATTAACTGTGTAAAATGTTGGACACAACAGTGTGCTATCAAAGAATGTAAAATGCAGCAGTTCTTCACGCTTCCATTATTTTGAAAATTCGAAGCAACAGAATATTGCGGAAGATGAATAATAAATCGATCTGTTTTCCTTAGGTGAGCAGAAATAAGCTTTGACTTCAGTTAATTTTTTTTGCCAAGTAGTCGTGAGTGTAACACATCCGACACATTTGCATTTTGAATACTTCCATCTACTGTATTTTAATTTTAATTGCAAATCCCAGAAATCGAGCAGGAAGAATAATCTGAAACAGAAATCAAATCTATGCTTGGAACACAAACGTCGACGACATGGAGCCATTTCCTGATCAGATATAAGCATTTTATTTTGATAAATAAGTTGCAATGTGAGCACTGAAGCGTGACTGAAAAAGTAGATTAAATTAGATGTGGACTTTCTCCGACTATTTTAAAGCTGTAGACAAAACCTCGAGGTGAGATTTTCATATTCATTGGTTGTATCGATCTGCCATCCTCTGGTAAGACGTTAGCCATCGAGACATCGAGTCGTTGTCCTGACGCTGTTTCTCATCATACTGTGGCCCATCTGTTGTGTACTATTGCTGCCAGTACTCATTCATAAAGATGTTAGTCACAGACGTGATCTAGTTCAACCTATATGTGAAATTTACGTGTGATTGTTTGAAATCATAAAAGCAATTTTGATCACGGCATGCATATCTTATGCTACCATGTGGAACTCTTCCTCACTGATTCAAATACAATACATGAAGAATCCATCATTAGCAAGTTTACGCTGGACAGACATATCCAAAATTTCGTATATAAAGCTTGCCATCGAAATGCTTAGTTGATTTCAGCCAATTAGGCGGTACATGGCGCCATTGGTTCTAATCTGTCCTCTTAAGATAATTTAGTATATTTATTAAATCTCTTTCCAACAGCATTTTGCTGTCCTGCTTGCAGCTAACTTACATGGCAACAGTGTGCGCACAATGAAATTACAGCTGCATCACTGGCTGAATGTTAAATAGTGACAATAACCATTTTTAGTCAATGAAATCCAGTTTTAGTCATGCCGAAATCCAGTGTTTTAGTCCTGCTTAGGAATCTCGTGGTGAATCTTACTTCGTTTGAAGTTCACACGTTTTAACGTGTCAGAGAAAATGAATGGACAAAGCAATCGGCGAATGTGTTAGTTTTATCGTGCTGTAGAATATTGTAGAAAGAAGAGGGGTAAAGTTCGTGGTTGTACAACACCATGTCCATATTTCGGACACTCCTGTGTAGTGTAACTGTTTGATAACAGCTGCGGATAAGAATTGGGCGTAAGCACCCTTGAACATGACAGTATCTATGAAAACATTCGTTTTTTTTATCATATACAGTATATTTAACGTGTTTAAAAAATAATGAACTTAAGCACACCTTTTTCTCGTTATAGTTAAGGAATAATAGAAAAATCATTTTTTGCATGGATTCAAGAAGTATGTAAGTTATCCTTTCTGACAGAAATTGGTCTCAAACTTTCAGCTCCAGGTCTGCGCAAACTAGCAATCAACTGAACCGATATTTCATTATTTTAAACGAATGTTTGTTTCAATTTTATTTTGCGCATCAATTTGTTTTTCAAATGTTTAGCTATCTCACGGGTTCTACTTCTTCCTAGGTAACCGCGTATCACTTAGCTTTTCAAGTTTATTTATATTCAAGGTTACACAATGTATTATATTTTAGCCAAGGTTATATTTCTCCAAGGTGAAAGATCGTGATGCCAGCTACTCCAGCAAAGTGTAACGAATTAATTGTAGCCACGTGGAAAGCGTCTAATGTGAGTCTGTGAAAATTCGAAATGATATGATTTCGTTACCGGTTCATTGTTCTAAGCATAATATCTACAGTAAACAAGTGAAACCCATAAAAAAAAATGAAACTAGCTGAATACGAATGGTAGGTAAGATTTTTTGCGCAAGAGCTTGGCGAGAAAGAGCCTGTAGGAAGAAGAGAGTTAATTACGCACTGTTAGTCCGAAAAATAACCTAACGTGACACCAGAGCATTATAAATCAAACCAAACGAACCTTACGTTGGAGATACTCTCAGAACGTCCATCGTTTACTTAAGCTAGCCCTTCAGACCCACGCAAAAGTAAAAACGTTAAATGTCAGCCAACAGTATATTTAATCATGAAAGAAATACGGGATTACGCCATATAATACAAATATTGAAGATGAAAATCCGATTTTTGGAGTAAATGTGACAAGGATGGTAAGTCAGATAATATCCGAAAACTTGAAAATTTTCATCGTCCTGGAGCGGGACTCGAACCCGCGTCTCCCAGAAAACGCTCAGGTATGCTAACCACTACACCACCCAGAGCTACCAAGTTTCAAGTTTCCGATCAATTTGAATATAACCAACACAGGATTCTCTAGGCGAAGCAACCGGCATTCATTTATATTCAAATTGATCGGAAACTTGAAACTTGGTCGTTCTGGGTGGTGTAGTGGTTTAGCATACCCGGGCGTTTTCTGGGAGACGCGGGTTCGAGTCCCGCTCCAGGACGATGAAAAGTTTCAAGTTTTCGGATATTATCTGACTTACCATCCTTGTCACATTTACGCACGTCTTTTAATTTTTAGCACGTCTTTTGTAAAAAAAGATCGTGCTTTTGTTATCGGTTTATCCGTCCGTCCGTCTGTACCCACGATATCTCTGCAACTATTAATCTGATTTGAAAAATTATTTTTGCATTCGGAAGCTTGAAATATGCAAATGATGATCCTTCATTTCGTTTTTTTTTACGATGTTCAATTTTGCCAGTAGAGAGCGTAAATGCAGATGATGTCGAATTCAAAAATACGTTCTATTCCACATATTTGCTTCTAAACATCCAATTGAATTTTTTTTATCTATCGATTCCATTTTTGTCGAAGAGTATTTTAGATATAGTTACTTTATCAAATTACGCATAGATTTTCCGTTAGGGGGCGTAAAAGTAGATTACATTTTTTCCGATAACTCTTCTTCTAAAACTC
The DNA here is from genome assembly GCA_039090855.1 of Macrothele yani. Classification (NCBI taxonomy): domain Eukaryota; kingdom Metazoa; phylum Arthropoda; class Arachnida; order Araneae; family Macrothelidae; genus Macrothele; species Macrothele yani. Next base: position 91,549,711 of record CM077026.1, read on the forward strand.
CTATTTGAATTTTTTTTTCAGCGGATACACCTCCTGATGGAAAATCTTTTGCATATAATTTCAAGTTTTTGGTAAAGAATACGTTGGCCACCACGGGGCGTAAGTGTTAATTTTTGCTTCTGATGTATTTGCCATAAAATCGGAGCTTCAAAAATATCGATTGAAAAAATTCTTTCATGGACTGATGCCACGCACATCGATAAACCTTTTTCGGAATATTTTCTTCTTAAAATATTGCACAGTTTCTCCGCCACGGGCGTAGATGTACAGTACATCCTATTTTTGTCAATATCTCTACTTCAAGGAGTCCGATTTGAAAAATTCCTGCTTTGTTGGATAGTGTTTTCCGTGTGACATGTTTTTCACATAATTTCAAAATCTTCAAGTAATTCATAGACTTTCCACTAAGGGGTGTAAATGTAAATTGCGTTTCCCCTATATCTTTGCTTTTAAATCTCTGACTTGAAAAATTCTTTTTGCACCGTATACAGCTCCTGATGGGAAATCGTTTGCACATAATTTCTAATTTTTGTAAGAAATGGTTTGGCCACCAGGTGGCGTAAGCCTTAATTTCCGCTTCTGTTGTATTTGCAGCAAAATATGAGCTTCTAAAATTTCAATTGAAAAAAACGTCGTTTGTTGACCTATACTACTCATGTCGACAAACCTTTTAGGACAATTTTCTGCTTGAAATAATGCATGGTTTCTACGCCAGGGGCGTAGATGTATATCGTATTTTAGTCAATATCTCTACTTCTAAGTGTACGATTTAAAAAATTCTTTCTTTGTTGGATAGTGTTTCCGATGCAAAATGTTTTTCCTATAAATTCAAAATTTTCAAGTAAATCATAGACTTTCCGCTACGGGGCACAAAGGTAAATTGCGTTTTCTGCGTTATTCCTGCTCCTAAAGCTCTGATTTGAAAAATTCTTCCTGTATCGCATACAAGACCTGATGGAAAATATTTTTCACATAATTTCTAATGTTTGGTAAAGAATGGTTTAGCCACCAGGAGTCATAAGTGTTAATATCCGCTTCTGAAGTATTTGTTGCAAAATCTGGGCTCCTGAAAACTCGACTAATTTTTTTTTCTTGGATCGATACCGCTTATATGGATAAATTTTTTGAGAATACTTTCTTCCCAAAATAATGTATGGTTTTCCCACCAGGGTACGTAAAGTCACGTCTTTTTTCGTCAATATCTCTGTTTCTAAGAGTTCGTAAGCTCACGATTCCGTTTGCAGCAATATCTGAGGAATTAAAAACCCGATTGAAAATCTTCTTTCTTTCGTCAAATCTATTGTTTTCCATACCGGTTCCATTGACTTTGAATAGCTTTGATAAATTTAATTTGCGTCAGAACGGATTCAAAAGACGTGCTTATTACACCCGAAAATTCGGTGTCATCTTTCATGTTCTAGTTACTTATGATTTCCGCAGGTAACGTCTCTAAGAATTAGAGATGTTTCTTTGAAGACGTATACAATTTTAAATATCTAATTTTTTTCCTGCTGAGAAGAAACATTCTAAGTACTGCAGTGTGAAGAGTCGAAATGGGAAATCCTCCATTCATTCTTGGGCAATTTTTACATATGTTGAACAAACGGTAAACTTAATAATGTGAAAAATCATAGAATTTCAAAGACAAAAGTGAGTCATTATGCGTACGAAAGCGCAGTGACATTTGAGTAATTAAGAATAAACACACGGTTGCCCGGATCAAACTGGTAGCTCAAATTCTGGATTTTCGGGCACTAAACTTGCTCATTTTACTGTCAACCACTTCAATTGATCTCATATGGACAACACGCTGTGTTATCTAGACCAAACTGCAAATAAGTGATGTAGATATTCTGTCCAGAATTCGCCATCTGTTTCGTGAGTGTAATCCTCATGCATAAGCCGATAAACATCTGGAACAGAAAATGAATGTAGTAATTGCTCGTTGTGAGGAGGATAATCAGCAACCTTTCTGTTAGATCATAAAATTCCACCCCAAACCTCAGGATAGTCTCGGCGATGTAACGATACCACAGTGTCAGATACTTCGGAGATGCTAATGACTATTCCTCTTCTGAATGGTCTGTTGTATTTCCTTAGAGAGGAGACTTGCTAAGATTTATTTGAACTGCATGCCCTGCTACGATAAGACATTTCACCTTAGTTTGTCCTAAAAGTTATACTTGGCAGAACAATGCCACGAAGTATGGGGTGTTAAACAAACGGTAGCGTCTAACGATTTGACAGTGTGAGAGTATTTAAGCATGTAACAGATCAGCAGTGCAAGGTACAAGAACATATGATTATTCAACACAGGTTTAAATGCTGTAAAGGTAACAAATAAACATATACCGCATTATATATTGCTATTGTGGGACAGATTGTGATCTGCTTCATTTTTTGAACACATTTTTAAATACTGAAAATTTGACAAAAAAAATTATACTGCCCTGCTATTAACCGACGGTGGAAGAACATCTAGGAAAGTGTATCCCCCACTTACCTATAGTGGTTCGCGAATAGAAAAACCGAACTATATCCGCGATTTTGAAACACCACGTAGCACAGATTATTAACTTGTTCCAATGCCAAATGCTAGAATGCATATTTGTACATCTTCCACTTGTGCGTTAGTGCTCCAAAATTTGGAAGGTACAGGCTGCCTGAGAGATCGAAGACACTGAAAATATTCAGGAGGACATCCTACACGCTGTGGAAAATAAGTCATGTGATATAATCACAGAGCATATTGTGCACAGTTCATAAAGAGTATTAAACCAGTGTATAAATGAATAATATAGGAGTGTAAGAAGGAAGGACTTTGCTTCGTTGTCGAGATAGAATAACAGTATATATCTGTTACATCCAAGAGGAGGACAGGAGACTAATATCAGGAGTTGCCAGTATTCACTGAGCTAAACGGTAAAAATACCCCCGGGAAAAAGTGGTAAACTTACCTGGATGCTCCTAGATCCAACTGTTCGCCACTCGGAAAGTATGCATTGAAAGGGTAGTCCTGTTGCAAGATGGCACCATGCTTCATCTAACGGATGAACGTTGACGTATTAGGCAAAAAACATCGGAGAACAAACACTCTTCAACCATTGCTGAAAGAACACAAGCTGGCGAGAGCAGCGTTATGGTCTGGGGAATATTTTCGTGACATTCTCTGGGTCCACTCATACCTGTGGAAGGCACTATGGACTGAATTCGTTATGAATCCATCCTTGCAGACGACGTACAACCATACATGCTGATTTTCATTCCGCGGGGGGATGGGATCTTCCAACACGACAATGCGACGTGTCACACAGCTGAAAATTTCCGAGAGTGGTTAGAAGGGCACGATGAAGACCTCAAAGTACTTCCCTGGCCTTCTAATTCCTCAGAATTAAACCCAATTGAGTATCTATGTGACTACCTCAATGGCATTGTTCACTCTATGGATCCTCAACCACGCACCCTCCAGCAGCTGTCAGATGCACTGCAGTCAGCATGGCTCCACATACCTGTGAACATCTTCCAGCACATTATTGACTCACTCACAGCCAGTCTAGCTGCTGTCCGCGCTGCACACGGTGGTTACTCTGGATATTAGCTCGTGGTCACAATAGTGTGACTCGACCGTGCAAAAGCAATAAGAAAACTCATGTACTGCATCCCAATGTGTTACACTGGCTCCATGTGATTGAATGTTCCCATCTTGGTAAGCGAGGTCCGTGTGGTTTATGCCATACACGTACCTTCCATTCTGCACGATTAATGTTGAAACCGTGGCTCGTCATACGAATTAATTGACGTGTTTCCAGTCCCGGGCATTCCAGTTGCAATCGTTCTTCGCGAATTGCAGCCTGAGTTTCGGCGCCCTTCAGTCAACTAGAGAACACGATGTGGACGTCGAATGCCATAACCTATTTTTTCCGTGATATGAGGGATAGTCTTTGTGCGCATGCTCGTAGGCGCATGCTAATTGATTCCGACGTTATCTGTTCTGTGGTAGATGTGCAAATGATGCAGGATAGTCTTCGCTCTCCTTGAGAGGACAACGTTTCACGTTTACGGCAACGTTCCTCCCGTTGCCTGGAAGATTTACCGTATTTCATGTAGTCTTGGGGTTCACGTACGATGGTCTAACGTGAAAATCACAATAGATCATTAGTTACCACTAAAGAGTGAATTAACACTCTATTTTTCTTTCATTTATGTCTATCTGTCTGTTTGTTTGATTGCTTGGGGTAGGATAATTAAATGTAACATTAATGGATTTTTTTCTTTAGAAAATAAAATTATTCATTTGTTGAATCCGTTGAAAAATGTGTAGATCCTGTTTAGTTGTTATAAATTGCTGATACTTGAGAAATTATATAGTTATCGACTGATGTTGTTAATGCATGAGCGTGTTTATGCCAAAAAACATCTGAATCTAATAAATATCTGTTATCCTGCACACAGTTATCAAACTCGTGTGTTTGAAAACTTTTCTAATTTATAGGTATCGTACTAATGCGCAGTATTTTAATATTAATACTCATTGCCCCAGCTCTGGGCAGTGGCGACGTCAGGAGTTCGGAACTAGGAGGTCTATTTAGGGGGATAAGTATGAGACAGGGAAAAGGGGGCGCAAATTTTGAAGAACTTGGCAGTAATTTTGCCAAAAAAATTCAGTTCGTGTAGATCCCACGCTGATAATGTTAACCAAAGTGGAGAAAAAATTTTCAGGTATCTATGTAGTATTTTCCGGTGCATGCAGATGTGAAAACCATGGGTACAAACCTTCATGGCCTTTAAAAAGTTACTCTTTCTTTTGCAACTTTAGCTTACTTATGCCATTTTAATTTTTTTTAATATTTGCTGTCATAAAGCTGCTTGTGAATTTTAGTTAGTAACCTGGTAAGGAATGTATGTTTCTCTTATCTTTTTAAAGCTATAATTACAAAAATGGTGTCTTTCTACTATTCTCTTAGACATTAGCTCAGAAAATACCTTCCATTTCACATAATAGTACACCACCAAATCTAAGGGAAAGCTAATTTTATATAACAAAATTTCTGTGATTTCAATCGTAGATGGCGCCACTCGCCATGTATTCTAAAGTCATAAATATTTTGGAGGGGGGGGAGGTAAAGGGTGTGCTCAAAGTAAAGTTAGCCCACTTATCCAGGCGTCCCTGGCTCTGGAACAGGTTGCCGATTTATATAAAACCACTTGCCAGTTTTGCATCGTTTGAAAAAGTAGTAAAGTAATAATATATTTATAGTTAAATTACATTCACTTCAGTCATATTGTATTGCGATTATATATGTATAAAGTTGAACAATTTGTAATTTCTTGACTGGACAGTTTTCTTTCTATAAGGGCCTAGGGCTAGTCATTCTAACATTAGCCTTTCCCTCTGGTTCTCTGCTATGTTGCATAATGGATATTTTAATATGTGTGTTTTAATGGTATATAATGTGAATTTTCATTTGGGTTGTTCATTTCTTGTATATCAAGGAATTGTAGTGTATATCTTTAACTGCGTGTAACGTGGCAAATAAACAAACTGAACTAAAACAAAAATTTGCGGTGATGGCCTTCCTCGCAGTTTCAAACTGGCCACGGTCCGACTCACATCCCGGCCTTTACAGATGATTACTTTTCCGCGACTGGTTTCCAATGAGTAAAAATCTACTCTATAGGTATTTCCAGTTCCAGCGTCTCCCGTGACTGGACCTACTCTATTTATAGTTATTTCCAGTTTCAGAGTCCCACGTGAATGGACCTACTCTATTTATAGTTATTTCCAGTTTCAGCGTCCGACGACACTGGACCTACTCTATTTAAAATTATTTCCTGTTTCAGCGTCCCACGAGACTGGGCCAACTGCAGTTAAAATTATTTCCAGTTTCAGCGTCCCACGTGACTGGAGCTACTTTATTTATAGATATTTCCAGTTTCAGCGTCCCACGAGACTGGACCTACTCTGTTCATAGTTATTTCCAGTTTCAGCGTCCCACGTGAGTGGAGCTATTTATTTATAGTTATTTTCCAGTTCCAGAGTCCCACGAGACTGGACCTACTCTATTTAAAATTATTTCCAGTTCCAGCGTTTCACGTGACTGGACCTATTGCATTTACAATTATTTCCACTTCCAGCGTCACGCGAGACTGAACCTACTCTATTCATAGTTATTTTCAGTTACAGCGTCCCACGGGACTGTACCTACTCTATTTATAGGTATTTCCAGTTCCAGAGTCGCACGAGACTGGACCTGCTCTATTTATAAATGTTTGCCGTTCCAGCCTCCCACGTGACTGGACCTTCTCCATTCATAGTTATTTCCAGTGTTCCACGTGACTGGGCCTACTCTACTTATAGTTATTTACAGTTCCAGCATTCCACGCGACTTAACCTACCCTATTCATAATTATTTCTAGTTCCAGCGTCCCGCGTAACTGGACGCGATACTTCTGCTTTGCATATTGTTATCGCGATACATATAATAATTTGCTTATTCATCATATAAGATCAGGTTACTCCCCATAGTGGGGGGCAAAATGTGCATAAAATCAATTGAGAGGAGTTGAACCATCAAACTCATTGCCAACTACATGAAATGCAAAAACAACATTTTGCATCCTGTTTATATTATGCGTATAAAAAGACAGACAAGTGGACAAATGAATACTTCACGCACGTACGATGTATAGTCGCAAGAATGTATCTGAATCTATTCCAGTATCTTCAAACAAACTCGCTGTACGACGGTTTCTAAAAGGTGACAGACACATCTTATTGAAATACGTTGCGACGAAACAATCAACTAAAAATAATTTTACTTTCTCAAATAAACCGGAAACTAGAATAAAATCAAAAATTCCTCAACGCTTAGAAAATAAAAGTTTTGTCATTTACCTTACGTTAGAAGTGAATATTGATCAATAATTATTTTCATTTATTCCACCCTTGGAAACAGTTTTTATTCTTCAAATAATAAGTTATTTACTCTCTTTCAAAGCATTTCAATGGCCTTCTCTTGGAATTACGTCAGATATGTATCATTCTTTTCATCCTATTGCTAGAGGGATAATTATAAGCCTCTATCCATCTTAAGGCGGGCTGCTCGACTCCATAGATCTCCGTGAAGAGCTGGAGGTTGATCTTGGAGCTCTTCGCACGCATCTTCAGCGTCCCGCTTTTTATGGATGTTCATTGTGAGGAGATTTAGATGACAAAAGATATTTTTATCTTCTTACCTCCTTTTCACAGCTCCTCGGTTTTTTTCTTTGTCCTTCGGTAAATGGGATCTTGCATAATAAGAACCAACATGGTTGCCATTATGCTACGTCAAGTATCAAGCTCCAGCGAATGAAGTTGTAAATGTTCTTCAGCAGCTATGCAAAGATAATTGTGTCAGTTCTGGAGTATCATGCATTCAATAATTACATTAGGTTTCTCGTCTGGGGGAGCTTAATAAGGTCAACGATAAAACTTCGAGTAGTTATTTTGTTTTTAGTCGTTCACGTAGTTGGAAAGGTTGTTTAAACAAAACGGATTTGTGGCTACACGATAATGTGTAGTTTAGTACTGTCATCACTTTCCTAAATAGAATCACAGGAACTTTAAAATGAGAAAGTACACTGAAAACACATATTAAGAGATTAAGTGGTGAAACTTTACCATTGAAAGAAATACTACATCTGTTTTTCAAGGGATGTAGCAATTAGAATGTTCTGGAAAGGCTTCGAAATATGGAAATTCATCAACGAATTCACTGGCGAATTTGTTTGGTGTAATGTATTAATTTTGTTTATTAAAAAATAATCCTTTCATTAATTTTTACTAGAGCGTTATTTAACATACATTTCGAATGTGTCATATGTACACCTAGTTGTACCATGAATTCATTTAAAAGTGGATGGATTAAAGAAATGAAAGCATTGGCACTTAGGTAATTTCCATATCATTCATTTGAACATAATATAAATCACAAAATGGCGCGCCTTAAATCTCAAATGTAGAGGTAACTGATGACTACATCTACTTAGGACAACACATATCTAAGCGAAGGACGCCTCAAAAAAGAATTTAATCGTCGAATTAAACTTGGCTGGAGAGCTTTTCAAAGAAGCAGAACAGTTTTGAAGAGCAAACTATTATACAATTATGCCTTAAAAGAAATCTTTTAAATCAGTGTGAACATACTTATGGACCAGAAATATGTACCGTAGCTGAAAGAGACATACAGAGGCTGCAAGCAACTCAGAGAAACTTGGAGCAATGCATACTTCTTTGAGTATGCCGACTTTATGGAGAAATATATACCTCTCTGAGTAGGCTGACAGTATGTTTTTCCTTTGAATATCCGAAGAAGGATTCAGAACCGCATGATTCTTTGACTATGCCGACTCAAAGAAGCATTGAGAAATGCATGCCTTTTTGAGTATGCCGACTCAAATGAGCATGGAAAAATGGACACTTCATTGAGTACGCTGACAGTATTTTTCTTTGCGTATGGTATGCTGACAGTATTTTTCTTTGCGTATGGTATGCTTACAGTATTTTTCTTTGAGTATGTAGAAGAAGAATTGAGAATCGCATGATTCTTTTACTATGTCGACTCAAAGAAGTATTGACAAATGCATGCCTTTTTGAGTATGCCGACTCAAAGAAGCATGGAAAAATTCACAATTCAGTGATATGCTGACAGTGTTTTTCTTTGAGTATGTTATCCTGCTCCAATGCCTGCTGGTGTGTGCACTGGCGATAACTATTAGCATTAAGGGTAATCACTCGAATTTCAAAAAACTATGTTTACCCTGTATTAGAGAAAACACAATCTCGCTATTCGAGGATGGGCGTTGTGTTTCACCCAGCCGACGTTCCGTGTATCGGGGTCCGCTGAGTGCCGCAATGTTTAAAAGTAATCGTCTAGCTTTTCATTTCTCGCGAATATTTGTTTAACTTACAAATTTTGATTTTTTTATACTAGCACTGATGTGTAAGTTACTCAGTATTGCACTGGAGGACTTTTCTGAACATTCATTCCAAATCATTTACTCACACATCCAACTCTCAATCGTGATTAACATTTTTACTTTACAAAATTGTACACTCAAATGAAATTTAGCCGACTCATAATAACGTGAAAATAAAATATGTTTATTTTGCCTGATGAAGGCTTGAAATTTAGAAAAATACACTCAGTCATATGAATATGCTTGAAGACCCTTTTATCAAAATTATTTATATAAATGTTAACTTTAATTTCTTATTTTAATTTAATATAAATCTGAAATATTTCGAAACATAATTTACTTAAAATGATTCCTATCATACACAATTTCCTGCTCTGATCAATGTATTTACTTTACTCAACCATTTCATTTCTTCTATTTCCGCCCTACTTTTCTCAGGCATTAATTTAGAGCTGGTTTTATTTTCAACCTTGACTTAGTCTACTATCCTCTTCTTTAACTTTCGGTTCAACATACTAATTATATAAACAAGAGGAAACCGTTAAGGTCGGAAATGTCCTACCTTCTATCCCACGATAAGGGCTGGCATTCCATTCTTTTCCCGAAGTTTCCATGCAGATTCCTTATTTGTACATAGCATGTCTTTCTGAATCTTTTATATCATGGTCATGATTCCAGAGTCCACTTTGTTCGTTAATCTCTCCCTGTTGGGCACATGCTCGATCCTCGGGAATAGTTCTATCTCCCGCCAGTGAGCGCGAAGCTGGATACGACCTCCCGTGTCACTCATCCTTTTTTTCTTAATGCCCCGATCCTCGTATCGGTAGTTCTTCCTCAATTTTTTTCACCATCCTATATTTTTTTGTCGCTCCTCTTCCAGTCCTATGAAAAATTGTTCTTCCCGGATCCACCCACCAATTTACAGATTGGTCAAACAATTATCATTTCTCGATCTGATTTGCTCTGGGTTTCCCGCCAATACTCTGACTTGCCATCCTTCGTCCCGTCCAAAATCTGCGTCAGCCCCTGAATTCTAGGAAATTCCGCGCCCGTGGATCTCCTGGGTCGTAAATTTTCCTACCATAAAACTGCTATGATTTTCCTTTAACTGGCGTCAGGCTATTCTTTCTACCAGACTTGGTGCAGCAATTCTCAAGACGACGGACGCCTGAGCTCCAATAAATGTCTACCCGCCATACTCTTGTAGAATTACTTCACCTTACCCAATATTGCTGGCTCGTAGCAGATAGGGAAAGGATGCCCCGCGGTCCCACGCCACAGCAAGCGGCCGACTGGAAGCCCTTCGACTCGGAGAGAGGGGGAGAGGGGGAAAGAGCGGTACTTTTCCGACCTTCCTAGGCGCGAATCCACGGAAGAAAATCTAAGGGGAAAATTAAATTGCGAAATGCAGAGCATGCACCTGAGGAGCGTGAAGTTTATAAAATCCTAATTTTATTAATTCTTACACCAGCTCCCCAAAATATCTCCCATTCATTTGATTAATTTTTTTAATCCCATTTTTTTTTCGCTTCTCCGATTACTTCTCAATTTCCAACACAGGGAAAAGGTGCACGCTCGCTCACGAGTGCTGCAACAAGTATGCCGAAGAAGCATTGAGAAACTCGTGCTTCTCTGAGTACGCCAACTTAAAAAGCACGGAGAAATGCAATATTCTTCGAGTATGCAGATAGGTTTATTTCTCTCAGTATAGGAGTCAAAGCTTCTTTGAGTACGCCGAAATGTTTTTATCTTTGAGTATGCCACTCAAAGAAGCATGGAGAAATGTACACTTCTTTGAGTATGCTGATGTAATACTGGACGTGCCTTTTTACCTAATGCTGATAAATTCCAGCCACCTTTGAAAGGCTGCCAGTCAGTCAGAGATAAATAAGAAGCCAAAGCCAGTATTTTGAACATAGGACGATATCGAGCTTGAAATAGGATAACATGTTTGACCTCGATAGTACGAGCTTCAAAGATTATTATCTGTACGCTGAATAAGTGCTGTTGCATTGGAGGTTTTTATTTTGGGTTTGACAACACCAGTGAGCCGAGTTCGAGTCCCGAATGAGGCATGGGTGGTGTGTTTGTCTCACTGTCCTGGCTCTCTCTCTCTCTCTCCCTGGAAACAGTGGCCCGAAATTAAGGACAGGCGACTTCTTATCATTACCCATTGATAAAAAGAAAAATGATCATTTGTAGAAGATTTTAGGAAGGGAGTGTCTGACCCCAGGTCTTAAACAACTCTTAGAAATAGGAAGCTAGGAGTTTTGGGCTAGAGTGCCCGATTGGAAAGTGACACGGCAAAGTGAAGTAGAAAGGGGAGGAAGACGCCCTTATTTATTTCCGGGGGCCAGTACCTGGGGTCCGACGGCTTAACGCGCCCATAAGACGCACGGCGGATATTTAGTGGATCGAGCGTTCGTACCTGCTTGGGATCGAACCTGAGGTTCTTTCCGTGACAGTCACGAACGTTGCCGACTAGGCCACCCGCGGCCCCATTACCCATTGAGTTTCTCACAGTGGCCATTAAATGTTCCAATCGACAAAAATTATAAGAGTGGGCTATAAGCAGTCGCCTATCGGTAATTGTTTGGCCAGTGGTTCCAGGAAATTGAGAAAGAACCATTGCTGTGAGACAAACACGACCCATACCTCATTATGTACTTGAACCACAATTCTTTTGGGACGAATGAACCGAAGGCAGTGCCTTAGACCACTAAGAAACAAGGGCGATCTGCAACCTATGCTTTGTTAAGTGACAAAATGTTGATTACTTGGATTCTTAGATGAGTGTTATTCATCAAGAGAATTCTGGCCGTATTTATTAATATTTTAGTGACTGTTGTTTCAACACACAAGCTGCCAAACACACACAAATCTAAAACTTTAAAGATTTTTGTTAAGAGACGTACGTGCTCATTACACCAAATAATTCGGTATCACCTTTCTTGAGTTTTCTTTTCTGTTTGTTAGGTTTGTCTGGACAGCATTGCGTTTTCTTTTTGTTCTCACTTTTCTCAGGTTCTATCTGTAGATGTGTCCCAGTAATCCAAAATTATTTGAATCAACCAAATAAAAACATAAAATCTTAACGATCCGTCCGGATAGTGTCAGCCACCGCGTTCGCCTGTCTCATTGAATGTGCAGTGCGTTCTAACTTTAAGCAAATTGTGCATTGGACAGACATGAAATCTTCCCTTCCGTCCTTTGTTGGTGGCTGCCTAATCACCCGATGCTCGGCAACTTTTGTGTTGTTTGCGTCAGGGCTGGTCAATAACTCTCTCAGAGGCAGGCACACACACTCCAGCCGAGGTAATTGCTAAACAATGGCACATGGGGTTGAGAGAGCTCATAGCGGAGCATTTCCTCATTATACGGCGTTCCAAGTTTGCTGGACTCGTAACGTGACGTCACCATATGGCCGTCATTGAGCACACACTATGCGGCAGTAGAATTTGGCCACGTCACCTAACGACAGTGCTGTTCTCCGCACGCATCATGCGGCATATTAATACAACGCTACCTAATGGGCTCCAATGGCTCGTTAGAGTAATGGGCGAATTAACCAAATGCCGTGTCTTCTTCTTCTTTCTCTTCGTCTTCTCTTTTTGGATCTATCTTTCCTTTTCTTTCTCTTCCCCCAAGATTTCTCCTCTTGTGTGAACATAAACCTGGCATATTGCAGTGAAAATTATTCAAAGGAATTGTTTTCCCTGAGATTTGCAGAGCACCATTTCAGTATCATTTGTATCTTTAAAAGTAACGAAATGATAGCTTGCTCGTAGAAATCCCTTTCGAAGATGTTTTAAAGAAACGCATTGTTTCTGCGGAGCGAGATGAAATCGGAGGCTTTGTGAACAGAGGTTTATTGCTTGGGAATGGTAATTAGAGTAATCAAGAAATCAAGATATCTTCCTCGCCGAAGGAAATTCAGGATTGCAAATTTTTAAGATGCCAAATGAAATCTTCCGCTATCCTCACATCAACGCATTCTCAAAAATTATAAGACACCAGATGTGTGCTCAATGATTATTTGAGATGCATTCCATTTTTAGCTCAGTACTTCTGCGTTCATTCAGTTTTATTGTGAATGTTGCTGCGAAGCGCTAATTACTATTATCTTTTTTTTTTTTTTCGTCACACGCGATACAGGGACATTCACACCTTCGGCTGCAGTCATAGATTCAATTTTATTTAGTGACGCTTACTGAAGATAATTTATAAAATGTGAGAGATCCTCTGTTTTCAGGGATTGCAGTTAAAGCATTAATCATTTTTTGAAGAAACATTGCATAATAGGAGCTCTCTTTTCCTTTCTTTGTGGTAAAAATAATGTTTTCTGGTCAGTAAAACAATCTTTCTTTTTTTTTTTTTATGCTATCGTTCACAAATATTTTTACATGCTCATCTAAAGCGTACGACTGTAAAATTAACTGTTGTATTAGTTAGAACTGCTTGCTGGTCTTAACAATCAAAATAGGTGATGAGGAAAAAGGGTTCGTAAATACACCAAGATACAAGTACGCACTACGTTAGTGAAATCCGCAAATTTTATTGGCGTAAAAGTGGTGTACAAATGACAAGCGAGCTTTCATCACATACCATGTGGCTTTGTCAGGCTAGATGTGTATCTAATAAACAATATCTCTTAAAAAGCAACGCACAAATTTAAAAAGATCATATAAATATTCAATATATATCTTTAAATAAATATATATATATATATATACAGGGGTGATAATAAATATATATATATATATTTATATATATATATATATATATTATCAACGCTGCAGCTGTATGTGTGTGGTGAAAGCTCGCTTGTCATTTGTATACCACTTTTACGCCTATAAAATTTGCGGATTTCACGATCTGACGTAGTACCTACTTAACAATCAAAGCTAACGTATAAGTTAAATAAAAATTAAGATAATCGTTGCAGTAATAATTAGCAATTAAACGAACTGAAACTTTATAAATACTAAAATACTAATACTGGTACTCAATAGATTTTCGGCAGTTGTTTATATCACAGACAATCGTACTAACCTTTCAAAGAAAATTTCAAATGTTTTCATCTCGGAGGCTACAAATGTACAGAAACCTTAGAGATACTGAAAAATTCAATAATACAGGATTTTATCAACATAATGGGAACGCCCCTGCAGCTGTATAGTAAACGCAATGCATACATACAAACATATATACATACATATCACTAAGCTGTTCTTTAAGATTAAGAGGCTAGCTCAACAAAGAAATACAAACCACCAGAGAAATTCTTAACTGATTATTTACTTACTGTTGCCGCATCAAACTTCTCCATTTACGGCAATCTTGATACACAACTCGGGCTTCACTGACATCCATCACACGACGTATGCAAGACCTTCTATGCTTCATACTCGTTATCTTTTTCTCATGCAGACAATCCTGAATCCGATCCTCCCATGACTTCCTTGGCCTTCCTCTGCCTTTCCTTCCTGCCACTTGGGCTGAAAAAAGTTTTCTTAGTAAGCATCTCCTCACTCATTCTTTCAACATAGCCAAACTACAGAAGCATATTAATCTCAACTTTGCTAACAACATTTTGCTTCACATTATACAACTGCAACACATCTTCATTCCTCACACAATGAGAACGTGTCTTGCCACAACACGTAAGTAACGCATTTCTCCAGCGCACAAGCGACTCCTATGTTTCTTCTGCAGTACCCATGTTTCACTGCCATACATCAGAGTTGGAACAATTACACTTTCATACACAGCCATTCGGGACTCTTTTGAGAAACCGTCATTCCTCTGAAAACCTCCCAAAGCAGCTATGATTTTCAATGAAGATTTCACTAGCCTACTAATTTCATTATCCAGTTTGTTCTCTCTGTCAAACATGAAACGCAATGCGCCATATGCAAATCATCACCGGCTGTGTGAGGTATATAAACGGATGCAGTACTATGTCAGCTAACGCGTAGCATTGACACAGTAAAAAGTTATAACGAAGTAAATTTCTCCGTCATTTTTGGTCTACGCCGGGATTCGAACCCGAGGCCGCTTATTCCGGAACAAGTCGCTCTACCAACTGAGCTACGCAGACATGTATTCTGATTCCTATCTGCCTTTATATCATGTGCGTCCTGCTGGCAGGTACGTCACATCTCCCCCCCGAAAGAGGGCCGGGGGCATGGCCTACGGGTCAGCCGTGACCATGAATCGTTGCAGACAGACAACCACTGTAGAACGTGCACTTGAGAACTCCCAGTCAATCTGGTGTGTGGAATGCAACGTCACACACATTTATTTTTCGAAGCACTGGAGAAGGGATTCTCTGATTTTTCCTATCTCGCGGTGTGGAAATAACATCACACCAATGCGAGATTTTGAACGGTCGGGTCATCCGGGTAGTTCGGGCGCCATTATAACGAAGTAAATTTCTCCGTCATTTTTGGTCTACGCCGGGATTCGAACCCGAGGCCGCTTATTCCGGAACAAGTCTCTCTACCAACTGAGCTACGCAGACATGTATTCTGATTCCTATCTGCCTTTATATCATGTGCGTCCTGCTGGCAGGTACGTCACAAAGTAAAACAGCTGTTGTGGAGTAATTGTCCAAAATTTCAGATGTTAGTGACATAAAAAAAAAAGACATGGTAATTGGTGTGCATCTTGCAGGGGCTTCAGTAACTAGAACGGCAGAAAGAGTAGGTGTAAGATAAGGAGCTCTATTGGCGATTATGATTATCTATCAAAAAGGACAAGGAGGTGTCACCAAATGTGCAAACTCTGGACGCTCTGCGAACATGTGTAATAGAAATAGGCAAACTTTGGAACAGATTGTAAAACGGAAGCACAAGACCACCCAACCGAAAACTGGCAGTAGATTTAAACACCAGTCGGAATGATCCCTTTTTCGTCGTAACAGTTCGTCAGGAACTCCATTATGTCGGTATTTATTGACGGGCTGCAATCCAGAATCCTCTGAGTACCAACGTAACAAAGGCGCAGTGGTCTAAGCTCTGGCTTTTGACCATTTGTCTGAAATGGGTCCAGGCTCGAATCCCGATGAGGCATGGATGTTGTATTTGTCTTACGGGGACTACCTTACACCCTTCTCTGGAGCCGGTGGCCCTAAATTAGGGATAGACTGCTGCTTGTAGCCCATCGAGTTAATCATTGTTGTCGTTTAATCTTAAAAAAAGTGTATAAAGTGGAGCAAAGCACACAGAAACTGGGATGCTAAAGATGACAACCTGCCATCTGGTCTGATGAATCCTGCTTTGCATTGTTTTCTACCACTGGTGAATGCACGTCTTGCAAAAACCAACCACATCGACTGTTTGGTTCCGGTTGTGAAGCACGTAGGCGTGTCCCTGATTCTGTGGGGTGCCATATCATGACATTCTTTAGCGACATTGCTTATAAATGCAACGCACGAAACCATTCTTGGGGACCGCCTACCCCCAGTGTTGTAGGCATTATTCCCTACTGAACGTCCCTTATTTCTAGCACATAATGCATCCATGCATTGTGCGAAACGTGTTGAGTTGCAGTTTGCAGGGCATGAGGTAGAGGTACAGCAGCACCCTGGCCATCTCAATCTCCAGATATCAATATTATTGAACATTTGTTGGAATATCTGGAGCGTAGGTCAGAACACGTTTTTCACTTCTAACATCATTATCACAGTTGAGACATATTTTGCACGAAGAATGGTCTCAAATTCCAAATTCCTTTATTGTGTGAATGGCTTGTATAAATCTATTCCAAGTCGAATGTCTTCTGTTCTGAAAGTCAGAGGTTGGCCTCAAGTTCTCCATAATCAGTAAGAGTTTCCATTGTTTTGATAAACCCTTGTACCTTAAGAAATATTTCCAAGAAACCTTCATTAAATACAAAGAACTTTTTTAGCGACGGCGTTCAAATCTGTAATATTTTCTGCGCCGCTATATATCTTTGCTGTTATTCATTTACATATCAGCAAAAGCTTTCTGTTATGCATTTTGTTTTTCAAAATTCCTGGCTACTTCGGAAGAAATAGTTTCCTAGCTTTTTCCTCCAACTGTGAAACAAGAAGAAGTGTTTAAAAAATCCATAATCAGTATGCACCTTGAATATATTCTCGGTTTGTTCCCCGCTCACTCTAAGACAAAGTAAGTTTCTGCTGATATTTTTAACTTTTCCAAGAATATCAGCGAGAAGTTTAAGTAAATGATTTTACTTAAACAAACCTTTTTTCAGGCTTCAGATAATGCTAACACGCGAAGCATGAAGTGACGCGAAAATATAACTCTTTCGAAACATTTCTTTTCTATTGAGGACCTATATATTTACCTACTAAATATTTTAAAGCAAAATATTATCCCTGTTAACTAGAAAAAGTCAGCGCACGGTGATCGAAGTCTACAGCAAACAAAATTGAAATAAAACAAAAAGCCTGTTATGAAACAGGAAATGCTTTCCACGAGAAGAAGCAAATGTTTTTATTATTATTACATTTTTTTATTGGAGCTACCTTAATTCTGCGAAAACAATATCTCGCGTTATTCTCTAGAAGTAATTTTTTCATGTTATCACACAATACATTCAACACTATTTCCGAATATACAAGTAATGTTTTTGTTGTTGTTGTAGTGCGCTAGTGATTGGTCTAAAAACTCCAGTACTCCGTAGAAATAAAGCATAGAGTTTGACAGGAATGTCAAAAACGTCATACAGCACATTCTGCTTATACAGTATTTTAGATATACAAAACGGCGTTTCTTTATGTGTTAATGAATAATGAAAATTCGCTCTAAAATAGATGCATGAAGTGTTCATGGAATGCCCAAGATGTTAAACAGCATATTCAGCGCCATTTTCGAATATAAAACAAGTTACTTCTTTTTTTTTTTTTTTTTTTTGTGTGTGACTGGTTGAAAACTCTACGTTTGGTTAAGGTGGTTCCACCTGAAATCTCTGCCTCATGTTTCCAATGTTAAAACCTTTTTACAGATTTTCTTCACAATTAAGGTATTCCCAAGGATAAAAATTTGCACATCGATAAAACTAACTTCTAGTTATAGCATGGGATATTTAATACTTGCTAAAACATAACCATAACTAACCAATTCAACATTTTTTTGTCTACTGACGTCATCAATGTATAGATCGCGCCATCTGTTAACAGGTCTGAACATTACTCAGAGAAAAATGATTGATTTTTAATATAATTATGGTTATGTTTTATCAAATATAAGGTATCTGAGGCTGTAACTTAAAGTTAGTTTTACCAATGTGCAAATTTTCATTCTTGGGAATACATTAATTGCTAAGAAAATATGTAAAGAAGTTTCACCATTCGAAACATAAGGCAGAGATTTTAGATGGAACCACTTTAAAGAACAAAAATCTTTAGCCATAGGGTACGGAATCATGGCAATTTTTGGTGATAATATTCCCTAAATTTTTATTCAGATCTTTACGCGGCAAGTATAATATAACTTTAAAGTATCAGATTTATGTTCTTCGCTTGTATTTACTTTATTTGAAGGTTTTTTCTGGTTTCTTTTTGCTGCAGTTTACATTTAGATTCAACACATGCCTTCAATTGAACTTGTATGACATAAGCGCAGACTTCAACTACTACGGATTTTCCGTAGACACTACGGAAATTGTCGGTCTGCTACGGATTACGGAAAATATCGGATATACTACGAAATCGAAAATTTCTGCGAAATAACCTTTCTAATGACATGCGCAGGGCATGAAAAATTTCATGCTGGTTCAACATTTAGGCAAATATCTCACTCGCCAGCTGAAAAGCGACAACCCCGCAGGGCTCTCGATTTTGTTTGGTGTTTTAAAGTTTGATTGGTTAAAAATTTATACACATTTTTCGAACAACATTTTATCGCTAACCTAGTTTAAAACGATTAACCAGTGTATAATAAACCAATTCAGTGTTCTTCCTCTAAAGTACATGACGCAAGAATCCTTCAATGTTTTAGAAATTTCCACACAGCTCCGCTGGAAACACCGATTCCCGTGTTTGCATTTTAACCTATGTTTACATATGTCCTCTTTGTATTCTTTGTATATAACTGTGTTTAATTTGTATAGCTTTCGTTTATAAATAAATTTTGAACTACGACAGCAATTGGCTAAGCGGCAGCTCGCGAGGCGCATGTGTCTCTTACACTGCCTATATTTTCACACAGCGTTTGAGGAAATTATTCTACCGGGCTTGCGGCTTCTTGCCTTCTGTTCCTTACATTCGCTGTCCGGTTCATTTTGCGGAGAAACCGGTTTCCCATGCAGGCGCACAATCACGCATCACTTCTGTGAATTAAAACAAGCTTTATTAAGGAACTAATAATTTTTATGTATCCAAAAATAGGCATAATAAGGCATAAATCATTGCCGATTGAATTTAAACTGCTCTACTGAATTTTTTCTCGTCAAGTAAAACTTTTCTCGTGTCTTAAACGAGCAGACGACCGCGTTTTTCAAGCCCAGGATATGAGTAATTATTATTCCCTTAATGTGAGACGAAAAACTCCGTGCACATGATTAAACTAATTACAAACAATACCGTCTGAGCGTGATTTATTGAAAAATGAAAAATATGTGCAGATTAAAATCATAAGTACTTTCAAGGTGACATCCACCTCATCTTCAGACGTATCACACACACGCCAACAAAACCCTTGTGAACTGTCTGGAACTTAGGAGCACCTCATTAATACGTTTCGTAACAAACTGTTTTTTCAAGTGGCAATAATGTGTTTAATTTGGAATAACTTGTTCTTACAGCTTACCTTCTTCATTATGATCTGCATATGCTGTTTACAAAAAAATCCTGTTTTTGTCTCGTGTCTCTGGAGTAACGTACTCATGGTGCACATGGGCAGTGTGTATTAGATGTTATGTTGGAATGTCTGATACATCTGAAGATGAGGTGATCGTCACCTTGAAAGTACTATATTTTCGTGTTTTCAAGATTTTGACATTCATTAAACATTTTGGAGCGATATGATGTTTATAGACGTTTTTTTGTCCTTAGATGTTTTCAGCATCGTCGTATTTCTTCTATGATCTTTGAATATGCTTTGGATTTCTAAACGTCTATGATCACGTTCACAGTTATCCACGGACCAAGGAATCATGGAAACGTCTTGAAATTTTAGTTCCCTTTCCAAAATTTGGAAAGTTCTTAATTTTTCGTGTTCTTGTGGAAGGTTCTGGTGTAGTACTAGAATTCTTTTCTGCATTGAACAAAGTGGTTTAGTTCATTTCAAGAAAACTAAAACTAAATTTTGTTTCATTCTTTTTGGGGTATAACTATGACTACGAGCAACTTCCGGTCTGTGTAGACATTTAACTATGTTTATTGTAATGTTCCCATTGGGACATACACTAGTCTTTGAGGTAAACTAGAAAAAAGAATAAAAACATATATTGGACCCGTTTAGTGTTTCTCACAAAACGACTACAATTTATGGACAATAAGCAAAAACTTCCTTTTTTATGAATTTACGTAGTTATTTTTCCGCCCTGGCAATTTGTCTTTTTACAGTGTGTGTAATACAATTTTATTTACTACTACCGAAAAACGCTGAGAACTACGGATTTTTGTCGTTTTTACTACTGAAAAAAACTAAAAACTACGGATTCCTTTAGTGTTTACTACTGAAAATATCCAGTCATGGTTGGACTTTCTGTAGTCGTACGAAGTTTATCATGTGAATGTACTCATCTACTGTATACATTTACTTCGGAGATGAAAATTATTCCTTGTTAGTTTTCCCTCAATTGAAGACTGTGTAATGTATTCAGCGTGTTTGGTTTCAGATTTCGGTAAATTGCCTACATCACTCTAAAATTTTAGCATTACTTCCACGTAAATACTCTTCGTAATGAAATGTTTCGAAAAGCTTAAGTCGTTCTTCGGGTAGTTTCATTTTCACATAGAACACTTAATTAAGCACGTAACAGCTGTTACACGGATATAATATTTTAAAGGATTTTAATATTAATTCATTTTTCCAAGCAAGGAATTTTCCAGCGCGGTGTTCGAAAGCGGCATCAGTAATTGGACTCGTAAAGGCGAGGTTTACAGAGAATAGTTCTTTTGTGTGGAGGGTAGTTTTAGAAAACTCTTACAGGCTAAATCGTTTTATGGACCAAACGCCCAAGCCATGGGTATTGTCATCCACAGGGCGATCGAGACTGCTTAATTAGTTTGTTGCATCTGTGATGCCATAAACCTCACGACGATGTGGACAGGCACAAGAGGTCAAGCAAAACGTAGCCTGTAGGGGCCAGAAGAAAGAGAATCTAGGGGCGAGGAAAATGGCGGAAAGACGTTTGGAGAGAGTTCGACGTTGTTGGACAGCGAACTGGAGGAAGGGGGAAGAGAATGGCCTCCGTCCAAACTTGGAAGAGCAAGGGGTAATAAAAGAATGGATAAATTAGGTAGAACGTGCAGATGACGAGCAAAGAGAAAACTGAACGTAATTGATTCAGTAATATAACTTCAGGACATACTAAATAAGCGAATTAAATATTAATAAAACAGTAATTCAATAACGCAAATGATCTTGATACTTTTCGTGAAGTACAATTCTTTTATAGTATCGGCAAAGAGTTGGTACAAGGTACAACATCGAACCCCGTAAAAACTGTGTTCCATCATACGAGAATCCGTTAACACAACACTAGCGGCCACAAAAGTAAAGTCTAGTCACGAACTTAACCTTCTATTTGTGTCGATATGTATTCCAGCTTGCACGTTAAAAGAAAATCCACTTCGTACGTAATCTTCCAGTATTTCGACAGCGAAACATCACAGATTCTCAATATACGTCATACTGCTCAAGTCTCGTATGAACTCGACAACAGTTTAAGGCTTCAATATCAGCGAAGTGCAATATTTAACGTTAAATGATTAATCATTAACAGGTAGGCTAAGCTGTCTTAATATATCTCTCCAACGCAATTACAACGATCGCATAATCTAGGCGACTTCTAAACAGAGCCCTGATACATTCGTAAACATAACACTTATCAGCTTCGTTCACACAAGTCATTCAACAACTGACCTCAATTCAGATTGCCTCAAAAACATTCAGTGAGAGAGAAAATGTAGCGTTTAGTTCAGAAACTGCTTAAGGATGATGAATCATTTTTACTTTTTGGTTCTTGTTCTTCATAAAATAACAGGAACCAAAAAGTAAAAATTATGCTAGAGTATGCGTTACTGCTATCTTGTTGGACTGACGGAAGTTATGATAAGTATTCTTGTTTAGCTATTTCTTTCTTCCTTTCTCCCGTTGTGCTGTTGCAAGCAAATTCCTATTTGAAAGAGAAGATAACCACAATGAAGGTGATCTCGAAGTGAGAGATTGAAATATATTCATGTAACTTGATACTTCTATTTTAAGATATTGAGGAGACTAATATTTGCTGCACTGCGTGAAAGGAAAGTAAAGTCAGGTTAAGATCAAGAGACGAAACTGCGACGTTAGAAATGTATGTTATTTAACGCTCTTTCACGCAGTGCAGTTGTAAGCAACATTTTAGTATGGAAATGGATACCAAAATGTTGCTTACAACAGCAAAGCGGGAGAGAGGAAGCAGTGCAAGCATTTGGATGGGGTTCGGACTTTTGGGCACCGGACATTTGGGCACATTTCCTTTTAAAGCAATGAAATTGCGCTGCGTTAAAAATTATAGTGTTCCTATATTTTTCCCTACTTGAGCAAGTGGTGTGCACAAATTTTTTTTCACTTATATCTCATAATCATAAAGAAATTGAGACATATTTACGATTTTCTGTCGGAAAGACGGGGCGGACATTTGGGCACAAATATTTAAGGGGCTGTATAAGAATAGCCGTTTCTTGGCCCAATAGTAAGAATTTGACAGAGAAAATGTTCGCCGTAAGTTACTTAGGCACTAAATATTTACGGGCACGTGCCTACTCAGCAAACCTGTCGGGGGGGGGGGGGGGGGTAATACTAAAAGAGTAAAATAGTAAAATATGAAAATTTTCTCGTCCGATCGGGAGGTTTTCAACATTTACAAACTACAACTGGAAACATTATCTCTGGGCATGAACCTACTGAGCAAACCTGTCGGGGGGGGGGGGATAATACTAAAAGTGTAAAATATGAAAAATTTCTCGTCCGATCCGGAGATTTTCAGCATTTACAAGCTACAACTCGACACATTATCTGAGCGCACGTGCCGACTCTGAAAAAGTGTGTTGGGTGGGGGGGGGGGGTTATCGCAAAACTATAAATTTTGAAAAATTTATCGTCCAATCGGGGAATTTTTAGCATTTACAAACTACAACTGGAGACATTATCTCAAGGCAAGAACCTACTGAGCAAACGTGTGTGTGTGTGTGGGGGGGGGGGTTGTACCAAAAGTGAAATATGTGAAGAATTTCTCGTCCGACCGGGAGATTTTCATCATTTACAAACTACAACTCAAGACATTAACTCAGGGCATGTGCTTACTCAGTAAACCCAAGGGGGGGGGGTCAATACCAAAAGTGTAAAATATGAAAATTTTCTCGTTCAATCGGGAGATTTTCAGCACTACAACTCGACACATTATTTGAAAAGGCATGTGCTTACTCAGCAAACCTTGTCGGTTAGGGAGGGAGAGATTTCCAAAAGTGTAAAATATGAAGAATTTCTCTTCCTACCCGGAGATGTTCAACATTCACATGCCTTCAGATAATGTGTCGAGTTGTAGCTGCTAAATGCTGAAAATCTCCCGGTCGGACGAGAAATTCATTATATTTTACACTTTTGGTATCCCCCTCCCCACACACACAGAGTGTAACGTATACTCTATATTCACTTTCCTTTTGATTTTACTATCTCTGGTTATTTTATTTTACTATGTAAATTATCTTCTTACTGAACGAAATATTATTTCACCCGATGAATGAGATCTGGCAATGAGTGTAAGTCATGACGTGGTGATAGCTAGTATATAGGCGCGTTCATCGAGACTTAGGGAGAGCTTTGGTTGTTGTTGTGAGAGAGCGTTGTTGTTTACGGAGAGCGTTTGTAATACGATGAGAGATTGT
This sequence comes from Macrothele yani, assembly GCA_039090855.1. NCBI lineage: Eukaryota > Metazoa > Arthropoda > Arachnida > Araneae > Macrothelidae > Macrothele > Macrothele yani. Next base: position 91,573,754 of record CM077026.1, read on the forward strand.
GTTGTTATGAGGAGAGATTCTTCATTATTGTAAAACAAGTTGTGTGTGTGCTTTAGATGACCAAGAGTCTTATAATAAAGAAGTTGACGTAAGTTAGTCTTTCTCAGTTCATAGTTTTTGTCAGACCTCTGTCTGGCTGTTAGGTTTATAACATTAGTTTTCTTACCATAAATAACTAGCGTTAAGACTTTATTTACGTTCTTAATTAACTAGTAACAACACCCTTTTGAATTCACTATTTTGAAGCTTAGTACAAGTATATCATTAGCTAGCTGGTAGGTAGAGCATCATTCATATTAATTAGCTTAGCGCAAAGCAAAATAAAGCAAATTCATTATAAGAGGTTTACTGAGTAGGCACATACTCTCAAATAATGTGTCCAGTTGTAAATGCCAAAAATCTCCCGATTGGACGAGAAAATCTTCATATTTTACACTTTTGAAATTACCCCCCCCCCCCCCCCCATTTCCAACAGGCTTCCAGAGAGTGCTCATGCGCTGAGAAAATTTCTCGAGTTGCAGCTTGTAAATGCTGAAGATCTTCCGATCGGAAGAGAAATGAGAAATACTTGATATTTTACGCTTTTGGTATCCCCCCCACCACCATTACTAGTTTCCTAAGGCCGCAGATGCCCTCAGGCAATTCGATGACTTGTAGCTTGTAATGGCTGAAAATCTCCCGATCGGACCAGAAATTCTTTATATTTCATATTTTAGGTTTTAAGCCCCCCTCCACCCGACAAGTTTCCTGGGTTTGCTCATAATCGCAGAGAATTTGTTTAGTTATAGTTTATAGAGAAATATCGTAAATAAGAAAATACGAGCATTTTATGTGTGCTGGGGAGGGGGGGCTAAGAAAAAGCCTTACCTCCTTCAAGGCTGTCAAACATTTAAAAAAAGGTTTCGTCTATTTTAGTGTTTAAATTTATCAAAAATTTGGCTATATTAAAGGGAGGGGGCTCCCCTCCATGGACACCCTTGGTGCTATGTAATCATGAATATGATGCAATCCATATTCATGATTATGAGCTATGTAATCCCGATCCAGGACGACAAAATTGTCAAGTTTTCGGATATTATGCTTGTCATATTTACACACAAAAAACAAAAAAAAAACGTATTGTCATCTTCAAAATTTGTGCATTGTAATATTTTTTTTAATTCAATTATAGTTGTCGTTTGTCTTACTGGAAACGTTTTCTCCATTAATTCCCCTCACAGCGAAAAAAAACCGCAATTTTTGTACGGCCCCTCAAGATTTGTGCCCAAATGTCCTAAACTCATTTGGATACCAAATGTTTGCACTGCTCATTCCTCATCGGAGACTTGAGCTCGGGCCCATCTTGCAAGAATGATCAGAGTCCAGCACCGCAAACCACTCTGCCACCGATGTGGCATTTAAGTTTTTGCAGTTCTGCATGAAATATTATTTACACATTTGAGTATTTAAAAATCTAAAATATGTCAATCAGAATGGTGATCATGTAGAAAAAAATTGTGAACTCCTCTACGCAACAGTGTGTCTCCTCTACACAGTGAGCACTATCGAGTCGATTCACAGAGCACAAATTAAAATAACTACTTTTCATGATCACAGCTCCAATGTAGGAACAAATGATCTGGTCTCTTGAATACGATATATGCTGCATTTTACAGTATCACAGCAAAAAAATAAATAAAAAAATAAATCATGAATATTCAGAAGCTTGGAACATGTATAAAACGGAATGCTGTAGGATAAGTATGCATTTTTCTGATAACAAGATGAATATTGCTTTAATTAGGATTAGAGTTGAAACCAATATGCAATGTGCTTCTAACTATGCTCTCAATTTAAAACCGCTTCAAACTTGCCCGAATTCGGGTACGTCATTTTTCAGAGGTTTCAATATGGTGGCAATAGCTTTTTCTTGGATTTCATTAGGCTGCATAAAGTGAATGTAGAATAGTGTATTGAAAAATCCGCTTTGACATTATTTTTTATTTCCATGATACTTCAGGAGTACGCCTCCCAATTTGAATTTAATTGGCTTGTAACGATAAGATTTGCCATTTAATAATATGTCTTTTGAATTGATCATCACATGCTTACGCCTCCCACTTTGAATTTTAAATGGCTTGTAATGATAAGATTTGTCTTTTAACAATATGGCTTCTAGAATTTATCATCACGTACTTTAGCCTCCCATTCTGAATTGTAATGGTCTTGGAATATTTAAGAATGGCTTGTAATGATAAGATTTTCGTTTTAATAATGCGACTTCTAGAATTGATCATCACATACTTACCTTTTGAATTTTAATGGCTTGTAAGGAAAAGATTTGCATTTTAACAATATGTCTTTGAGAATTGAACATCACGTATTTATGCCTCTCACTCTGGGTTTTAAATAGCCCGACATGACAAAATTTGCCATTTAATAATGCCTTCTACAATTCATTACATACGTACGCCTCCCACTTTTAATTTGAAATGGCTTGTGATGAAAACCTTTTCCCTATAACAATGTCTTTTAGAATTGATCACAGCATACGTACGCCCCCCACTTTGAATTTTAGTTTGCTAGTAATAAAAGGATTTGCCTTTTAATAATATGATGTCACCCAGAATTGATAATCACATACTTACGTCTTCCACTTTGAATTTATATTGGCTTGTAATGATAAAATTCGCCGTTTAAAAATATTTTTTTACAATTGATCATCACATACATTTATGCCTCCCAGTTTGAGTTTTAAATGGATTGACATAGCAAAATTTTCCTTGTAATGCCTTCTACAATTGATCATTTCATATTTACGCCTCCCACTTTTAATTTAAAATGGCTTGTGATGAAAAGATTTGCCCTTTAATAATGCCTTTTAGAATTGATTATCACATATTTATGCCTCCTACCTTGAATTTTAAATGGCTTGATATGACCAAATTTTGCTTTTAATAATGCATTCTACAATTGATGGTCACATAATTAAACTTCCCACTTTGAATTTGAAATTGCTTGTAATGAAAAGATCTGCTTTTTAATATACGGTCGAGCCGCATTATTGTGACCACCAGTTAATATCCAGAGTAACCGCCGTGTGCAGCGCGGACAGCAGCTAGACGGGCTGGGAGTGACTCAATAAGGTGCTTGAAGGTGTTCACAGGTATGTGGAGCCATGCTGACCGCAGTGCATCTTATAGCTGCTGGAGGGTGCGTGGTTGAGGATCCATAGAGCGAACAACGCGATCGCGGTGGTCCCACAGATGCTCAATTGGGTTTAAGTCTGGGGAATTAAGGGATCAGGGAAATACTTTGAAGTCTTCATCGTGCTCTTCCAACCACTCTCAGACATTTCTAGCTGTGTGACCAGGGTGTCTACTGGTCATAAAAGTCATGAAAAAGTAATGAAATTGAGAGGGTGGTCATCAAATTGTCTTTTTTGTATCGGTACCTGAATGAAGACAAGTTTGCGCACCTAGAAGGAAATGCGAACTGGTACCCTTATAAACCGGCGTGTAGTCAATGCCCCATGAAAGCGAAAAGCACCGGCCGACACATGCAAGAGTACAGAGTAACAGGAGTGCCTGGTAAAAGCGAGCGACGTCGATTTAGGCAACTTATAGACTTTGTGAGAGACTTGATCATCGAGCTGAAAATCGCAGGGTGGTCAGCGCGCCGTATAGCATGCAACGTGGATCGTTCTGACCATACCGTCCGATTGTGTTGGGAGCAGTGGACACGTGACGGCACTGCCATACGACGGAGCGTCTCTGGAAGGACAAGAACTAAAAGAACTCAAAGATAAGAAAAGAAAGCTTATAGAAAAAGCAAAAGAAGCTGACGTTCTAGAGTCTGAGATAACAAGTTTAGCTTAGATACTTAAACACTCTTTCACTGTGAAATTTCAGTCTCTGTAAATTTTGTACATTCATAGTTTTTATATTGCCTTCATAAAACTTGTAAGTTTTTACAGCATTACGATGTTAAAAGAATTTGTGTATTAATAGATGAAATGATAAATATTTCTAAAAATACCCATACCCCATCCTAGATGAGAGTTGAATGTTTTTATTTTTTTAAACACATAGAATTTGGTGAATGGCACAGTGCAAGTCACACCAATTTTAGTGACATAAGAATTACATTCAGCTTTCATCTCAACTGGCTTTCAGGTAGGGGTTCATGAAAAAATATCTCCCCTTACACCGTATAGCCATTTTAGCAGCAAATGGTATTATTGACACATCAGTTTTGCCTAAACTATAGTTGCGTGGAATTAATTTCAGTGTTTGTAAAAATAAAAAAATAACCTGGGATCTTATGCCAAGGGTACTAGATTATGAGTCTACAATAGTTGTCATTGTGCCGCGCATTGTCGAGAAGTCATGAATTTAACTGAAGATGTTATGGAAAAGTCATGAAAAAGTCATGCATTTGGTTCATTGGAAATCGTTAGACACCCTGGTGAGACGACGCATTGTCGTTCTGAAAGATCTCATCCACCCCAGGGAAGACAATCATCATGTATAGGTGTACGTGGCCTGCAAGTATATATTCATGAGGAATTAGGTCCATAGTGCATTCCACGGGTATGAATGGACCCAGAAATTCCACAAAGGTATTCCCCAGACCATAAAGCTGCCCCCACCAGCTTGTGTTCTTCCAGCAGTGGTAGAAGAGTGCTTCTTCTCCGATGTTTCTCGTCTTATACGTCAACGTCCATCCGTTCGATGAAGCAGAAAACGTGACTCATTTGAGATGGCAATACTTTGCCAATCAGTGGAGGTTCAATTCCGATAAAGCCCTGCAAATGTAAGCCTTTTTGCCGATGCACCTTCGTTAGCATAGGTGCAGTATCGGAGCCCCATATGCAACAGGGTTCGCTGAACTGTCGTTTTAGACACACTTCCGGTGGCCTCTGGTTTATTCGGCCTGTGAGTTGCTCCACTGTAGCGTGTCGATCGGCCTTCACCCACCGTCGAAGCCAACGTTCGCTTCTCACATCAGTGGCACGTGGAGCTCCGCAGTTACCACGTCGCTTATTCGCAACGGTACCATTTCTCCCATAACGATACACTTTAACCGCAGCACTCGAACAGTTCACAAACTCCGCTGTTTCAGAAATACTACCACCCTTGTCCCGAAAGCCGATAAGTATCCCTTTTTGCAGATCTGAAAAATCGCTCCTTTTATCCGTGACAGCAACGAGTGATATGTTTTCAGAATACATTCAGCACACCTTATACAATATACCCTCCAAGCAGGCTCACGACACGTGCCTTCTTCCATTGGCTACGCGCTGTTGACGTCAAAAGTAGGATGTGGTCACAATAATATGACTCAACTGCGTAATATATGTTTTAGAATTGATAATCGCATACTTACGGCGCCCACACTGAATTTTAGTCGATTGATAATAATATAATTTGCCTTTTAATAATATGATTTTACGCAGAATCGATCATCATATGCTTCACGTAGTAACGAATGGAAAGTAACAACACGCATTCTTTTAGTTCATTTCTATAATATGAATTCTATACTACCGAATTAATTTTTTTAAGTTACTTTGTGCATAGCAGTTACAAAAAAGCGACTGAACTTTCTACTAACTCATTTCTTGTTCCTTTTCAGGTAAGTACGAATCATCATTTTGTCATGTCATCAGAAGGACAGATTTCGAAAAGTAGGTGCTATTTTGTTTTACTTTGTCGGAGTAGAATATCTAATTAAAGATGCAGATTTCTACTTGCTTTGAATGCTGAGCATGATATTTTTAGGATTATACTTTCAGATATGGTTTATATAATCCTTTTGCTCACATTAAAAGTGCAGTTTAATAATGTAAGGTGCAAATATGAAATGTTAAACGTATAATGCATTAGACACTGCACACAGTGGAAGTACCCATTAAAATAATGGCTGAATAAAGATGGGCTGAAAGACATTTTCCTTGTTTGTAAGAATACCCTGATATTCAAAGAATTAATTCCAGTGAAGTAAGTAGTCATGTTTTTGTATAATACATATAGGAAACTATAAAGTTTGCCTTATAAAGAGGCTTTTCATCCTGTTTCTGTTTCGTGTCCACACCAAGGTGAAATTTCACCGTCATCGCATCTCATCGCATTAGATTACACGGAGTTGCGATACAACTTGGGATTTGTGCAGCATATTTTTGCGATGCAAGATTCATAACTGCGTAACAGAAGTGAGTAATATTTTTAAAATAATGAAGACTTTTTAGTTCATATTTTTGACTGTTGATAAAAGTGTGCGTGCACATTATTAAATTCGATCTTTCGGTTGCGGATAGCAGGTTTCAAATAAACATCTACAGTGCAGCGGTGCCAGTTCTCAAAGTGAGCTAACCTCACCTATGGCAAAGTTTTTTCTTGTGAGACATCTAAAGTGTAGGTGGATTCAATAGTGACACGTCACGCAAGGAACCACGGCCATAAAAACTGGACTTTTGACGGATATTTGTGGGGTCGGGAGTTTCTAGTTCTCTCCAGGTGGAAGTACGTTGGGAATCTGTATCATAAAATAGCATTTTTATGTCTACCATTGCCTTAAAAAAGCCTCCCAGAGGAGTGCGAAAGCTTGGAGAATTTTGTACTTACTAAGCCACAAAAATAAATGGATTTAATATGATGAAAAGGCCTTTGATTCAGTGAAACCCTCAGCAGTTAAAATGGATTTGAAATCCTGCGGTGTTGAAGATGCATACGTTAATATTATTAATAACATCTATGAAAATGCAAGTGCAAAGATTCGGCTGTTTGAGAATACAGCGCACATAAAAATTGGAAAGGAAGTGCGACAAGGGGACACCATATCTCCGAAGCTCTTTAATGCCACATTGGAAAATGTCTTTCAATAACTGAACTGGGAAAACAGAGGGATAAAGATTAATGGAGATTATCTAAACCACCTTCGTTTTGCTGATGACGTAGTCATTTTTGTAACTACCCCATCAGAGCTGCAGAGTATGATCCAGGAACTTGCTGACAAGGGTAAAGAAGTGGGATTAAAAATGAACTTTCAGAAGACAAAAGTGATGTACAATGCTTTTACTAGAAATGAAGATTTATCGATTGATGGAGAAAAGCTGGAGATAACAGATACGTACGTTTATCTTGGGCAGCAGATATCAAGTGAGGGTCACATTTATGAAAAAATTAATCGGCGTATAAAACTTGTCTGGAGAGCTTTTGGAAGAAACAGCATAATTTTCAAGAGCAATATGCCATTATGTCTTAAAAGAAAAGTGTTTGATCAATGCATCCTTCCAGTGCTTACGTATGGTGCAGAGACGTGGACCTTAACTAAAAAGAGACATACAAAGGCTGCAGACAACTCAAAGAATCATAGAGAGGTGCATGCTTGGTGTAACCAGGAGAGATAAGAAGAGGAACTCGTGGATAAAAAAAATGACAAGAGTGGAAGATATCATGATCAGAGTTAAATCCCTGAAATGGCAATGGGCTGGACATACAGCCAGAAGGACAGACCATCGATGGACAGCCGAAATTTTAGATTGGATTCCAAGGGACAGGAAAAGACCCAGAAGAAGACCACATGGGAGATGGGTGAATGAAATTCGAAAGAATGCGGAAGTAACATGGAGGAGACTGGCACAAGACAGACCGTTGTGGAAGAGGCTTGAAGAAACCTTCGTCCAGCAATGGATTGATAATGGTTGACAATGATGATGGTGATGATGTGATGCGTCTCTTGAACGTATGAGTGAATTTGTTTAGGAGGAGAAGATTTGCATACATATAAAAATTCCTATCAGACATTTTTATTTGTTCCTCAATCTCTTAGAGTGCAAAATTCAGAGTTGACCCACCCCCGTGGCGCAGTGGTCTAAGCGATGGCTTCTGATCATTCGTCCGAGATGGGTCCGGGTTCGAATCCCGGTGAGGCATGGATATTGTGTTTGTCTTCCGGCACTATCACTATCTCTTCCCTGGAACCCATTGCTCTAAAGCTGGGACGGGCGACTGCTCATAGCCCACTGAGTTGCTCACGGTAGTCGTTTAATCCCGAGCAAAAAAAAAAAAAAAAAAAAAGAGACAGAGAGAGAGAAAATTAGCTCTGCCGGAATATACGTAAAAATTGACAAAGTGTAGCAATAAAGATAGATCGATATTAAACCACAATTTCCCAGACATTGTGTTCCTAACGTCGTCACAAATTTCGAACTTAGAAAGTACATATAAGGCAACTGTTCCGTCACAGAAATTTGAAACACTGGTGTTCAGAGATCCGACTTGTGAAAGAAACCCTTCGAGTATGTGTAACAGAATAACAGAGGAGATTACTTTCTAATTTCCAATATATTTTAATGCAGTTTTCTTCGAAGGGAGGTGACTTTCTTACTTCTACTAAGCAGCACATACCTTTTCGCTTTCTGAAGTACGAGTTTCGTTTGTGCAATTGTTCCCTGTGGAACTTTTTCATGGTGCTATTGATTTTGATTGTCTTTCAAGAGCAGATATAACACGAGAGCTCTGTTTGAGGCAGCGGATTCTTTGCTTTGGTTCGTGAAACATTCTATCAAACGTAAAGCATTATAAAAATAAAAAGAAAAGAAAATCTTCTACACATATTTTAGTTTCCGTACTATGTTTCTCGTTGTTGTTTTAGCATGGTACGACATTTCAAATCTATTCTTTGCTGCTCATAGTAACTAGATGTTATCTCGATGGGCTTTCTCAGATCACGCTGTTTCTTAAAACATGAAACTACGATTCAGTCATAACGTGATAGATGGTTGTATCAAAAAAAGAAAACATCCTTCCAAGAGCAATACAAAAATTACTTCCTATTCCAGTGTTTTCCGATATCAAAATGGCTGAAGACTGGTATTTTTAGATAGGGTATTTTACTACCCAAAATGTCATCACATGTAAAAACAAGGGGAAGAAACATTGTTCTTTTTTTCCGTTTATTGAAGCATGCTTTTAACTTAGTCATTTATCTGGGGTTCACTTTATTCCTTTCAGGTAATTAAGAACAGGTGTAATGGGAATGGTGGTGTTTTTTTTTCTTAACGCATCGCAATTTAATGTGACGAGCGAAGAAGAGAATGTTATCCTCAAATCTGGTTCAATATCCAATCTCTTTATACATTATTTTTTAAAGAAAACAACAGATCAGAATTTTGAGTCTTGACACAAGGAATTAGGTATTTGATAGCTTACTCAGGTAAGAATCAATATACACCGCAGAGGCAAAACATTATTACCAGCGCGATTTCATGAAAATCAAAGCAGCTGCAGGTAAAAAACAGTGCGTGTGAAGGTCATTAAACGTTATTAATAACACTTACTGAACTCTGTTAATCAGTGTTATTTTTGTACTGTAGAGGGGAAAGTCAGTTTGACAAAGGACAAATTGTAATGGCCAGCCGACTGAGTCAGAGCACTTCCGAAACGGGAAGGCTTGTACAGCACTCACTGTCACTCGCGGTTATTACCTTCAAAGAGTGGTCCCAGGAGAGAAAACCGCGAACCGCCAACAAAATGTGGGTCGACCATGACTCCAGAGTGCTAGAACTGAGCGAAACTTACTCCGTATGGTACAAACCAACACAAGTGACCCTGTGGAGCAACTGCCCGGCAATTTGAATGCTGGTGACGGGAGTAATGCGTCACAACGCACAGTACATCGAGCCCTGCTGAAAATGGAGCTGCGTACAGCAGACCTCTCCGAGTGCCCATGCTAACCTCAGTTCACCGTCGAAAGCGCATACAATGGCATATCTGTTTGCGATTCACAGCTCAAACGGAATAAAAACTACTCATTTCTGAAGTGAATGCAGACGGGCGATGAGGAATGGATTTTGTACACTAACGTGCAGCAGAAAAGATCGTGAAGAAATAGAGATAGATGTACAGCCATTAACTACTCCAAAGCTCGACGTGCATCTTAAGAAGTCCAATGGTGGGACTGGAATGTACACTTTTATTACAAGCTGCTGTCGAGCAACCAATCAATCAATTATGGTAGGCGATGTCTACACCTTGACCAGCTCCAGGCTTCAATTTATCACAAATATCGAAAAATGGTCAAAAGAAAGGGAGTTGTTTCCTTCTAGGACAATGCCAGACCTTATGTTTATTTGGAACCAGAAATAAATTGTTGGAGCTTATCTTGGATCTCCTGCCGCACGCAGTCTATTCATTCGATCTTGCACCCTCAGATTTCTATTTATTTAGGTCTCTGCAGAACTCTCTCAACGCAAAGAACGTCGCTTCTTGGAAAGCTTGAAGACGTCTTCTTGACCAGTTTTTTTGTCCCCAATCCCGCGAAGCTCTGGGCTAATGGAATCCTCGAGCAACCAAATAGATGGCGAAAAATACAGGGAGGTAATGATGCCTACATACATATCACTTAAGCTGTTCTCTGATATCCAGAGGGTGGCTCAAAAAAGAAATACAAACTACCAGATATTTTTACTTACTGTTGTCGTATCAAACTTCGCCATTTACAGCGACCTTGATGTACAACTTGGGCTTCACTGATATCCATTACACGCCGTACACAAGATCTTTTGTACTTCATACTCATAATCTTTTTCTCATGCAGACACTCCTGAATCTGATCCACCCATGTCTTCCTTGGCCTTCCTCTGCCTTTCCTTCTTGCCACTTGGGCTAAAAAGATTTTCTTAGTAAGCATCTGATCACTCATTCTTTCAACATGGCCAAACCACCGAAGCATATTGGTCTCCACCTTGCTAACAACATTAGCAAGGTGGAGTACCTGCCTTAATAAAAAATTAAAAAAAGGCGCCGGTTGTATGCAAAAGCTTTGTCTTTCACTTTTGTCTACCTACGAATTCGAAACTAATTTTTGACACAACCCAATGTACGCAGTTTTGATCCTCCTATCCCTCTCTCTTTTATTTCTTTTTACACGAAACTATAAATGACGTAATATAGATATAATTGACGATCATCATACAAATTTAATCTTGATGTATATGCTAAGAAAGACTTTCATTTCCATGAAGAAGTGCGATTTCCGGGAACGTGACATCATAGCGTTGCTGCCTAAATGCCTGTTGACTGTACATTTTTTTCATTTCCTAAAAGCAAGATTAAAAACAGGTTATGAAGTTTTGCGCGTCGGAATTTTTTCATCCTAAACTTGACGTCAAGATCACTAATATCTTTAAAAAGTAAGATGCAAGATTAGAAAAAGCGAAGTAAATGGACAGAGTTACGTTAATACTAATGAGATTTTGCTGGAAGAACAAATCTGAATCATGATTAAGACCCTGATAATAACAAAGTAACAGAAGTAGCTTTAGCAGAAATTGGGATTCAATTAAACTCAGCGACTAGGAACTCAAGCCTGAGCAGTGATTATGCTATTCTTAGAATTTAGTGTTATGTCGTCAGTGATTCACATATTCGTTACCATATTATGTACTATTACAGCTGCTGAAAAAAATACCTGCGCTACGTAATCGTGGGGCGGTATGCCATTCTAGACCATTAAGGCGGCTTTACAATCCTCCGCTAATTAGTCGCGGTCTGAAATCACATGCTAGACTATTACAGCAGCGTAATTACCTTGTAATAATTAGTCGCGGTTCGATATTACATTACAGACTATCATTGTAGTCAAATAATCCTCTAATAATTAGTGGTAGACTGGTAATGGCGCTGTTATGGTGCTGAATTTCATTGTTCAGTTGATTGAGGTCATCTGCTGTATTCCTTTAGTCCGATACCTTTTAATAAATGTTTGTACACAGTTTCTCCTTCAGTGCTCAAAAAGATATTCGGAAAAATCCACACCTCATAATTTTTTATGTTCTGTCTTTCACTACCCTCTCTCAATTTCTCCTTTTCTTTATCACTTGTTTGTACAAAATATACTTTATCGGTGATATTCGCAACAGCTGAACACCATTTAAAGGTTATTTAAGAATTTTATAAGAATTAGATAGATAATTCTAGAAAACTACCATTTGAACAGATTAGATCAGAAAATTAAGCTATTTCACCACACGCATGGGTTGCGCTGGAAGTTGGTGCCGAAGAAAACCAAGAAAAACTATTCGCTGACAAAAACGTACGTGCCAAAGGAAAAGAGAGCACTTGTTAGGACAAAGGAAGGAAGAGCATTCACTCAAGCACTTAAGGGAAGACTACGTGACGTAATACCACCTTACATCCCAGCAAGAGACGGCAGTCAAAAATCTTACACAGCGTTCATTTTCCTCCATGAAACTCGCTGTACTGTTCCTGCGGTACCTAATACACAGATAGAGTGTGTCTTGTGGAAACAAAGATGGATGAGTCATGTGGAAACAAAGTAAACATGGTTGCGAAAACTGAATAACTTTAATGAATAAATTGCTGATAATTTAACATTTGATTTCAAATTGTTGCAATCCGTGTAAATTTGAAATTCAAACTGAGTATAAATAAAGGGAAAAACTAAAGTTATGGTTTGTGAGCGAGGAACCGTTAGTACCGAATAAAGGATAAGTCTAAATGGCGCAGTTACTGAGCAGGTAAACACATTTGTATATTTGGGATGCATGTTTGTCAGACAGAACAGATTAGATGGCGAAATTAGTAGGCAAATGAATTCTTCATTGAAAGTCATAGCTGCTGTACGAGGTTTTCATAGGAATGACGGTTTCTCAAAAGAGTCCCGAAAGGCTGTGTATGAAAGTGTAATTGTTCCTACTCTGATGTATGGCAGTGAAACCTGGGTACTACAGAAGAGACATAGGAGTCGTTTGTGTGTTGGTGAGATGCGTTACATACGGGATGTTTGAGAGAAGACACACTCAGATCATTTGAGGAATGACGATGTGTTGCAGCTGTGTAATGTGAGGCAAGATGTTGTTAGTAAGTTGGAGACTAATATTCTTAGGTGGTTTGGCCATGCTGAAAGAATGAGCGATGAGACGTTTACTAAGAGACTTAATTCAGCACAGGTGGCAGGAGAGAAAGGCAGAGGAATACCAAGTAAATCATGCGAGGACAAGATTCAGGAATGCCTGCATGAGAAAAAGTTAATGAGTATGAAGTGCAAAAGGTATTTTATAGGTGTATGATGGATGTCAATGAATCCCGAGCTGTGAGCCGAGATCGCTATAAATGGAGAAATTTGATACAGCAAGACTAAGTTCTTTCCGTGAGGAGCTAACCTCTGAATATCAGAGAACAGCTTAGTGGTATGTATGTACACTTAAGATTATTTGAATTAGAGATACCTATCTAGTAACGTGTACCACCACCTTTCGCCCCGATGACGGCGGCGATTCGTCTCGGCATAGACTCGACAAGACACCGGAAGCGTTGGGAAGCCATACGGATCCACGACCCCTGAACAAGCTCCCACAGTTCGCGAAGATTTGATGGAGGGGGGTCAGAGCCTCGAACATCTCTCTCGATGGCATCCCAGATGTGCTTGATGGGATTGAGGTCAGGTGACTTAGCTGGCCAAGGAAGCGAGGTCACGTCGGTGGAGTGTTCATCCAACCATTCGGATACAATTCGGGAGCGATTGAAAGGTGCATTGTCTTGTTGCAGGATGAGATCCCCAGTGGGATGTTGAAGGCGCACAAACGGGAGCCGTCCAGGATATCCCGGTAACGTTAACCTGCGAGGGACGATGTCACACGTACCAGGGGTCCCATTTTAGTGCACGTAAACAGTTCCCAGACGAGAATTCCATCCCCACCAGCTTGAAGAGTACCCTTCTGGCAAGAAGGATCCATCGCTTCATGTGGTTTGCGCCGTACTAGTATCCTGCCATCCGCATGTACCACCGTGAATCTCATCTCATCAGTGCAGGCAACATTTTTCCATATGTCTACGGTCCAGATTTCCTGCGCCCATGCTAATCTTTGCACCCTGTGATGTGCGGTCAGCAGTGGTACCCTCGTGGGACGATGGCTTCTGTACCCCATAGCGAGGAGATGTTTCTGGATGGTGTGGCTGCTTACACGTTTTTGTGCACCAGCGTTAAATTGCCGAGTGATTTCTTGCACTGTGAGCCGTCTATCCGCTGTTACAATGCGAGCTAGCCGACGATGATCCCGTTCATCGACATGCTGTTGTTCACGGCGGTTGGCCCTTGCAGGGAGGGTTTTACCGGATTCGATGTACTCACAATGCACCCGTGACACAGTGGCTCGCTCGTGAAACTCCCAGTGCCTGCACGACTTCCGAGATGGAGTGACCCAGTCATCGTGCCCCGAAAATTTGCCCACGATCAAATGCGCTTAGATCCTTCGTATTACCCATACTGCGTCCGACTCTTACTTATATCCGTCGCATCACTCCTTATATTGTCGGACCGCTGCATACGTCATGTCGTTTCCGTTTACAGGGCCGCCCACAGTGCCACATTTGCATAACGCCGTCTGTCTCTAATTAAATTGCTCTTCAGTGTATGTACTTCATTACATGCGTATCAGGATAATCACAGATAACCCGATATGTATATATTTCTTCCGTATGTATATGTAATCGATTGCTCTGTTTCAGAAAAACTGTGCAAGAAATGCGATGAGAAATCTAACTAAACGCAATTCATTCCAATAAGTTGAAATCACGTGTACTATTTTTTAGAGCTACACGACGGGCAACTATTGTACTTTAAAGCTTTCCCCAAATTTCTCTGTGTTACCAAGTAGCATCACTTAGTTCCTTTTTTATTTTTAAATCTGGAGTTACATAATTAAAGGCACTCATCAGTAGTTTCATTTGCACAACAAACATAGAACACGATGAGAACCGCAACATGTAAAAGTACAGGCGTGTTTTTCCATTAAGGTAGTTTAATCAATTCTTAATTTTTTTTTCTAGATCCGAAAGCCTATTTTTCCTGGTTTCTTACCCCTGATAATACACAATATCAGAATTGTCAAGCTCTGTTCGTTCTATAGTTACAGCTCATTTTGTTTGGAATTTTGATACCTTTTCTATGCTGCCTATTATCATTTGCCGCTAGTTTTCTGTAACAGATTCTAGTAGCAGCAGAAATTGTTTTTAACGCACAAGGAAGGAAAAACGTGTTGCACGACTTATACAATGCATATTTCACCGTGTATGATTTTAATGTTTATGCAACTTACTCTGTAATTTCATCAAAAGAACCTCCGTCCCCCCATAGGATATCGACAGCACTAAAATCTGGCAGATACAGAGGATGCCGTAACAAGATGATGCTGATGGGATTAACTTTCTGAATAAGATTTATTCCGAATTGAGAATTTAGGTGTAGAGAAAATGGAAATAGTGAGATGTGGGAAGAAGAGGGTCACCTGAATTGGAAAATGTCGAAAACAAAGTATGGAAAAATGTAATATTTATAATGCTCTGTCCATACCTAACGACCACCGGCTTAAAATACCGAACTCCGTCTAGAATAGCAGGATGTGGAAAACCCTCTTTAAGGTACCACCCGAACTATTTAACCATCGGCGGCCCTCACTCGTTCCAAAAATGAATAAACATTAAACTTTAAGAGTAAGAGATGATATTGATTTGGCTCAAACAGTAAGAGTTAAAGTTGCTTTGGCTCTATTAGTAGGGGATGAAGCCGCTTTGCCTCTAATTACTAAGGGTTGAAATAACTTTGGCTATTTTAGTAATGGATGAAGTTGCTTTGGCTCTGTTATTAAGGGTTGAACTTACATTGGCTCTATAAGCAAGAGTTGAAGTTGATTTGGCACTATTAGTAAGTGTTTAAATTGCTATGGCTCTGCTAGTAAGGGTTGACATTGCTTTTGCTCTGTTATTAAAGACAAAAGTTGCTTTGGCTCTTTTATTAAGGACTGAAGTTGTTTTGGCTCTGTAGGTAAGGATTGAAGTTGCTTTGTCTCTGTTAGTAAGGGTAGAAGTTGCTTCGGATCTTTTAGTAAATGTTGAAGGTGCTTTCGCTCTATTAGTAGGGGTCATCATTCCCTCAATGAAACAGAAACCCCTGTAAAGATCACATTAAAGAACAGGTGAAACCAGAAACGACTAAGAAGAGATCAAAGGGGGAAGTTGAGGTGTTCTCGGCCCCATTTCTTGTTGGTGTCTCTTTCATTGGGGCTGACTCTTCTACAAAGGAGCACTTGCGACACACAGTTGTTATGCACAAAATGACGCTTTCACATCTCTTAGAGACTAAGCCATCGGAAGAATGCGCATGCTGATTACGGCAGAGAGTGCATGACGGCTAAGTGACGCAAGTGTTCCTTTGAAGTGGTTGGTGGCTGAAAGAGGCACCAACAAAAACTAGCGCCTAGTAAATCTCAGCTTACCCCAATGCGCTCTATTTAGTATTCTCTTGTTTCACCGATTTTCAATAGTAGTGTAGGCGTTCTTCTGCTTTGTTCCCAAATGAGTTAGTATATAGGTGAATAGAAAATATAGGGAGCTGTTGTGTTGCCGTGTTTCAAATCTAGTTTAAGAACCTACTTACTTTGTGAATCATTTATCTGTGCAATTTCAAAATGCCATTGCTAAAATTAAGAGTATAACCCACTTCCGCGTATTTTTCTATATGACACAACCTTGTGTAGAGCTACACAAAAATGGAAGGAAATATCTTGTTTAATTATGTGTAAATCATTTTATGTATTTATTTTCAAAGGGTTACATATTGTAATAAAAAATTACGAAACTGAAGAGGCGAGACTTTAAAATTTCCTTTCTGTGTTCGTAAACACGTTTTAAAGGGATGCGCTTCTAAATGCCAGGATGAGATTGCCTTGGATGTGTAACGTAATGATATAGCTTCATGCCATGAACTTTTAAAGATAAACAAGAGGTTTCGTTGGTACGGAAGCGTAACTCGCACGGACGCGTTTGCAAGAGAAATGATTAATTCAGAAAAACTCCACTATTTGAAAAATGTTCGCAACAGTAAAATCTACCTCAGTGGCTACCACCTCCCTAGCTTGAAACAAAATTCCTGAACGCTCAAGGACATCCCGTATACAGATTTATTAAGACTTATTCACACATTTTAGTGTGTTTTTGAAGGGCGCAGTTACATTTAGCAATAAAAGAATACTATGTAAATTTTGACACAAGTTGCTAAATATGACGACGCATTAATGAGAACAAAATTACCTTTATCTGAAGTTTAAATGAATATAACATATATATACAGTTGACTTAAGCTATACACTTCTGTTAGCATGTTGTAACTCTTAAAATAAGAAGGACGTTCAGTTGAACTGACTGATAAAACATATTATACAACACACTATTAGAAAGAGTTCAAATTCAGCTTTGTTGAAATTATAATTTAGGCTAACTGTTCTTAGAGACATCGGGAAGACAGTCACTTGTCACCTTGATCGGGAAAAACACCACTAGACACTTGAGCTGGATCCGTCGTCATAATCCAAAAGGGATTATGACATGCACTGTATCAACACATGAGGCTTATCCATAGCAGATCAGTTGCGTTAATAATACCTTCAAACTCCGACGACATCAGACTTTGTCGACATCTAACTCCGACTCTCCAGGTCGTACTCCATAGGTCATACACCGAGATATATTCCTGGCAATACTCCGCCTCTATCATTGCAGTAGACACAGTATTTGTCATTTTCTTGTAGGACTTCCGTCCACAGTGAGTAGAGTTTAGGTCCCAGCCACGTACAGCGAGATCGCCTTTTGGGCAGGACAGAGAAACGGAAGGAATGAGAGCAAGTCTAGCGACTTTGACAGAACAGTTTGTAGTGAGATTAGAGTACAGTAGATGGCGCCACCGTACGAGTACAATGTTGCACACAGAGGGGTGAGAGAATTTCAGGGTGGGGGGCCAGGTTCGAACCTGAGGACCTTGCAATGATAGTCTGACTCGCTAACCACTATGCCATCCGTGGCTTCCCGCCTCAATCCGAAGACGGCTCGTCTTTATAGCGGCTTGATGTCGGTTTGTGACGTGATACGTCAACGTCGCTGCTTTGCATGATTGTGAATGTTTTTTTTTTTTTTGTTTTTTTGAGCGGGCTATGAAGCACTGCGGACATTCACTATTTCCAACAGATTTAACCCCATTTATTTTCATTAAATGGGATAAATTAACTTCCGCGAGTTACTTTGTTCTTAATTGCTTTCATACTTCTAAGAAGTTTATGGAAGTTAAGATTAAATTCAGGCTCGTCTCTCTCTCTCTCTCTCTCTCTCTCTAAAATTCGTACTTAGAAATTATTACGGAAGCGCAACTCGTACTGACGCCTTTTTAACAGAAATTATTAATTCAGAATAATTTTGCTGTTTGAAACATTTTTGCAACAGTAAAATCTACCTTAGTGGTTACAACCTCCCTAGCTTGAAACAAAATTCCTGAATACTCAAGGTCATCACGTATACAGATTTATTAAGACTTATTTACACATTTTAGTGTTTTAACCTCATTTATTTTCATTAAATGGGATAAATTAAATCCACGAGTTACTTTGTTCTTAATTGCTCTCATGCTTCTAAGAAGCTTGTGGAAATTTAGATTAAATTCAAACTCGTCTCTCTCTCTCTCTCTCTCTCTCTCTCTCTCTCTCTCTCTCTCTCTCTCTCTCTCTCTCTCTCTCTCTCTCTCTCTCTCTCTCTCTCTCTCTCTCTCTCTCTCTCTCTCTCTCTCTCTCTCTCTCTCTCTCTCTCTCTCTCTCTCTCTCTCTCTCTCTCTCTCTCTCTCTCTCTCTCTCTCTCTCTCTCTCTCTCTCTCTCTCTCTCAAATCCGTACCTAGGGATTATTTCGTATTGTTATCCGTGTCGTTACTATAGTATACTACGGATCAGAAGCATCTATTTTGTATACATATAAACTGCATTGATGTTTTTCTTGTCATATATAGTTGTGGGCCACGTGACACGTTGAATTTAGCAGAGGTGTTACCAAAGACTAAGCTTTTTCTGATGGTGTGATTTAAAAAAGAAAGACATTGTTAAACATAAGATAATGCTACACCATCTCCATCCTTCTACAACATTACTTCACTCGAAGTATCTTGAAAGTGAAGTGAAAATCTTAAGAGAATAAAATTTTCGGCATGATGCACGTAGTTACGCTCGCAATCACATTAGAGAACGATATGCTAGAATCAAGCTTTCCATTACTCAAAACAAAAGGGGCCAACTTCTTCATTTTTATGACCACATAGTTTTAAATAATTCTACAACCCAGAGAAATTTATGAAGAATACACCTCATGGGCAATTTAGAACTCATCACTTCTAAATTTTATCGACTGCATTTTTTACGTGCTTCCGTCCTGAGACTTACATCGATAGTTCAATTGTATAAAGATGATACATCGAAAGACTAAATTAAAAACTACCATTAAGCTGTGCTATTATGTTGTGACCATTTAGCTGCAATTTTGAAATATGGAATATTTCTAAGTAACGCGATGATTGTAGGGTTGTTACTACAAAACAAACTTAAATTGGAATTCTGCAAACATGTAATGTACTGTAAACAATTATAAGAGCTTATTTTTTATTGAAAAGCTATTAAGTAAGAAATCTCCAAAATGTATAAAAGAATGTAATCGTTTCGTGCCATTGCTTGCTGAGAATGCTACGTTTCTTCAACGTAGAATTCGCGATATTAATTTCTTACTCTTAATTGAAATATTCAGAGATCTTTTTTATTTTTTTATTTTAGACTCACAAATATAAATGAAGAAAGAAAGAAAGAGCGTTTCAAATTCAAAGGAAACATTCGAATACAATTTCCGCTCTGTGAGTAGGGATTTCAGCGGATTGTGGAATTTAGTTTTGATCTAACTTTCAATCACACCACATGAAGGAATGTCGTTCTCTTCGCGTTCAAACTCTCAATGATGCTTAAATTGCACCACATTTGTCGTGATGTAGATGATACTAAAGATAAAGTGCGGTAGAACATAGAACTCCTATTCAAGATTTATATAACTCATAACATTCCAATACGTTTAGTTGACATGTATTTAGGAAACCTGTTTAAGCTTTTTCACGTAAATTTCAAGTGCATATAACACAAAATGCATATCCTGTATTTGCAAATAGCATGAAAAGCTGGTTTTTTACGCTTTACAACCGTAGGTTGAAAAACCGTATATGCTCCAACTTTTTCCGTCCGTGTTCGTCCGTCTGTCTGTCGGCACGATAACTCACGTAAAAATGGTTCGATTTCGATGAATTTTTAGTATGTGGTAGGGGACCACCAGAGGATGAACCCTATTGAAAATGGGTGAAGTAGGGTCAAAGGTCACGCCATAAGAGCGGGATCCATTTCATTGCCTTTATGCGTCATAACATGCGTAAATATGGTTCGATTACGATGAAATTTTAGTATGTGGTAGGAAACTACCGGGGCACGAACCCTATTGAAAATTGGCAAATTTGGATCAAAGGTCAGGCAGGGCATAAGAGCGGGATTTTTTCCATTGCCCTTATGCGTCATAACTTGCGTAAAAATGGTTCGATTTCGATGAAAGTTTGGTATGTGGTAAGGAACTACCTGGGAACGCAACCTATTGAAAATGGGTGGAATGGGGTCAAAGGTCTGGACATAGAAGCGGGATCCATTTCATTGCCTTTATGCGTCATAACATGCGTAAATATGGTTCGACTTCGATGAAATTTCAGTATGTGGTAGGGAACCACCTGGGCCCGAACCCTATTGAAAATGAACGAAATGGGGTCAAAGGTCAGGCAGGACATAAGAGCGGGATTAGTTCCATTGCCCTTATGCGTCATAACTTGCGCAAAAATTTTGGATTTCGATGAAATTATAGTATGTGGTAGGGAGCCACTGGGGACGAACCCTATTGAAAATGGGCGAAATGGGGTCAAAGGTCAGGACACGAGTGAGATCCATTCCATTTCCCTTGTGCATCATAACTTACCAAAAAATGCTTCGATTTCGACAAAACGTTATCATTTTGTTCCGGAGGTATAAAGAACCGGTTCTGTTAAATATCAACGAAATGGGGTCAAAGGTCATTGCACAAAAGCAAAATTTATTCCACAGCTATTATTCTCATAACTTGCGTAAAACTGCTTCTATTGCGACAAAACTTTAGTATGTTATTCTTGAGCTATACTGAACCGGTTCTGTTGAATATCATCGAAATGGGGACACAGGAGCGAGATTTATTCCATAGCAATTATCCTCATAACTTGAGTAATAATTTCTGGTATGTTGGAAAGCGTATCATAATCAATGCATTGCATGATTTTACTAACTTGTTTTTTACTCTTTTGAAGTATAGATTTAAATATGTTTCAGGGTTTATAATACATTAAGGGTAGACTACTTCCTTCTTGAATAATCTGCATTATATAAATTTCAATTCCACCATGACAGAAAATAGCAGATGTGGAATCTAGGAAAATTATTTTTAATTTATTACCACTTGAAGTTTATATTTTAACTCGTTCTTTAGTTATTTGAAAACGAAAATTCGAACATTTCCTGTGATTAAATACTGCAAAGATCATAACTATTATTTTAATTATTCAAAACTCCGTCAGACGCTTCAGAGAGATCAGCATTCCAGTATGTTTTATCTCATTTCAGAAAGTTAAATCGTTTCATTTCATCAAAATTTAGTCCTTCAGGTAAGATGTGAAAACACTTCTCAGGTTGGTGCATAAGAAGAAACATTAGGCATTTAAAATATATGACGTTCTTACGGTTATTCGGTCGTTTCTCTAGTTCCGTGCACACGCACAGAGAGAAAAAATGAGCTAATTCGAACCTGCGATACCTTTCCTTACGGTCCTTGCCAAAATCCAGGACAACGTAAACATTTCTAGGTTTCCAGAGTTATGGTAAAATAGATGTTTTGAATTGTTTTGAATCTTCCCCGTTGCACACAACCGTCGCGTCGAGCCAGGGTCGCCTGATTCACACCCAACTGCATTGCCATTTCTATAGTAGACAGGGCGGCATCTTCTATCATAAGATCTTGAAAATCTGGGCTTTGTATCACCTTTGGCTACTCTGCTTGTCCTACACGCTGCAATCACCGCTTCTTAACTTCACAAACTTCTACGACACCGACTCGCACCAATGGCTTTCTCGCTGTATTCTCTCTCTGGCTTCTGCAGCTGTTTGCCCGAGATTAAACATGAGCAATGTTCATGTTTGTTGTTCATTGAACAACCTATGGTGAAGAATATGCACTTTGTCGGTTGCCATGTCTTGGCGTAAATAACTGCACGTGCAGGCCGTTCGCCAACAAGTATCGTTTGGTACTGTATTGCCATCATACAGCCAAAGCTAGAAATTCCGACAAAACTTCAACCTTTTCGCTTTTTTCATTCCGCAATGTGGAGCGCGGAAACTTAGAGATTGACCTAATAGTGGATAATGTTCTGGCTGCCATCATTAGCTCGCTTCGAAGAAGTTAAAACAAATTGTTGGCATAATACTGAGTAGTCACATGCTCAACAGCTGAATTAGACATGTCATACTGTTTTGCTCATGCCATTGGCCCTTTTTTACGTCAAACTGACGTGGCTATTTGCCAAGATTTTCCGAAAAATTAAGCTCTTGGGAGATAAGACGATATTGGAGATATGTAGATGGAAGAAGAGGAAATGAGAAGTCAACCAGTCGTTGGTAGCGCGATCAGTATTTCTCTCGCATATAAAGAGCGCCATTTATTTGAAAGTTACCCTGCGGCCACCATCCCCATTGTAACTGACTTCTCAACAATCTGTTGTCAGTTCCGATAAGGATTCCTGCGTCTTTGACCTTAAAACAGTCTGAACTTTGCTCCTGTGTGCTTCAAACAGCGGAAAAGGTAGTGTTTATAGGTAACGCGATTACACCAGTGCGGATTTTACCAAATACTACTTGAAACAGCCGAAAAGGTAGTTTTTATAGATAACGCGATGATACGAGAGAGATTTTCGCCTAATACTACTTAAAACAGTGGAAAAGGTAGTGTTTATAGAAAACGCGATGATACGAGTGCGATTTTCGCCTAATACCACTTAAAACAGCCGAAAAGGTAGTGTTTATAGAAAACGCGATCATACGAGTGCGTTTTTTGCCTAATACTACTTAAAACAGCGGAAAATGTAGTGTTTATTGATAACACGATGATATGAGTGCGTTTTTCGTCTAATACTACTTAAAATAGCCGGAAAGGTAATTTTTATAAATGACGCGATGATACGAGTGCGTTTTTCGCCTAATACTACTTAAAACAGCGGAAAGATTAGTTTTTACAGATAACGCAATCCCACAAGTGCGTTTCTTGCCTAATGCTGCTTAAAACACACCACTATAGTTGTTCAACGTGTAGGGAACAACGACTGGTTAACTTTAAAATAAGAGCACGCATGTCACAAATACCTGATTTTCAATTTCTCGTTGTCATGTATTATTTACTTCAAACGCAAACTTGTAGAACGAGACATAAAAATTCCCTCCCAAAAATGAAAACTGACACAACACGAAATACTCGTTTTGTATTCTGAATATTGCTATGGAAGCGATTCTGGTGGTGCACAAAGATAAAAGAACTTAAGGTTGATTCCCTGACAAGCGTAATAGAATGCACAGAAAATTGTGTCTCCTGGTTTTTTACCATTCTGAATAGCGGGATCATATATGCAAAGACAGAAGAGCAAAACAAAAACTATTTTTCACTAATTCGCTTGTATGGGGTACAAAAAAAGTTATCGTTACTGCTTTCTCCATGGCTTCATTACGTTTTTAAAACGACAGCTGAAGTTTCGCCCTGCGAGTAATTATTGCTGTTTCTTATATTCAAAACCACCTGACAAGTACAAATGTCTTTTTTCGAAGTTAAGTCAGAACAACCAGTCGTCTGAATGGTATAAATATTTCATGTTCTGTTTTCTTACAGTCGAAACCCACGGCACTGCTAATTTTAAATTCGTTTTTTTACAGCAAAGTAATAAGGAGAACTTCATGAGTAACTAGAAGTAGTTATGCACGTGAAGTATATACACCAAATGGACAAATAATTGTATACACGACGATAACAATATGGAAAGCAGAAGTGTCGCACTTCTAGTCATGTGGACTGCTGAAACTCCTAATGCCTATAAATACAGATGATCTCCACGCATTGGGATCCAGTCAATAAAAAGTAATCACGGTTAAAGGCAGCGACATAAGTAGTTTTGACCGTGGCCAGATAGTAGCGGCGAGGAAGGCCAGCTGTTCGGTCACGGCAACTGCTAAAATTGTTGAGATTTCTATGTCACACAGATGAGGGTGTATACCAAGATTACGTGAAATACGGCTAAACTTCCAACTAACGGGAGAACTGGGGCCGTACACACTCTCATCTGACTCTCGAGGTGAACGCAGACTGTTTCGCGTCGTTACAACGAATCACACTACTACTGCAGAGAAGACTACGTCGGAATCAACGAGGGAGCCTCCCCAAACGTATGAACAGATACTGTCCGTCGGACCATGGAAAAAATTGGCTACAACAGTCGACATCCAAATCATGTGCCTTGTTGACTGCAAGACAAAAAATATTACGCTGCAGTTTGCAAAGGGCCATCGCAGCTGAAAAGTTGCAAGGCGCTATCGTAGCTTTGAAATATTGAAATGGGACATCGCAGTTTGAAAGGGGCTATCGCAGCTTGAAATATTAGGCTGCAGTTTGCAAGGGGCTATCGCAGCTGGAGTGCTAAGGACGGGAAACACGTCCTTTGGTCTGTGGAATGACTGTTTCAATTCTACCAGGCCACTGGATGGTGAATGTGCTATGTAACCCACACGAAGCGATGGACCCAGTATGCCAAGTTGATGTCATACAGGCGGGGAAAGGCGATGTAACAGTTTGGGGTGACTTTATGCAGGCTTCCTTGGTGTCCCTAACACCCGTAGATAATTCTTTTACCGGAACAAGATATTTAAACATACTCTCCGACCAGCTATACCGATCGTAACGATTCTCTTTCCGCACCATGGTTCTATATCTCATATGGTACTATCTCTCATCAGGACAATGTCTCACAGCCTTCACGAGTGTCGACAAACTGACTTCTGTATTGCACATCTGAACCTCCCGATTTCTCAGTACAGTTTGGAAACAACAGCAGCTAGTCATATCGGAAATATGAGAGGTATAGTATGAGAGAGTCTACTATTAGATGACCTGAAACATCGAGATAGCTTATAAAAGAGGTGACACACGAATTCTAGTTGAAATGAAATAATACCTGATACTTTGTTAGTGTGTTAGACGACGAGTTGTTTTTAAGTGAAGTGTGTTGCACGAAGTTGTAGTTCATCAATGCTGCACATCAGCAATTGGCTGCCAATAAAGTGATCTGGGAAGTTTAAGTAGCTGGCTGTTTTCTCAAAGTTGCGGACTTTATCATTGAAAGTTATTGCCAGTTTTAGTAGTCGCTTCGGTGGCATTCAAATACCCTTTTAATAACAAGCTAACAACAACAAACTGACTGTAGAACATTACAATTGCAATCCTTCATGAAGTCAAAAGAACAGTGTTTCCAAGCGTAGAACTGTTGCTTGATTTCTACTCGAGCGTCATTTCATACGAGGAAGTAAACTTTCGACTTACTAACATCTACAAATTCGCATTTCGATATCTGCATACTATTTTTCTGAAACCCATTAGACTGGCCTGAAAAAGACTTTTTCAGTTGAGTATCCTGCATGCACTAGGAGGACGATGATTTATTTATACGTCTTGCTCTTTTTCATCTAGTGCGAATAAATGCCAAAGTTATTTACTTCGATGTCATTGAACAAAATATACTTTTATCTCATACTGTCAGCGAATTATATACACGGTACCCAGTGTAGTCCTTTCTCAGCCCATTAACTTTCGAACGGCGACAGCTATAGCCATAAAAACGGTGTCTAGGTATAGTAAAGAGGCGATGCGCTATTCGATGACAAAGCTTACAGCGCCTTCTAGCGGCAAAGTCAGGAGTTAGCGTGCTGATCTCGAAAACTATACGAGATAAGGGAAAATAGTCAATTACGAAGTTGTAGGGCAGCATCGATTTAGTACGAAAAGACACATTGTGTACATGAATGCTAAGAATAGAACGCGTACAAAGCTCGTTTGTTTGTTCGCGATGTCGAACACTGTTACTTCACAAAACGCGTCAGAAAGGAGCAATTAGTTGTCACTAGGCACATTTACCGTCGGTGTTATTGTGCTCTCCGTCAGCCACAATACACATTTGGACTCTTGATTGAATCTCACGCTGCACATTTTGCAGCATGTCAGGTGACACGCTGGAACAAGCATGAGTTATACGGCGTCGAAGGTCCTGCAACGTTGTCTGAATGATCTGATACACCTGCTCTTTGAGGTAGCCCCACAGGAAGAAGTCCAATAGGGTGAGGTCCGGTGAGCGTGCAGGCCACTCTACGCAACCACCATAGCCAATGATTTGTTGCTCGAATGTCTCGACCAGGTACCTTCTTACGACATACACCTCAGGAACATGACATACACCTCGGGAACTCTCTTGCCTAAAAGGTATTACGTTCCATGCTTATTTGCATTTCACAGAAATTTCATGCGACTCGCATACCAATCGCGGGTTGAGTTGAATTATTTAGTCGATGCGAGACGAATTGTCACGATCGCCACCGAGTCCATTCGTTTCTTACAGACAGTGACTATAGCATGGACCCGACGAGGATCGAACCAAGGTCCTATTGCATGCGAAGAGCGCGCGCTGACACTGGGCCACGAGTCGGGCTAGTGCTTTGCGGAAGGCGATATTATCTCTTTTCTGACGCGTTTCGTGACGTAACAGTGTTCGACATCGCGAACAAACAAACGAGCGTTGTACGCGTTCTATTCTTAGCATTCATGTGCGCAAGGTGTCTTTTCGTACTAAATCGATGCTGCTGTACAACTTTGTAATTGACTATTTTCCTTTATCTCGTATAGTTTTCGAGATCGGCCTGCTAACTCCTGACTTTGCCGCTAAGAGGCTCTGTAACCAGCCTCATCGAATAGCGCATAGCCACTTTACCATACCTAGACACCGTTTTTATGGCTATAGCTGTCGGCGTTCAAAATTTACGGGGTTGAGAAAGGACTTTACTGGGCACCCTGTATACCTTATACACTCGATATAGAGATAAGGGGTGATAGCCAGGTGACATGGGCATCCTTCGCGCAGAGTGGGACATAACCAAACCGAACACAAGTGATAAATAGGCGGAGAGAAGGGCTTCCCAATAGTGTATCGCAATCAACGAACAATGGTAAATGTGGTGATCTGAATGACTTTGGTCGTGGACGTATTGTCGGCACAAGACTGATTGATCATTCTATCGCCCCAGTGGAAAAACCACTAGTGTTCCCGAAGGCAACTATATCAAGGGCCGTGAGTAATCCATCAACGGACATCCAGCTCCCAGAGAATAACGGCGGCCGACCGCACGCCATTGGTTATTGGTGTAGACGTAGATTATCCATGCTCGTACAGACCGACCGCACGCCTTTGGTTACCGGTGTAGACGTAGACTATCCAGGCTCGTACAGACCGACCACACGCCATTGGTTACCGGTGTAGACGTAGACTATCCAGGCTAGTACAGACCGACCACACGCCATTGGTTACCAATGTAGACGTAGACTATCCAGGCTCGTACAGACCGACGGCACGCCATTGGTTACCGGTGTGGACGTAGAATATCCAGGCTCGTACAGACCGACCACATGCCATTGGTTACCGGTGTAGTAGTATACTATCCCGGCTCGTACAGATCGACCACACGCCTTTGGTTACCGGTGTAGACGTAGACTATCCAGGCTAGTACAGACCGACGGCACGCCATTGGTTACCGGTGTAGATGTAGAATATCCAGGCTTGTACAGACCAACCGTACGCCTTTGGTTACCGGTGTGGACGTAGACTATCCAGGCTCGTACAGACCGACCGCACGCCATTGGTTACCGGTGTAGACGTAGACTATCCAGGCTCGTACAGACTGACCGCTTGACAAACGCTGAACATATATCATTCAGATTAAATGTCGGAGGTCCAAGCAGCGTCGGGAGCCGACGCCCTACTCGTGTGCCACTGTTGACTGCTCGTCATCGGATATTACTTCTCGCCTGGTGCCGGGCATATCAAAACTGAACCTCTGCAGAGTGACGTCACGTTGTATTGGCCAGATAAATCCTTTTTTCAGCTGTACCCAGCTAACGGGAGGGAGTTGGGGTGACGTCGACTGCATGAGGCCATGGTCCCGTTGTGCCCGATTGACTCTGTTGAAGGCATGGTCCCGTTGGACCCGATTGACTCTGTGATGATTTGGGGAGCCTTCTTATGGAGCACATTAGTTTCCTTAGTATGTCTGGAGAGGTCCTTGACCACTGCACGCTAGAGATGAGCTCGGGCCCGGGCTCGGAATTACACGTCTTGAATTTCATTACTGTAATTAATTCAACTCGTGTAATTCCGAGCCCGGTTGAATTACACGTGTTGAATTTCATTCTGGATTAGTTACCATGGTGGCAGGGTTTTCAATTTCCTAAGCTAGCTGCCATTGCAAGACAAATTTAGCTTAGCAAGACTTGCATTATTATGCATTGTCCGAAGTTATGGCCCGAGCAAGGATCAGTTTAAGGAGGTCTGGTATCGAAAAAACTGGGAAAAAATCACCTTCCCATTTTTTGTATTTTATTAAAAATCAAGAATCTTATCTTTCAAATGATGTATTAATTTCCAAAATTGTGCAGTTAGAAGTATTGTTATTATTTTTTTTAAATTTCCTCACTCCCGCGATTTTCGGGGTGACGGTTTTTAGTGCAGCAGGTCGAGTTTTAGAGAAAAGAAGATCAAGTTGAAGCGCTGAGGCATTAGATGCAATTCTCTCTCTCTCTCTCTCTCTCTCTCTCTCTCTCTCTCTCTCTCTCTCTCTCTCTCTCTCTCTCTCTCTCTCTCTCTCTCTCTCTCTCTCTCTCTCTCTCTTTTCATGATGAACTTGATCTGGAAACTGCACACACATATGATGATATTGTGATTATTATACTATTAAGCGCAAAGCTTTGTTAATGTTTCAAAATGCAGAATAATCTAGTCTGGAATGCTTTTACGTTCTTTTCTTTTTTTAATTTTGGAAATTTCCGTACATGCTTTTTTTTATATTCTACTACATCACTCTGAACTATCTTTACCAATTAGCATATATGTAAATTATATTGGAAAGATTAGTTTTCTAGAGTCAAAATTTCAAACACTTGCAACTGTTTGTATGGCGTTGTACGTTTTATAATGCAATTTATTCAAAATAAAAGTATATTTAGAAATCAAAAAGAAATAACGAATGGAATTTTTTGTTTCTAAACGATTTCCTTTTCTTCAGCTTTTACCAAAATTACTGATTCCCCTGATACGGTCGAAGGGCACGTTAATTATTTATTTATTTTCAAATCCAAATTTTAGAACATTTGGCTTTATGCATAGTATTTCTAAAAACATATTAATATTGTGAAGTGGATTAATTGAACTGAACTTTTTAAACAAATGATTTTTAAACTAATCCTTGCTTGGGCCATATCTTTGGCCAGTGTATAATGTATAAATGCAAGCCTTGATAAGCAAAATATTCCAAGAATCTCGGCCCGGTCGGGCCTGAGCTCAGCAAATACATGTAATCAAAGAAAACGGGCCGGGCACTGGCTCCTAAAATTGAGCCCGAACTCATCTCTACTGCACGCTACCAGCCTGTGCTGCGTGATCACCTACACTCTTTCATGGTCTTCACGCATCTTGCGGCAGATGGTCTGTTTGAGCAGGGCAATGCTCAAACCGACGTACATCTATGCCTGGATGGTTGCATCCCCTACCGGGAAGCAACCATCCAGGCATGGATGTATTTGGAATCACCCAATGGCCCCCACAGTCCCCGTATTTTCAACCCTGTGGAAGATGTCTGGGATGTTGTGGAACCGAACATCAGAACCATGGATCCTGGACCGACGTTTCGGGCGGAGCCGTAGACAATGCTGCAACAGGCATGGCTGGCATTTCCTTTGGAAACATTCAGTGTAATCGATACCTCGGTGTGTACAGTTTGTTATTCGCGTTAAAGGACGACCAACACGCTCTTAATTAGGTATCTCTAATGTTTTTTTTCATTGAGTGTATACACATTGCTTACATTTTTACGTAAAGTAATGCTTTGTTTTCTGGCTAGGGGACTGGATAAAATGGAAATGTTTTTCTCGTCACATCTGCTAAGTCAGATTTGAAAATTCTTTTTGCATTAGTTAGCTTCCTCTATTAGCAACATTTTGTGTATATGATCTGCCTTTTTTTACGCTTTCCAACCGTAGGTTGGAAAGCGTTTATACTCCAGCTTTGTCCATCCGTCTGTTTGTCTGCCTGTCTGCTCAATAACTTGCATAAAAATGGTTCGATTTCGATGAAATTTTAGTGTGTGGTAGGGGACAACCAGTAGACGAACCCTATTGAGAATGGCTAAATGGGGTCAAAGGTCAGGACATAGGAGCGGGATTTATTCCATCGCCCTTATGCGTCATAACTTACGTAAAAAATGCTTCGGTTGCGATAAAACTTTATCATGTTGTTCCGGAGATATACTGAACCAATTCTGTTTAATATAATCGAAATGGGGTTAAAGGTCAGTGCACAGGAGCGGGATTCATTCCACAGCCATTATCCTCATAACTTGACTGAAAATGCTTCTATTGCGACAAAACTTTAGTATGTTGTTCTAGAGGCATACTGAAGGAATCAATAGTCAGGGTAGGGAGGGTTTGTCTGTGCGCGATTTGTGGTATGTTGGAAAGCGTATCCATAATCAGTGCATTGCATGATTTTACAAACTTGTTTAATATAGAATTCTGCTGTTGGGTGACATACCTGTTTATTACTGTTCGAAGCTACCGTTCCGCCTCTAAAATTCCAACGGAAAAATTCTTGCATATAAGAGCTTTAAATACAAGAAATACTAACATTTTCTGGTAATGTGAATTTTTCTTCTATTGCGCAGTGCGCTTTTGTTTGTTGCCACATTTTGGCTTTGAAATATTCGAATGAAAAAATACGTTTCAGTAATTTTGAGCACGTTTTCAGTTGCTAAGATTCTCCCAGTTTTCTTCCTGTATGAATATTTCATTTGTCCCCCTTCGCCCCTTTCAAATTCCGATACGAAAAATTCATTTCGCTTTGAGGAACTTCAATTTTTTAGAACGTTTTGCACATGTTTTCTTTACATACAGCTCGAATGCCGGTGGGTCTAAGTGCATATTTCTGTTTATGACGTTATCTCCGTCTATACGAGTACCACTGAAACAATTCTTATTCGATCGGGTGGTTTTAAGCAAAGTAAACATTTCGTGTCCATTATCTGCCTTTCATGATTTACAATTTTTTTACTTATGACATAAACCTATTTCTCTACTTCAGATAATGCATCCTGGCCTGAAAGTCAGCTTTAAAATTTCACTTTACTCCGAAATGCTTTTACTGCAACCACCATTTTTAATACCTTTTCAACTTTACCTAAGCAGGTTTTTTACCTTGGCTTCTAAAATTACTTTTTAAGCCGATTATTGTAACCCATAGGCCATGCATTTTAAACCTTTCCTGATATGAAATGTTGCCGATAAAGCAAAAAATCACATTGTTTTAAAGAAAACATCTGATTCTACAGATCAGAATTTAATACAAAATGCCTATAAATGGTTTATCTTATAGATTTGAGCTTTTAATAAAAAAACTGTTTTCATTATACCTGATATTCGTTAGAATATTTGTGTTTTAAAAATATCCTTGGCATGCATGCTCTCAACAATATTTGTTTATGCTGTCCTTTTCCTTGGATGAAACTTCGTACGGAAAGAAGGAATTCATTTAGTTCTTCAAACTACGATCTCGCGAAGTATTGAACGCTTCATCACGCACTGAAATTAAAATATTCAAAAAAATGGGTTGTGAATACACCAAGAATATTTACAACACGAGCCTGCCGAATTCCGTTTAATTGACGTAAGAGTACAAAATAAAAAAACTAGATCGCTAGCTTTCACCGCCGAAGACGGGCGGCTTTATCAGGCTAATGTTTACAAGCTAATGTACTAGAACGCTAGCTTTCACGGCCGAAGGCTGGAGGCTACATCAGGCTAATGTTCACAGTTTAATGTACTAGAACGCTAGCTTTCACGGCCGCAGACGGGAGGCTTCATCAGGCTAATGTTTACAAGCTAATGTACTAGAACGCTAGCTTTCACAGCCGAAGACGGAAGGCTCCATCAAGCTAATGTACTAGAACGCTAGCTTTCACGGCTGAAGACGGGAGGCTTCATCAGGCTAATGTTTATAAGCTAATGTACTAGAACGCTAGCTTTCACGGCCGAAAACGGGAGGCTTCATCAGGCTAATGTTTACAAGCTAATGTACTAGAACGCTAGCTTTCGCAGCCGAAGACGGAAGGCTCCATCAAGCTAATGTACTAGAACGCTAGCTTTCACGGCCGAAGACGGGAGGCTTTATCAGGCTAATGTTTATAAGCTAATGTACTAGAACGCTAGCTTTCACGGCCGAAGACGGGAGGCTTCACCAGGCTAATGTTTACGAGCTAATGTACTAGAACGCTAGCTTTCACGGCCGAAGACGGGAGGCTTCATCAGGCTAATGTTTACAAGCTAATGTACTAGAACGCTAGCTTTCACGGCCGAAGACGGGAGGCTTCATCAGGCTAATGTTTACAAGCTAATGTACCAGAACGCTAGCTTTCACAGCCGAAGAAGGAAGGCTCCATCAAGCTAATGTACTAGCACGCTAGCTTTCACGGCCGAAGACGGGAGGCTTCATCAGGCTAATGTTTATAAGCTAATGTACTAGAACGCTAGCTTTCACGGCCGAAGACGGGAGGCTACATCAGGCTAATGTTTACAAGCTAATGTACTAGAACGCTAGCTTTCACGGCCGAAGACGGGAGGCTTCATCAGGCTAATGTTTACAAGCTAATGTACTAGAACGCTAGCTTTCACAGCCGAAGACGGAAGGCTTCATCAAGCTAATATACTAGAACGCTAGCTTGCACGGCCGAAGACGGGAAGCTTCATCAGGCTAATGTTTATACGCTAGCTTGCACGGCCGAAAACGGGAGGCTTCATCAGGCTAATGTTTACGAGCTAATGTACTAGAACGCTAGCTTTCACGGCCGAAGACGGGAGGCTTCATCAGGCTAATGTTTACGAGCTAATGTACTAGAACGCTAGCTTTCACGGCCGAAGACGGGAGGTTTCATCAGGCTAATGTTTACAAGCTAATGTACTAGAACGCTAGCTTTCACAGCCGAAGACGGAAGGCTCCATCAAGCTAATATAATAGAGCGCTAGCTTGCACGGCCGAAGACGGGAGGCTTCATCAGGCTAATGTTTACAAGCTAATGTACTAGAACGCTAGCTTTCACGGCCGAAGACGGGAGGTTTCATCAGGCTAATGTTTACAAGCTAATGTACTAGAACGCTAGCTTTCACGGCCGAAGACGGGAGGCTTCATCAGGCTAATAATTTACGAGCTAATGTACTAGAACGCTAGCTTTCACGGCCGAAGACGGGAGGTTTCATCAGGCTAATGTTTACAAGCTAATGTACTAGAACGCTAGCTTTCACGGCCGAAGACGGGAGGCTTCATCAAGCTAATGTTTGCAAGCTAGCGTTCTAGTTTTTTAGTTTGTACTCTTACGCCAATTAAACGGAAATTGGCACGCTCGTGTTGTAAATCTTCTTGGTGTATTCAGAGCCCATTTTTTTGAAACCTTGTTAAAATATACTGCTCAACATAGAAAACAGGGTATCCGAAAAATAATGGCGGTGGTTTGTGCTGTTGTTATGCAAAACACAGTAAACACTTTGGGTTTGAAGATTTTTCGAATGAAGTCGTGATATTGTTGAGACTGTGCATAGAGGATACCACGAATATATAGCAGCAAAACGAACTGTAGCATCTCATCGACATATCATACTACTATCATTGTAGCCACAATGCGTACACGCGATGAAGCGCTGCCGAAACGGATAGCGTCACAAACCATGACACCAAGATTAAGAGGCGTATGACTCTCATGGACGCAAGCAAGATCAGCCCGGTTACTTCGTCGTTCCCAGACGCTTAATAGGCAATCTTCGCTGCTAAGATAGAAGCGGGACTCGTCGCTGAATAAGACATGGTTTCATTCTTCCCGTCAAGCATGATATTGTTGCACAAGACGGCACCACTGCAACCTTGTGTGACGACGTTTTGCGGTGAGTTGCAGTGGTCACAATTGGAAACAGGTTAAAACTTTTAGATCAGGACCTCACCGAGGCAAATCTGATTTGAACCATAAATTCGAAAAAACAACAACTACTCCAGCGAAGTATTCTGTAGAAAAGTGGTCTACGAATTTATTCCTGGAATCCCAAGCTAAATATTTTCCTCTGCTGTTAATGTATTTTAAAACCGAAACACTTCGCGAACAAGCTTGAGTTGGTTAAGACTCAAGCTTATTCGCGAAGTGTTTCGGTTTTCAAATGTCACCGTCTTTTGTATGTCTTTAATGTGATGAAAAAACTTTCCTTTTATAGGCAACTGTAGATTAGGGAATAGAAAGTAGTCACACGGTGACAAATCTGGAGAACAAGGGGATAGTTGAGGACACATGCTTATTTTCAGGCGCGTTATCTTGATGAAGGAACCATTGCCGGTTTTTGTACCTGACACGAACAATTCTTTTCCACAGTCGTTCTAAAATGGATGTGTAAGAATTGCCAGCGACAGTTGTTCCTTCAAGAATGAACTCGAGATGCAGAATTCCCATAGCACCGTAAAAGCACGCAAGTATTGTCTTGATTTTGGTCTTCTGTAACCTGATATTTATTCTTTTGGGTGACTGTGGCGACATCCACTGACGCTTCGTTTCAGGATCACAACGAAAACAGGTTGTCTCGTTACCTTTTGCATTGGTTTTGCAGTCTGAAGGGGCATGCGGAACAAAACGAAAATAACCCCCCACCCAACCTTGCACTAAAATTATTAGACGAATCGTGTCTTTATTAACACCGAGCTCACATTCCAGCATCCTCAAGGTCACACAACGTTCACTTTTTACCCTTTCACGAACATTTTCAATGAGTTCAGATATGTGTATAAAAATCGGACGTCTGGGCATTTCGTCATTTTCCAAATCTTCCCGTTCATCCTTGGAACGTGCATACCTGCAGTATTTGCGCACGAGGTAGGCAATTAATCCTATACCCATCTTGGTACAATTCAACTGGCCCAGATGCAGTTTTATGGATTTTCAAACACAACCGGATATTTCCTCTCTGTTCTATGACAAAACTGTGACATTGTTCTTCCATCGAATGACGTTATGCACATCGTAAATAATCATCTGCGCAATTTTCACGCAAACGCTGTTGCCACCGCGTAGTTGATAAATGACTTATCAAAAAGCCGTGCCTTACCGACCTGTGGGCTTCACAGGAACTTTAAAAAAATCAGTTTCATTACTTAATAGCTGCACTGTGTACATATTATATAATTTTCATACACGGTCGAGTCACATCATGGTGACTACCAGCTAATATATGTAGTGACCACCGTGTGTAGCGCGGACAACAGCTAGACGCTCTGGGAGTGACTCAATAAGATGCTGGAAGGTGTTCACTGGTATGTGGAGCCATGCTGACTGCAGTGCATCTGACAGCTGCTGGAGGGTGCGTGGTGGAGGATCCACAAAGCAAACAACACGATCGAGGTGGTGCCACAGATGCTCCATTGGGTTTAAGTCTGGGAAATCAGGGGCGCAGAGAATTAATTTGAAGTCTTCATCGTACTCGTCCAACCACTGTCGCACGTTTCTATCTGTGTGACCCGTCGCATTGTCGTACTGAAAGATCACATCCTCTCCATGGAAGACAATCAGCATGTATGCGTGTACGTGGTCTGCAAGAATGGATTCATAACAAATTCGGTCCATCGTGCCTTCCACAGGTATGAGTGGACCCAGAAAACGCCACGAAACATTCCCCAGACCGTAACGCTGCCCCCACCAGCAATGGTTGACGAGTGTTTGTTTTCCGATGTTTCTCGCCTTATATGCCAACGTCCATCCACTCGATGAAGCAGAAAACGTGATTCATCGGAGAAGGCAATCCTTTGCCAATCAGCGGAATTTGAATTCCGATAAAGCTCTGCAAATGTAAGCCTTTTCTGCCATGCTTGTTCGTTAGCATAGGTGCAGTGACCATCCGTCTGCATCGGAGCCCCATACGCAACAGGGTTCGCTGAACTGTAGTTTTAGACACACTTCCGGTTGCCTCTGGTTTATTCGGCTTGTGAGTTGCTCCACTGTAGCGTGTCGATCAGCCATCACGCGCCTTAGAAGGTGACAGTCACCTCAGACATTAATGTCACGTCGTTCTCCGCAGTTTCTACATCGCTGATTCGCAGTGGTGCCATTTCTCCAATCACAATACACTTTAACCACAGCAGCACGCGAATAGTTCACATCTGCGCTGTTTCAGAAATACTGTCACCTCTTGTCCCGAAAGCCGATAATCATCCCATTTTGCAAATCTGATAAATCGCGTCTTTTTTCCATAACAGCAACAAGTGATGTGTTTTCAGAATGCCTACAGCACACCTTACATACCCTGCAACTCAGCTCACGACACGTGCCTTCTTTCATTGGCCACGCGCTGTTGAAGTCAAAGTAGGAGGTGGTCACAATAATATGACTCGATAGTGTAGCTTCTTGAGATATTCTCAAACGTATATGTCTCGACAGTAAGTAAAGGTTTAAAATAAATATGTACTAGGTGGTTCTATGCGAAATACTGCCGTGATTCGCTTTGTTGCACTTTTAAAATATCTCAAGTCAATCGAAGCTCGTGTTAGTTTTTCTTTATTAGCGGAAACACGTCTTAAATATGTTATGTTTGCACTGAAAGCAAACTGTTCTGAGATCAATAAGCGTCAACATGAATTCAAAGGAAGCATATAAAAACAAAATAAAAATATGTGTTCTACAGTCTTCTGTACTTCCTAAGTTTTGAATTGAATGCTCTGTGTTGATTTCATTGTTGACAGCGTTTCTGATTGCAGATGCTTCGCCTTTCAGCCTTGTTGGTTTTTCTTTCCTGTTTACAAACAGATGACTTTATTGGAAAGAAGAAACTATTTTCCAAATTATTTGCCATAGAACCAAGTTTCTTCCTTTCTGAAAAGTGAATGCGCTACACTATGAGTGAATAGGTGTGTGTCGCTGTGCGTATGTGTGTGTTCATCGCAGATGTACGTAGGCGATGAATAAAATGCTCCTCGGCATCTTTCATTACGGACGCTAGATATAATCATCCATCAGTTGTTCTTTCCGTCAACACACGTGTCCGCTGTTGTTGTTTTTTTCTTTCTCGCTCGCGCGCTCTTTCTCTTTTCCTCTCTATCTTCCTGTTCGGGCCATTACTGAAACGTGACGGTATGAGAAAACAGAAAGAAGAGGCATTCTCCCAGATCGATGATGAAAGGAGATTGTTTTTCCCAAAAGAACTCCTCTTCCGGAACACTTAAATTCATGACTGACCTCGAAGAAACACAATAACATAAGGTGAAGCCATTTAAAACCACATGGAAAATGAGTACCAACTGTGAATGTAGTTCATGAGGGTCTTGTCTGGGTTTTTTTTTATATTGCTCTTTTATTCGGATCACTCTGATGAGCAAGTGTGGAGAATTCAGCATCTGTACAGTTTCGCATTCAACAAAAGAGCCGAAAATGGCAGCACAGTATTTGACCTAACCTTAATATACACAGTGTGGCTTCACTTAGAGAGGCCGTCGACTTTTTTGGTTGGTAGCTTGGCAGACTAGCAGTAAGTGCTCAAGTTCCGAGGAATTACAATCTTGGTTAATTTCTTCTTATCTTTTTCTAACTCCTTGAAGCAGACACAAACTGAATTATGCGTGGATAACTCCTGTCATTTGTGACGTTTACTATAATTTAACTTTCATTTTTAGTTCCTTTTTCTATGTAAATTTGAGTGTGTTCTCTTTAGCACCTCAACGTGATATCTTCTCTCTCACACGAATACAGTTGGCAACACTTTGAGGTCTGTGAGAGTGACGTATGCTTGTTGAGATAAGAACAAGACGAGATATACGTATAATGGCTACGCTGCAGCTATTTGTGTGTGTTGTTGATGCTGGAAGTAAATTCGAATTGTGGAATCGAGATTGTTTAATTGCCGTTTGAGGCTGCGTATGGTGCTTATATTTAGCGTTAAGAATTATACCAGTTAAAGTTGTTTAACGAAAAGTATGCTAATAATCTGATACGTTGAGAGTTCGAAGATTAACTGTTCTGTGCATTGAAGCACTAATGATCAAATACCTCTTGACAGCAATAAAGGATTAGGTGTGAGTAACTATTTCTTGAACTTTATTTGAGTGTTTTCTGTTTCACTGTAGGTGAAGTTTTGCGAATTTATTTACACTGAAGAGCAATTGAATTAGAGACAGCTGGCGTTATGCAAATGTGGCGCTGTGGGCGACCCTGTAAACGGTAATGACATGACGTATGCAGCGATCCAACAATATAAGGAGTGATGCGATGGGAATCAGCAACAGTCGGACGCAGTATGGGTAAGACGAAGGATCTAAGCGCATTTGATCGAGGGCAAATTGTCGGAGCCCGACGAATGGGTCACTCCATCTTGGAAGTCGTGCAGGCACTGGGATTTTCTCGAGCCACTGTGTCACGGATGCACCGTGAGTACATCGAATTCGGTAAAACCATTCCTGCAAGGGCCAACTGCCATGGACAACAGCGTGTGGATGAGCGGGGTCATCGTCGGCAAGCTCGCATTGTAACAGCGGATAGACGGGCCACAGTGCAAGAAATCACTCGGCAATTTAACGCTGGTGCACAAAAAGGTGTAAGCAGCCACACCATTATGAACCATCTTCTTGCTATGGGGTAGAGAATCCATCGTCCCACGAGGGTACCGCTGCTGACCGCACATCACAGGGTGCAAAGATTAGCATGGGCGCGGGACCATTGCCACTGGACCCTAGACATGTGGAAAAATGTTGCCTGGACTGATGAGTCGAGATTCACGTTGATACATGCGGATGGCAGGATACGAGTACGGCGCAAACCACATGAAGCGATGGATCCTGCTTGGCTGCAGGGTACACTTCAAGCTGGTGGGGGTGGCATTCTCGTCTGGGGACTGTTTATGTCGACTGAAATGGGACCCCTGGTACGTGTGACATCGTCCCTCACAGGTCAACGTTACCGGGATATCCTCGACGGCTCCCGTTTGTGCGCCTTCAACGTCCCACTGGGGACCTACCTCATCCTGCAAAAAGACAATGCACCTTTCAATCGCTCCCGAATTGTATCCGAATGGTTGGATGAACACTCCACTGACGTGACATCGCTTCCTTGGCCAGCTAAGTCACCTGACTTCAATCCCATCGAGCACATCTGGGGTGCCATCGAGAAAGATGTTCTACGCTCTGACCCCAAATTTTCGTGAACTGTGGGAGCTTGTTCAAGGGTCATGGTTCCGTATGGCTTCCCAATGCTTCCGGTGTTTTGTCGAGTCTATGCCGAGACGAATCGCCGCCGTCATCAGGGCGAAAGGTGATGCTACACGTTACTAGACAGGTATCGCTAATTCAATTGCTATTCAGTGTATGTAGTGTACAGTAAGTCAGTTCCACACAAACGCTGCACATATTACATTGAAATAGTTGGTGATTGTTCCTGATTAGGCATTTAATGAGAAGCCAACTAAACTTTTCTACGATGGTGTTTCAACGAAAACGAATGAGTGGCGCAGTGGTCTAAGGCGTTGGCCTCTGATCATTCGTCCGTAAGGGGTCCGGGTTCGAATCCCGGTCAGGCATGGGTGTTGTGTTTGTCTTACGGCACTGGCTCTCTCCCTTCCCTGGAACCAGTGACCCTAAATTAGGGACGGGCGACTGCTTATAGCCCATTGAGTTGCTCACGGTGGTCGTTAAACCTCCAATCAAAAAAAAAAAAAAACGAATGTGAGAACTGACCACAAAGCATATCCGCGAGGAATATCACCGAATTCATGTACGTTACGCAGTCTTTTAAAAATGCACGTAGATATACTTTGTATAACTATTGTAGAAAACCACTCATTTTCATGGTACATGTAGAAAACACTGCACTTTTGAGAAGCATTTTGGTGAATCCAGACGTCATTAATGATCGCGGGTCATATCCACCAGGAATATATTCAAATTTATACACGTGGCGCAGTCTTTTAAATAGAGTGCATTGCTGTATCTTCAACAAGCTTATCAAAAACACTTCAGTGTTTCGTAACTTCAAATATCCATATTGATGGCTTGAAGGACATCAATATGGAAATGTGAAGTTATGAAACACAGAAGTGTTAGAATGATGAAACACATAAGTCTTAGGATGATGAAACACAGAAGTGTTAGAATGATGAAACACATAAGTCTTAGGATGATGAAACACAGAAGTGTTAGAATGATGAAACACGGAAGTGAAGAATTTCGATATTGAGTACTATATATCGATCTGACCATATATTCCTCTCGTTCAGATCGATATATAGATAGCACTTAATATCGAAATTAATTTCATTATTTCTTGTTTAAGTATGGCATGTGCTAATCATTGTTATGTTCGTTGAGTCTTTTATAGGGAAGGCTCAAAACTTTTCAGGCGAGCCTCAGTCTACCCTGGCGGCCTAACTCCCTGAAACACACACTAACCTTTTTTTTAATTAAAAAAAAGACCCTGTTCCTAATCTGCCGCCAAATGTAAGCGAAAGTTACGTGATATTCCCCCTCATCTGAAAATTTGCCTGAAAAAAAAACGCATTTTCTCTTTTTCCTGGCAAATTTCTATTGTATGCCTGAATCTGCTGCAGGCTATGTGGAAGTTTGAAACCTTCCTGATGTCCATATGATGCGTCGAAGACGATCAGAATGGAATAAATTGTAATGTTGTCGTTCTGAAGTATGCGGTTTCGGCTAGGATGCAAGCGTTGGTCACGGAACACCAAGTGGTCTTGGCAGTTAGCACCTTCTTAAGGCATATGGTGCTCATGAAGACGCTTTAGATTACTGTGTGTACCTGAAATGAGCTCAGAGTGGCTCACCTGCAGAGCTAGGACTACTGGAAACATCTTAATAGGTATAATAGGTCTTATTAGGGCTATTTAAAACCTTTATTACATCCATCTGTTGTGTAGGTTTGGAAATAAAGTAATTTCTGCAAATGCAAGGTACGAGAAAAGTGTTAATTACCGTATATACAAGTACAAATCAATCCAAAATGTAGTCGCTATCGTCTGCCACGACCTGCTTCCATCGTCTGGGCAGCTGTTGGATATTGTCCCTGTAGAATTGTGGCAGATTGGAAGCAAAGAAGTAAGTGCGTGTTCAACATCTTTCCGGTTCGTGAAGCGTTGTCTGTCCAGACAGCGGTTCAACGACCGGAAAAGCTGGTAGTCGCATGAGGACAATGTCCGGGGAATAGGTTGGGTGCGACAGTAGCCCCCACCCCCACCCCGGACCCTCATCTTGTGGCAGATCACCCATGCTGTAGAAGAACCGCCTTGCGGTTCAACAGTGCTGGTCGTCTCGACGTGAGTGATTCGTTCAGATCGTCGAGCTGACTGCAGTGCACATCTGTGGGGATAGTGCTGTTGTCCGGCAGCTCAGAATAAAACACGACACCTCACCACCAAACAGACAGCAGGACCTTACATGAGTGTAAACCGGCTTTGGGTGGTCGGCATGAACTTCTGTTTTGGGTCCAACTACTGTTGTCGGGCGCTGACGCTGTCATACAGGACCCATTTCTCGTCTCCTGTCGCAATGCGGTCCAAGAACGCTTCATGTTGGTCAAGTGCAGGCAGGGAAAATTTAATTCTGCTCAATTGTGAGTTGATGGCGTACCCAAACTCCTCTCTCGCACACCTTCGTAAGTTGGTGCAGGTGCGTGATAATGCTCACGCGGGTAGTCCGCAGCTGTTCGGCGAACTCCAGCGTGGTCACACGTGGATCGATCTCCACTAAAGTCTCCAGCATATCTACTGTTGCTGGTCGTCCGGCTTTAGGACGGTCTGATTAGACAAAATTTCCCTCTCGAAACCGTTCGAATCAACGACAGCGTTGACGATGTGATATGACATTAGGGAAACACACTGGTAATGTTCCTTATACCACTTGCTAGGGGGGGGCTACCGCGACGACACTCATACAGCATGCAATTGCGGATGTGTTCCTTGTCCACTTCCATGTTGGCTGAAGCTTACACTCTGCGCCTTTTAACGGATAACTGCCATTGGCTTAGGCCACCAGCCAGCTGATGTCATGCCGGAGCGCTGCGCAATCTCATTGGCAAATGTGCTCCGTGTCCAGGTCTTCGACTTCGAGTACCACGTAATCGGCCATGAATTTCTTTCCAACCCAATATATAGAGTACAAATGCATACCAAACGACCCACACGACATGTTCTTTTATTCTGTTCTTTTTTTAACAACTGTATTTATTGTCGAAATAATACCAGTCGTTCTTGCAGGAAACCGGAAGACTTTAAAATGGTTGTGAACGTCCGAGACTATATCCAATCATCTCTGTGCATCGAAGCACTCATGTCTTCCCGGTAGTGAACAGCAACGTTCGCATTTTGTCGGCTGAATTGAGCCAGATTGCTGTTAGTTCTTTTCATTTGCTGTTTCGAAATGCCAGACAAGTTTAATTTCACTTATGCTGTTTTTAACATCGAAATACGGCATCTGCTACCTATTAAACCGCAAAAATACTAAACATGAAATTATCTAGACTAATTTCTTTAGGTAAGGAATTCAGCCCACTTCGAATTCGAATAAAATGTCGAAGAAGTTATCCTTTTTCCACTTTTTTCAAATGTATTTAATACACGCACACAATGACATTTTCCCTCTTTAAGGGAATTTTTGAACAAAGTATGTGAAGGAGAAAACTAATTTCTTTAATTTTAATTCTCATGTTGTATTATTAATAAAAAATGACAACTCTTAGGTGGTTTCCGTCCATTTTTGCTAGCTGAACCTTTTTTCATCAAAGTTCTTACCTTTTACTGTACGAAATTTTAAAATATTATGTTTTTATTAAACTTCTGTAACGTTTGGCGCGAGTTCTTCAAGTGCACTGATTTCCATTTTAGAATTTTAAAGCTTATTTCTCTAGGAAACGCGTACAGAACGAGAGATAGTTATATGTAATCACTCTTCGTAAGCAAGCCAGTCCAAAAATCGAAAGGACGTTTAATTCCTAAAGAAGTTCAAGACATCTGAGATAGTCAAAGTGTATTCCGTTCGTGCTCTATAAGTTTCACTTTGAAAGACCGGAATTGTCATACCATACGGCTCTCACGTGCTTTTCAATAGATGGCGATCAACAAAGTGGCAGTACATGGTTTCGGGTTGTCTTCCTGCAGGTGAGAATTATCACTAACTGTATTAGCTTATGGTCCCGCGAAGGAGTAGAAAATGTCATCTACACTGGCGTGCAAAAATTAAGGACGAGACGGTTTTTCGAATGTAACGTCGTGCAGAAGTGCTCCACATCGATTCAAATCATACCATAAGATCCCCAAGATGTAAGAATATGTGAAAAGTGAGCAAAACCGTCCAAGCAAGGAATTCAAAGCATACAAAGACACTTTATTGAAAAATTAGCTTCGAGCACAACTGGACAGAAGACAGAAACGTCCATGTGACAGGCGGCTGTCAAGAAAAATCCAGTCTTTAGTAGGGGATATGATCACAACTGACTGCGTTGCAGGATTTACAACGTCTGTCTATGCTGAGGACGAGGTTGTCAAGAGCTGTTGAGGCATCGCGGCCCATTCCTCTTGTAGCGCCAATCGCAGCTGCCAAGAGTCTCCCGAGAATGTCCCACACGTGTTCGATTGGATTTAGGTCCGGCGACCTTGCGGGTCAATCCATGCGTTGAATGTCTTCACTCTCCAAGAGCTCTGCGACAGCCACTATACGATGAGGTGTAGCGTTGTTGTCCACGAAGAGGAACTCAGGACCCACAGCACCACTAAACAGACGCACGTGAGGCAGGAGAGCCTCGGTACAATAGCGGACACCAGTGACTGAACCTCCTTGGAAGATGTGGAGGTCAGTACGGCTACCAAGCATGATACCTCCCCAAACGAGAACTCCGCTACCTCCAAACCGGTCCCTTTCGATGATGTTGGAGGTGTGATTGCGTGTTCCCTGCTCTCTCCAGATATGTATACGTCCAGAATCGCTCGTCAGACTAAATCGGCTCTCATCCGTAAAGAAAACTTGACCCCATTGCTAATGTGTCCAGTTCTTGTGTTACGGGTACCACAGAAACCGCAGTCTGCGATAAGCAGGCGTTAATGGCACACACCGTACTGGTAGTCGTGCAAATAGACC
The DNA here is from genome assembly GCA_039090855.1 of Macrothele yani. Lineage (NCBI taxonomy): Eukaryota > Metazoa > Arthropoda > Arachnida > Araneae > Macrothelidae > Macrothele > Macrothele yani. The sequence continues at coordinate 91,618,209 of CM077026.1, forward strand.
ACCTTTGTGCAGCCTCCTGGCAACGGTAAAACGCGATAACGGACGTCCAGTTTTCTGTTGCATTTGCCTTGCGATTTCTCCCGCTGTCTGCCGTCTGTCTCTTCTCGCCTGTAGAACAATATACCGGTCGTTCGCCGCCGTGGTTGCTAGTGGATGACCACTGCTAAACCCTCGGACAGCTGTTCCTCTCGTTTGAAGTGCTCTCCAAGCTCGTGAAACGATGCTGTGAGAGATCCCGAACTCCTCGGCCACACTAGTCACACTTCGACCTTCTTCCAACTTCCCAATGACGCGACCTCCGGTAAAATCATCCAGATGTCGTCTACTGGATTGCCTGTTGGCCATATTACACGGTGGCAGCAACTCGACGTCGTTCAAACCGATGTACACCGTGCAATTGCTTTCTCCGAATTGCTGAGCGTACACCGCCCGTGTGCTTTATACCCTTCCGACACTCCCCTCCCACCTCTACGTCATGTTGCATATATGCGCGTGCCCTACCGTACCGGACCCTAGTCTATCTCCTGAGTTGTCTTTCGGTCCGTTCTGCCTGCTGGTTCCGCTGTTATGCTAATTTCTCCTCTTCGTCCTTAATTTTTGCACACCAGTGTATCTACCTGTGACGGAGACCACTGGAATCTTTGCGCCCGCCCAAAGATATCATTTCCCAAACCGTAACCCAACAACATCACGCAGTTTCAACGATTGGTAGTTCACCCGAGATCACTGTGGAGGTCAAATATGGACTCACTCTTCCGTAAAGAGTACTAACTGCAAACGCTATTCAGTTAGTTTGTATGAAGTCTTAAGCAGCATATGTGCACTCCCTCCTGTGGCATCGCATGAGGAACATTTACATCAGTACAGCACGTGCACATCTCATGCAGCGTTTTGTATTTCAGTCGAAGATAATGTGGTGTTGATAATCTCCCTTGTACTGGCACGTAGTACCAGACAGCCGTCCATCCTTGGATTGTTGCTTGTGGTCTTTCACTACTGAACTTCTGGCTGAGCTTAGGTTTTCTGATATCTTCATCTATGTCCACGCATGAAACGAATTGCATTAACGCATCAGGCAAAAGTATATTTGGTTTGACTTCGCCCTACCTCAACTCGATCTCTAGTACAGACCTAAAATTATGTCCGTTTGACATAATTTTACCTACACCGTTTGTAGAGCCAATCATTTGAATGTCATTCGTCAATTTTATGTCCTATCATACATGATTCCAGTGCATATTTTAAGGATATCGCATTTTTCACATTTAAAATATTGAGTACTTGATAAATTGCAGTTGGATTCCGACTCCTGAGATTCGGATAGAAATAAGTAATATGCCTTTAGTCGAAATGACGCGCATCAATGAATGCAATTCGCCTGATGCTTCGCATATGAGGAGTAATGGAGAGATCAAAACGCAGATGAATTAATAAAGCGCCTTAATTTGGTTCAACCCTTTCATTAACTGCTCTGTACATATTTTAGTGCGCAATACAAGTCAACTCGTAACATTGATTACGGATCCAGATTTGTCTAACTATGGAGCACAGCTGTTATGTTCTCCGTATTTTCCAATGCTAGACAACAGTTCTTTATCTCAAAGACTACAGTTTTGTGACGATTATATATGGATTAAGATAATACGTTGTCACAAATGTTTATTTTTTCACTAATGAAGCTTAGGCCAATACCCAGCGAAACCATAGTCGGCTTGAAAAAATAAACATTTGTGACAACTACGTTGTATTATCTTAATCCATATAACACAAATATGATATGCAATAATGTAGCTCTGTCGAATCGTAAAATTTGAGGTAACATTGTTTTTCTCTTGAGAGGGGAGAAATTCATATTCTTATTGAAATACACTTACTTCGTAAGCTAGGCTTGATTGTGAAACAGCGTGTCTCTTTCCTGTTTGGAAAACTTCCAAATCGAAGCGGTTTTTCATCAACTCAACTGCCAAAAATAATTACTTCATCTTCTAATTATTCTATATTTCCTTTGTATCACTTTGTCTAATTCTCTGTCTCTTTCTACAGGAATATTATTAAGTCGAAACTGTGCGTCAAAGTTTACAAGAAATGTTAAAGTATCAATTAGATATGTACCTTTAACAAAATTCAAAAAGAATTAAATCCTAACAAATTTAATTTTACTCCATTGCCATAGAAGTTATGCCGTATCAGATTCGATGCGTAAACCTCCTAAACTAGACTCGTACTGCAATAGTAAGATAATATACTAATGAGCCATTCCATTATGACCACTCGCAGCCTAGAGAAATGAGCGAGCCTGGAGATAGAACGGTGGCGCAGGCGAAGTTCAAAGAGTAGTATATACACAACCCAAGGACCAGCTTTCGGTTAGTAGAGTGTTCGGAGGCAGAATGGGAAAAGCTGACGATTTATCGGAGTTTGACAAATGACAAATTGTGATGGCAAGGCGCCTCGGAACTACGATCTCAGAAACAGAGCGGCTTGTGGGTTGTTCGCGTGCCGCTGTAGTGAGTACGTATCAAAAGTGGTGCACAGATGGCCAAACGATCAACCCTCGTCCGCAGCTCATTGAATGCCACGGTTGGAAAGCGTAAAAAATGTGCAACGATTCCTCCTTCAAGATAACGCACCCGCTCACACAGCAGTCATTGTACAGTAAATAAATTCTGGCATAAAAACAAGTGCGTAAAATCAGCCATTCCACATATTCTCCAGATTTGTCACCGTGTGACTGCATTCTATTCCTTAAATTAAAACTGTCTCTAAAAAGAAGTTTTTCAAGACACTGAAGACGTTCAAGATCTGCGACATCAGGCTCTTCACTCCGTACCAAAAGATGACATATGCATGGCTTTCCTTTCTTTGGCTGATTGTTACACTTCTTCTGTTAACGCAGGAGTAATGTACTAGGAATAAAATATATATTCACAGAAGTTTTCCTGCTTTTGTATTTATTTTTAATTCATTGTAATTACATAATTGCCGCACTTTTTATATTTCTTCATTCCTGTAATAGATGCCTCGTCACTTTCTCGTGGCTTTGTGTAAAACCCTTGAGCTGTAGTTAAATTTTGGCTTTACTTCTTGTTACAGTACTATTATCTTTTACGAGCGCCACAATCCGTTTTCCTCCATTACTGAGATGGCCCTTTTTTTATCAGGCTTTTGTTGTCCTGAATGATTCTTTACTAGTTCACAATTGCATTTCCTTTTGTGTTCAGTGATACTTTTTTTTGCATTATGATGGCCCTATATACTCCACTAAGAATGTACTATACCGTGCAAATTAATTGTGACAAGCTATTTTATTCTCAGAATTGTAATATGATCGCCAGTTGATGTCGGAAACCCACGTAAACCGGTTTTATCAGCTGTGAGGTGGTGTTACTGTTAGAAATTGATAGTAAGAATGTGGTTTGACCTGTTTTAAACAGGAAATAAGCACTTCAGCTTCAGTTGGGAGCTTTTGTGTGTAGCAGGTGGATGTTAGTTTTTGCTCTCTATGTATACGTGTTGCTTTCGTGTATTAAAAAATGGATATTTCCCCAAGAAAGCGTGCAAAAATAATTGCTCTGAAGGATCACACATCTTTGACAGTGAGAGATATCACTTCTGCAGTTGGTGTAGGCAAATCAAGTGTATCAAGACTGCTTACGTGGTACAACGCCTCTGGATCATCATCTCCAAAAAAGAGAGGTAAATGTGGGAGAAAACGAAAAACAACTCCACGAACCGATAAATATCTAATCAGAAATAGTAAAATGAATAAAAAAAAAACAAAAAAAAAAAAAAAACAAGCACCCACCTTCAAAGAGATTTATTGGCTAGTGGTTGTGATGTTAGTGATTCAACTGTACGCCGTAGGCTTCTGGAAGTTGGCCGGAAGGGAAAACCAACGAAAAATTAATATTTGAATGTGAAAATGAAGATAAAACGTTTAGCATGGGCCAAAAAATATAAATCATGGACTGCTGACGACTGGAAAAAGGTAATTTTGAGTGATGAAACTCATTTATTTGTGCAGGGTTACCAAGCAAATATCGTTAGACGAAGCAACTGTGAACCTTTACGACCTGAGTATATCAAACAAACTGTAAAACACCCTCTGAAACAGACGTTTTGGGGTTTTTTCACGTCAAATGGCACTGGAAGCTTAGTTTCTGTTCAAGGTATGATGAATTCAGCCAAGTACGTAGAAATATTACAACGTAGGATTGTTCCATTCTTACAAACTTTTGACGGGACATTTCAACATGACTTGGCCCCATGTCACATTTCGAAATTGGTCAAGAATTTCATGCTGGATAATCAAATTCATTTTCTTGATTGGCCTGGAAATTCACCAGACTTAAATCCCATAGAAAACTTGTGGAATATTTTGCTGAGACGTTCAGGTAAAATGGACTGTACAGCCAAAGAAGGCACGATAACAAATGCTATAAAAGTGTGGTTCTCCGATTATGAAGTCAAAAGTATGTGCACTCAGTTAGTGGAGTCAATGCCAAAACGAATTCAAGAGGTAATTTCTGCTAAAGGAGGATATACTTCATACTAATACAGGTATTTATCAGTGTATATCAAGGCATAGTTTTGGAAAAAAGAGTGATTTTTTACTTTGTCCCAATTAATTTGCACAGTATAGTACATTTCTTTTATTCACCTTCATTTCTATTTTTTTTTCTTGAATTTATTTTTGTTCTTTGCATATGCAATTTGTTTTTAGTACCACTTATTTTCGTAGATGTTTCCATAATGTATTTGATAAAGAGTCTTAACTTCAGAGATACCTAATTTCTTCGTTAGACTTCCTAGAGCAGCCAAAATGATTTTCAATTCTAATTTGAAAAATTTAGTATATTTTTAAGTTTTGTCATGTCGATCCATTTCGTTTGCTTTATGAGCTTAAAAGAGCAATTTTTTTTTTGTTAAAGCAATCCTATATCTTGCAATTCTGTGGTCACCTCCTACGTTCCACCTCTTACGCATGACGGAGAATTTCTTGTCGTTCATAGTAAAATCAGTTGCGCTTCTTACACCATCAGAATGCCTCCATGTCCATTTCCTAAGTGACCTTTTTTTGAAAAAGGAATTCACGATGAGAAACCTTTCCGCTTCTGCAAATGGCACTGCCTGTTAAATTTTAACTGCAACTGTTTGAATCGTGAACACTGGTCGTAGAAACCTATCTGACCATTTCCTAATCCCGGTACCGTCTGAAGAGCTTTGGATTTGCTTATTAAATTCTTCGGATTTTTTTTTATTATTTGAGGGTTTAACCACCACCTTGAGCAACTCGATCAGCTATAAGCAGTTGCCCGTTCCTAATTTAGGGCCACTGGCTTCAATGAAGGGGGAGAGCCAGTGTTGTAAGAACATCCATGCCTCACCGGGATTTGGACCTGAACGCTTCTCGGACGAATTCTAAGAAGCCAGCACTTACGCCACTGCCCAACCGGGAAGGCGCCGAAATTTTATTATATTCGAATCTGTGTAATATTAATGAATGTAAATGGGTAGTAACATGACAGCAGTTTTACACTAATTAGCTGGTTAAGTAAGGAAACCCTCTGATTGATTTCCATTTCTGTAGGCTGTCTCACTGAAACTTTACAGCGATGTTTATGAGTGTACAATGTTATTGGGGAATTAGTCCAGAAACGGAAATTAAATATTATTAGCAACTCGTGCAGCTCCGTTGGCGCAGTGGTATGCGCTCTGGCTTTTGACCATTCCTGAGTCAGGGTTCGAATCACGGTCAGGAAATGGTGTTGTGTTTGTCTTACGGCACAGGCTCTCTCCCTCTCCTGGAACCAGTGACCCTAAATTAGAGACGTTTATAGCCCATAAAGTTGCTCACGGTGGTCGTTAAGACTGAATGAGTGTTATGGTTCATCTTTTTCGATAGATAGCGCAAAAAATCAGAGAGAGAGAGAGAGAGAGAGAGAGAGATCATATGTAGCTGATTTTAGGAAGGGAGTGTCTGACTCCAGATCTTAAACAATCCTTAGAAATAGGAAGCTAGGAGATTTGGGATAGAGTGCCCGATAGAAAAGTGACACGGAAGCGGGGTAGAAAGGGGGAGGCGACGCCCTTATTTTTTAACGGGGGCCAGTATCCGGGCCCCGACGGTTTAACGTGTCTATCAGATCATATGTAGAGGATTTTAGGAAGTGTCTGACCCCAGGTCTTAAACAACCCTTAGAAATTGGAAGCTACGAGATTTGGGCCAGAGTGCCCGATAGGAAAGCGACACGGAAGCGAGGTAGAAAGGGGAAGAAAGACGCCCTTCTTTATTACCGGGGGGCCAGTACCCGGGGTCTGACGGCTTGACGTGCCCATCCGACGCGCGGCGGATATTTAGTCGTTCGAGCTTTCGTACCTGCCCTCCGTGGCAGTCATGAACGTTGACCACTAGGCCACCCGCGGCTAACGTGTCTATCTGACGCACGGCGGATATTTAGTGGTTCGAGCGTTCGTACGTGCCTAGCATTGAACCTGAGGTATATCCATGGCAGTTACGAACGTTGACCACTAGGCCATCCGTGGCCCACGCAAAAAATCACTCCTTGAGCTTGGCTTTTACGACTTGAGTGATTGTTTCAGAAGTTGGTGTCAGCGAATAACTTGAGATTTCACCATATTCAGAATGGAAACGGTTTCTCCTTGGATCCACAATGAAAAGACAAAATACGCGTTCTTACGTTTTAACCAATGGCGTTATTTGCGGGTGGAGCTCAGTAAGTACTGTAGGTGGAGCTTAGTAATTTTGGCGGAATTTATATAGCTCAAATTCAAGATTTTTCTGCTTAATGTACACGTTTTCCTTCAAAAATGAACGTACAAAAGGATTTAAAATGTTCTTTAGAAGACAAGATTCCAATCTCACTTTTGCCCCTATTAATTGATTTCTATTTGGCTCAGATAATTAAAAAAATCGGGAAGAAATAAGAGATTTCGTTGCTTCCAGGCAGAAACACTGCTATGCTAAATTACCGCGCCATCTAGCGCTAAATTGGAATGCTTTCGAGTCAGAAACTGAGTTAAAAATAATTCTAACAAACTTTTCGGAATAATAACTGTGGTATATATTAGTTATGAGTCGTTTCTAATTGTTATTAAAATTTCAAACACTACAAAGTAATAGTCTTCGAGAAAATGTGCACAAAAGAATTTACATTGCAGATATAGGGTAAAAGATGAGCCCTAACGCTCATTTAAAGACAGACTTTAACCTCCGGAAAAAAAAAAGGCAATTTGTCTGTTCTAATTGTCGGACTGAAAGCAGTCTTCTTAGTGATCTGATTTAACTGGGAGTAATGCAGTAGATGAAGATAATATCCTTTAATAAATATATATATACATCCATTCTGGCAAATTCCATTAAGAAATTAATAATTTCTATGTTGGCAAACTGATTTTCATCGTTTAGAAAATTTCAAAACCATAACCTTACAATTCAGAAGACGTCAGGTGATTTACTTGTTACCCCCGTCAACACTTTATTTTGCTGAATGATGTGGTAGAAGTTGATTTAAAGTATATACTTTTGTTCTCTGAGAGCAAACGTTCTTTCCTGTGATTAACGTTAGTCTGTAGCGTGTAGACATTTTAGGCAAATTAAATTTTAATTGCTAGAGGACATCCAACGCTCTCCTCTAATGTTATTTGACGGGCAGCCACTCTTCGTCAAAGGCATAACTTCTGAGTTTACAAATGGGCATACGCTACGTAAAACCTAAAGCATTAAAATTAATGGGAATTAGTACAGCAATCACAGGAACAGAGTAATTTTAATGAAGAGAGGGACCGAAAGGGAGAGTTGAAATGCCTGAACTGTTGGGGGTCACAAAATTACACGTCAAGCTTCCTGAAAATCCTGCATTTGTATAAAAGACACAAAGTAAGGAATTAGTGTAAGCAGAGGACGCGGTAAGAACTACATAATATCCGTGTATTTGAAACCGGACAAATAAGCTAAGCCTATCGGAAAACAGTTCAACGAAGCAAGACTCGCTATATAATTAATGTGTGGAATGGGACCAGGTTTAGAAATCAAGAAAGAAATTCTTCCAGAAAACACATGGGAAATTCACTAGATTATTCAAAGCAATCATAATTGTCTGTAGGTTACTGGTCTTCCATGTAAATCTCCTAAGAAAGGTTGAAAATTACAAAGGGTTTCCTAAAAGCAATGCCTCGTCCCTTCTGAGAGATTTTTATTTGTGGCAACAAAATTGTGAAACTTGGTGGCAAAATACTGAGACATATTATTAATAATCATAGCCTATTAAAAGTATTGTCCATCACTTTCAATACATTTCCGCCATCTTTGAACACATTGGTAAAATCCATTTTGGAAAATTTCCAGAGGATGTCGTTTCCCCCATGAGTTCACAGACAGTTTAACGTCTGTCACATCGTCGAAACGTTCCATACGAAGGGTGTTTTTCTATGGGGCAAACAGGAAAAAGTCTGAGGAAGCCAAGTCAGGATTCTAGGGGTGTTGGGACATACCGTCCACCCCATTTTGAAGAAACCTGTGAAGCTTCCATTGAGGTGTGGGGACGTGCGTTATCATGGTGTAAAACAAAACTATGAAGTGGAATGTCACGTCTTTTCGTTCTGATAGCTTCCTTTAGCTTCTTCAGTGTCTGCACATAGTAAGCACTGTTTATTGTTGCAACTCCTGGACGATGACACGATCAGCTGTGATGAAGTCTTTCACTCTTTGCCTGTTGGCATCTGACACTGAAGCTGCGGGTCCTCCACTCCGTTATTTGTCCAACACTAAACTTTCTACCTCTCTAAACCTCTTATCCATCCTCGGAGATTATTAATATCCATTGTGGCAGCTCCATACACCGCCAGGAGTCTTCTGTGGAATTCTGGAGCCGCACATCCCTCTTTTTCGAGGAATTCAATCACGGGTTTCTGCTTCCTTCTCTCATTCATGATCTTTATTTCCCATTCTGAAAAAAATGTTTTGGTAACAATATCATAGTACAGGTCAGTGCAGTTTCATTAAAATCACTCCAAAATTTCAAAAGTTATTTAAGAGAAAGCATTGCTCTCAGGATGCCCCTTGCATGTCACCCTGGACAGGAATCGAACCAGCATCTCCCGTACAAATCCCACATCGTCCCAATTACTGTTCGGGAATCGGCAGATGAGAGTTTGATTCCCGCTCCACGGCGATGTAATTTTCAAGTTTTCCGAGGAGATATTACATGGAAGACCAGTAACCTTACATGCAATTCTAATTACTTTGAATAATCTGAAGCCGGGTTGTTCTTTTGTTTTAATTCATAAAGTTTTGGTATTCAAATTTCTGAGCACTTGTTTGAAAAATTTTTCACTGTCAGCCTTTTAGGAAGAACACGTGTCCTAATAAATGATCATTGCGTACTCCAAGTGATAATCCTGTCAAGCGATTTGCTAATTAGTATCACTGACCTTCATGGAAATCCGTGTAATTTCATGTAAATTTAGGTTGAGGTGAGGTTAGGGAAAGTAAAATTTTAAAAATAATCTTAGCGACTGCTTTGATAGCTTTGGTTACAGCGTCTTGGATTCCCGATTTTGACAAAATCTTAATGGATCCGTTAAAGGTTAGACATACCTGATCCGAAATGCTTGCTGCTGAAAGTGCTTCGAATTTCGGATATTTTTGACTTTGGAATACCAATAAGCACTTTGTATTTGCAACATCATTTTTCTTGATGTTATCACAATTACCTAAATTTAGAACTATTTCAGCAAATTTTACAATGTTGCTGAGTAGAATATTTTATTTTATGTTATCTTCATCTTTGCTGTTATGATCACCATTACTTTGATTTGGAACCATTTCAGTTAGTTTTACCCGGTCGCTGTCTGAAAATTTTCACATCCCCTTCACCGTTATTTTCACCATTATCTCCGTTCAGAATCATTTCAGCCTATGTCACTTATTCGCTGAGTGCAATGTTCTTAATCAGCCTAATGTTTGCTGTTATCATCACGATTACTTTTATTCAGAACCATTTCAGCCAACATCCCTAGGTCATTGAGTGAAATTATCCACTTCAACTTCGTCGCTTTTCCTTTTTTATCTTATTGGTGGTGTTAACGACAACCGTCAGCAATTCAATGGGCTACAAGCAGTCGCGTGTTTCTAATTTAGGGCCACTGGTTCCAGGGAAGGGAGAGCGCCAGTGCCGTAAAACAAACACAACATCCATTCCTCAACGGGATCTGAAGCCGGACCTATCTCGGACGAATGATCAAAAGCCATTGCGCCACCGGGGCGGCCAACTTCATCTGTACCCTTAACATCACAGCTACTTTTGTACAAATTTGAGCTAATTTCTCCAGGTAGCTGAGTGAAATTGTCCATGTCCGCTTCGTCTTTACCTTAGCATCGCGTATGCTTTTATTCAGAACCATTTCAGCCAATTTTCGTCTGGTCGCTAAGTGGAATCTTCCTGATCATCTTCACTGATATCATCAGGATTACCTTTATTCAGAACCATTTCATACAATTTCACCACGTTACTGAGTCGAATTTTCCGCGTTATCTTCATCTTCATCGTTATCATAACGACAACCTTCATTTAAAACCGTTTCAGCGAATCTCACCAGGTCACTGAATGGAATTATTCACGTCATCATAATTTCCACTGTTGTGGTCAGGATTGTCTTCATTTAGAATCATTTAAGCTACTCTCACCATAATATTAAATGAAATTTTCCCCTCCTATAGTAATATCACAGGTCGATGAACAAGTGCTGTTTCAATGCTACTGGAATTTCTAAATTTCACAATAGCTTTTGATCATTCTTCTGAGATGAGTCCGGGTTCGTATCCCGGTGAGGCATGGATGTTTTGTATGTCTTACGGCACTAGTTCTATCCCTTCCCTGGAACCATTGGCCCAAAATTCGGGACGGGCGACTGCTTATAGCCCTTTGAGTTGCTCACGGTGGTCGTTAAACCCCAACCAAAAAAGAAAAAAGAATAATGTGCACTTAAAATCCCTGTAAACTACACTATCTACCAACAAGTAATTGGACACCCCTGCAATCGAAGGTATCTGCAGTCCTGATACACGTCACGGCCGCCGCCGTTAAATATCGTGTGGGGAACAACAACGCAACCAGTCGCATGCAAGATGCCACGCAGTTCGGAGCTCTCTGATTTTGAGAAAGGTGTAATCGTCGGGTATCACAGAAATGGCCGATCCATACGTGACATATCCAGCGAGTTAAAGTACCCAAAATCGACAGTGGCTTAAGTGATTGACAAGTGGAAGATGAGAGGTGACTGTCGGAATGTGCCCCGACCCGGCAGACCCACAAAACTGGGAGTTAGAGATCGACGGGTGCTGGCCAGCGAAATTCGGAAGAACCGCACCAAATCGATAGGCCACATTTGCGAGGAGTTTCAACAGGCATCCGGGAGTGCTCTTTCGATGAATACCACCCGTAAGGAAGCCCATCTGTTCGGTTATCATGGACGTGCTGCCGCCTACAAGCCTTTGATTACCAAGTCCAATAGCGCTGCTCAGATAACGTGGTGCAAATAACGTCGACAGTGGACCGGTGAACATTGGAAACCGGTTCTCTGGAGCGACGAATCAAGGTTCACCCTCTACCGTTCGGATGGCAGGGTCTGGGTTTGGCGTCTGCCTGGAGAACGCCTCCTGCCGGAATGTATTGTGCCAAATGTGAAGTTCGGCGGCGGTGGAATTATGCTATGGGGGTGTTTCTCCTGGTATGGCACGGGACTCTTGGTCGCAATTCCTCGTAGACTCAACGCCGAGACCTACTGCACCATTTTGGATGACCATGAGCTTCATACGTTGTGGCAGTTTTACGGGGTGGACCCATGTTACTTTCAGGATAACAATGCCACCTGTCATGTTGCGAGGTCCAGCATGGCTTGGTATGGTGACAATGGGGTTAATCGAATGGACTGGCCTGCGCAGAGCCTGGACCTTAACCCTATCGAGCACCTCTGGGACGAGTTCGGGCGTCGATTTGCCCCCACCGTCCGAAATCGGTGAAGGAACTGACTTGTCTTCTCCAAGCCTAGTGGAAGATTATACCGCTAGCCGTCGTACAACGTCTGGTTGAGAGTATGCCCAGCTGTAATCGCCGCTCGTGGAGGCTCCACCAACTATTGAAGGTGAATGAACTTCGTTTTCCTTTGCTATCACAGGTGTCCAATTACTTGTTGTTAGATAGTGTATTTCCTCATGGTAGGTTTAAGAGATTTATGTTCCTCTCGTAAACTGCAATATTTGTAGTTTATCCAAAAAATATGTTCATTGAATTTGACATATACGAGACGACGATTATTGACCTGAACTGGATCTTGTCATGCTGTTGTGTAATGAACGTCTCCTGCAAAATTCGTTTTCAAGTTTTTAGGCTGATTTCTCACTTTTCTTTTTTTTAAATTTACGTTCAGATATTTGAAAGCTTGATTTTATTCAAGGAAAAAAATGCATAATCCTATTGTTCCCAAACACTGTATGGTACCAATGTGTGTTGTGAAGAATTTACATAACGGATATCAGGTATTATCAGAGGTTTTGTGTATCAGCATTCTGTAGTGAAAATAACATTTGTTATCCTGAAGCCTAATAATACTAGTATTTCAATATTAAATCCCAAAATGTCAAAAGCTAAAATTACGATTATCTGTATATTAGGTAAATATTGCACATAAAGGAAAAACAATTGTAGAATATAAACGGAGACAATTACTTGAGGGAGTTCTTATTTTAGATCCTACAGTATTTTCAAATATAGTAAAGATTAACACCACAGTTAGCACCCAGTAAGTAATGGAATTTTTTTCTTTTGTATATCTCGTTTATTTTTCATGCAAACATTTTCTTGCATATGCTAATAAAGCATATTATATTAATCAACGGAAAATGAAAATGCAAGTGTAAAATTTCAAATTTTAAATTCTAACGCAAGATAATGTATAAAATAGAACGAAAAACACATCCTAGAGACAAAATTAAAAAATGTTCTACCAAAAACTGATTTTACAAATACGTTAACATAAAAAAAAAATAATTTAATGTGATTAATGGTTCTGCGTATTTATGTCAAAAATTCGCTGAACATTAGGCCTAATGCTCAGTAGTTGAACCCTCATTTCAGATGCAGGGTCATTCTTATGCTTAGTGTTTGTTAAAATATAATGCAAAAAACCTGTTTCACAAAATATTGGTGTGGGATGGGATTTCATATTATACAGAGGGTGAGTCGAAAGTTTTGCACTATTTGGATCACTTCATGTCTTCATACGTACCTTTACGACGAAAGCTGACTAGCATTCAAAGTATAGGCCATCGTGTTGCACCGTTTTTAGCCACCTGTCTGCCAGTTCTTCGATTCTACAGATGGTGAGTCGAAAGTTTTGCAATATTTGGATCACTTCATGTCTTCATACGTACCTTTACGACGAAAGCTGACTAGCATTCAAAGTATAGGCCATCGTGTTGCACCGTTTTTAGCCACCTGTCTACCAGTTCTTCGATTCCGCTGTGGTACTAGTTCTTGTCATTCGAGGCGAAGAACTCCTTCACCCAGCTTCCACCTCCTCCTGGTTGTTGTAGTGCCGCTCACGAAGGAAGTGGGTCATGGACCGGAACAAGTAATAATCCGATAGGGCAAGGACCGGACTATACGCTGGGTGTTCTGGAGTTTTCCCCGGGTCATTCGCGCGGTATGAGGCCGAGCGTTGTCCTGCTGTAAGAGAGCGCGCTTTCTGTACAATGCCTGGTACTTCTCCTCCAAAACGGTATGCATCCGCTCCAGTAGTTCAGAGTAGAGGTTAGCGTTGATGGTCTGACCGTCTGGAACAAATTCGTAATGGATTATTCCTTCGAAATTCCACCAGACGCAGAGCATTACCTTGTGTTCAACGCATGCACGTTTGACAACAGTTCAGGCCCTGGCTCAGCCACTGCCGTTGTGCGTTAGGATTGCGGAAAGAGACCCACTTTTCATCGCACGTAACAATTCTCTTGATGAAACGTACACTGCGCGGGTTTTCTAGGAGTTTAATGCTTATTTCCCTTTGGCGGTTTGCTTCAGCTGGCGTCAGTTCGTGCTGGACAATGCGGCAGCTCCTGTAGACCTTGCCGAGATCCTGAAGGTGTTGAACCAAAGTGTTCTGTGATATGCCCAGATTGCCTGATAATCTCCTAGTGCTGGTTGCAGGATTTGCCTCTACAGCCTGGCGCACGGCCTCCGAATCCACGGTTGGCGGCCTACCAGACCTTGGCTGATCGTCGAGGTTTCTGTCACCTGAGCGGAGTTTCTTGAACCGTCTGGTTGCAAACATTTGTCACGAGAAAGGGGAAAGTCCGCGAAACTTTCCCCTTTCTCGTGACAAATAATTTTGTGTTGCTTGAGCAGCGTTATGGCCGAGTTCAAACTTGTAAAGCAAAAGTTCCCTAATTAGCCAGCTGTGGCTTTTCATCTTTCAGGCGTCCCCACCTCAGACAAAATGACGACATGCAATGCCGTTCGCAGCAACGACTACCACTTTATATCCCTTTCGGATGACTGCAGTGCGCGACTTGAACTATCCTAGTTTAAACACGTGACATACCCGCCTAAGCAAATGCGTGTTTATGCAAATATTGCAAAACTTTCGACTTACCCTCTGTAGCTGAAGAAGACAGAAGAGGGATGAAGAATGAGAAGAGGATCTGATGACCCGAGCCTAGAGTCATCACCACAGAACATACCCTAGTCTTGTGGAAATGTAAATTTCAGTGTAAATATTTTTCTATGTTTTTCAGTGTGAGAGGGCTCATTGAGCAAAGGATTTGTTTCATACGCGGAGGTGGGTTCCTCAGTGTAAATAAATGTGCATGTATCTATTTGTTTGAATAAAGGGCGGACGCCCCAAACAGTTCGCGCCAGCAATTGACTCTCCCAGTCAGGGGTAGAGAATTTTCTTTTCTAGCCCCTGCCCAAATGGCACGCACACCCGGGTCATGACGGAGAGGCGAGAAGTGCCGGCCCACGGGGGTAGCAGCAAGCTGCAGGTCTACGGACCGATTCTGTCCGGATGGGGGAATGTCGGATCCTGGCAGGATTACTCGCAACGCCGTCACTTTTATTTTTCGAGAGAGTTCTTTTAACCCTGTGGAGTCCGCAATTGGACGGTACAGGTTAATGGTCATCAGCTAGTCTTTACCCTCTGTAGAAAAGGGAAAGATGTTTCGAATATGTTCTCCACATAAGGCTAATTTTTTATTACGCTACCACATTGATTCTGTACATTAAAGACAAAAACAGAGGCAAGCTGAAGAAATGGATCACTGCCTCGTTCAATGCCTCACTTGACAGTGGTTTTTCAACGGTTTAAGAATTCGCGTACATTCATGTGTCCTTACCATACACACATTTGTGCTTAGATGTTTATATTCAGTGCAAGATCTATTTATCCAGAAAATGCTGCACCATAAATTATGATCGCTCGGAAAGATTCGTAAAGTGGGTTTCAAATACACTAACCTTTTTCGGTTATTACGAATTTTTTCACGGATAGCGTTTCACTTCGTACGAAACACCTACCTGTCTTCCGTGGAACACGGTTTGGAAAACATTGTACAAGGTAGAAAGAATTTACGGCATGTGTTTTTTTCCACCACGTAAAAAGCTCAAACGTAATTTTTTTTGTATTTTGGCATTTTTGCGTGGTGCTAGTCTTTTGATCGAATCTTGTGTTTGATTGTTCGAATAACTGCTGACAGTTCACGGGT
Organism: Macrothele yani; assembly: GCA_039090855.1. Classification (NCBI taxonomy): domain Eukaryota; kingdom Metazoa; phylum Arthropoda; class Arachnida; order Araneae; family Macrothelidae; genus Macrothele; species Macrothele yani. Next base: position 91,633,987 of record CM077026.1, read on the forward strand.
GTTCACGGTTATAACTGCTGACAGTTCACGGGTGTTAAATTTCAAATCAAGTCAACCAAGCCCATGGTTTCCTATAATGACAGTATCTGACAAATGTTCGAATTTTGATACTTATGTGTCGCTTTCAGTATTTAATTTATTCTCAATGTAAACAGGAATATATCTACATGAGAAGCTTCTTCTTACCCAAAATGAATTCTTTTATGGCAAATAATGAATGTTTTATCCGTAACTTCGTTTAGAAAAATCATGCACTGTTTTTGTTTTTTTTAAACCAAAAGAGTTTCTACCGTAATGAAATGATTCGTCATCAAACATTCTTTTGTGAAATATGAGTATTTTTTCTTTTCCCGTAATAATTCCTTTTATCGTAGAAAAGAGTTTTTATCGCATCTGATGTAAAGAATAAGTGCAGCGCTATTTCCTCCAAGGAAAAACACCCTCTCAAAAGAAATAATTAATTAACACCACAACAAACGGAGTTTTGCAATAATTGGTACACGCACTCGGAAAAAAAGTCATGTTTACGGATCATAGGAAATATTTTTGCATCGATATGCTTGAAAAAAGTTGTTTTTGATGTAAAAAAATAATGTTCTTTGAATACCCTTAACGAGATGCATATCTAATAATCTTTCAGTTATCATCGAAGCATACGAAAGCAGTATGACGTGTATAGAATAGGTTTTTAGCGGCTTGTCTTAATTTGTTTTTGTGATTTCCAATGGAATGAGTAATAATTAAACTGTACTCTGCCATTTTATTTCTTGTGAGTCCAGGAAGTGATTACACATTAAGATGCAACTTCAATTAACCAGTGCTTTGAGATTGTTCATTAAAAATGGCTGACACTTTTTATAAAAGTACAGCACAGCACAGCTTCCTTGTTAAATTTTCATATGCCACATATCTGTAGCAAATTATGATTTTGCAAATGATGAAATGCCATGAAAGTTGCACAAGGGTTTGAGGTAAAACATGACTGTGCTTTTTTGTTTTGGGGTTTAACGACCACAATGAGCAAGTTGATGGGCTATAAGCAGTCTCCAATCCTTAAACTAGGGTCAGCGGCTCCAGGTAAGAGAGAAGGCCGGTGCCGTAAGACAAACACAACAACCATGCCTTACCGGGATTCGACCCGGACACAATCACGGACGAATTGGCAGGACCCAGCGCTCAGACCACTGGGCCACTGGGGCGGCAAAATACACCGATGAGCATATGACCACCCCCAGCCTAGAGAAATGAGCGCGCCTGGAGACCGAACGGTGGCGCCGGTGAAGTTCACAGAGCAGTATACAACCCGAGGACCGGCTTTCGGTTAGTAGAGTGTTCGGACTCAGAAAGGGGAAAAGCTGCCGATTTATCGGAGTTTGATAAAGGACAAATTGTGATGGCACGGCGCTTCGAGACTGCGATCTCGGAAACGGCGCGGCTTGTGGGTTGTTCACGTGCCGCTGTAGTGAGTAAGTATCAAGATTGGTGCCCAGATGGCTAAACGACGGACCGTCGTTCGCAGGTCCGACGACTGTTCGTCGTTTGGAGAGTGTCGCGCATTGTTCACAGCAACCGCAGGATCATAGTGCGACAAATCACCCGCAGCTGCAACTATGGTGAATAGACAATGTGTCACAACACACAGTGCATCGCAGCCTTCTGCGCATGGGCCTGCGCAGCTGAAGACACAGGCTGGTCCTCATGCTCACTGCACGTCATCGCCAACAACGCATGAAATGGGCCCAAGATCATCGAAATTGGACCGTGGGTGATTGGAATAAAGTGGCCTGGTCTGACGAATCAAGATTCGTGGTGCATCACGTGGACGCCCGAGCGCGAATGCGCCAATTTCAAACGGAGGCTGTGGCACCTGGATGCACTATTGGGCGGAAACAAACTGGCGGCAGCGGTATTATCCTGTGGACGATGCTTACGTGAGACACTTTAGGTCCTATTATCCCAACAGCACAATCCCTGGCTTCAATCAGGTATCTGCACATCGTTGCGGACCAAGTTCACCCATTTATGGCAACTGTGTTTCCTGCTGGTGTTGGCCATTACCAACAGGATCATGTTCCACACTGTCAGATTCGTCAAGGAATGGTTCTCAAGGAGCATGCTGGTGACTTTTGTTAATGCCCAGGCCTCCAAATTCACCTGACATGAATCCAATCGAACATTTGTGGTTCGACTTGGAAAAGTGGGTTCTCGCTAAACAACCACCACCCCGAACTGTAGGGGAAATAGAGGACCTACTGTTGACATTATGGAACCAGATACCTCAGGATACCTATCGACACTTCATCGAATCGATGTCTCGTCGAGTGGCCGCTGTAATGCGAGCTAAAGGGAATCATGCTACGGCTTATTAGGTAGGTGGTCGTAATGTAATGGCTCGTCGGTGTTACTGTGTACAATGTAACAATTGGCCTATATGGAGTTTATGACTCGTAGAAAAGTATAATATTTCTATGTCGTTCTGTGTACTGGTTTTTCATCGTCAAATTTATCGTAACGATGTTCCGTTTTTCAGCACGTCTTTTGTCAAAAAAGATCCTGCTTATGTTATCGGTTTGTCCATCCGTCCGTCGGTACCCACGATATCTCTGCAACTATTAGTCCGATTTCAAAAATTCTTTTTGCATTGGAAAGCTTGAAATATGCGAATGATGATCATTCATTTCGTTTTTTATGATGTACAATTTCGCCGCTAGAGGGCGTAAATGCAGATGATGTCGAATTCAAAAGTACGTTTTATTCCACATATTTGCTTCTAAACATCCGATTGAAAAAATTCTTTTTGCATTGGGAAGCTTGAAATATGCGAATGATGATCATTCATTTCGTTTTCTTTTATGATGTACAATTTCGCCAATAGAGGGCGTAAATGCAGATGATGTTGAATTCAAAGGTACGTTTCATTCCACATATTTGCTTTTAAACATCCGGTTGAAAAAAATATTTTATCTTTCGATTCCATTTATGCCGAAGAGTGTTTCAGGTATAGTTACTTTTTCAAATTACGCCTAGATTTTCCGCTAGGGGGCGTAAAAATAAATTCCGATAACTCTTCCACTAAAACTCCGATTTGAAACATTTTTTCTTCAGCGCATGCATCTCCTGATGGAAAATCTTTTGCATATAATTTCAAATTTTAGGTAAAGGATAATTTGGCCACCAGGGGGCGTAAGTGTTAATTTTTGCTTCTGACGTATTTGCCATAAAATCTGAGCTTCTAAAATATCGATTGAAAAATTCTTTTGTGGAGAGATACCACTCACATCGATAAATCTTTTTTGGAATATTTTTTTCCTAAAATATTCAACAGTTTCTCCGCCAGGGGGCGTAGATGTACATCTTATTTTTGTCAATATCTCTACTTCTAGCAGTCCGATTTGAAAAATTCCTTCTTTGTTGGATAGTGTTTTCCGTGTGACATGTTTTTCATATAATTTCAAAATTTTCAGGTGATTCACAGACTTTCCGCTAGGGGGCGTAGTGGTAAATTGCGTTTCCCCCTGTATCTCTGCTTTTAAATCTCCGATTTGAAAAAATCTTTCTGCACCGGATACAGCTCCTAATGGCAAATCGTTTGCACATAATTTATAATTTTTGGGGAAAAAATTTTGGGCCACCAGGGGGCGTAAATTTCAATTTCCGCTTCTGATGATTTGCAGCAAAATATGAGCTTCTAAATTCTCGATTGAAAAAAACGTCGTTCGTTGACCGATAGGACTCATGTCGACAAGCCTTTTAGAAACATTTTCTTCTTAAAATAGTGCATGGTTTCTACGCCAGGTGGCGTAGATGTATATCTTATTTTTGTCAATATCTCTACTTCTAGGAGTCGGATTTGAAAAATTCCTTCTTTGTTGGATAGTGTTTCCAGTGTGACATGTGTTTCATATAATTTCCAAATTTTTAAGTAATTCGTAGACTTTCCGCTAGGGGGCGTAAGGGTAAATTGCGTTTCTCACTATATCTCTGTTTCTAAATCTCCGATTTGAAAAAGTCTTCCTGCTCCGGATACAGCTCATGATGGGAAATCGTTTTCACATAATTTATAATATTTGTAAAAATATGGTTTGGCCACCAGGTGGCGTAAGTCTTAATTTCCGCTTCTGATGTATTTGCAGCAAAATATGAGCTTCTAAAATTTCGACTGAAAAAAAAAGTCTTTTGTTGACCGATACTACTCATGTCGACAAATCTTTTAGAAACACTTTCTTCTTGAAATAATGATGGTTTATACGCTAGAGGGCGTAGATGTATATCTTATTTTTGTCAATATCTCTGCTTCTAGGAATCCGATTTGAAAAATTCCTTCTTTGTTGGATAGTGTTTCTAGTGTGACATATGGTTCATATAATTTCAAAATTTGCAAGTAAATCATAGACTTTCCGCTAGGGGCCGTAAGCGTAAATTGCGTTTCTCCTCTATATCTCTGCTTCTAAATCTCCGATTTGAACAATTCTTTCTGCACCGCATACAGCTCCTGATGGGAAATCGTTTGCATATAATTTCTAATTTTTGTAAAAAATGGTTTGGCCACCAGGTGGCGTAAGTCTTAATTTCCGCTTCTGATGTATATGCAGCAAAATATGAACTTCTAAAATCTCGATTGAAAAATCGGTCGTTTGTTAATCGATACTACTCATGTCGACAAACCTTTTAGAAACATTTTATTCTTAAAATAGTGCACGGTTTCTACGCCAGGGGACGTAGATGTATATCTTATTTTTGTCAATATCTCTACTTCTAAAAGTACGATTTGAAAAATTCCTTCTTTGTTGGATAGTGTTTCCGATGCGAAATGTTTTTTTTTACTATAAATTCGTGCTACTCATTAGACTAAGAAAGGTGCGTACGTGCTACTTACTAGGATTAAGAAGATGCGAAAAATTATACTTACTCTGCTTAAGAAGGTGCATGCATGTTTCTCTACTCACTAAGCTTACGAAAGTACGTACGTGTCCATATAGCGGACATAGCATAAGCTAAGTACACATTTCTCTTAGATGCCCATTTTAGCCTCAGAAATATGCGCATTCGCTAGATATCGCCTTCTGAGAAAGGGTGTTTCACTATTTTTGATTGTGCAACTGTTACGATAAACAGCGATGAAGGACATAACAATAAGTTATGCATTTTTCTGCCATTGGGACCTCTTCCTGATACCAAATAATTGCACATCTAAAGTCTTTGACTTCTCTTGTTTTCCCTTACCAGTGCCGTTCACTAGCAACTATTGGGTTGTCGGAAAAATCATGATGTATTTTAGCCATGGTTTGCAAATGTCATTTATTGATAGAAAGAATAAAGATCAATCAATGATATAATGCCCGTTTTGTTCGATGACATTTTGCCATCTGTCAGTGAGCTGCAGAATGCCTCGTTCATAGAAGGACCTGTCTTTCGTGGCGAAAAACTGTATAAGGTGCTGATTTACAGCCTCATCTGAATTGAACGTTATGCCACGCAAGAACTGTTGCAGAGAGCGAAACAAGTGGAAGTCTGACGGCGCAAAGTCAGGTGAGTATGCTGGGTGTGGCAACACATCCCACCCAAGCTCCAATAATTTATGGCGAATGATCAAACTTGTGTGTGGTCTCGCGTTGTCGTGATGGAACACAACACTTTTACGATGCACGAGCTCTGGACGTTTCTGGATGATGGATTCGTTCAAACTGTCCAATTGCCGGCAGTATACATTCGAATTGATTGTTTGGTTCCGTGGTAGGAGCTCGAAAAGCACGACACCTTTAAAATTCCACAACACTGAGACCAGAACCTTCCGCTGATGAATGTCTGCTTTTGATGTCGTTTGAGGCGAAGCAGCACGTCGGGGCAAAGACCGTTTGCGCAGCACATTGTTGTGCACAATCCACTTTTCGTCACCTGTTATCAGTCGCTTTAAAAAAGGATCGTTTTCCTCACGTTCAATGAGCATATCACAGATGTTTATACACGCCGTCAATTGAGCTTTTTTGAGTTCATGAGGAACCCACACATCGAGCTTGCTTACGTATCCCAGCTTCTTCAGGTGGTCGTGAACACTTGAATGACGGATGTGCAATTTGTCTGTAATCTCTCGTGTCGTGTAACGTGGGTTTGACTCGATCAATGCCTTTATTTGGTCGTCATAAACCTCGGTGGGGTCTGCCGGACCGAGGAGCATCGTTGAGGTCAAAATCACCAGCACGAAAATTTGCGAACCACCGCTGACACTGACGTTTTTGTAGAGCATTATCACCGTACACTTTACGCAACTTTTCACAAGCTTGACGCGCGTTCTTCCCTTTACGGAAGTAAAACAGTAAAATATGGCGAAAATGCACAGTTTGGTCTTCCATCTTCAACTTGATGTCAAATCTCCGTACATCAACCAAATCGCTCACTATTCATTTTAGACTGCAGCTAGAACTGGCACCTGCCAAATGTTATACCGATAACAGAGCTTCGCATGCGCCTAGTACTTCCAAAACCGCCCAACTGCCATCGGGTGCCAAAATACGTCATGACTTTTCCGACAACCCAATATCTCAAGGAAAAAATACGTTGCATTGTATACAGTGAAAGACAGCGCACACTGTACAATATATTTCGGGAGAAGAAGCATGGTTTGAAATTTTTCCGATTAACGAAGTAGCACATTCTAAAATTTAGTAAACTTTAAAAAAATATTTACTTTTTTCTATCTGATAAAGTTTACTTTTTTTAGTTTTCCATGTTTGACCTTTTAATAAAACTTATGCAGATTATTGGTCTCAAATACTACAGTCTTGTGACGATTATACATATTAAAAGAATACAACGTGGTTTGTCACAGATATATAATTTTTTCAAGTCAAGCATGGTTTCTCTGAACGAATAGCTTCATCTGGACGAGTGGCACGTAAATATTCAAATTGTATATGATATCATAAATGGTGTTTACAGTCACGGGTTTTGGTTAGTTGCTTCCACGCGCTTGATAGAAATGGGGTGGATGCCATGTCAAAACAAGTTGCGAAGACTTCTGATATATATGGAAAGCATCCAAAATATCAAGTTTGGTGGTTGGATCTGGCTTGTTAATTAGTTTAACTTCTTCAAAGAGAAATTTATGGTCCTTTTCGTAACAGTGTTTAGCCATCGATGTTACAAATCAGTGTAATAGTGTATCAGTGTTTAGCACAAGACCTACATTTAGAACTGTGATCTAAAGAAGTCATCGATGGCTAAACAGTGTTACGAAAAGGACCACAAATTTCTCTTTGAGGAAGTAAACTAATTGACAAGCCAGATTCAACCACCAAACTTGATATTTTGGAAGCTTTCCATATATATCAGAAGTTTTCGTAACTTGGTAATGACATGGCATCCACCCCATATCTATCAAGCGAGTTGAAGCAACTAACCAAAAACCGTGACTGTAAACACCATTTATGATGCCATATACAATTTGAATATTTACGTGCCATTCGTCCTGATGAAGCTAGGTCAATACCCAGCGAAACCATGGTCGACTTGAAAAAATAAATATTTGTGACAAACCACGTTTAATATGTGTAGATTATGTATATCGCAATACGTATTGTGATTTACCTGACCTAGGAATTTCGTGAGATTTACTATTGATTCTAGCATTTTGTTTATTGATTTTTATGATGCATAGTGCCAAAATCTGCTTCCTTTTCAAAATGGATTAAATTGGTATTAAATTACTTTGGTCTCCACACTTTCAACGAAACGTACATGAATCAGAAAACTTCGGAAACTTTTTCTCTATCAATTTTTTTCTTCCGTGTATGCGTTTCTTTAGACCGTGTCAGGAAAACGAACTTTCCCATTGTGCTATCACAAGAGACTCTTCACGTATTCCTGACAAGCAGAGAAAATCCCCGTCATCTCAACCGCCGTACATACGGTCGCCACGGGGAATAACACGGGTATAATATGTCTGTCTTTCTTAGATTCGGGCGATCTTTCGAAAAGGGGAAATGTTTTTGTTTCAGAACCAAAGGAATTCCTAACATACTTCGCTGCTTTTTCAAATGTAACATTCCTTTTTCTGCAGCTCAACAAATTGTCAAACAAACAAATTGGCAGAGTTTGCAGCAGCGATATCTCTATAGAACTGTGTTAATTTTTTTATTCTTTCGGCCATTACGCTGCTTTTTATTTTTGTCTGCAGGAGTGCATACATGTGTTGTGCTTTATATTAACATCCCCATTACACTGGTACTCATTTTACCTTGGCGAATAAGTTGTACAACTTTACTAAATCCTTTTTTTACTTTTACTAGATTTCTTAAGTACAATATAATAAGGAGAGAACAATGCGACTTTAACATAACAACGGAATTGTTTATTTTGCTCTCAGAATAGTTTTAAAAATTATAACACCTTCTTTTGTAAATTATTCGCAGATTTTAGTTTCCACGGAGCTCGTTTGTGCGGATATGCCTTGCTTTTCCTGCGAGAACGGAAATTTCTGTGTTATTTGAGCATTTAATTAATGAAGTTTCTTGGTTGTTTGTCAAAGCTCCAAGTTTCGACTATTGTAAACATCGAGAGATTAATTGCGATGGGTCCTCTTATTTTTTCTCACTTGTAATGAGAGGAATCTTGTGTCAGTGTTTGAATATCTGCAATGCGTTTCCTCACACGACTATTGCATTTGTTTGTTTGCCCGCGATGTTCCAAGTGTTCATTACATTTTGACGTATCACACTCGCCGTCAGCACTGACGCTGAGTAGCATCGTCAGTAGCCCCCGCTTTACTTCGGCTCTAAATCAAAAGCTTTTTTATTAGTTTTGAGAACGACATAAAATCTCACGCGTCTTTTCGCATCTTTGTCGGAAATGCATATTAAGCAAACATAAGCGATATTCTCGAACGTTTTGGAGAGCAAATTAAATCAAATAAGAGTATTGACCTCCAAAATGTCGATTACCCCTAAAGAACATAGTTGAAACTCTCGATTTATTTTCGGTGTGAATTCTTAGGACGTCTTAATCTGCACATGTATGATAATTCAATTACATTATGCACAAAGAGGACAGATACAAGTATGTTAGGAGACAATATAATAAAATTACTGTGAGTGCTAGTTTAGAACAGTTTTTCTACGTAAGAAGGAAAGTATATATAAGCGCACGTTAGAGACATGCTGCTGAAACTCTTCGCATTCGAGTAAAATTCGCTGAATTTGGTGTAAAGTTTAATAAACTTTTTTCAAATGTAATTCTCTTGGTATCCCAGTTTTTTGCAGAATACAGTATGATGTATTAATTTAATAAAACATTGCAAATTTAGAAATTGTATCATTGGACGAATTTTATGCTGTTCATCGTTTTGTTCACTAGTCTCCTAAGACACAAAATTCTGCTTCCTCTTTCACAGCATGATTAAACCCACATGCTGTTTGGGGTATGTATTATTAATCTTCTTTGTCCAACCTTTTCTGTTTTCACGTGCTCTTTTATTTCTTTTCTTCGTATCATTGTCGACAAAGTATAGTAACTTCTCTTGTAGTACGCTTAACTCCATATCTTCTTAAAGTCTTCGTTGTATATCCTTTTTCTCCACTCTTTTCTGTCGTGTGCTAACTCGCTCCTCAATTTCTTTTCCTTTATATAATTGTTACTTCTACTGTAGTATGATTGATTCCACATCGTCGCTATTGCAGATCCTCTTTCTTCACTGTTTTCTATCTTGTGTTAACTCCCTTTTCAATTTATTTTCTTTCATATTATTGTTGACACAGGACAGTAACTTCTTATGTTGCATGATTAATCCCAAATCTTGTTGGAGCTGCTGTTTCAGATCCCCTTTTTCCATTGTATGTGTTAATCCAATCTTCAATTTATTTTTCTCCATATTATTGTTGACACAAATTAAGAACTTCTTCAATAGTATGGTTAATCTCAAATCTTGTTGTAGCCCCTGTTGCAGATTCACTTTCACCACCATTTTCTAGCTTGTGTTAACCCAATCTTCAATTTCATTTCATTCATATCATCGTTGCCAAAGTACGGCAACCTGTTCAGTAGCAATATCAATCCAACATCATGTTGAAGCCGCTGTTGCAGATCCCCTTTCTCAACATTTTCTGTGTTGTGTTAACTCGCACTTCAATTTCTTTCTCTTGATATCAATGATGACCCATTAGAGTAGTTTCTTCTGTAGCATAATTAATTCTACATATTTTTGGAACTGCTGGGGAAGATTGTCTTTCTTTCTTTTACTTCTCTTTTTTTGGAGGCTTAACGACTACCGTGAGTAGCTCCATGAGCTATAAGCAGTCACGTGTCCTAATTTAGAGCAACTGGTTCCACAAAAGAAAGAGAGCTAGTGCCGTAAAACAAACACAGCATCCATGCTTCACCAGGTCTTTCTACACGCGTTTCTACTTTGTATTAATTCTCTCTTCAATTTCAATTTATTTTTCTTCATATGATTGTTGACACAGTCCTTTCATCTTACCTTAGACGCTGTCCTAGTTGTGTGTCAGGTAGGTCCATTTCTATAACTCTACGTCCCACATATTCGTTCACCTTTCTAGAAACATGACAGAGCCTGTTGTCTCTCCATACGTGGCCATGTTACGTCGTCTACAGGTACAGAAGTGGCAATATGGATAGTGCCCATTTGCGTCGTGTTGTCTTCTGTGATGAGTCACGGTTTGCGCTTGGCGCCGATGACCAGCGCATACGTGTCTGGAAACGAGCCGTCGCCAACGCATGGATCATGCCTTTACCGTGGAAAGGCACGTGGTTCGCACACCGGAAGCCACTGTCTGGGAAGCCATTTCCTACAATTTCCTACACTTCTGTCACTTTACCTGTTTCTCCTTAATTTCTAATTCTGTTCTTTCTGGTAACATCATACACCCAAATATCTTCATTTGTGCAAAATTTAGCTTTTTGTTCAAACATTTTCTCGATGGCTCAGTATAGAATTGTTCGTTTTCACAGGTAAGATGGCACAATAGATCCGTTTGTGTTTGCGTGCTAACAAAATGCATAAACACCATACATAAAACCCCACTGGTCCTTTCTCTAAAGTTTTCACTTCATCTTTCTGTCGGGATTTTTGCTAACTTGCACAAATAAACGGATTTGTTGCACAACCATGACTGTGAATTTTTGTGTGAAGATATTTCTTTCCTTCGTATTTCCTGTGTCCGTCGTACTACAGCCTTGGAAGTCTGAACTGTGTCCTTCAAACCATTCTTGCACAACATTGGACCTATGGCTCCGCGCACTGTCAACTTGGAAGACACCGTCGCCATGCGAGAAAAACTGCAGACTGATGGTTGTACAGCAATTCATGACAGTGTGCACCAGTAATACATTGCTCCAGATGCACCATGGGTCCAAGTTCCTGCCAGGTAAACATGATCCACGCCACACAACTGTCTCCACTGGCTTGCTCTGTGGAGACCATGCAGGATAGATCGAGTGCCTCATGTTGTTTGTGCCAAGTACGTACACGAACATCCTCGGAGTGAAGCAAAAACGTGATTCGTCAAACCAGCACGCTGTTTTTAAGTCATCCGACGTCCAACTTGCATGATTTTTGCACCAGTAAAACCGTTATTAGGTGAGGATGTCATCGGGGTCACCTGCTGTTATAGCCCATACGTGTGAACATGCGATACATGGTCATGACAGATACTGTTCAGAATTAACCTCTGTTGTATTGGTTAGTCAACTGTTGAACAGTACTGTTATAATGAATAAGCTTTTTTCTACCAGCTAAGCTAAGTATAATGCTTCTGCTACTGAATTATATGCTTGTACTAAGCTTCAAATAGTGAATTCAAATGGTTGTTGTTACTAGTTAATTAATATCATGAATAAAGTCACCTGCTAGTAGTGTAGTAATAGTAATGAACAAACTTATAACTGGTAGTAATGTTGTAGCAGTAATTAAGATGAATAAAGTCTTATGCTGGTTGTTACTAGTAATATTAATTGAAATAAACCTAACAGCCAGACAGAGGTCTGACAGTACTATGAACTGAGAAAGACGTACTTACATAAACCTTTTATTATGACCTTCTACTGGTATCATCACACACAGCTACTCAAATAACACGTAGCTCCTTGCACATGAACGGAGCTCTATACTCATAAACAAACGCTCTCTTTTACATAAACCAACACTCTCCGTACAACAACAAACGCTCTCCGTACAACAACAAACGCCCTCTCCGTATAACAACAAACGCTCTCTCCGTATAACAACAAACGCTCTCTCGGGTATCGTTGAACGCGCCTATTTATACTGGCTACCACCACGCCATGACTTACACTCATTGCCAGATCTCATTCAGGGGTGAAATAACATCTCGTTCAGTAAGAAGATAATTTACATAGAAAAATAAAATAACCAGAGATAGTAAAATCAAAAGGAAAATGAATATAGAGTATACGTTACACTGTGTCTCTTAGAGTTTTCGAGTCGTCGAACCGGGCGCTTACCTCTCACATCAACCTATAGCTGTCCTGTGCAGTTTTACCTCCGCATCGTTGTTTGACCATTTTCACGCCAGTCCTGATACCTCTTTTACCAGGGCAGCTTGCGAACTGCCCACCAATATAGCCATTTGAAAAATCGGGGAAGGCGCTCTCTTAGCTCCCACAATATATCCTTTTTCAAAGTCCGACAAATCCTTCCGTTTACCCATCACGCTCTGAATTTTACTACCTACTGCTCCCCACACACCTTATGTATGCTGCGTTGGGCGACTAATTGCGTCCTCTCGGAAATCACGTGGTCGACCGGCCGTATTACGCTGAGAAAAACGTTTTGTTAATTCAACAAAAAATTTTTTGTTGAATTTCAAAATTATTGTTGATTTAACAAACATTTTTGTTATCACGACAAAACGTTTTGTTCATTTAATAAAGATGATTTGGTCGATTTTTGGGGAATTTGTTTGATCCAACAAAACATATGGTTATCATGATAAAATGTTTTGTTGCTGCAACATAACATATTGTTATAGCAACAAAACTTATTGTGTCACGATAACAATATGTTTTGTTGGATCAAACAAATTCCCAAAAATCGACCTAATCATTTTATTAAATGAACAAAACGTTTAGTCGTGATAACAAAAATTTTTGTTAAATCAACAATAATTTTCAACAAAATAATTTTGTTGAATTAACAAAACATTTTTCTCAGTGTATCTTTTGATAAGGGTGGTCACAATTCTGTGATCATTCGGTGTACATTAAAGATGTATTACACAAATTCTTCCTTACGAAGAAATGGCGTCATGTAACTCAGAACCTCATGTAAATTCGGATTTCTTCTAATCCCTTTAATGCAGAACATTTGTATCAGGTTACTGACCTTTTGTATTACTTAGATCGCAGATTGGGAAGTAAGTTACAGAGATTTCAAGTGGAATTTTGAAACTAAATGTACTCATAACAAGCCTTAAAAGTGTTTTTTTTTCCTTTTTAAATATTTTCTGTTACTATGATCCGGGTATGAATACCTGTAGTGCAATTCCACTAAAATTTGGCGTATCATATTTATTAACTTCATTTATAATTGCAGGGATGTACTATTAAAGCAACAGTGAAAGGTGTCTCCCCGTTGACTATTCCCTGATGCGATGTTTATCGAATCATTGGTATGATTCCTAAGATTTTTTCACTTCATTACCATTTGTAGGGATCCCTATTATCGAGTTGCAAATGCCCAACACGTTGTCTACTTGGTATTAAATCCTCTCCCTCATTAGCTCACTCCCTTTCTCCTCCTTCACGCTTGCCTACTGTGTTTTTTCTGGCTTTCGACTTTCCTGTCATGGTCTGCTAACCGTCAGCTACGTCACTTCCTCTCCTGGTATCTGGCACGAAAGCTTCTTCAGGCTAAAGTGTCCAAAGTCAGAACCTTATCTTGGGTGGAATCTCTACGAGAAAGTGAGGCCTGTTTTTCTGTCTGATAACGTCTTTCCGAACATTGGCAACCTGAATTTGATTTTCTGCTTATTATTTTTATAGGAGCATATATACTGTTTCGTCTCAACTTATCTTCAACCACCTATCTTCCAATGCTCTTTTCCAGTTTCCTTCTGCTTACCTTTTGCTATTGGCACATAACATCATATTAGCTGTTAACAGCATTGTCCACGGTGATACTTTCCTCTTTCCTGATGAAGCCGCATCTAAAACAACATCAAATGAGAATAACACTTGGATTAATGGCTGCAATTAAATGACACAAGCTTCTGATGCCACTAAATTGCATTGATTTCCTCTACGAGAACATCAGTTTGAGAGAATCAACGATTTTCTCATTCTAAAAACGCATGGCTCAAGAAACAAACTCAATGATCATTAAAGGATTATTTTTTTCATTTCATATTCATTTAGATTTTCCTCCATTTTGGAACGCACACTTTCTGTTGGAAATTAAGTTTTGCGATGCGTTGGTCGACTGTTTCATTTTATATTTTAGTTCTAATCTTTTTCGCTTTATTTACCCTATTTCCCGCTGAGAAGTCATTTCTTGAAATTTTAATTCGCACTCTTGTCTTGGTATTTAAAGGCGTGTTTTACTGCACGAGACCCATATTTCCAATTTTTTTTGTCTGAACAGAATGCCATTTTTCTCTGATATAGGCCATCATATTTCTTCCCTAGCATGAAAGATCTGGTAACATAATTCTAAATAGTTTGGCCGGGAGCATTTATTCTCTTAACTGACATCTTTATTGCGTTCGACTGCTCGTGAGTTCTTATTTATGTGAGCAGTACACAAATTTTTCCTCTGCGCATCTACGCAACAAAAAGTTAATCTTCCTGCGGAGTTAGACATGATTTAGTTCTTCTCCGTTGTGGTTCTCTAAGAGAAATAACCGCAGTAAAAAAATATGTACTGAAGACGAAGTAAACTCGGACATCTGAATGTATGTGTGATGTAGCTAAGTACTTCCAGTGTTTCAGAATTTTAGCCACTTTAAAGGCAAATTCATTTATTTTGCACTGCTGCCTCTTTTTCCTTCTTCAACACTCTGTAAAAAAAAAAAAAATTAAGTTTCGGCTGCTTCATTTTTTCTAGTCGGTTATTTTGAAGTAGAACCTCGTCTTTCTCCGCTTTGTGTAGAGTGTAACATCGGGAGCACAGGTGCAACAAAAACATGTCACGATTTGAAATCTTATATCTTCTAAACTAATAGTTATAGAATAATAAATAATACATCATTATATGGTTTATAGAGTCTTATTTATAAAAAAATAAGCTTTAACCCTCCACCCCTTAACACTTCGATACAGTAGCATTAGAAAGTTCAGCTAAATTTTGCGTAATTTTGTTTTACCGCACGCCGTTTTAAGGTTGACAACTAGTGAATAGATAATGATAGAGATTACCTCAGCCCCGCATTCCGTAGCTGACGGACAAATATGATAAACCAAAATAAAGTGGATTTCAAATGTATTTATTTTTTAGGTAAAAAAGAACATTTGGTTTCAAAAATTTAATAGTGCCGCAAAAATCCAGGGAAATTTATTATAAAAACTGACGAACGTTGAAGAAACAGCTAGAGGACAACAGAGGAATCCGCGAAATGTCTTGCTAAATCATCAACCGAAAGGTCACGGAAATGTAGTTAGCGTCAAAGGTCTGCGCGCCAGGATGCATTTCACCCGAGTTCAACTCTAGAGACACAACCTTCCACTTCAACTGCACAAATTGAGCCTGAACAGCAAAAAACAGATGGAGATCGATATCATAGACTCCAATTTTAAAATTTTCACACCGAGCACGGAATACCAATGTGCATCGCCAGTCTTCACAGCTTCGCTGGATAATGAATGTATTACGTCTCAAACCTTTACACCGCTGATGAATTCTGAATCTAGACAAGAACAAGAGCAACAAGAAGAAGAGTTAAAACCTGAGACGTTCGCCACATTTATAAAAAGGCAACTAAGGAGTTGGAAAATTTGTTTCTGAAGAACGATTTCGGCAGAAACAATTTTAGCAATAATTACTGACAACGATGGTACTAGGCCTACTTTTACTAACATTAATTTATAATCAGCATAAGTTACTATGAATTGTATACAGTAAAAGTTCCTTTTAAGTAAATAAAGTAAAACATTTCTTTCGTTTTATTTCTTCAAAAATTTATATCTGAAAAAACCCAAAGGGGACAGTAGCAATTGTGTCGCAACCTACAATTTAGGGCTACCTAATCTGTCCTTCGCTGAATACTTTAAGGGCGTAGAACTAGTGAAATAGTCCCATGAAATAGTGACAGTTAACGTAGTTTTAAGTTGTAGGTTGCAGCCCAGTATTTACTGTGCCTCTGTTTTTTATTTATTATTATTTTTTTATGCCCAGACAGGGTTTTTAACCCAGACATTTAAACTATCTACCGGAATTTTCGGAAATAATTTTGTTTCAATCGTTATGTGACTGCTGCAGAAAAAATTCATCTTGAATAAGATAACAGTCAAGGTGCTCCGTTGCTGGATCTATATGAGATTTCAGCTGTCGATTGATTCTTAACCCAATTGGTATTTTGCTTTTATTTTGTTTAAAAATTTTCAGATTGTATACGAGTCTAAAATTTAACAATTTTCAAAATTTCTTGTGCAAAACTCAAAAAATTAAATATAAAAGCCAAACACACTGTTCATAATTAATTTGACAATTCTTTAAATTGTAATGGGAAATATGTTACGTAACAGACGTGTAATATTGGGTTCGTGCGAATGAAATGTCCGGCAAAGGACCAGAACACGTGCACGGCGAGAACGGAAAAGTAGGATGACTTACCTAGGCAAAATAATCTCCATCGACACGTAGTTGCCATCTCTCCGTCAAGGCCATGATCCCGGAACGAAAAACGTCTTATGTCTGGAACCCGAATAATTCATCATCTGCATATTGAACCTCGTTGTCTGTCGTGAACTGTTTCCTGGAGAATTAGTGATCGAGGAGACGAAACGGATGACAGTCTGTCGGAAACAAGTCCGGAAAATAGGTAGTGCTTCATAGCCCAAGGCACTTAGTGTCAGCATCGTTCGTTGTGCGACATGAGGTAGGCCGTTGTCCTGGAGCAGAATAACACCATGTCTGTTGATTAAAGCCGGTTGTTTCTGCAGCAATTTCCGATACATCTGGTGTAATTCAGCACAAAAACGTTCTGCAGTGATGGTTTGGCTTCTTTCTAGGAAACTCCGATGAATTATCCCGGCTGTGGACCACCAGACAAGGAGCATCATCTTCTTGGTGTGCAGGGATGGCTTAGGATGCCGTCCAGCAGTCTGCGCTTTGCTTATCCATTGTGCAGATCGTTTCCGATTACCATAAAGGACCCACTTCTCGTCGCATGTGACGATTCGGTGCAGTAGAGGTTCTTGTTTATTCCTGACAAGCAGCGACTTGCAGACTTCCAAACGTCTATTCTTGTTGGAAGTTGTCAAATCATGCGACAGCCACATGTCCAGCTTTTTGACCTTACCCAACGCAGCCAGATGCCGAATAACTCTCGTATGGTGGACACCTTCCTCTGCATCTATCTCACGATGCGTTTTTCGGGGTCCACTTCATCCACACGTAACAGAAAATCGTCAGAAACAGCAACAAGTCGGTAACCACACGCTTCGTTTTGCAGGTCCGTATGTCCTCTTCGAAACTTCACAAACCATCTCCGAACGGTTCGTTCGTTAGCTGTATTCTCCTCAAACGCTTTGTTAACGTTTCGAGCGGCAATTCCAGCAGAATGGCCTAATTTAAATTCATACAGGAAGATGACTCACCAATCCGGCGTCTGCATGTTTCCTTTGCAAGCCACGTTACGTCCAAACAAACCACGCCTGAACCTTGTTCTTCACACACGTGCTAGCTATTTATAGTAACTCTGTGACGTAATACCCGCAACACCTGTGGGTGGTTCCATTCCGCTGTGGTGGGGGGGGGGATGTCTCCACTGCTCGTTCGCGCCGGACATTTCATTCCCACCAAACCAATACCTGTATTAAACTCATTAATTCGGTTTTGTTTCGTCCCTTGAACTAATTGGGGAAAGCGGGAACCGTTAGGGAAGAAATCTTATTTTACTATGCATTTTTGTGGCTACATTATTGCTTTACTGAAATATTTGTAAGCTGCTATAAAGCCGACAAGTCAGAGGCGCGGGCTTCCGATTAATCGTCCGAAATGTTTTAATAATGCTATATGAAGCATGGCTCTGTTTCTTTGCAGGAACGAGTAGTCATCTCCTGTGAGTATCTACTGCATATCAATAGGGAAGATCGATTTTATTTGCAGTAGATGCTCACAGGAGGTGTTTAACCTTGAAACGTAAGAACAACAACAACAGAACATACATTGAATTGCACAAAAGCAAAAATGCAATGAGTTAGCACTCGCATACAGTTAAAAAACCGTAGCATGCTCTTATATCCTTTTCGCTGTTGAAAACCATCTCTAGAAACGTTCTCCCTCATACAGCACTGTCGTGTAACTTCGGAGGTCAAGTTCCTAAATACATATTTCACCCAAATATCCTTGATAGTAAGGCTTTCTTTTATATATTAATATAAATAAGGTGCACCCGATCTAACACAAAAGCCGATTGGTAAAATTCGAAATTAAGTTTCAGTAGCACACTGATTTATACAAATGATGCGCATTAATTTAAGATTTCTGTAAAAGAGCAATTGTCTGCTTTTTAGTTTTATTTTCAAACACAACCTTAACTGAATTAAAACATCTGACTCGTTAAGGAGCCACATGTAATTTGCTCTGACGAAAACCAGACGCAGGAAAGGAAAGATCTATTTTGCCCAAAGTCAAAAGTTTGGCTTTTGGGGATCTGTTGAAATCATATTCATGTGCATATACACCCTTTGAAAAAACAAAACAAAAAACGAAACCCTTAAAAGGAATCATCAAATCGAAATGAAAATTGGTACTGTATGTGCAATATATATGTATAGGAAAAATGATTGTAATTCCACAGCATTTGGGCTATTTATTCGGGTAAAGCAGTTACACCAGTGAAACAAGTCAGTACGTTGTAGTAACACCCCTGCTTCGGGTACAAGCAGTTACCCGGTGTAGCATAAACGCATAGAGTTCACGGATACTGTCTTGGAGTATAACGTGCAAGATGGCGCCCAAATTGCGGGCCAGTTCGCTGAGATTCCGGGATGGGTGTAGGTGCCGTCATATCAAATCCCAAACGTGTTCGATCGGTGGGAGGTAGGGAGATCGGGCTGGCCACAGAAGAGTGTCGACATTACAGTCCTAGGAGAACCGAGCCATGTGTGGTAGGGTATTATCATGTTGGAAAATTGCTCGGTGATGCTGCGACAGGAAAGGCAGCACAACAGGTCGTAGAATGTCGTCGACATACCGTTGAGCCGTAAGGGTTGTACGGAGGACTACCAAGAGTGTCCAGCTATTGTAGGAAATGGCTTCCCAGGCAATCGCTTTCGGTGTGCGAACCGCGTGCCTTTCCACGGTAAAGGACCCATACGTTGGCCGGCACATTTCCAGACACGTATGCACTGGTCATCGGCGCCAAGTGGAAACCGTGACTCATCACTGAAGACAACACGACGCAAATGGGCATTATCCAGATTGCCACTTCTGTACCTTTAGACGACGTAACATGGCCACGTATGGTTGAGAGCGACAAATTGGGTTCTGTTCGTGAGGCTGCCACAATCGCTTGATCCTCGCGTGCTGTCGTTGTCCTCGGCCATCCACAGCGCTTGTGCTGGCGGGTTGTGCCCTCCTCAATCCATTGGCGCTAGCATCGACCGATCGCCGCGTTGTACCGATCGAAATGCCTAGCGACACTGTTACTTAGCCAACCGGCCTCTCGCAAACTCATTCAGCCGCCCGTAGTGCGCACGAATCTGACGTCGAGGCATCCTCATAGGTCGTGGAGGTTAATGCAACAGCAATCCGCTGTCACAAATATTTTTCCGTGCTGGCTTTGCCTTTGATAACCCCTTCTTGATGCGCGGTTCACACGCCCTGTGGCTGGCCACAATATAGTCATTGCTCGTTAGGTTTTAATCACTTGCGTAGTAGGCCCTGTGGTACTTGCATGCGGATTTTCATCAGGATCGAACGACTTTCTCGGGGTGCTTCGTTTTGTTGTTGTTTTCTTTGCAAAGAGTGTATTCCGACGACCAGTAAAATAATAACGATCAGACAAAGGAAGTTGTAGCGATGTACACATGACATGAAACCCTTCAAGCGCCAGTGGCACTGCACACACGGTCGAGGTCACGTGCGCGTTCCCAGCTGTTTCTCTGAGTTCCTTTGAAAGAGCATCACATGGTAAACATGTTTGCTTCTGAGAAGTCCCCTAATGAATTTTGAATTGAAATCTGCCACTGCAGCTCGCACAAGAGTCAATGTCTTAAATTTTCACGTATCTACCAAGATGTTTTGATGAATTATAGCTGCCACAGATACAAACACATAGGTATTATTTTTTTATGATTATAAGTTATCACAAAATAGACAGTTGATGTTTAATTTTCACCAGTTTTCTTGCTTTCTATCTCTCTTTGTTGGTGACGACACATCCGTGATTTTATACCGATTTTAGCTGTTGCCACATACTGAAACACCCGCCTGAAACTCTCTTAGGAAATTCAAAGAAAAACGTGACGTCATATCGACCTGTTGCTACATACGCGAAGTATCTGTGTGATACTGTTGCTCAGGTTCCTTGTGTATTTCCGTAAATGCAAGACATTGCTATTGACTACCGTCAGCCAGACAGTTAGATTTTCCAACAAGTGATGCTCTTAGGAATCTTTAATAGCAGTATGCACAGCCACCATCAAGTGTTGCTCTTTGGAATCTTTAACAGCCATCTGCAACTAGGTCACCACGCCACAGACCCAGCTATTAACATATTCGTAGAACTACGATGGGACAATAGCATCGCAGTGAATGAAAGATGCCTCAAAAGACAGAGGTAACTGATTTTCAGTGCGGATTGAAGATAAGAAGACACATAAGGAGTCGTTTAGTATGGGGCATATCAGCGGCATTAAAGATCCCTTGGTCGACGCTTGGGGATGTGATATACAAATAGGAGCGGGCCGGGGTTGAATCTGTTAAGAAACCTCCTGTTAAGCATACGATGCTAACAGAAAATGACAGGAGAACTCTGCAAAGGACTGTCAGCTCAGAATGCAAATCAACATTGTCTCAAATTAGGAACAATCTATGTGAGACTATTGGGAGTGATATTAGCACTCGTACAGTGTGCAGGAGTTTTTCCCCCAATGTGAGACTGTTGGGACTGATGTTAGCACCAGTACAGCGTGCAGGATACTGCCTTCATGCGAGACTGTTAGGACGCTGCACGACATGGGTTACCACTGACAAACCTTATGTGAGGTTATTGGGACTGATGTTAGCACACATAAGGAGTCGTTTACATGCCATGGATTACCGTAGTCAAACTTTGTGTGAGACTATTGCGACTGATGTTAACACCAGTTTCTAACAGGAAGGAGAATAGTCATCAAAGTTTAATAAATTTACACGTTTGGAGGAGGAAGCACCGGAAAATCGTGAGAGAGCCACTACGAATCTTAGTCCTATGGTGCTTCCTCTAACTACTGTATAATGGAGATCAACGATACACGACATGGGCTACTACTGATAAAACCTACGTGACATTATTGGGGCTAATGTTAGTACCAGAACAGTGAGCAGTACGGCATGGTTTACCACGGTGGAACCCTGTGATACTATTGAGATTGATGTTAGCACCAGTACAGTGAGCAAGATGATATGGGTTACCACAGTCAAATCTTATGTGTGACTATTAGGATCGTTGTTAGCACCAGTGCAGTGAGCAGTACGACATGGGTTACTACAGTCAAACTCTATGTGAGACTATTAGGCCTGTGTTAAGACCAGATCAGTAAGAAGGACTATACACTACATGGGTTACCAGAGTCAAACCCTATGTGATACTATGGGGACTGATGTTAGCATCAGTACAGTGAACAGGCTGCTGCACGAAATGGATTACCACTGTCGATCAGCCATGGATAATCCTCTAATCACTTCGACTAATGCCACACGGTCAAATAGTGAGGTATAAGAAACACGCCGATCTTGGGCTGTAGACCAATAGTAAATTGTGTTTTCGACTCACGAGTTACGATAACATACTACCAAATTGATGGCTGTTCCCGATTGTGGCTGATGTCGAGGAAAGGTATCTTTCAGAATGCATTCTCCAGGCAGTCAATAGTTTGGGGAAGGCAGCATGATGATATGGAGTTGTTTTGTGTTGTTCTACTTGGGTCAAGTAGCAGTTTGGACAGAACATGAAAAGTGAGCTTTACATAAACGTCGTAGGCAATATGCTCAACCAAAACTGTGATAGTATTTTTAGCCAGGCATCCGCTGGACAGTTGTTAGCGTTTCCATCGATTGGCTAACAGGTATCCAAAAGTTGACTGGGTATCCAGAGTCCTGACCTGAACCGTATAGAGAATCTCTGGGAAGAATTGAATCGTTGAGTGAGAGGGAAAACAACTTCTCTCAAAGAAACTAATTTTAATGGGTCACTGCTTGTGAGACCGAATTGCAGAACGCATCGGCAGGCATTTGCAAAATACTATTCGAGAGTTATCCACGAAGACAGGAGGCCATCATAAGGATCAGAGGTTTAATTGCAATTATAAGGACGACAGGCCCAATATAAAATTTTCTGTAAAGGCTTTTTGCAGACATGCAAGTGTCTGGATATTATTGATACGAGAGTGTATATTTCTCCTCTTGCATTTTTTAACTTTCAACTTGCATTAAAAAAAAACATGGTATTGCAAGAAAAACCATCACCAGTTGCAGTATACGTACAGTACACAGAGACCCCGAAGTGATTAGAAGTATTCTTAGACTTCTTGCTGAAAGAACCTTTTAAATGTGCACCGGATTCTGAACATCATCCGCGCAAACATGTATCCTTCCAGGACAAGTGCATATAGTTCCCTTTTGACTTGTACAGTTTGGAAACGTCCGCAGCAATTAACTTCTCTCGTAATGATTCGAGTTTCCATCGTAATGCTTTCCTTCCAGTAGGGAGACAATAGGGCAGCCTAACAAAAAGAAACTTCAAGAAAAGTAAACAAGCTATTTGCTGGCATGTGTGCAACTGTTATGCTTTGTTCTGAGCTAGTGTCACCGGCAGTTCTTGTATGCAAGGCACCCCGGAGGGACTCGGCTGAGTTTAGGACGAGCGACTGCCTGGCTGAGGGAAGGAGTACGCCGTCATTAGCGGGACTCGGCTGTATCTCTGAGATCGCTAATGGTGATATAATGATGATCCAGATGGTCGGACACGACGACTCCCTGTTCGCTCGCGACGCGCTATGTCCTCTCTTCCTCCTCCTCCTCCTCTGTGTCTCCCTCCTCCTTTCGTACACGAGGGCAAACTATCTTAATTTTTCGCCCACATGATAAATGGGCTCTTATCACTCCCGGCGCTGAACGAGTTTTACCTTAAATGCGTAAAGAAGCTGTGAAAACATTGGACAGCTTTTGGACAGGTGAGATCATAGTACCGAGATGATGATGAGGATGAGGATGATGGTATCTCATATTTCAATTTTTTGGATTGCGTTCGTTGAAAGATACTATTTAGTAACTATAATGGTTCACCATATATAGTTTCTAAATTCGTCTGCCTACGAACTGAAAGAGCGATCCTTGAATGATGCTAAAGTCCTGTTTAATTATAAGGTCAAAGCTAAGAGCCTGGGAGTCTCAGATGCGATGCTTGCTCTTTAATTATGGTTATGTTTCTTTCCTGCAAAGGGTGACTTTAAATTGAGAGGAACTGCCTCCAAAGAAACCGATCTTCGAATTGATCACTACACTATGAAGAAAAAGAACTGTATCGTAAATGACGCTGTGAAAATATAAAATGACGTCCCGGGATGGTGGTCTAAGCGGCATCTGACCATTCGTCAGAGATTGGTATGGGTTCGAATTCCGTGCGAAATATGGATGGTGTGTTTGTCTTACGGCACTGTCTCTTTCCCTACCCTGCAGTCAGTGGCCGTACAATAGGGACGGACGGCTGATTATAACCCATTGGGTTGCTCATGGTGATCATTAAACCCCAATAAAAACAATAAATTATATTAATTGATGATTTAATCCCTTTATTGGTAAATAGCCTGCGGTATTGCCTGTTGCTAAGTTCAGCAGCTTCCTTGCACTTTTTTTGTTTGAGGGTTTGACGACCACAGTAATTCGTCTCTGATATAGGGTAACTTAATGGGCCTCAAGCAGTCTCTCGTCCATAATTTGGGACCAGTGGTACCAGGGAATGGTGAGAGAGTCGGTGCCATTCTTCGTTCTTTTTGAGGGTTTGACCACCACAGTAACTCGTTCCTGATTTGGGGTAGCTTATTGAGCCTCAAGCAGTCGCTGGTCCCTAATCATGAAGCACTGGTTCTAGGGAGGAGTGAGATGGTCGGTGCTACTTTTTTTGTTTGAGGGCTTGACGACCACAGTCACTCGTACCTGATTTATGGTAACTTAATGGGCCTCAAGCAGTTTCTCGTTCATAATTTGAGACCACTGGTACCAGGTAAGGGTGAGAGAGTCGGTGCCATTCTTCTTTCTGTTTGAGGATTTGACCACCCCACTCACTCGTCCCTGATTTGGGGTAACTTATTGAGCCTCAAGCAGTCGCTGGTCCCTAATCATGAGTCACTGGTTCTAAGAAGGGGTGAGATGGTCGGTGCCACTTTGTTTTGAGGGCTTGATGACCACAGTCACTCATCCCTGATTTAGGGTAACTTAATGAGCCTCAAGCAGACTCACGTCCATAATTTGGGACTAGTAGTACCAGGGAATGGTGACAGAGTCTGTGTCATTTTCCTTTCTGTTTGAGGGTTTGACGAATACAGTCACTCGTCCGTGATTTGGGTTAACTTCATGGGCCACAAGCAGTGGTTCGTCTCTAATTTGGGGACACTGGTTCCGAGGAGGAGGGGGGGGGGTAGTCTTTGCGGTAAGGCATGCGCACCATCCATGCCTCGCTCGGGTTTCGAGCCCAATCCTATCTCGGACGAAATGCAGCCCCGGTGGCGCAGAGGTCTAAGCTCTGACTTAGAGAGGTCTAATCAGAGGTCTAATCGCTACCTTGATTTCATCAGAGAGGAAATCAAGTTCGAATCCCAGTGAGGCAGAGAAGCTATGTTGTTGACTTACGGCACTGAATCTCTCATTTTCCTGGAATCAGTGGCACTAAATTAGAAACGGGGGATTTTTATAGCCCATCGAGTTGCTCAGAGTGGTCGTTAAGCCCACAAACAAAAAATCTCGAACGAATAATCAGCAGCCAGAACCTCGTACAACTCGACCACCGTGATGGCTCTTTACACTCTACATCAGTGGCGGATTGGCGATCCATAAATGGTCCCGGAAGCTGATTTTGAGAGGCCCACTTTGGGGTAAGTTTATCAAGGTGCAGCATCCCCAAAAAATCGGTATATCAGCATCACCGTTTACTGTTTTAAACATCTTTTCAACATAGAATTCCTGCATTGAGGCAATAATGACGCTTTACCCATTTTCCTAGATAGCAGATTCCTATTAAAATTTAATGGAAGAACAAAATTACTTCTGTTATTCAGAAGCAAAAGGCAAGGTACGTTCTCTGAGAAAGACGTTCTTATGAATAATTTAAAGATAAGTGAATTCAGAATGTGTAATAAGTTTCTTCGCTTTTAGTAAGAGCGGAAATCCAAATGTGCTGAAAATTAATTTATTTTTCAAGCTTACCTGTCACTAATAAAATAAAAGGTAATAACGAAAACATTTCTTAAAAGAATTGAAAATCTAAATAACTGCAAGAATATCAGTGCACATTTATAAAGTGAGAAAAATTAAACGCGAGAATTAACTTGTATACTTTCAAATGGAAAACGTAGCTTGGCTGTGACTGAAACAAACTTTCTAGAACTGCAGTTCAAGAAATCGGGTATCTGTAAGGCCCAAATAGTAGTAAATCATATGCATATCTTCAAAAGAAAAAAGAAAGCTTATGCTTCTTAAAAAGCAACACAAATTTTGTGCGTGAACCTCGTACACAATAAATTTTAAGTTGCTATCCCATAATATTGATAGCATATTTGATTACGTTGTATTGATTATTCAACTGCTGTTAGAAAGAGCGGACTAGGTAGAAGATGTTAACACAAAGGGACGGGGCTTAAATTTGAAAGTCGAGAAAATGGATGAAGGGTATTAAACTCAGTTTTTGTATCAACAAAACATTTGTTACATAGATTTTCCGTTTTCTTTTTCCTGAAGCCTTAAAATGGTGCGTTTTAGTATAACTCGGGTCTCTTCTGCAAGTACATTAAAGTGCCAAAAGTCATGGAATAGCAGCATGTAAATTTTTAACTGGCGCTGTCGTTGTGTAAAGGCTTCGGCACACACCACGATTTTTATCGAGGTGTAATCTCGTGGGTCAGGTTGAACAACCGCCAGTACGATTATGGCAAGATGGCGTGAATTATCAGAGTTGTACCGAGGCTTGGTAGTGGTATCCAGACGGATGCGACATTCAATTTCCGAAGTGGGGCGAACATTCAACATTCCTCGATCCACGGTGTCACGCGTGTACCGAGAATACCTCATGGTAGGCATTACCACCCACCGTGGACAGGGCATTGGCCGACCACGGGTGCTGAGTGACCGTGACCAGCGGCGTCTGATCAGGATTGTCCATGCTAACAGACAAGCGACACTGGCTCAAATAACATCCACATTCAATGCAGGAGGTACCAGAGACATATCCATCAAGTCAGTGCAGCGTAATTTAGCGTCCATGGGGTATGCGAGCAGAAGACCAATCAAAGTGCCTTTGTTAACACCACTACATTGGACACAGCGCATCACCTGGGCGCGTGAGCACGGTAATTGGGATGGGATTGGGATTGAAAGTTTAACGACCACCGTGAGCAACTCAATGGGCTATAATCAGTCGCCCGTCCCTAATTTAGGGTCACTGGTTCCAGGGAAGGGAGAGAGCCAGTGCCGTAAGACAAACACAACATCCATGCCTCACCGGGATTCGAACCCGGAACCCCGTTCGGACGAATGATCAGAGGCCATCGCTTAGACCACTGCGCCACCAGGGCGGCCACGGTAATTGGACCCTGGAAGATTGGCAACAGGTGGTGTGATCCGATGAGTCACGCTGACAGTTGTTACGAGCTGATGGTAATGTTCGGGTGTGTAGCAGACCCCATGAAGCAATGGACCCAAGCTATCAACAACGCACTTGTCAAGTTGGAGGTGGTTCCACACATGTGTGGGGTGTTTTTACGTGGCACGATTTGGGTTTTATGTTCCTCGTGAACACGTTATTAACCGGTAATCGCTTTTTTGCTCTGCTGGGTGATAATTTGCAGCCCTTCATGTACCCCAACAACGAGGGAATTTTCCAGACGGGCAATGCACCGTGTCATCGGGCCCAAGTTGCCGAAAATTGGTTCGAAGAGCATTCTGGACAGATCCGACGGATGGCGTGGCCATCACGTTCCCCTGACATGAACCCAAATAGAGCACTTATGGAACATGGCGCAGTGGTCTAAGCGATGGCTTCTCATCATTCGTCCGAGATGGGTCCGGGTTCGAATCTCCGTAAGACATGGATTTTGTGCTTGTCTTACGGCGCTGGATCCCTCCCTTCCTTGGAGCCAGTGGCCCTAAATTAGGGACGGTAGACTGCTTATAGCCCATTGAGTTGCTCAAGGTGGCCGTTAAACCTCCAGTCAAGAAAAAAATGTCCATTTGCACCCAAGATCCTGCACCTACAAATACCAGGGACTGTGAGTGGCTGTTCAGACGTTATGACTTAACATCTCTCCAGAAGTCTTCCGACCACTTGTGGAATCGATGCCACGTCGAGTTGCTGCACTTCGCCGGCATAGAGGAGATCCTACACGATACTAGGTACGTATCAAAACTTTTAGCACTTCAGTGTTTATTGAAGTATATGAGAAGGCATTTGACTCAGTGAAACCCTCAGCAGTTACAATGGCTTTGAAATCCTGCGGTATTAAAGATGCATATATTAATATTATCAATAACATCTATGA
Organism: Macrothele yani; assembly: GCA_039090855.1. NCBI lineage: Eukaryota > Metazoa > Arthropoda > Arachnida > Araneae > Macrothelidae > Macrothele > Macrothele yani. The sequence continues at coordinate 91,662,127 of CM077026.1, forward strand.
AAATGCAAGGGCAAAGATTCGGCTGTTTGATAATACAGCACACATAAAAGTTGGAAACGGAGTGAGACAAGGTGACACCATATCTCCCAAGTTCTTTAATGCCACATTGGAAAATGTCTTTCAATCACTGAATTTGGGAAAACAAAGGGAAAAAGATTAATGGAGATTATCTAACTCACCTTCGTTTTGCTGATGACGTAGTCATTTTTGCTACTACCCCATCAGAGCTGCAGAGTATGATCAAGGAACTTGCTGACAAGAGTAAAGAAGTGGGATTAAAAATGAACTTTCAGAAAACAAAAGTGATGTACAATGCTTTTACAAGAAATAAAGATTTATCGATTGATGGAGAAAAGCTGGAGATAACAGATGCGTACGTGTATCTTGGACAGATATCAAGTGAGGGTCACATTGATGAAGAAATTAATCAGCGTATAAAACTTGCCTGGATAGCTTTTGGAAGAAACAGCATAATTTTCAAGAGCAATATGCCATTATGTCTTAAAAGAAAAGTGTTTGATCAATGCATCCTTCCAGTGCTTACGTATGGTGCAGAGACGTGGACCTTAGCTAAAAGAGACATACAAAGGCTACAGACAACTCAAAGGAGCATGGAGGGGTGCATGCTTGGTGTCACCAGGAGAGATAAGAAGAGGAACTCGTGGATCCGAAAAATGACAAGAGTGGAAGACATCATGATCAGAGTTAAATCCCTGAAATGGCAATGCGCTGGACATACTGCCAGAAGAACAGACCATCGATGGACAGCCGAAATTTTAGATTGGATTCCAAGGGACAGGAAAAGACACAGAAGAAGACCACATGGGTGATGGGTGGATGAAATTCGAAAGTATGCGGGTGTAACATGGAGGAGACTGCAAGAGACAGACCGTTGTGGAAGAGGCTTGGAGAGACCTTCATGCAGCAGTGGATTGATAATGGTTGACAATGATGATGATATGTATGTACATTTTTTTCTTGAGTTAGCGTAAGGCCTATCAGTCCAGAATGTGGTGTCCCATCTGGAAGTTTCCGCTATCCCGGCGGGACCCAGTCCGTGCCTGTTCTACACGGAACATTTGTTTTTTGTAGGCAACCTTATTTTGCATGATGTTTACCTTTTTGTTGTTAAGATGCATGATTTTCCGATTCTGAATTAAATTCTTTGGTTTGGTTAAGAAGAATGCTGGTTACAAGAGTAAGATGAAAAAATTCAGATGTGTTGAGCGTGTCAAAATGTAAAGGAAGTGCACATGTTGATTGTTTGATTCTTTAGCACGTCTTTTGTAAAAAAAGATCGTGCTTCTGTTATCGGTTTGCCCGTCCGTCTGTACCCACGATATCTCTGCAACTATTAGTCCGATTTGAAAAGTTCTTTTTGCATTGGGAAGCTTGAAATATGCAAATGATGATCCTTTATTTCCTTTCTTTTTTAGGATGTACAATTTCGCCGGTAGAGGGCGTAAATGCAGATGATGTCGAATTCAAAAATATGTTTCATTCCACATATTTGCTTCCAAACATCCGATTGAATTTTTTTTTTATCTTTCGATTCCATTTATGTCGAAGAGTATTTTACATATAGTTACTTTTTCAAAGTACGCATAGAGTTTCCGCTAGGGGGCGTAAAATTAAATTACAATTTTCCCGATAACTCTTTTTCTAAAACTCCGATTTGAAAAATATTTTCTTCAGCGGATACATCTTCTGATGGAAAATCTTTTGCATATAATTTCAAATTTTTGGTAAATAATACTTTGGCCACCAGGAAACGTAAGTGTTAATTTTTGCTTCTGCTGTGTTTGCCATAAAATCGGAGCTTCTAAAATATCGATTGTAAAAATTCTTTCGTGGACTGATGCCACTCACATCGATAAACCTTTTCGGAATATTTTCTTCTTAAAATATTCTACAGTTTCTCCGCCAGGGGGCCTAGATGTACATCTTATTTTTGTCAATATCTCTACTTCTAGGAGTCCGATTTGAAAAATGCCTTCTTTGTTGGACACTGTTTTCCGTGTGACATGTTTTTCATATAAATTAAAAATTTTCAAGTAATTCATAGACTTTCCGCTAGGGGGCGTAACGGTAAATTGCGTTTCCCCCTGTATCTCTGCTTCTAAATCTCCGATTTGAAAACTTCTTTTTACACCGGATACAGCTCCTGATGGGAAATTCGTTTGCACATAATTTCTAATTTTTGTAAAAAAATAGTTTGGCCACCAGGGGGCGTTAATCTTAATTTCTGTTTCTGTTGTATTTGCAGCAAAATATAAGCTTCTAAAATCTCGATTGAAAAAAACGTCGTTTGTTGATCGATACTACTCATGTCGACAAACCTTTTAGAAACATTTTCTTCTTAAAATAGTGCATGGTTTCTACGTCAGGCGGCGTAGATATATCTCTTATTTTTGTCAATATCTCGACTTCTAGGAGTCCGATTTGAAAAATTCCTTCTTTGTTAGATAGTGTTTCTAGTGTGACATGTGGTTCATATAATTTCAAATTTTCAAGTAATTCATAGACTTTCCGCTAGGGGGCCTAAATGTAAATTGCGTTTCTCCCTATATCTCTGCTTCTAAATCTCCGATTTGAAAAATTGTTTCTGCACCGCATACAGCTCCTGATGGGAAATCGTTTGCACATAATTTCTAATTTTTGTAAGAAATAGTTTGGCCACCAGGTGGCGTAAGTCTTAATTTCCGCTTCTGTTGTATTTGCAGCAAAATATGAGCTTCTAAAATCTCGATAGTAAAAAAAGTCTTTGGTTGACCGATACTACTCATGTAGACAAACCTTTTAGAAAATTTTCTTCTTGAAAAAATGCATGGTTTCTACGCCAGGGGCGTAGGTGTATATCTTATTTTTGTCAATATCTCTACTTCTAAGAGTACGATTTGAAAAATTCCTTCTGTGTTGTATAGTGTTTCTGATGCGAAATGTTTTTCCTATAAATTCAAAATTTTCAAGTAAATCATACACTTTCCGCTAGGGGGCACAAAGGTAAATTGCGTTTTCTGCGTTATTTTTGCTCCTAAAGCTCCGATTTAAAAAATTCTTCTTGTGTCGCATACAAGACCTGATGGAAATATTTTTCACGTAATTTCTAATGTTTGGTAAAGAATGATTTAGCCACCAGGGGCCATAAGTGTTAAATTCTGCATCTGAAGTATTTGTTGCAAAATCTGGGTCTTCTGAAAACTCGACTAATATTTTTTTCTTGGACTGATACCGCTTATATGGATAAACCTTTTGAGAATACTTTCTTTCTAAAATAATGCATGGTTTTCTCACCTGGAGTCTAAAGTCACATCTTATTTTTGTTGATATCTCTGTTTCCAAGAGTTCGTAAGCTCAAGATATAGTTTGCAGCAATATCTGAGGGATTAAAAACCCGATTCAAAATATTCTTTCTTTTGTCAGACATATTGTTTTCCATACCGATTCCATTGATTTTGAATAGCTTTGATAAATTTAATGTGCGTCAGAACGGATTCAAAAGACGTGCTTATTATACCCGAAAATTCGATGTCATTTTTCTTGTTTAATGATGCGAAGGTATCAGTGGGCCAAAGAGAGCCACGTATATGGTATATTGCGGAACGAACCTAATCCGAAATTTGCCGTTTTGCAGGCAAGGTGAAATGTAATAAAATTAACTTCCTCAGAAGACTCCCAACAATGTAGATTTTTAGAATAATTTATCAACTTTCATTCGCAATTAAATATTTTATTTAAATCTCACAATAGTTTCACAGAGCGTTTGTCCCTGCATCATCAAGACGAATAAAATGTAGACATTCAAATCATTGAGACATCATCCGAGTTCTGACGGTCACGGATTTTGGATTTTGATGAGTTGTTTCCACGCGCAAGGAATGGCGTAGACGTCATGTCGTTGACAAATCGTGAAGAATTCCGGTATATGTGGAATACTTCTAGTATACATATTAAGCTAGATAGTCGAATCAGGTTTATCAATAAGCGTAATGTTTCTAAAGAAATATGTATGGTTTTTTTCGTGAAAATGTTGGGCTATTGATGACTTTTTTAGTTCATAGTTCCGTACGTAAGTCTTGTGTTCCTTCACACGGAAACTTAAAGCCACGTCTGTCCTATATATGAAAGTCCACATTCACAAAGGAATCTGATAAATTCCTTGTTTATGGGTTTGAAAATAACTGAAATTAAAACTTCTGAGAATTTTCGAAATTCCGAAGCAAATCTGAGGAGCAAATGGCATAGCCGCCCAATTCGTTTGTACTGGGAGGTCTATTGACGAGCGAGCAAACAGGCTTCCGTACGACGAAAATTTTCTGTACAGCTTTGTCTATCACGGAAGGTCTATATCCTTTGTGTCCTACACTTCGTTTAAGAAAACCAAGCTCTTTCTTGAGCATACACGTATTGCGCGATTACATATGTGTAGAAAGTAGAATTTTTTTGTTTCCATGGGTGATTTGATTTTGCATGTGGGGGTAAGGAAACAGCAAATGGATTTCGATAAAGTGTTGTACTAAAGGATCCTTCAGAGCGTGACACAAGGACATGCAGGAATGGCAAGCAGCCATTATTTTCAGTCTCACATGTGAACTGTATATGAGGATCAATTGAATTGATAAATTCAACTAATTTAGGTATTTCCGAATTCCTACCATTCCAGAGGACAAAGGTATCATCTACATATTAAATCCACAGGTCGAATGTAACGAGCTGTAACAGTTTGTCCTCAAAGTGAAACATGTAGACTTCGCATAAGACAGACGACAGTGGCCTTCCGTCTGTTGAATAAATGTTCCACGAAAAAGGAAACTGTTTTGTTTGATACAAATTTCCACTAGTCTCAAAATTTCTTCAAATTCCGGTTGGCTGAAATTATGTTCAATGAGAATTGCTTTCAATGATTCGAGGGCTCCATTCACTGGGGCACTTGTGAACGTGGATTCCACATCGAAGGATAACATGAACCGATTGTTGTGTGGATGTCGTTTAAGCAAATTTACGAATTCAATGGAATTTTTTACAGCAGTTTTGTTTGAAGAAGTCGTTAAGGTGGATAGTTTCGAAGGTAAAAATTTGGCCAACTTATAGCTCAGCCGATATTGCTTACAACCGGACGGAAAGGGACGCCAATCTTGTGTATCTTCGGAAGTTCATAGAAACGCGGACAATGGGCATGTGAGGGTTTTAGGTATCTTTTTTGAGCTTTGGTTCAAGTTGTGAACGTGTGTCCGAACACTTTTCTATGTACCATAAAACTCGGTTACGGTTGGAAAAGCCATCGCCATGTTGATACTTTAGGAACAAAAGAATATTGTTTAATTAATAAAAATTAAGATAAAATCTATTAAAAAAATAATTTATTCTTTTTTCGACGACCACCGTGAGCAACTTGGTGGGCTACAAGCAGTCACCCGTCCCTAATTTTAGGCCACTGGTTCCGGGTAAGGGAAACAGCCAATGCAGTAAGACAAACACAACATCCGTGCCTAACCGGGATTCGAACCCGGACCAATCTCGGTTGAATGATTATACGCCAGCAATTAGAAAACTGCGCCACCGACACAGCATGAAAATAATTAAAGTTAGAATTAAAATCCGAATGGAATTTGACAAACTTGCATAACTTTCGCTGAAAATATTGAAATGAAATATTTAATTCCAAAAATCATGTCTTATGATCTACTTAATATTTGTGCATAAATTAAATATTTTTGGAAAGATGTGATAATATAGAAAAAATTGAAATCATTTTTTAACACAGTATTGACTTTTTCAGGGTGTTTATTGACCTTCAGCTTTTAAAAATATGTCCAGTGGTAACGTTGAGAAACAGCCTCACCGTACTGCACTACTAATACTATGCATTTCTGTAGTTAGTGTTCGTTCAGGCAGCTGATATAGGAATTCGAATTTAAGGTTCTTGAAACTGCAATTATCCGACTCAACGTAACTTCCAAAGATCAGCTGGTGAGAATTATTCTTCTAAGATTCCCTGGTAGAGTTATAAATTCTCCTGGATCGCGATTACTGACCATTTTTCTCGTATAAATTAGACCTTCTTGTCCCATCAATTTAAAAATCGATTTGTCAAGCGTTATCATCTCTTTTCATTAAACAAGAGTTGATGTGCTTTGCGTGATGCTTCACTTCAAAAGGCACTAGGGTGTTCATTGGAGCTAAGCGGGGTTTGTGTGTTAAGCAAAATGGTGTACAATAAGCGAGTGGGCCACCTTGGCGGCACAGTGGTCTAAGCGCTGTCCTCTGACTGTACGGCCGAAATATGTTCGTGTTCAAATCCTGGTGAGACATGTGTTGTCTTACACACTGGCTCTCTTCCTTTCCAAGAACCATTGGCCCTAAATAAGAGACGAGCAACTTCTTATAGTCCATCGAGTTGCTTACGGTGGTCGTTAACCGCCCCCTTCCCAAAAAATAATAAACGAGTTAATCAGCGGGACTAAATACCTCGAAGAAAAGTCACTCTTCATGGTTGTAGAAATTTTAACTCAACGATTCTCTCAAATATAGAGCACAGGGTAACTGTTTGCTGGAAAGTTGTAGGACACGGAAAGAAGAATAAAAACAGATCCTATGTCTCCATAGCATTTTCGTTAAGGTTTTTTTTTTTTTTTTTTTTTTGGTTACTATGCTGAACTAATGAATCTCTGTGAAACAATGTTACGTAGGTAAGAAAAAACCGGAAAGTAATGTTGTACAAAACTAAAACTTGAAATACGAAAGGTGTAGTCGAGAATTAAATTTTTATGAATGTGTTTGCTATTTTTTAAGTTGTGACGTATAACTCTAGCTTAACCTACCTTTTGAGTTTTAGTTTTTTTTTTTATTTAAATTTGTTCAGTTTTTGGTAAAACATTTTCTCACTGAAGGTCATATTATTTCTCCGAACAGCTTTTACATTTGTGCAATGCTGACAGTGAGTCAGATTAAATTATGTAGATGATGTTGAATGTAAGCAGAGTGGAGTAGGGGTGAAATATTGAGAGTAGATTGTGGAAAGTTGATACAGCGAAGGAGATTGAAGCCTGTTTGACATCTAATTGAATCGACAAATAGGTATTTTTGTTATATGACTAAGATCTATGTTGATAAAAGAGGTATTTTGTGTCAGTGGATAAATTGCAACGTAATGATTATATTGTATTGATGACTTGAACTTCCAGTAAGTAGGAAAATAAAGAAAAAAGTTGCCGTTACACCGAAGTGCTGATTCCTTTAACCTAACCTTTATTACCGTTCACTTAGATATTTTAAGAGTGAAATTTATGCTCAATGAATTCAACAGGGAATATTAAATATTTCGTGAACTAATTAAACAACTTCACGAAAGGGTAAAAATTCTTCACCAGTCGAAGATCATGCAAAAGACGCACAAAATACTTCTTTTTGCCCATATTCAAGAGGCCTAGAACACGGGATCCTGACTACACTTAGTTTAATTCCTAGGCAAGGTATGGATCTTGTATTTTTCCTACCAGCCGTGGTTCTGTCTTTTTGTCTGGAAGTAATGGTTTTAGTTTAGAAAATGGAGACTTCTTGCGAACTTAGATATTCGTAGAGCTCGTTGAACCCCAAAGCGAAAAGCAAAAGATGGCATAAAGATAGGAAATAAGTCCCTGCCAGAAGTAAAAGTGCATCATTTGAAATCACAAAGTTTGAAATCACATATTTATATAACTGCATTTACCACTTACTACGGTTCGGAATATCTTAAAATGAAATTCTAGGCACGCTGTTAGCGATCTCAGTTATGCTTTAGCAAGTAGTATTATTTATGTATTGTTTTATGCACTTCCTTTAAAGCGGTTAATCTTTTAAGTCAAAGGTTCAGACCATTCCATTGAAGCAGGAGTTACATTGGCTTCGAGTAAATTAAAGGAAGCCTCTTCATATTTTTGGTTTTACCCTGAACGTATGTTTTAATCGAACCTGCATGAATCGCATTAGACAAGGTATTTATTCTCATCATGTCGTCATTCTTCCGCAGACGACTTTCCTGTGAAACGTTTACAGAGGAAATGCTGTTGAAAACTGGAGAGCCCACATCAGGAAGAGAGCCGTTGCCTTTTCTCCCATGAACTCCCACATGAAGGCAGCCTCAGCATCCGGGGGATTGTCAACCGGAGGTTCCGGCAACCCTATCCGCGGTGCGCGCCGTCGAAGAGCTGCGTATTGATCTTACAAGAGGGAGCAGGGGGGGAGGGAGAGCGAGAGAGACAGAGAGTAAGAGAGTTTCAGAAAAGAGCCTGCTAGAATGCATTAAACCTCGCGTCCTGTGGCCGTGGTCACGCGCGCTCCTGCGCTTCACTCGCGGAAAAGTTCAGAATTCGACGAGTAGTGCCATGTCTTCCAAATAGCTTCAGCGTCAAGTTTTAGAGTGGAATTTTTGTGTTGGAAATACATATATATACTACATACATATATTTACACACATATATTCTTCGACGTCGCCGCCAGTTGGATTTGCGTGTTTTGGGAGGATGCCGACACCGGCTTCCAGGTGGACTGCACGGAGGATTGGGATGCTTAGATGTTGATGGCCACAGCATCGTCGTTGTCTCCGATCCGGATGCTACCCCAGGGTCGACAGGAGATCGGGCTCTTGAAGCCTCGTCCTGTGACCCTGCTGCTGCTACTTCTTTTCACCCTTGTGGCGAATCCTGAGAGGTAGCCTGCGCTTGAACCCTTTTGTTCTAATGAGGCATTGTTCGTTCTTATCTGGAAATCCTGGAATTTTTCCCGCCTTTTCACGTGCATCTCCAACTTCCTCGCCTTTGGGCGCCGCCGAGCGTCTCCTTGGTGTTAAGTGAACCCCTCGCAAACTCTTCTTTTTGCCAATGCTAGATGCTCTGAAAGTGTTGTTTGTCCTGACGGGTGCGAGTACATATTTGGGTAAGTACTCCAGTACGCTGTTGGGATCTCACATTTTGAGCTAAAATAAGAATTATGTTTGTCTTTCATGTAAACAATGTGCTCCATGTATGAATTAAATATCGTTCAATTTTTTTTAAAAGCAGGCAACTAGCAATTTTTACGCCAACTAAGCAAATTGGACATACGCACGCACACAGTAATAGCCACTTGTTGGAAATGCTATTCATCCAAAGACAATAAAATAAGATAAACATTTTTAAGTGAATTGATAATCGTGCCTTAAATACAGAATGTATCTGTCTCAGATTAACATCTTAAAAAGTAATTATTAGAAGACAGACTCATAACTGTTTCCTTTTAAAGCAATGCTTTTCTAAAAGCTTTGCACTGAGCTAATTAGGCTAATCGTGTTTGACGCAGAAAGGTAAATAAAACGGACAATTAAAGAGCATGAGGGAGAATGTATTTAAAAGAATGTAGGATATTACAGAAAAGAGGTAAATACCTCATTCATTCCCTTTGTAACGAGAGACAGTAGAACCCTTTCTCCATTCAAAATATTTCAGAATTCGTTGATTATTTAAAAAAGATACATGATCTTTTCCATGAGACAGTGGAATTATAGTTTATTCTAAAAAGCAGAATAATAAGGGTTCAATTGAAGAACAGCGGTTATTGTCTCTTTCAAAAGACCTCAAAATATCTGTGAATTGCAAAGTATATTTAATAACGGTTAGTTTGAACTGCAAAATATAATAACTATCTATTGAGAAACATTGCTTAGTCATTTTTTATTCTGACAGACAAGCCTAACATATTTCACGCGAAGGTAACAAGCATAACAGCAAAACCGCTGGAATATATATACCTTACAAATGCAGTCTCACAAAGAGAAAATGTTGGCAGAATTAGCGAGAAATCCGAATTCCAGTGTATTGTTGTATTTTTCAAAATCGTTTTCTTTTAAGCTCACATTTCTCGTTATCCAACAATAAATAAAATTTAATTATATGAAGACACAAACGACGTTAAAAAAATAAATTCAAAAGATTCAAAATCAACGATTTTTTTTTTTCAGAATGAATATCGACCAATACGCCAAATATTAGTAAATACAAATATAATTGGCTGTAAATGAAACTTTCGCAAACGCAACTTGCCGTTTTGAAGAAAACTCAAAAAATGTTCAGTTGAATAAATGCCCTCAGGTATTTTAGTTTCAAAAGGTCGGTCTTCATTTTTGTTAGAGCAAAAATATTTTTGGAACCTCTTGTCAGATTTATCGGAACAGCATTTAACTTATTCTAGGTTTTTGTTTTCTTCTTCAAAATTCACTTCACACGGATATTTCCCTTTTCCAATTTCTGTTGGTACTCACCTTTGTGTCACCTTATGACGTCCAGCCTCATCTTGGTCTCCTAGATATGCACTGTCTCTCCTGCTTTTGCAGTCAAACTATGAGAACTAACGGATTTTCTTTGAATATTAATTGCAATATTTCTGCAAATTTCTCATATTCTTAATATATATCTTCAAATCTAGTAAAAAAATCTGCCGGCAAACTTTTTGTTTTTGGATTAAGATTTACTCAATTTATTAATGAAACGTTCTTGAAATTTTAAACACAGGCTGCACTGATATTTTATGTTTGATATGATCTTTTTTATTCCGGTTTAAGCAGAATGTTTGCTGATGTTGACTAAAGATGAAATTCAGAAATCAGGGGACGCAGTGCAGTTGGTATTATATAGGCCTCAAATTAGTGAGGTTTTGTATATTGAGGAAATAAGTTTTTTCACAAATAATTTATTTTTCAAGTCGACCAAGGTTTCGTTGGGCACTGGCCAGCTTCATCAGGTTATTTGTCCTGATGAAGTTAGGCCAGATCCCAGCGAAACCTTGGTCGACTTGAATAATAAATTATTTGTGAAAAAACGCATTTCCTTAATATACATAATCGTCACAAAGACTGTAATCTCCGATTTTGTGGAGTGAGATTTTGCCCTATAACAAAATAACTTTTCAAATAGGGCTAAATTTTCACCTGCTTGAAAAGCTGTTTCCATTCTTCAAAATAGCTGACCCATTGCGATAATGAATTTGTTCAGTAATAAGAATGCATACACAAAATACTTTGAATCGTATTATGAATAAAGATAACTAACGTTGTAGCGCCATATTCGTGAAATTTCATTTATACGGTTTATTCACTTCTGGGAAGAAAACCAGATGCATTGTCATTATTTCTGCAGCTTCCTATATTAGTGCAGTTTTTTTTTTCAATTAAGTTCTTGTAATAGTACGTGAAGTGCTACTATAAAGTGCCGTCTTGGACACGAATAATGTGCATATTATCGAAAAGGTTTACTGCACTGTTTGCATACATTATTGTTGAGTGTTGCACATAAAAGGAGTATATAATAAATCAAAAATATATATATATATATATATATATACTGAAGAGCAAAGCTGAAAACTATGTCACTCTCACAACTTGAGTTCTCTTTAATCTTCTTCTCTCTGTTTAATAGTAACAGATGAAGAGCATAGGTCGGGCCATGAAAGTTATGGATGCAAGCTAAATTGTTAACTAGAGCTAGGTCATACAACTCTGCGGAGGTCATGACATATATATATTTTTTAAAACAATTTTTGGTGGGCTTATTACTTGCATCTATGGCTTTGCAGAAACCCATTTCCAACTAGGTCTTTGTGGAAGTGAGAAAATGCAGAGTTTTTGCTGGTCCTTGATAAAGCCAAGGCTCAGTATTCTCGACACTTTCTACATTTAGTTGTTTTATTTTATTTTTTATCTTTTCTCCTTTTACTCACATCGGTAGATACATAACCTTTTCTATGTTGTACTTGGTATGAGTCAAAAATATATATATTTTTTTTGCTTAGGTCTCTTCTTAATAGAATATATATCATCATCATCATCATTGTCAACCATTATCAATCCACTGCTGGACGAAGGTCTCCCCAAGTTTCCTCCACAACGGTCTGTCTTGTGCCAGTCTCCTCCATGTCACCCCTGCATACTTTCGAATTTCATCCACCCATCTCCCATGTGGTCTTCTTCTGGGTCTTTTCCTGTCCCTTGGAATCCAATCTAAAATTTCGGCTGTCCATCGATGATCTGTCCTTCTGGCAGTATGTCCAGCCCATTGCCATTTCAGGGATTTAACTCTGATCATGATGTCTTCCACTCTTGTCATTTTTCGGATCCACGAGTTCCTCTTCTTATCTCTCCTGGTTACACCAAGCATGCACCTCTCCATGCTTCTTTGAGTTGTCTGCAGCCTTTGTATGTCTCTTTTAGTTAAGGTCCACGTCTCTGCACCATACGTAAGCACTGGAAGGATGCATTGATCAAACACTTTTCTTTTAAGACATAATGGCATATTGCTCTTGAAAATTATGCTGTTTCTTCCAAAAGCTCTCCAGGCAAGTTTTGTACGCCGATTAATTTCTTCATCAATGGGACCCTCACTTGATATCTGCTGTCCAAGATAAACGTACGTGTCTGTTATCTCCAGCTTTTCTCCATCAATCGATAAATCTTCATTTCTTGTAAAAGCATTGAACATCACTTTTGTCTTCTGAAAGTTCATTTTTAATCCCACTTCTTTACTCTTGTCAGCAAGTTCCTGGATCATACTCTGCAGCTCTGATGGGCTAGTTGCAAAAATGACTACATCATCAGCAAAACGAAGGTGGGTTAGATAATCTCCATTAATCTTTATCCCCTTGTTTTCCCAGCTCAGCGACTGAAAAACACCCTCCAATGTGGCATTAAAGAGCTTCGGAGATATGGTGTCACCTTGTCTCACTCCCTTTCCAATTTTTACGTGTGTTGTATTTTCAAACAGCCTAATCTTTGCACTTGCATTTTCATAGATGTTATTATTAATATTAATGTATGCATCTTCAATACCGCAGGTTTTCAGAGCCATTGTAACTGCTGATGGTTTCACCGAATCAAAGGCTTTTTCATAATCGATAAAAGCCATGCACAATGGAAGTTCATATTCCCTCGCTCTTTCAATTAGTTCTCTCAGCACGTGGATATGATCTATTGTGCTGTAGCCACTCCTGAATCCAGCTTGTTCTCTCGGTTGAGCCATGTCCAGTGTTACCTTCAAGCGGTGTGAAAGAACTTTAGTGAAGATTTTATAAACTACTGATAGGAGGCTGATAGGTCTGTAGTTTCCGAGATCCTCAATGTCACCTTTCTTATGTAGCAGGATCATTGTAGCGGTGTTCCAATCCTCAGGAATCTTTCCTTCATTAAGGCATCGAGTGAAAATTTGGGCGAGTACTGTTTCGATTTCTCCACTTGCTTCTTGTATGATGTCTACAGTAATTCCATCTTCTCCTGGAGCTTTTCCTCGCTTCATGTTCTTGATTGCATGTGCAACTTCTGCTGGAAGGACTGGAGGAACTGTGGTACTGGTATCTTTCATGATGTCTGGAGTGCATATATCATCCCTTTCATATAATTTGGAGTAGAAATCTTTCACTCTTGTCAAAATTTCGCCTCTATTTCTTGTTACAGAACCATCTTCTTTTCTCAGTGCCATAATCTGTTTTCTTCCCTTACTGAGATGTCCCTTTGCTATCTTTAGGCTTTGGTTGTTTTCAATTGCTTTGATCACTAGTTCACAGTTGAATTTCCTTACGTCTTTAGTGATACTTTTTCTTACTGTCTTGCATAGCTCTATATATTCCACTTTGGAAGTCACATCTTCTTTAGTTGTCCTCATCTCTCTTCTTTTTTGCATCAACATTTTGGTTTTTCCTGATAATTTGTTCACATGCAACTTGTTCTTAGACCCAGCTAATTTTGTTGCTGTTTCCATAAGAGCTTTGGTTACTTTTCTGTTAACTTCAGAGATGTCCACTTCTTCCGATATTAGGCCTTCTAAAGCAGAGAACCTGTTCTTCAGTTCCAATTTGAAGGTATTATGGTGTTTTTTAAGGTTGGTTATGTCAATAGATTTTGTTTGTCTTATGAGCTTGCCACGTTCAAGTTTAGTGTTGAGGTGCATCTTACATCTCACCAATCTATGGTCACTACCTGTGTTGAACTTGTTTAGCACACTGCAGTCTTCTATGACGAATTTTTTGTTACACATAATAAAATCAATTTCACTTGTCGTCCCTATTTGGATGTCTCCATGTCCATTTCCTGTGTGGCTTTTTCTTGAAGAAGGAGTTCAAGATGAAAAACCCTTCTGCCTCTGCAAACTTAACGAGAGTATTTCCACGCTGGTTTCTGTTGCCGTGACCGAATTTACCTACTGAAGTTTCATTCTGTTGCCGTTGCCCTATTTTTGCATTGAAATCTCCCATAATTATTTTCAAGTGCTGCTTACCTTTATTATTTAGATAACAAATTTCCTCATAAAATTCTTCAATTTCTTCTTCAGGATGACTTGTGGTGGGTGCATAAGTTTGAATAATCTGAGCCTGGTATCTTTTTCGAGAGTTGGATAACAAGTCGTGCAGCTCTGTCAGAGGAACTTTCAACTTCTACAACTTTATCCTTCAGTTTCTTGTTTATTATAAATCCAACGCCACTAGTTCTGCCAGTATCTGTCCCACGATAGTAGAAGAGATGTCCACTTTTCAGTTCGATGAGATCTTCTCCTTTTCTCCTTACCTCACTTAGCCCCACGATGTCCCACTTGATCCTTTGTAGTTCCTCTTCCAATTCAAGAAGCCTTGAATCAGAAGATAGGGAGCGTTCCATTGTAAGTAGCCAAGGTCAGCATCAGATGGCAGCCTAGTCCGGTCCTCCGGGGATTCTTAGCACCCTCTGCCTTCATGTCGCACTGGCCGCTGCCTTGGCCAGGTACATTCCAGCTGCCGGAGACTGAGGGCCAAGATTTAAGTTGTGGAATCATTTTGGAGGGGTTTGGCCATAACTCACCACGCTGGCCAAGCGGGTTGGTGAGTGTGGGATAGAATTTCCTCTAATCCCGATGGTATAGTTATACCGCTATGGGCGGTCGTCAGAGCCCCTTTAGTGGGAACAGGATGCACCACGAGAAGGCGGGGTTGACATTTGTTAAGGAGAGGCTGTGGTGTTACGCATCACCTGACCTTACATCCCAGAATATATATATATATATATATATATATAGAAAGAGAGAGAGCAAGCGAGCGAGCGAGCGTGAAGTGCATTTTTAGTTCTGTATGAACAGAATTAGTTAAATAGAATATAATATAGCTTTGAATGCATGTCAATAATGTATATATTTTTGAAAACCAGCTGTGTGTTTCAGACTCCAAAGGTGTAGAGTTATATCACATTATGACAGTAAATTTTAACTTCGTTACTTCTTTGTAGACTAAGGCAGCAGCGAGATAATGATTTTGTCTGGAATATCTCAATATTTTATAAATTTCGACTGGCTATTTTTGATCGTATCTCATGTAGTGTCGGCTAAACGGAACAAATTTAAGCTAAGCCAGTTACATATCGACACTTAAAATCGCTTTGCCCTTATATCAAACAATAAGGAGGAAGATTAAAGCATTGCTATGTTCCCAAAAGGCATGACAATTTTACACAAAGACTAAATTTTCAACTATTATCAGACTTTCCTTCGCCTAGTGAGGGTAAAAAAACAGATAATAGCAGGTGAGAGTTCTTAACTCAACAAATGAGAGAAACCATTCAACGATTACATATTGAAATATTTTTTCATGACGAATAAGCTAAAAAAGACTAAATTTCTGCCTACTTCAGTCTATTAATGTCTTTTTACTGTAATAGATATATACGATGTTTAGTTAAACTGTTAAAACTGAATATCCGAACTGAAATCTGTTTTAATTCGGAAAAAAATCCACATTTACTTTCATTGCATCCCAAGTTTTAAAACTAACAAAGAAAAAGTTATTATTCCAAGTTTGATTGACTTTCCTAAAGTATTTTGTACACGACAGGTGTGATTTAATTCGCAGGGAACTCTCCATTGTGAATTTAATATGATAAAACCACATTTCTTATTTGTTACAGAAGTGCCAATGACGTGCACTTGACGCTCCTTTCTCGGGTGTCAAAAAAATTTCAAAACTCTGAAAATACTTTACAAATTTTTTGCTTCGCTGTTTGACTACTTCCATGAGCAATTCTAAAAGTTAAAAGGTGACACTGATCCCACAGAGGGGTGCCTCTGCACAATCGCACCGCCCACGCCTTTTCTTGGACAAACATTCAAAGTCCAGAGAAATATTCAATTCGCCTGATACGTATAACAACATTTGGAAGCAAGACAAATATGATGTGCCAAAAATTATTGGGCAGCACCTGTGTCCGAGTTGGCGGATGCGCCGAATGCTGACTAATCGTCCGTCCGAGTTGGTCACGGGAAAGAGTCCACGATGCGGTAAGGAACACGAGCTTGTTTTACGGCAGTGTCTCTAAATAAGAAGCTCTAAATTTGGGAAGGGAGACTCCTCATTGCCTTAGATGCTCAAGAAGGTTTTTAAAAACGCAAACCACAAATAAATAAATAAATAAATAAATAAATAAATAAATAAATAAATAATAATAATAATAAAAATATATAATAATAATAAAAAAAAAAGTCGGTGATTTGGAGAACTGATACAGAATCACCAAACAGAAATCATCGCTCTTTCCACGTTAACAAGTGAGTCACGGAAAAATTCTCATCGGCCCCCACAGAGAATCGAACCCAGGTCTTCCAGTTACGCGCCGGCCACATGCTACTACTGCACCACAGCGGTCACGAATTCTTCAGACTCGCATGAGATTAACTGCCAAACCACAGGACAGGTTGCTTCATGGAGCCCCGCCCAATTCTGGGAATTCACCAAAGATGGAAAGCAGCAACTGAACAAATAACCTGGAGGCTAATAAGTAATTAATTCGTACACTCGACGTGGATTAGAAACACCAAACAGAAGTCATCGCTCTTTTCACGTTAATAAGTGAGTCACGGAAAAATTCTCATCGGCCGCCACCGGGAATCGAACCCGATTCTCGCTGGCGGCAGATGATAATTTTTCCGTGATTCACTTATTAACATGGAAAGAGCGTTGACTTCTGTTTGGTGTTTCTGATCCACGTCAAGTGTATGAATTAATGACACACGAAGGGTTATTGTTAAATTTTTTAAAGTCAAGCATGAGTAATTGTAAACGATCGGAACCTGATAAGAAGAACATTATTTCTTAAGAAAGACTCGTGACCTAAGCGTTTTCTTATTTCGGGTGTGTTTTATTTAAATCTATATGAAATAGGAAGGGTGTTTTTGTGCGAGATATTATGACTACAAACTGCTTAGGAGCTTTTCATGCATTTTATTAAATTTTAGCGCATTTCATGGGCACATTTTTGTGGTTTTAAGTACTCTATCATTTTGAACACAATTCCACAAAGAAGAAAAAACCAGATAGTTTTATACGAAGTTGCTATCCCGCAGATGCTGCTGACGCAAGATGGATGAATAGGTATACAAAGAAAGGCTGAAGTCTTGAAGAGACCAACGAAGCGCAAGAAATAATGGGTAAAAGACGCGATCTGACGGACTTTGAAAATGAAATGATCGTGGCTCCTTGAAGCATTGGTGCAAGCATTAGCAAAACGGCTGCGCAAATATTCGGGGGAAGCACTTGTTAAAGTTTAAAGAGTGGACCACCAGTTAAAAATCCGGGTCTGAGCGCAAGGCAGTGTGGTCGTCAACGGCTACTGGACTCTTGAGGTTAGCGGAGAGTAATTTGATTTCAAAAATTGCCTTACTTCCTGTCCAACAGACGGGCAACTCTTCGTAAGATTACAGATAATCTGAATCAGGGACCAAGTCCTATGGGCTCTCAACATACAGTTTGCCGCACATTACATCGTGTTTGGGCTACAGAAGCAGACGGGCGGCTCATCATCCATTGCTACCTGCAGCGAACAAGAAATAAAACGCCTCCAGTTCGCTCAGGAACACAAGAATTGCACACTAAATGAGCGGCAGAACCAAATGTGGTCCCAACGAATCACGTTTTCAACTACACCCTGCAGATGGAAGGGTGAGGATATGGAGAGTGCCGCACGAAAGCAACGAACCGTCTTGTATCATTTATCTTCAAGCTGGCGGAGAAAACTTTGGTCATATTTTCGTTTTCCGGGAGCGTTTGGGCCTTTTGATTTGTGTGGAGCAACATCTGACGGCCCAAAGGTATTTAAATATAGTTGCTTACCAACTCCACCCAGTTATGTTGACGGTTTATCTCAATGGAGATGGACGCTTCCAGCAGGACAGTGCTCCATGTCATAGTGCTCACATTGTACGCCAATGGTTTCAGCAGCATCACGAACTCTTTTCTTCTGCTACATTGGCCTTCTTAATCGCCGGATCACAATCCAGTGAAATATTTGTGGGATGAAGTCGAATGGGGGCATCCGACAGCTGGATCGGCTACCATCAAATCTTTAAGAGCTGGAGGGTGAAATTCATCGCATCTGGGCAAATGTACTTCAAGCCACTTGCTGACATTTAACAGAGTCCACACCAAGACGAATTCAAGCAGTATTAAGGGCAAAAGGTAGCTCAACATTGTGCTAAGCAGGTGGTCATAATTTTCCCACTGAGTGTATATGTAAACCAATAATTACAGGTTTTCCTGTAATTCTTCGACTCAAGAGGGAACAACTTGTTACAGTTTATTTTGCTGAAAGTAGTTATTCTGAACAATGATTATGAAGACTTATGGATGGATAAAATGACTGATTTTAATTTCTACTTTTTCAGTGAAATGCAGCTAGAAACACATTTTCTGATCTCAAGATCATAATTGGGTAATCAAAACTGTTTTGTCTAACCTGTGATGATTAGCACGAACTAGTGCATAAACATAATCATAGAACAAGCTACTATTCATGCCTTAATTGGGTTTAAATTCTAGAACCACCGCTTGTAAAGCTGGCACCGAAATCACTTGCCTAGTGAGAGAGCAAAAAATAGACTTGGGTTCGAACTGATGGGTATACACTGAAGAGCAATTGAATTAGAGATACCTGTCTGGTAACGTGTAGCACCACGTTTCGCCCTAATGACGGCGGCGATTCGTCTCGGCAAGACACCGGAAGCGTTGGGAAGCCATACGGATCCACGACCACTGAACAGGCTCCCACAGTTCACGAAGATTTGATGGAGGGGGGGGGGTCACAGCCTCGAACATCTGTCTTGATGGCTTCCCAGATGTGCTGAGGTCAGGTGACCTAGCTGGCCAAGGAAGTGAAGTCACGTCGGTGGAGTGTTCATCCAATCAATCGGATACAATTTGAGAGCTGCATTGTCTTGTTGCAGGATGAGGTCCGGGATGTTGAAGACGCACAAACGGGAGCGCAAATGGTCGTCCAGGATATCCTGGTAACGTTGACCTGTGAGGGACAATGTCACACGCACCAGGGGTCAAATTTCGGTCCAAGTAAACAGTCCCCAGACGAGAATGCCACCCCCTCCAGCTTGAAATGTACCCTGCTGGCAAGAAGGATCCATCGCTTCATGTGGTTTGCGCCGTACTCGTATCCTGCCATCCGCATGTACCAACGTGAATCTCCACTCATCAGTCCAGGCAACATTTTCCCACATGTCTAGGGTCCAGTGGCAATTTTTCCGCTCCCATGCTAATCTTTGCAATCTGGGATGTGCGGTCAGCAGCGGTAACCTCGTGGGACGATGGCTTCTGTACCCCATAGCGAGGAGATGGTTCTGGATCGTGTGGCTGCTTACACGTTTTTGTGCACCAGCGTTAAATTGCCGAGTGATTTCTTGCACTGTTACAATGCGAGATAGCCGACGATGACTCCGCTCATCCACACGCTGTTGTCCACGGCCCGTTGGCCCTTGAAGGGATGGTTTTACCGGATTCGATGTACTCACGGTGCACCCGTGACACAGTGACTCGTGAAAATCGCAGTACCTTCAGGACTTCCGAGATGGAGTGACCCATTCGTCGGGGCCCGACAATTTGCCACGATCAAATGCGCTTAGATCCTTCGTCTTACCTATACTGCGTCCGACTCTTACTGATTCCCGTCGCATCACTCCTTATATTGTCGGATCGCTGCATACGTCATGTCGTTTCCGTTTACAGGGCCGCCCACAGCGCCACATTTGCACAACGCCAGCTGTCTCTAATTCAATTGCTCTTCAGTGTACATACTTTGGGTACATTATGAGTTTTTTCAAAAAATTATTGTTGTTTCAGCATTTGCACAATTGATCTCCAAGACCTGACTGATCGCCTCATTTAATATACAGCATTAACGTAGGCGATGGATAAGTAAAAAGCTTTTCATAAACCGAAGGAGTTGCACAAAGATATAGCACTCCGATCGGGGTATTCGAAAGAAAATAATACGAGTAACTATCGAAATTAGATAAATACGTGAAACATAGTAGACCCCCTAAATTAAAGCATATGATGAAATACTGGTCACTTGCTCAAAAAATAATAATGCACGCCTATTTGACATTACAGGTAGTAATGACATTTAAGAATGAATTGAATGCAACGGAATTAGAACCTGTATATTAAAATGGGCTTGAGTGTTTGCGGTAAAACACAACTTCGGAAGAAATCGTTGTTTATTCGTTCATGGTTTCCTGTTTACTTGATTAGATTTCAATTGAAATTAGACCAAATAGAAAATGTGTTATAAGGTTATGCTTTTGTTTGATATTCTATGAGATTAAAATTTTAGTTTCCTATGTTGTTGATTACTTAAATAAGGCAGAAAAGAAAACAGTGCTACTTTCTTCATTCGATTAGCAAAAATAACATAAAGTGTTCTCATTGGAAACAACAAAGATCACACCGAATTTTGGTGTGTAATAAGCACGCCTTTTGAATCCGTTCTGACGCAAATTAAATTTATCAAAGCTATTCAAAATCAATGGAACCGGTATGGAAAACAATGGTATCTGACGGACGAAAGAAGTTTTTCAATCGGGTTTTTTATCCCTCAGATATTGCTGTAAACGGAATCGCGAGCTTACGGCCTCTGGTTGCAGACTTGTGCGTTGAGAAAAACATTAATTTATATGAGAAACATTTCGCACCGGAAACGCTCTTCAACATAGAAAGAATATTTCAAATCGGGCTCTTAGAAAAAGAGATATCGACACAAATGAGATGTGACTTTACGTCTCCTGGTGGGAAAACTATGCATTATTTTAGGAAGAAAGTATTCTCAAAAGGTTTTTCCATATGAGAACTATCTGTCCAAGAAAAAAAAAACTTAGTCGAATTTTCAGGAGCCCAGATTTTGTTACAAATACATCAGAAGCAGAAATTAAAAATTATGCTCCCTGGTGGCCAAACCATTCTTTACCAAACATTAGAAATTATGTAAAAAATATTTTCCATCAGGTCTAGTATGCGATACAGGAAGAAGTTTCCAAATCGGAGTTTTAGAAACAGAAATAACGCATAAAACGCAATTTACCTTTGTGCCCCCTAGGAGAAAGTCTATGAATTACTTGAAAATTTTGAAATTAAATGAAAAACATGTCACGCTGGAAACACTATCCAACAAAGAAGGAATTTTTCAAATCGGACTCCTAGAAGTAGAGATTTTGACAAAAATAAGATATAAATATACGCTACGTCGCGGAGAAACTATAGAATATTTTAAGAATATAATATTCCGAAAACGTTTATCGGTATGAGTGGCATCAGTCCACGAAAGAATTTTTTCAATCGATATTTTAGGAGCTCAGATTTTATGGCAAATACATCAGAAGCAAAAATTAACAATTACGCCCCCTGGTGGCTAAAGTATTCTTTACCAAAAATTTGAAATTATATGCAAAAGAATTTCCATCAGGAGGTGTATCCGCTGAAGAAAACAAATTTCAAATCGGAGTTTTAGAAGAGTTATTGGAAAAAATGTAATTTACTTTTACGCCCCTAGCAGAAAATCTATGCGTAATTTGAAAAAGTAAATATATCTAAAATGCTCTTCGACATAAATGGAATCGAAAGATAAAATAATT
The DNA here is from genome assembly GCA_039090855.1 of Macrothele yani. NCBI lineage: Eukaryota > Metazoa > Arthropoda > Arachnida > Araneae > Macrothelidae > Macrothele > Macrothele yani. Next base: position 91,684,053 of record CM077026.1, read on the forward strand.
TTTTCAATCGAATGTTCAGAAGCAAATATGTGGAATAAAACGTATTTTTGAATTCGACGTCATCTGCATTTACGCCCGCTAGCAGCGAAATTGTACATCGTAAAAAAAAAAAACGAAATAAAGGATCATCATTCGCATATTTCAAGCTTCCCGACGCAAAAATAATTTTTCAAATCGCATTAATAGTTGCGGAGATACCGTGGGTACAGGCGGACGGACGGACGGATAATTCGGTAACATGAGCACGATCTTTTTTTACAAAAGACGTGCTAAAAATGTATTGCTTCTTATGTTTAAAATTTCTCTAAACAAGCAATGATAATACTGAAATGCATAAAATGGTCAAACTGTTTCTGTATTATGCCACGTAATTTATTCACTTTTATTCTTATATTACTAGAACTGTAAGAGTCTTCGTCGTTTTCGAACATATTTTAGAATGAAAGACTGAGTTACTGTCCATGGTCTAGAGCCTAATTTGGCTGCTTGGGAGAGGAACCTTGCGGACGTAGACGGATATAATTGAAGAAAAAAACTTGCTCGGTAGATTTAAGCAAGTTCCGTGATTGCATACAAGTACGGCCAGTGCAAAGAACCTTCGGGAACATTAAATGAATCAGCTGATTCAATAGCAGAGATCTGATTGTCTTGGAAGGGAGGAACTGCAGTTTGCAGTAATATCCCCTTGGGAAGTAAAAGTTGATAGAGTGTTCTGCTTACAGGTTGCTCGCGGGCTCATTCATTTGTGAAAGTGGAGCTAGTGCATCGGAAAAATGCTCTGGGAGTTTCTGAGTTATCAGTGAGGTAATATTTTGTTCTAATATTCCCCACTAAGTTTTATTTTGAACTTGTGTTTTCCCCTTTTAACAGAATTAGGAAATGATATTCGAAAAATCTAAAAACGGCAAGTATACAGTTAACAGGAAACCCACGGAGCAGACCCAAGGAATCTGGGAGGGTATCGAGAGAGCCAGTAGAGAAAACGAGCTTAGTTGCTTAACATTTTATCACGAACCAACAAGTCCAGCACATTGGCTTTCGAGAAATTTATCATCTACTGTATTTTGATTTAATTTTTGGTGTGGAATTAAATTGATATGATCTAGGATCCTTACAAACATGTTTACATACATATTCTGTAGTTTCGATTAAGTTAATGCTCACTTGTTTGATTTAATTTGTATTTTTAATTTTTGCATTATCTTAGCGTGTCAAAGAGTTTCACTCCTCCGATGTCTGAGAACATGTACTCATGTCAGTGTGTTTCGGGTTTTTTGGGTGGACCAGTTTAAGACATGCACTCCGCGCGTACTTAAGGTGCTGTCCATAAAGTACGCCCGTGATTTTTTTTACTATTTTTAGACTCCCCCTTCCCTCATGCCACATTTTGTCCGATTGTTGACACCTTCCCCCTAAAAATTACGTCATAATTCCCGCAACCCCCTTTATTTTTGGCAACGGCTTTTAGAAGTCCGTTGAGAATTACAAAGAAAACATATCATTATTTAAAGGAAGCTTTGATATACACTGAAGAGCAATTGAATTAGAGATACCTGCCTAGTAACGTGTAGCACCATCTCTCGCACTGATGACGGCGGCGATTCGTCTCGACATGGACTCGACAAGACACCGGAAACGTTGGGAAGCCATACGGATCCACGACCCCTGAACAAGCTCCCATAGTTCACGAAGATTTGATGGAGGTTGGTCAGAATCTCGAAAATCTCTCTAAATGGCATCCCAGATGTGATCGATGGGATTGAGGTCTGGTGACCTAGCTGGCAAAGAAAGCGAGGTCACGTCGGTGGAGTGTTCATCCAACCATTCGGATACAATTCGGGAGTGATAGCACGGTGCATTGTCTTGTTGCAGGAAGAGGTCGCCAGTGGGATGTTAAAGACGCACAAACGGGAGCAAATGGTCGTCCAGGATATCCCGGTAACGTTGACTTATGAAGGACAATGTCACACGTACCAGGGGTCCCATTTCAGTCGAAGTAAACAGTCCCCAGACGAGAATGCCACCCCCACCAGCTTGAAGAGTACCCTGCTGGCAAGAAGGATCAATCGCTTCATGTGGTTTGAACCGTACTCGTATCCTGCCATCCACATGTACCAACTTGAATCTGGACTCATCAGTCCAGGCAATATTTTTCCACGAATCTGGACTCATCAGTCCAGGCAATATTTTTCCACATGTCTAGGGTCCAGTGGCAATGTTCCGGGCCCATGCTAATCTTTGCACCCTGGGATGTGCGGTCAGCAGCGGTGCCCTCGTGGGACGATGGCTTCTGTACCCCATAGCAAGATGGTTCGGCTGCTTACACGTTTAATTGCCGAGCGATTTCTTGCACTGTGGCCCGTCTATCCGCTGTTACAATGCGAGCTAGCCGACGATGACCCCTCTCATCCACACGCTGTTGTCCACGGCAGTTGGCCCTTGCAGGGATGGTTTTACAGGATTCGATGTACTCACGGCGCACCCGTGACACAGTGGCTCGTGAAAATCCCAGTGCCTGCATGACTTCAGAGATGGGGTGACCCATTCGTCGGGCCCCGACAATTTGCCCACGATCAAATGCGCTGAGATCCTTCGTCTTACCCATACTGCGTCCGACTCTTACTGATTCGCCTTGAGAGCATTTGTCATTTTCATGTAGGACTTCCGTCCACAGGGAGTAGAGTTTAGGTCCCAGCCACCTACAGCGAGATCGCCTTTTGGGCAGGACACAGAAACGGAAGGAATGAGAGCAAGTCTAGCGACTTTGACAGAACAGTTTGCAGTGAGATTAGAGTACAGTAGATGGCGCCACCGTACAAGTACGATATTGCACATAGATGGGTGAGAGAATTTCAGGGAGGACATAGGAAAGGATACCCATTTAACCAGTGGGTCCAGCCTGGGGGCCGTCACTTTACGTGCTCGTCCGATGCACGGCGGATATTCAGCGATTGTTAGTAAATCACACCATCTCTGAAAGATCAACCCAGGCTTGAACCTGGGGACCCAGCATCGATAATCTGAAACACTAACCACTAAGCCATCCGCGGCACTGATTCCCATCGCATCACTCCTTATATTGTCGGATCGCTGCATACGTCATGTCGTTTCCGTTTAATAAAGGGCCGCCCACAGCGCCATATTTGCATAACGCCAGCTTTCTCTAATTCAATTGCTTTTCAGTGTATTTATACTTTTTGTTTAGAAATTATTTATTATTTAAGCATTAATTTATTCCCAAGTCCTACCCGAACACTATCATTCTGAAATAAAGATCTACAAATGAACGCACGCATTCAAGGTTGCAACACTCCCGATTATACCATTTACAAAACACAATAGATTTGGTAGTACAAATACGAGAACCTAATATTCTGATTTAGCTAAATATCATCAGAAATCTGAAATATTTAATATATTTTGTTAACCATTTGAAGAAGAAAAAAGAGAAAACAAAACGAAGACATACCATCCACTATATTTTTTGCCGCTGGGCGTCCGAAGTACCAAACCTCCCTCCTCCCCCATGTCAGATTTGATCTGGTTTTCAGGATTCCCCCCCCTCCTCCTGTAATCTCGGACGTACGTTATGGACGGCCCCTAACAAGAAGAAGAAAGTTTAGACACAGACTTCATCCTATGTTATAAACTTCAAAATCGCGCAGCTGCACTCCGTGATTGTCGAAAGCTGTTATGAAGTCTGTATCAAATCTCAGGAATATTCCAGCGATCTCTTTTGTTGAAAAACTGGCTTCAGTTCCATTAGAATGTCTTCAATATGATAAAGTGGAACTGTTACCTATTATATTAACCTGCTGTTGGTCGCGCTATTAGCATTTCTCTCACAGTTCGCATGTAAGAGCGCCATTTATTTGAAAGTGACCCTAGAGGTAATAGCCATGCTGCAGCTGACTTTTAGAAACTCCTCAGTAATCTGTAAATAGTTCCGATAAGGATTGGCGCGTCTTTGACCTTTAAACAGTCTCCGCTTTGCTTCCCGTGTGCTTCGTGTGAACATTTTTCTCATCAAACGACAGCTAGATTTTGAGTCACGTGAGAGCTTTTCTCATCAAGGTACTACTGGCGTTTGTTCTTCGTATTTTTATGGATAACGGGATGAAACGATTGCGATTATCGCCTAATTGGCTTTCTAAAAATATACACTGAAGAGCAATTGAATTAGAGACAGCTGGCGATATGAAAATGTGGCGCTGTGGGCGACCCTGTAAACGGAAACGACATGACGTATGCAGCGATCCGGCAATATAAGGAGTCATGCGGCGAGAATCAGTAAGAGTCGGACGCAGTATGGGTAAGACGAAGGATCTAAGCGCATTTGACCGTAGACAAATTGTCGGTGCCCGACGAATGGGTCACTCCATCTCGGACGTCATGCAGGCACTGGGAATTTCACGAGAAACTGTGTCACGGGTTCACCGTGAGTACATCGAATCCGGTAAAACCATCCCTGCAAAGGCCAACTGCCGTGGACAACAGCGTGTGGATGAGCTGGGTCATCGTCGGCTAGCTCGGATTATAACAGCGGATAGACGGGCCACAGTGCAAGAAATCACTTGGCAATTCAACGCTGGTGCACAAAAACGTGTGAGCAGCCACACCATCTAGAACCATCTCCTCGCTATGGGGTACAGAAGCCATCGTCCCACGCGGTTACCGCTGCTGACCGCACATCCCAGGGTGCAAAGATTAGCATGGGCGCGGTAACATCACCACTGGACCGTAGACATGTGGGAAAATGTTGCCTGGACTGATGAGTCGAGATTCACGTTGGTACATGTGGATGGCAGGATACGAGTACGGCGCAAACCACATGAAGCGATGAATCCTTCTTGCCAGCAGGGTACTCTTCAAGCTGGTGGGGTGGCATTCTCGTCTGGGGACTGTTTACGTTGACTGAAATGGGACCCCTGGTACGTGTGGCATCGTCCCTCACAGGTCAACGTTACCGGGATATCATGGACGACCATTTGCTCCCATTTGTGCGTCTTCAACATCCCACTGGGGACCTCATCCTGCAACAAGACAATGCACAGTGCCATCGCTCCCGAATTATATCCGAATGGTTGGATAAACACTCCACCGACCTGACCTCGAGTCCTTGGCCAGCTAATTCACCTGACCTCATTCCCATTCGAGCACATCTGGGATCCATTGAGGGAGATGTTCGAGGCTCTGACCTCCCTCCATCAAATCTTTGTGAACTGTGGGAGTTTGTTCAGGGGTTGTAGATCCGTATGGCTTCCCAAAGCTTCCGGTGTCTTGTCGAGTCCACGCCGAGAAGAATCGCCGCAGTCATCAGGGCGGAAGCTGGTGCTACACGTTACTAGACAGGTATATCTAATTCAATTGCTCTTCAGTGTATGTACTACAATAATTACATTTCCTAGGAAAAAAAAAATCTGAAGTGTTATTTTTGAGTAGGCTACTTAAAACAGCGTAAAACGCCGTGTGCGAAAAAGTCTCATGCTTGACCACTGGCGTTGTTCGACGTGTAGCGACCAACGATAGGTTAATTACTGTGTATGCAGTTTAATTGTTTCATGTTTTTGGATTCCCTTTTGCTTTCAGAGAGCTGGTGTCTTCCGAATTACTTTCTGGCAAAATAAGGTTGGATGTTTTGTTTTTCATGGATGATATGAGAAATAGTGATATATGTATAAACGGGGATATATAATGCACTACTGTTAATAGAAATTGCAACACCAAGAAAGAAACAAGCAATCACAGTGAAATTTATGGGTGTTATTAGTTATGGTACAAATCGCAAACGATCAGAATTAAAAACGTGTTCGTGATGAGGGAGTCCAAAAAATGAGTAATAAGTAATTCCACCATGGGCGGTGATAACCGACCTAACACGCCGTGGGATCGAATGAAACAGAGTTTGGATGGTCGTTTGCGGTTTTGTATTCTATTCTGCTTCTACAAGCATCCACAATTCGTTGGTTGTAACAGACGGCGAGGTCGTTGCGCGATGACATCCCAGACGTTCTCTATAGGCGACAAATCTATAGGCGACAGTGAAGACCAGCGGCTTGATGCGCACAGAGTACGTTTTGGATAGTACCAGCAACATGAGGTCGGGTATTGTCTTGTTGGAAGACGGCTCCCGGGATCGGCTTCAGGAAGGGTAGAAGTTCAGCTTCCAACACTTCTTTCATGTAGATTTGGCTGTTCAATGTGCCTGTGATGCATAGTAGGCAAGTGCGTGAATGAAACGCAATAACGCCCCAGACCATCACACTTGGCGTGGGACCGGTATGGTGCTGCAAAATGAAGCCTTCTAGATACCGTTCAGCACGGTATCTGCGAACAAGGATTCGCCCATCGTGATGCACGAGATTGAATCTGGGCCCGTCCGAAAACACAATGTACTCCCATCCGCCGCGATCACTGGCGCCTATGGTTTAGAGTCAAGAGTAGTCGCAGCAATGGACGGCGAACAACGAGGCTTCTCTGCAGCAATAGGTGACGAACAATGCCTGCATACATCAGACGAGGTGTAACCATCCTCCATTGCTGCCCAAGTGTCGTGGATGGTGTTGTGCGCGACCTCACTGCCATACGATGCAAGTGCCTGTCTTCACGCTCGGTCGAGCGATTTCTAGCTCCAGGCCCTGTACGACGATGCGTAGAACCTTCTGATGTCCATTGACGCCATGTACGCATAACGGTAGTTGCGTTACGCCTCACGCGTGTAGCAGTATCACGGTATGATAAACCACCTCTGTGTCCAACGATTCTACCTCTTTCAAACACCATTGACGCCATGTACGCATAACGGTAGATGCGTTACGCTTAACGGCGTGCAGCAATATCAGGGTATGATAAACCACCTTCTCTGAGTCCAACGATTCTACCTCTTTCAAACTCCATTGACGCCATGTACGCATAACGGTAGATGCGTTTCGCCTAACGGCGTGCAGCAATATCAGGGTATGATAAACCACCTTCTCTGATTCCAACGATTCTACACTATCTACCAACAAGTAATTGGACAACCTGCAATCGACGATATCTGCGGTCCTGATATACGTCACGTCCGCCGCCGTTAAATATCGTGTGGTAAACAACAACGCAACCAGTCGCATGCAAGATGCCACGCAGTTCGGAGCTCTCTGATTTCGAGAAAGGTGTAATCGTCGAGTATCACAGAAATGGCCGATCCATACGTGACATATCCAGCGAGTTGAAGTACCCAAAATCGACAGTGGCCTACGTGATTGGCAAGTGGAAGATGAGAAGTGACTATCGGAATGTGTCTCCACCCGGCAGACCCACAAAACTGGGAGTTAGAGACCGACGGGTGCTGGCCAGAGAAAATCGGAAGAACCGCACCAAATCGATAGGCCACATCCGCGAGGAGTTTCAACAGGCATCCGGGAGTGTTCTTTAGATGAATACCATCCGTAAGGGAGCCCATCTGCTCGGTTATAATGGACGTGCTGCCACCAACAAGCCTTTGATCACCAACTCCAATAGCGCTGCTCGGCTAACGTGGTGCAAAGAACGTCGACAGTGGACCGTTGAACAGTGAAAACAGGGTCTCTGGAGCGACGAATAAAGGTTCACCCTCTACCGTTCGGATGGAAGGGTCTGGGTTTGGCGTCTGCCTGGAGAACGCCTTCTGCCGGAATGTATTGTGCCAACTGTGAAGTTCGGCGGCGGTGGAATTATTCTATGGGGGTGTCTCTCCTTGTATGGCACGGGACCCTTAGTCGCAATTCCTGGTAGACTCAACGCCGAGACCTAATGCACCATTTTGGATGACAATGCGCTTTCTACGTTCTGGCAGTTTTACGGGGTGGACCCATGTTACTTGCAGGATGACAATGCCACCTGTCATGTTGCGAGGTCCACCATGGCTTGGTATGGGGACAATTTGGTTAATCGAATAGACTGGCCTGCTCAGAGCCCGGACCTTAACCCTATCGAGCACCTCTTGGACGAGTAGCAGCGTCGACGTAAGGGGTGCCTCCACCGTCCGAAATCGGTGAAGGAACTGACCTGTCTTCTCCAAGCCGAGTGGAAGAAAATATCGCTAGCCGTCGTACAACGCCTGGTTGAGAGTATGCCCCGGAGGGTCGCAGCTGTAATCGCCGCTCGTGGAGGCTCCACCAACTATTGAAGTTGAAAAAACTTCGTTTTCTTTTGCTATCACAGGTGTCCAATTACTTGTTGGTAGATAGTGTACCTCTTTCAAACTCCGTCAAGTGCTCCTATGGTTGCCTCGTTCTCCTACGCGGCATGTTTGCATATGGAGAAATGCGTACGGCTGAGTTTAGCGGTAACAAGTTTAAAATCCTGCTCTTAGTACGCCTTCATTTATATCCTCTGATGTGACGTTTCCGAAGGTGCTGCGCGCGCCTCACATTTGCATATGCGCTGCAATTGTAATCATTTGCATCTCCAATGGTGCCATATCCACATTGCAAATTTCGTGCAAATCCGATCATTTCTTCTTGGTGTGGCGATTTCCGTTAAATTATGTGTTAAAAATGATGATTTAATCATTTTTCGCTAGATGGTCTGTCTTACTCTTAAAAAAAAATGCTCTATATTTATAGGTAGTACAAAAAGCATTGCTGGAGTTGCTGTTTGTACACAGAGATGCGTTACGCGCCACCATTGCAAACTGCAAGGAGTATGTCATCGGATTATGTTCCGCCCATTTGTTAGTTCAGTAGAGCACGCAACTCATTCAACACATTCCACGACCTAGAATAGCATCCATTCATCACCATCGGAACTAGAACGACATCGAGGGACCTTCATTAATATAACCTGATTATTAATCTGTGACAGGGTTTGCCTGGGTAAAAGAGTCGAATGGGGATTTTTTATGAGAACAAAGAAATCAGATGACAGCCCATAAAAACTTATTAACTGCCGTATCGCAGTTTCTCCATAAAGCGAAAGTGAGAATTGCTGCAAGTACCTTTCTCAAGTAAATCATATAGCAAAACTTTTTTTTCTTTCTATCTTTTTTCGAAGTTTAACAGCAGCTTTGTTATTTATTGAGATATCTAAGCCGAGCACTATTTCACTGTCAATCTACATATTTCTTTGATGTGAATGAAAGACATCAAAGTAGCCTAGTTCCTTCTTTGAGAAGTAGCCATTACACAAGAAGGAGGTATGCAAAAAGCAATATCTAGGACGTGCATGTTTCAATGGATACATAGATTGTAGAGGGAGCATCTGGAACTCAAGGCCTACTGTCCCTGAAAAAATGCGTATTCATCGAAATATGCATGTTTGGCGGAGGGGTTTTCTTTTTAGATGTTTTTCTCATGTATAATGATAACCTTCGGAAGAACGAAACCGACTTCTTTGATGTTTAAGTATTTCGGCGTAAATATACAATAATGTTGTTTAACAGATACCAGCAAGCAAAACCTATGTATAACGAGACGTTTGATACAGTGCCAACATTTTGTTGAGTTCTTTTGGCTTACTTACGTTTATATATTCACTGACGGAAAAAAAAATCCCAACACCAAGAAGGGGTTGTGTTAGATAAACAACAGTTATTAGGCGGTGCGAGTACATCTGTAAGATGACGTCTATGCAAATTTCGCGCTCGGCGCATACGTATGGTGCTAGTAGCGCCCGTCGGAACATGCAAAGCAGGTTTGCTGTAAATACGCGCTGTAACGTTCGTGAGCGTTAGTTATCATTGAGATTCGAAGTAGGGTGTTCATGTTAGTCAAGAATGCCTTTAAGAAGACGAAGAAGCCATTATCAACAGCTCACGGAGTTTGAACGAGGTCGTGTAATAGGGCTACGAGAAGGTGGAGTTTCTTTCCGCAATATTGCAGAACGACTTGGCAGAAATGTAGCCATTGTGCATGATTGTTGGCAGCGGTGGTCATGGGAAGGTAGTGCCTCAAGACGACCGGGTACCGGCCGGCCACGTGGCACTACTGAGAGGGAAGACCGCCGTGTATGGCGTATGGTCGTGGCGCATCGTACCGCGTCTGCAACAGCAATTCGAGCTGCAGTTGCCACCACAGTGACACAACGAACTGTTACAAATCGGTTACTTGAAGGACAGCTCCGAGCCATACGCCCTGTAGCGTGCATTCCACTTACTCCAAACCACTGCCGTTTGCGACGTCAGTGGTGTCAAGCTAGAGCTCATTGGAGGACGGAGTGGAGATCTGTTGTGTTTTCTGATGAAAGCCGGTTCTGTCTGGGTGCCAGTGATGGCCGTGTGTTGGTTAGAAGGAGGCCAGGTGAGCGCCTGCAACCAACCTGTATGCGGCCGAGACACACTGGACCTACACCTGGAGTTATGGTCTGGGAAGCAATTTCCTATGACAGCAGGAGCACTCTCGTGGTTATCCCACGCACCCTGACGGCACAGTTGTACGTCAGTCTGGGGATTCAACCTGTTGTGCTGCCATTCATGAACAGTATTCCAGGGGGTGTTTTCCAACAGGATAACGCTCGCCCACATACCGCTGTTGTAACCCAACATGCTGTACAGAGTGTTGACATGTTGCTGTTGCCTGCTAGAACACCAGATCTTTCACAAATCGAGCACGTATGGGACATCATTGGACGACAACTCCAGCGTCACCCCCAACCAGCATTAACCATCCCTGTATTGACCGACCAAGTGCAACAGGCATGGAACTCCATCCCACAAACTGACATCCAGCACCTGTACGACACAATGCATGAACGTTTGCGTGCTTGCATTCAACATTCTGGCTGTTACACCGGTTATTAATGTACCAGCATTTCACATTTAAAATGGCTTTTCTCGCGCTTACAATAAGCTGTGATCTTGAAACCTTAATCGATTAAATACGTTACCTATACGAATGTATTGCCGCCATTTCATTCCTCTACAACTATTTTTTCGTGCTGTTAGGATTTTTTTCCGCCAGTGTATTTCATTTTTCGGGGATACCTTCCGTTTTCTTTTTTTCTCTAATGGAATCATTTTCGTAACTGTAGATTTTAATTGTCCAATGTCTGATGAAAGTTATAAAAACGAAAATATTTTTTTTAAGTACTAAAGTATATTAAAATATGCATACGGAAATATGCATATAAATATGCGTTCCGCGACGGTGGCGCAGTGGTCAAAAGATGGCCTCTGATCCTTCATCCAAAAGGGGTCCGGGTTCGAATCCCGGTGAGGCAAGGATGTTGTGTTTGTCTTACAACACTGGCTCTCTCCCTTCTCTAGAACCAGTGACCCTAAATTAGGGACGAGTAACTGCTTATAGCCCATTGAGTTGTTTGCGGTGGTCTTTAAACCTCCAATCAAATAAAAAAAAGAAAGGATATGCGTACCAAACAAATACTAATGGTAAAGCCGTGTATATTGGTTACCCCAAGTATACACTGATTTACCAATAGCATTCGGGCACTAGCATGTCGATTTGTAATCTTTCTTTACAGAATATTGAATATTGTGTGCTGAAAATTTATGACTGCTACTAGTCCTCACAGAATAGTCTGCATTGTTTTATTCTTATTTTGGAAATGCTCACCGCTATGTTCTACCATTCGGCCTCCAGTTCCGCTTTATTTGTATGGCAATCTCTTCTTCTACGCACCCGACGATTCAATTCGTTCCAGATATTCTCAATAGTGTTCAAGCCAGGACTTTGGGCTGGCAGGTCTAAATTTTTGACGCCATGTCCTCAAACTAATTTGCGATAAAGCAAGCAGTAAGCACGAAATAAGCCATATACCCGTATATGGGCAAGGCTCGTGCCTCTATCCTGCTGACAGAGGTATGGGCCTTCAACAAAGTATCACCTCGACGTTGGTAGTGTGTTATTGTCCAGGACGTCCACGTAGAACTCAACTTTCATGATTTTGTCTAAAACGATTAATGAGCCCAAAACGAACCGCAAAAAACAGCTCCACACCATCACGCAGACGCAACCAAAATTCGCTCTCGGCATGATTACAGTCTGAAAAGTACCTTTATATTGGCATCCACGACCGACCATCAGTCTGGTAGTACGATGACTCGTCAGTCCAAAACACAGTCTTTCATTGGTTTACAGTTCGAGATAGGCATTCTTTTTTTTATTTATTTTTTTATTGTAGGCTTAACGACCACCGTGAGCAACTCAGTGGGCTATAAAAGGTTAAGCTGTTCATTGAATCAGGAATGTTGCGTGCGTAGTTGGTAAAGAAGTGAAACTGTTGCTCTTTAAACAATAAAAATGGCGTTTTCTAGTCCAATAAATATGACAAACTTTTCCATCGCAAAACTGAATAATTAAAATTATACAGTTTGGAAATTTAAAATCCAAATGCTTCTCATTAAAGAAGATACTTGGAATGTAATTTCCCAAGAGGAACCAACAGTTAAAAACTAAGGACTGGATTAAGAAAAACGTGCAAGCGATGTCAACAATAATTCTACTTTTAACTGATGAAATATAATAAACGTCATAAATGAAACAACTGCACGAAATATGTGGTTAGCTTTGCAGAGAATTCATGAAAGAACAAATTTTAGCAGTAAGCTCTATTTGCTTAGACAACTGTATAGTAAAAAGGTACAATTTTGGTGTAATAAAACAAACCAAAATTGGGGTAACTATGAAAATATGCAAGAACACATCAACCAGATATTAGAAATTGCAAATAAACTAAAATCAATAGGTGAAGAAATTAAAGATTCACACCTAGCAGCTATAATGTTGTCTGGCCTGCCATCCACATATGACACACTTGTAACAGCTCTTGAAGCAAAATATGATGATGAACTAACATTAGAATATGTTAAAAATAAACTCCTCGACGAATATAATAGTCAAAAAGAGAGAGCACAAACAAACACAGATTCCACAACAGCATTTCAAACAAGTGACAAATCTAACAGAAATGCAAAAGAACCAAAACATTGTACATATTGCAATAAGAAAAGGTCACACTAAAAGTGAAAGCTGGCATACTTATACCTAAATAAACCTATTTATTTTAAATATAATAGTATTTGATTTTATATTTGACAGTAACTTACTTGCACTATAATAAATCATTTGATATGATCTTTATTTACAACGCATTTTATGTAAATAAGGATCAATACATGTTGCGAGGTTGAACAAACCAAAATTTGGTGTAATGTCGAACAGTAATTTGGCATTATGTCGAACCATAAGTTGGCGAAATGGTGAACCATAATTTGGCGTAAAGGTTGAACCATAATTTGGTGTATAATTTTGTGTGAAGATTGAATCATGATTTTGGTATTATGTTGAACCATAAATTGGGGTGAAGTTTGCACCATAAATTGAGGTGAACTTTGAACCAAGTTATGGTTGCAGCAAATTTTTCCCCTCATTACTCCATATTTTGGTTCAACCTAGCACCAAATTTTTAACAGTGTATTATAGCAATACATTTTTACTGAGTGAAGCAGTTTTTCTTGAAACTTTATTTTAAAAAGAGCTGGGTGGATCCTTATTTAAGCGAAACGGAGGAGTTTTTATCATAATTCATTATAGAAATAGTGAATGCGATTTTGTTTGTCCTAAGGCGACGTTTGAAGCAACTTCCTCTGGAGAAATAAAGCCCCGCAATCGTCACCTACGACGCGATGCCTCAGTGTCTCTTTGTCTCGCCGACGGGGTACTCAGTCACGTACATTTATTCAGGGTGACATTAAAAGACCTCGAAAACCATGGCAATGTCTGTTCCACTTCAGTGAAGGAGATCTTACTTTAACCAGTTAACTACTCTAACCAGGAGTGCTATATTTCTGAGCCGAGTGGGAACGAAGATCGCAACATTAGTTAAAGATTAAAGGTAATGACGAATCCACAGAAAGCTTGTTAGCTGTGCACAATCTGGAGTGTATTATGACGAAAGTGGATGTTCACAGACGAAAATAAAATTATTTTTAAATATGAAAGTGTTAAATGTCTGTATTAAACTTACTTTTGCCGAAAATACAAGAAAACCTAACTGAACACTTACTCTTATTATTTGCAGCACGCAGATCTCCACATAAATACACACTGAAGACACACGTATTGAATTATTAAGTTTATTTATGACGTACACCGTAATTTAACTTTCATTTTTAGTTTCTTTCTCTATGTGAATTTTGAGTTCATTCTGTTAAAGCGGTTTTTACATTAACGTCATATTTCCTCACTTGCTGAATGTATGTTGGCAATAGTTTTGAGGTCAGAGTGTGTGGTTTGTGCGTATTGATAGATCAGAACGAGAGATATGTGATGTTAAAGCAAGCAGCGAAAAGGGGTGAATGGAGTGGTTTGCGTTTTCGTGATATACGATATGTTGAATACTGCCACAAATTGTTTCTGTTGTTAGATGTAAGCTAGTCGAACCTAAGTTGATGAAGGCTCAGTATTGTAACTAATGTGGACAAGATTGTCTTTGATTAATTTGAAGTACCGTATAGCATGTTTATGTTGGTTTTTTTCACATGCCAAGTCCAATCACCCTTGGCAACAAAAACTCAGCGCCTTTTACAGTTGCGTATATCGCGCGATGCATATATGTTCAGATAAAGACAGTTTGGAAAAAGAACTTTATTTTCTTAAACGTGTTGCAGTACAGCGAGGATGCAACCCTTAGACATGGCTCTAGCAAAATTCCGGAAACCGAAGCCTATCTCCACGTTTGATGCGCCCATTACGAGAAAATTTGGCTATTATTCCATTTTCCCGAGACCTTGCCTTCAAAATTTCAAAAATTCTCAGAACCTTTCATTTTAAGGTGATTTTTGAACCCATATACAAAATGAGATTTTTAGGATCAAAGGACGATGTTGAAGACAAAATCTCGCGGGGAATTTATCAAATTCCATGTGAATCTGGCGTTTCGTATATAGGAGAGACCCGTACAGCCTTGCGTTTTTGATTGAAGGAACACAAGATCTACATTCGAAATTGTGACCTAAAGCAGTCATCGATGGCTAAACAGTATTACGAAAAGGACCATAAATTTCTTTTTGAGAAAGCAAAACTAATTGAAAAGCCAGATTCTACCACCAAACTTGATATTTTGGATGCTTTCCATATATATCAGAAGTCTTCGCAACTTGTTTTGACATGGCATCCACCCCATTTCTATCAAGCGCGTGGAAGCAACTAACCAAAACCCGTGACTGTAAACACCATTTATGATATCATATACAATTTGAATATTTAAGTGCCATTCGTCCAGATGAAGCTATTCGTTCAGCGAAACCATGCTCGACTTGAAAAAAATATATATCTGTGATCAACTACGCTGTATTATCTTAATGTATATGTTTATGCCTTTCCTGAAAAAAACAATAAAAAACATTTATGTGAATAATTGAAGTCTTTTCTCTTCTGGCCGTTGAACCGCCTAGCTCAGTGTATAATTAAAGGCTTTGATGTGCTAGCTATCCAGTGCTTAAGACTTCGGAGTTACAGTGCTTAAGACTTCGGATTTACAGGTCTTAAGACTTCGGAGTTACAGTGCTACTAGTTCAACCGACTAATAGTACTTAAGATTTCGGAGTTACAGTGCTTAAGACTTCGGAGTTACAGTGCTACTAGTTCAACTGACAAATAGTACGATACACAGTGTTTTAAATAGTGAAGTAGAAATGATTAAACGGAAAACATTATAGATTAGTCGGAAATAACTGGGGCGACAATTGTAAAAAATGATGACAAAAAGTAGTACCAGTCGTAAACTATAGCGGACAAGTTTGATTAATCTAGTATATTTTATAACAGAGAACAATCCACCAAATTTACTTGAGTATTACAGTCGCTGTTATCACCTCCGTATCGCGATTTTTCACCAGGCTAACTAAAAGCATTTCTAAACGTAACAAAGAAACTGAAGCTTCAGAACGTGACGCTGCGGAATGAAGAACGTAACCAAGAAATAACACAACCTGTATGTACACTGTACAGAAAAGAAAACTCAAAAGGAAAGTTAGATCTGGAAGTATAACGTCATACCTTTCGTAAGAAATTGGCAGGTACAAACGGCTACAGAAACATCTAATGAACCTAGCCAAAAGTTTTGATAATCACGGACATAAATCAAGCTGTTCTTTCATGCAATGTAGAAATTTGAAAATTTCATCGTCTTGGAAAGGGAGCAGAACCCGCATCTCCCGATTTGCGCTCGAGTATGCGGGGTCGGTTCCTGTTCCAGGACGATGAAATTTTCAAATTTCTACGGTTACATGGAAGAACAGCTTGATTTATGTCCGTATTAATTACTCCATGTGTTTTCAATTTGATAATCACGTTTTCGAAATTTGAGTAGGTATGAATATTCTAAAGATGACTATTTGGCCTAATAAAAATACATACACTAGTGTCCAAAAGTAAGGTCCAGAAGGCAATAGCGGGCATATAATCCGAAGCGAACAATTAAGTGTTAAGATGTTCACACGACATATGCCAATGGACACAAAAAACAAATTCCCCTCCGTGAAATGTGCATATCAGTCAGCTAAATGCTATCCAATACGTAAACTTAGTTAGATACTTAAAGCCGGCGTAGATTTCCCGTTGACAGCGCATGTAAGAAGATTTCCGACGGCTGCAAATACTTTCCTCATGTCTCATACACATATATTCCAAGGTGTACAGTGGCAAGCGATAGGGCGACTCGGCGGAGCAGGCCAGTCACAAGAAATATCTACCCCAAAGTCTATTCACGGTTATAGCAGCAATTCAGCAACACAGGTGGGGTGTAACGAAGGTCTGGCCAAGGTGGTCCAAGGCGTATGATATCTCGTTTGGACCGTTATGTTGCTTTTACTGCTTGGCGTCATAGGTCCTATACAGTCCGACCATTGTCTTCTGAGCTCTTCCGTCTCACTGGGGCTACGGTATCAAGGCAAACGATATATAGAAGGAATTGGCTTTTACGCCAGGAGACCATGGTTTGTGTCCCCGCTGAACACATCTCATTGGATAACTCGTTTGAACTGGTGCCCACAACATCGTTCGTGGAGTCCAGACGAGTGTACCGGTGTTCTTTTACGGACGAGTCGAAAGCCAGTCTACAAACGGATTCTCGTAGGCACTTCATGTGGAGGGAACAGAAAACTTATAATGATCCTGCCAACGTCCTAGACTTCTTCGGAGGCGTCGTCTTCTCGTGAGGAATGGCATTTTGTTCAACACCCGTACATCACACCACGTGTTCGCAGGAGTCAATGTGAATGCTGAGCACTATGGGCTCAAGATCCTAGGACCCTGTGTTAGCCTTTCTCAGGGATCTGTTGGTCCTATGTTCCTTTTAATGAGTCAAAACGCTCGCTCGCGCAAGGCTCAGCTAGTCGATAATTTCCTGCACAGCGAAGATATTCTGCGTACTAATTGGCCAGCCCGGTCTCCAGATCTAAACCCTATAGACCATGCCTAGGATGCTCTGGGACGACACGTAGCAGCTCTTCAGCCCTTCCCGGAAGCTTTACCGGGCTACGCACTACCCACATCAAGGAATGGAATACTTTGGCCCCAGAGTTCATCAACAACCTGGTAATGAATATGTATTGTCGTTGTGAAAGTTGTCTGTCCGTACGTCTGGTCACATACGTTATTAAGACATTTTCAGGTTACGTTCTTACATCTGATTTTGGTGATATTTGCGGATGTGACCCTATATACGCAAAATGTGTACACATGCTAAACGTCCCCCCCCTTCTGTTACGTATTTTCCTTTATATCCCTTGCGAATGCCTTCCGGATTTTGATTTTGGTCACCGGTTTAGATAACCTTCATTGCAATTTTTTTATGTAGATATTCAGTATTTAGTTCAAATACGACGTCTTATCTTTGTCTGGGTAGTAACGCCATAATGAATCAATTAACTAAATTAAAAAAAAATGTGAGACCCACATAAATGCAAATGCAAATAAAAAAAAATAGCATTTTATTAAGAAAGACTCCTCTTGCCTCAATGAATTTGTTATAGAAAGCCACCTCTTGACTCGTCCATTTATGAAATTCATGCCTGCCAGACAAAAATAAATTAATCTATTAGAAAACATAATGTTCAGAGTATGAGATTTAGATTGTCAGCTTACTTAGCATTTATCCTAAAGCAATACAAATGTTCTACAACTCTATATTTCCTCATTAATTTGACTTTTTAACTTTCCTATCCGAACACCTGTTCATTCCTCCTTCGAAGGCGGCTGAACCTAGGCGTCACACATTTTTCCGTCTTCCGGGTTCAGTTGAGGTTACATGCTAGCGACTACACATTTTAGGAACCCTATAATCAAAAGATGCTATCGAAATTATTGGAGTGTGTGCTTCAAAATTTCGAATTTTGCATTCTTGATTTGTTTAAGATGAAATGGGTTCGGCGTAAATATCCAAAATTTACACTAAATGCGACATTCTGTTCAGGGGCGTTTATAGAATGTTTTTATGTCTTCCAGGCTCGGTTTCTTCCCGTCTCGGTTCAGGGAGTGGGTAACGAAAAATGGGAATTTTAGAAATTCACCAGAACAAAAAAAAAATTAATGAAAAAGAAAAGGAAAACTTAAAGCATTTTTTCCTAACGTAGGTTGATCATTTTTATTAAATTAAGGCATTTTTTCCTAATGTAAGTCGCGTTTTAACCAAACACATAGAAAAAATGAAACACTTTCGGGGCATGGCTCCCTTGCCCCTCCCCTCTAAATATGCCCCTGATTTTCTCAGTATACTTAGAATTTTTAGAATTCGAAGTATTTTCAATAAACTCTCCGCTAAATCATTAGTAAAGTATATCTACTGGAATCAATTTGCTGATCAACTCGCTTTTGTTTCCAGTTAATTTTCTTACGAACTCAGAGAATGTACACGCAATGATTGTCTAAGTTATTATATCACTAAGCTGTTCTGTGAGATTCAGAGGTTAGCTCGACAGAGAAACACAGACTACCAGATAAATTTTTAACTGATTATTTACTTATTGTTGCCGTATCAAACGTTTCCATTAACAGCGATCTTGAGACACAACTCGGGCTTCACTGACATCCATCACACGACGTACACAAGACCGTCTATACTTTATACTCATAATCTTTTTCTCATGCAAACATTCCTGAATCTGATCCTCTCATGACTTCCTGGCCCTCCTCTGCCTTTCCCTCCTGCAACTTGGGCTAAAAAAAATTCTTAGTAAGCATCTCATCACTCATTCTTTCAGCATGGCCTAACCACCGAAGAATATAAGTCTCCACCATGCTAACAACATTTTACTTCACATTACACAACTGCAACACATCTTCATTCTTCACGCAATCAGAACGTGTCTTGCTGCGCTGGAAATGCTTTGTGTGCTAGAAATGCGTAAGTAACGCATTTTCTAGCAAACGACTCTTACCTTTCTTCTGTAGCACTCAGGTTTCACTGCCGTACATCAGAGTAAGAACAACTACATTTTCATGCACAGCCATGCGGGCGTCTCTTCAGTACCCATCATTCCTGTGAAAACGTCCTAAAGCAACTATAACCTTCAATGAAGAATTCACACGCCTACTAATTTCACCATCTAATTTGCCCTCTCTTTCAAACATGCTTCTTAAGCAAATACACAAACTCATTCACCTGATCAATCACTGTGCCATTTAGACTTATATTACATTCAGCGTTAACAGTTCTTCGCTCAAAAACCACAACTCTGGTTTTCCCTATAATTGTCTGTAAGTAATGTAATTCAAATTTATACTCAGTGATGATTTTGTGTCATTCGAAGATCATACACCATTTTCATTTGCGTTAACACATATCAGCATTATTTTTGTGGTTTTGTTATTCGGATAAATAAGCCACCGATGTTTCACGGTATCCTAAACTTAGGTACGGAATTTTGCCATAATATATCTTTTTTCGTTAACCGTAATAATATGAGTCGCTTACGTTCTGATAAGTTCTTTGCACTCGGTTGAAAAAATTGTTTGCTGTAGCGATGCAGATCCTTGTGTTTGGCAGGTTTATTAAATTTGCTTTGCAAGGTGGGGGAGTCGATAGCCCATGTTCTCCATTTATTTCAAACAATCCATTTTATGGATATTTCAAACTTTCTACTTAAGTAATAGAAAACTAATTTTGTCGAATTATAGGAATTAGATTTGTGGTGACTCGTTGCGAAGGCAATAAATTAAGTGGGGATATTAAAAGGGGAAATTTTATTGTCATCGATTTTGATGCACTCTCCTGTGAGCAAAGCTTCTCAGGACGTTTCAATCCCCGCCATGACACGTCTTTTTCTGCATGTGATCAAGGGCAAGTGATCGATCATGAGCTGTAATGGATGTCAACTACTGCCCAGCTTTTCCGGCTGTAAATATAATACATCAAATGACCAACCAGATGCGATCATGATATGTAACTAAATTTCTTGAATGCCCCGCTAGAATCTCTCATATATGCAAAAACTTTCATTAATACTGAGAGCGTTTGCAAAGTAATGCCTCCGTATTTATATACAAGCCCAGGGGCAAGGTATCAAATTGAAACAAAACAAGAACAAAGCACAAAATTTCTATTTTAATTCCCATAATTTTATTTTTAAACGTAGTTGTTCCCTTCACGCTCTATACAGGTACACGAACGTTTAATAAGTCATATATTGGGAAACGAATTTCCCAGAAGAAATAATTATTCCTAAATATAATACATGGCAAGCATTGTAATGCTATTATTGGCATATTTTCGATGTATTCCATGTAAACACTTCCTTCAGAAAGCTTCATCTTCCTGGAACGGGAATCGAATACGCACCTCCCGATTTCTGGTTCAGATGCTATTCATTACACTACTCAGAACAAGGAAATTCCAAGTTTTTAAAAACCAACAAGTTTTTTAAACCCGTCTCTGTAAAAATCTTCAGATAAATCAATGAAGAAAGAAATATTCCTCATAATACAAGGGAAATCGGTAGAGTATTCAGAGCAAACAGAATATAAATTCTGAATTTGCTTCTAAAAACTTACTGATCATAACTCTCAGAAAACTTGGAAATTGCATCGCCCTGGAACTGGAATCGAACCCGCATCGTCCGATTTCCCTTCGAGTTTGCTAATCGTTGTACCACCCAGGAAAGTGAAGTTGCAAGAAACTGAGACTAAGCAAACTTAGCTTAGGAATCTGAACATCAGATTTTCGTTAGTCGAAGCATTTTTGCTTCCTCATGGCGTTTTGACCCATCTCCCATCCAGAAAAGGATGTAGGTCGGTAATCTCCAGTACAAGAGATAAATCAATAAAGGAAGAGATATTCCTCATAATACATGGGAAATCGATAGCATATTCAAAGCAATAAAGGAAGAAATATTCCTCATAATACATGGGAAATCGATAGAATATTCAAAGCAATAAAAAAGAAATATTCCTCATAATGCATTGGAAATCGATATAACATTAAAAGCAATGAAGGAAGAAATATTCCTCATAATGCATGAGAAATCGATAGAATATTCAAAGCAATGAAGGAAGAAATATTCTTCATAATGCATGGGAAATCGATAGAATAATCAAAGCAATGAAGAAAGAAATATTCTTCATAATGCATGGGAAATCGATATAATTATTCAAAGCAATGAAGGAAGAAATGTTCCTTATAATGCATGGGAAATCGATAGAATATTCAAAGCAATGAAGAAATATTCCTCATAATACATGGTAAATCAATTGAAAATTCAAAGCAAGCAGAATATAAATTCTGAATTAACTTGTAACACTTACTGGCCATCCATGTAACAACTCTCATAAAACTTGAAAAAATCTTTACAACTCATTGCAGAGAAATCGTATTACAACCCGAAGACAAAGAGCCGAACACTTTCAATCTGTAGGACATTCAGTGTTTTAAAATTGAAACTTGGCATTTATTTAGGCAAAGCTAATTATATCTTAAAGCAAAATATGAATCTTTGGGTTAATTATTGTGCTCGTTCGAATTTTTTCATAAGACTATAACTGGCAGCTCCAGTACGCCCCTTCGTTACCTGCGCCCCGCTGCTGCGAGGGTGGTAATTAAGCTCCTGTCTCTGAGTTATTTTTCGATTTTCCCAGAGGAGCTCATCGACGTTTTGCCTGTTCAAATCGCAAGTTGCAGTTACGGGCCTCCCACTCCGAGGGTTATCCTTTACGGCCAACATTCCTCCACTGTGCTTTGAATTTTGTTTACCCAATGGCAAACAATGCTTATGTCCAAATTTCCAGAACCATAAACTGCTACTAATATAGCGAGAATTTCTTTGGGATATATGTTTTCATGAGTTAAAAGCTTTATAACAGATCGTTGTTTGACACCCGTCGACAGAGTTGAAAAAGAATCATCCATTTTAAACACCCTCTTAAGAACGTCACCCGGGTAACCATGGTTTTTAGCAAAGGCGGATATCCATTGTAGTTCTTGAGCTCTGGCAAGAACTACAATGGATATATGGTTTTTAGCAATCGGTATCCTCCTTTGCTAAAACCCATGGTTACCCGGGTGACGTTGCTAAGAGGGTGCATAATAAAGTAAGGTTTGCTATGTCAACTGCTTTGATTAGTGAACAAGTGCCTAAAAATATGTTGGATCTGTTGACTTTAATCCACATATTGTAAACCTTCTTACCAATAAACGTTCCCGTCATAAAATACAATTTGGAATACCATCATGCAATTTATATTCTATTATCCGCAACGATCGGGACAAAATTAACAAAAGGAAAAAATGGGTCGTGTATGTTATTCCTATGCTCGACACTACTTCTGGTGAACTAAATGATCATTATGTAGGTTCAACCAAATGAAATTCGGATTTCAGATGGAATGAACATAGATATAATTTAAAAATGAATCACCAAAGCACCTCTTTTGTAAGAACTGTAGGTGCTGGAAATTCCATCTCAGACTGGGACAGCGCTAAGATCACAAATACACCTAACTCTGTTCATTCCTTGTTATTTGCAGAAAGTCTCTATGTTTCAGCTTATGATACATGTTGTTGTAATGACGATTATCTATGTGTTTTATCTGAACACTGGAGGAATTTGGTTAAGATTTCGTTTTTTTTAACTGAATAAATGTCATCGTGCAATAAGACGGATTAATTCTTATTACTAGTATATATGCACGAATTAATAGTGTTTACCGAGAAATCCTGTGTCATGTTTCGTCGGGAGCCAGGAATACAACCCTGTCAGAGTTGTCATCCTGCCCAATGCTGTCGTCTTCACTATTTCTGTCGAGTGTAGTTGCGGGCATCGTTTTCAATTCATTTTGGTACTTGCCGATAATTACGTTGGATAAAACTGTCGCCAATGACATATCTTCCACCCCAATTAGCGTTTCATCGGTAAATCGCCGACTTATTTTGGCTTTTAGCAGCTCAACGACATTCAGGGACGACTAATGGTGGCAATGTTCATCATGTTCGAATAATTACGACAGCAGCTCACACAATGTGCGGTGTAATACACACACGAGTTGTTCATCTAGACGCTGTTAACTCCACGCAAGGTGGCGCAGTGGTCTAAGGCGCTGGCCTATGATCATTCGTCCGTAAGGGGTCCGGGTTCGAATCCCGGTGAGGCATGGATGTTGTGTTTGTCTTACGGCACTGGCTCTCTCCCTTCCCTGGAACCAGTGACCCTAAATTAGGGACGGGCGACTGCTTATAGCCCATTGAGTTGCTCACGGTGGTCGTTAAACCTCCAATCAAAAAAAAAAAAAAACTCCACGCAAACTACGCGACTTCTGACGAGTGTGTTTTGGAGGACAGGTGGCGCTGCCGGCATTTAACACGTTTTACACTGGAACGACTTACCCTACCGTTGTCCGTACCCATACCTGTACTCATATGCCACTTCTCGTGCGAATTGGAGCGTTCGAACCCTCACACACCCCTTGTTAGTGACGTGACGTCATCAGGGCCACCCCGGTGGCGCAGTGGTCTAAGCGATGGCCTCTGATCATTCGTCCGAATGGGGTCAGGGTTCAAATCCCGGTGAGGCATGGATGTTGTGTTTGTCTTACGGCGCTGGCTCTCTCCCTTCCCTGGAACCAATGACCTAAATTAGGAACGGGCGAATGCTTATAGCCCATGGAGTTGCTCACGCTGTCGTTAAACCTTCACTCCAAAATAAAAAATGTCGTCAGGAGACTAGCGTTTCCCTATTGTGCCTTGGATTGTGTAGCAGAGGATAAAGGATTAGAAGGCAGTGCTTATTACCTAATAACAAGTGTCGGTACTGCTGAGATGAGAGGGTAAAGGAATTGTTTTACAGTAGCTTTCTTAAAACCCGGCCACCATGTGAACTTTTCTCTTTGTAGAAAATTTTGTTGACCACTTGGTTCAGGTCATAGGCCGCTTATTACAAAGGCCGTTTCATAAAAATTTAGAGTAATTTCTTTTGAGTTAGTAACAGTGAAAAGGGGGGAAATAAGCACTCAGACGACT
This sequence comes from Macrothele yani, assembly GCA_039090855.1. Lineage (NCBI taxonomy): Eukaryota > Metazoa > Arthropoda > Arachnida > Araneae > Macrothelidae > Macrothele > Macrothele yani. The sequence goes on from CM077026.1 coordinate 91,708,479, forward strand.
AACTGAATTACGGAAGTATCTACGACAACAGTTTTTAGCAGTGGTAGATGGTTCTGGTTTTGTTATTGCGCAGTTGTTTAAGGTACGACTACATTTCACCATACAGCTATGGAAGTAAGTGATTCAGAATTAAGAAGTGAAATGCGTTGTGCGATAACATTTTGCTATCGTTTGAGTAAAACGGCTCCAGAAACAGTTAATTTAATGAAAAAAACCTTACAAAGATAACTGTTTGGGTGAGTCAACGACTTTTAGATGGCACCATGATTTCAAAAAAGTGCGGTTGTCGGCAGAACTCGCCCCTAGACCTGGTCAACCTGAAATTGTTGTTATGGAGCGTATTGTTAACACTCTGTGGTCAGTTCCGCAAGAAGATCGACGAATGACGTGGAAAGACATAGCGGCGTTAACTAATATTTCAAAAACGTCAGCATTCCACATTCTACGCCACAAAATACTGCTGCATCGTGTGTGTTCCAGATGGGAACCTCATTGCCTGGCGATAGAAAAATTGTTAGCCAGAATTGAGGTGTGTCATGAGTGAAAACAAATGATTGCAAAGGATCCAAACTTTCTAGACACAGTAATAACTGCCGATTAAACTTGGGTCTACTATCTCGACCCTTTCACGAAGCGCGCAACGAGTGTCTGGAAATCAGCTGGGAAGGAGATGATGTCATTTTTATTTGGTCATAAACGTGTAGTCTACCAGCATGTCGTTCCTCCACAAAATACTGACAATACTGAATATTACATTTCAGTCTTGAAGCGTCTGGGACGAAACATATCGATTAAGCGACCGGAACTGGTGGGCAAGTGGTTTCTACACCAAAATAACGCCCAGGCACAGGTGGTTGCTTGTGTTCAACAGTTTCTTTCAAAATACAATATTGAAATCAGGCCAGCCTGCCTACAGTCCGGACCTCACCTCGTGCGATTTCTGGTTGCTTTCAACAATGAAGGAGAAGTTCCGTGGCGACACAGATGCTGGCGTTATTCAAGCTGTACAGGTATTGCTAAACCAGCTTTCACACAATGCCTTCGCCATATGCTTTGAAAAAGTGGACTGAACGATGGGACATTTACATATCATCCGAGTGACGATACTTTGAGAAAGAATAACATATATTTTGTTGGATTTCATTTGTCATTTCTCCATTTCGTGTGATTTTACTCTCAGTTTCTATGGAACGGCCGTTGAATATTTTCCGTATAGTTTCGCTGCATAAAGTAAACTGACAGCCAAATACAGTAGCTTTACAGATTCAGTAACATGATAAGATAATTAACAAAATTTGCTATTACATGGAAGAAAAATGTGCTGTGAGAGACGATAATTGAGATTTTCATCATATGGTTTGTTTCTATCAAGGGTGATATGTCTTTTAGATTCTGCATTTGTAAGGTGATAACACAACATCTCACTCTACAAGATCCGGAAATTTTAAATTTGATCCCGGATGACTTCCACGAATCGGTGCCAAAAGTTAATTTCTGAACTAGGCTTTTCACATGCTTCATCACTTGTTGCGTAGACGCATCAATGAGTTTCCTAGCCGTGCTTAAAATGAAGATTCATTGAAGCAGCCGAGGCGTTATTCGTGCGGTGCGAATTCGCTGCAATTACCCGCCAGGACAAGTCCAGTGTTACCCTAGAGAAACGCGCTCCACCCTTAGGTTAAAACGTTATACCAAATGCAGCCCCAAAATCAAATGGCAACTGCATTTGGTATTAGCAATTGATCTAACCCCAGGGTGACTGCCGAACATTCCGAATTCCATCGTCGTTCCGGTGGATATCTTCGGCGGCTGCCGATGAAACAATGACTTACATTAAAGATGTAACACGCGTCTAGCATGAGAAAACGGCAGGCTGTGTGCTCTTCTGGTGATTATGGCCCCAGCATTTTAGCCTGAGGTGCGTCCATCTGCTGTTACTTGGCCTGAGTTATAAAATCGATCAAATTCGCAGAGTTCTCCTTTTGCGTTCTTATCTAACGTTACGAGTCGGTATCGACAATTTCCTGTTCTACTGAAAGCCTGCACGATTCGGTGGGAGTTTCTAATAACAACACCCTTATCGCAATTAAATTTGGATGATTAATCAAAACAAGCACTATGCGACGATAACGTGCAGAAGGCACCACAAACTTTCGAATATTGTGTTCCCTATATTCTGTCATTGGAGACGTTGCAATTCATAATTACATAATTATTTGTGTACTCTACAGGTGTAATTACCTAATACCAAAGAGGAGTGTTGTTGAAATAATGCAAACCCAACTAGAGTGAGGTACACAGGAATATACTAGCGCCGGACAGCGCCGCGATAGCTAACAAATTTTCCGAAGACGGTTCAATGGTTGAGATAAAAATTTGCATTTTTGTTGCCTTTCTTCATCCGAAGGATGCCAAAGCTTTGTCAAAACAGTTATTTTTGTTCCCATCTTCTGCTTTAGGCTATTAATATTACGATTATAATAGCAGTATAATTGAGTAACAACTGAATGAATTTGTCATTGGTGTACCACACCGGTGGTGGCGTAGATGCAAATTTTCTGCCCTTAAGAAAAAAAAATGCCCCAAACTCCGTTTCTGCTCCATTAGCAAAACTAACAAAGATAATAATAAAACAATAATATATTTTTACTTGTAAAACATCTATTTCGTTGAAAGAAATTCTTATATTTTTATAAATACATACATTATAAGTATTCAAATAAAACATTTTTTCTTACTTTTTGGCAAGATCTCTAATTATATCTTTGGTAACGATAAATGAATCTTTGGTATTTAATCCTTCTTACTTTTTGCAGTGGCTAGGTCTCTAATTAAAACTTTGGTATTTAATCCTTCTTCTTTCTTTTTGCATTGGTAAGGTCTCTAATTAATTCTTTGGTATTTAATCATTCTTCTTAACGTTTGCATTGACAATGTATCTAATTAAATCTTTTGTATTTAATCCTCCTTTTTACATTTTGCATTAGGAAGGTCTCTAATTAAATCTTTGGTATTTAATCCTTCGTCTTACTTTTTGCATTGGCAAGACCTCTAATTGAATCTTTGATATTTTATCATTCTTACTTTTTGCAGTGGCTAGGTCTCTAATTAAATCTTTGGTATTTAATCCTTCTCCTTTCTTTTGGCATTGGCAAGACCTCTAATTGAATCTTTGATATTTTATCATTCTTACTTTTTGCAGTGGCTAGGTCTCTAATTAAATCTTTGGTATTTAATCCTTCTCCTTTCTTTTTGCATTGGTAAGGTCTCTAATTAAATCTTTGGTATTTAATCATTCTTCTTAACTTTTGCATTGACAAGGTATCTAATTAAATCTTTGCTATTTAATCCTCCTTTTTACTTTTTGCATTAAAAAGGTCTCTAATTAAATCTTTGGTATTTAATCCTTCGTCTTACTTTTTGCATTGGCAAGGCCTCTAATTGAATCTTTGATATTTCATCATTCTTATTTTTTGCAGTGGCTAGGTCTCTAATTAAATCTTTGGTATTTAATCATTCTTCTTATCTTTTGTATTGACAAAGTATCAAGTTAAATCTTTTGTTTTTAATCGTTCTTTTTACCTTTGGCTTTGGCAAGGTCTCTAATTAAATCTTTTTATTTAATTTATAGTGAAAGATATTTCAGTCGTTCCTGACATATTTTATTTTGCAAATACTTTCTGCCTATTTTCATCTTGCTGAGTGATATTTCAGAAGTAGGTACTGTAAAAGGTTGTGATACAAAGGCCGTTCCATAAAAACTGAGAGTATTTTTTTGGGGTTGGCACCAATGCGAAGGGGAAAAATAAGCACGCAGACTACTAACTGAATTAAGAAAATATTTATGGCAACAATTACTAGCCGTGGCTAGATATTCTGGTTTTATAATTGCGCAGTTGTTTAAGGAACGTCTCCATTTCCCGATACAGATATGGAGGTGACTGTTTCAGAGGTAAGAAGTGAATTAGTTGTGCGATACAATTTTGCTATCGTTTGGGTAAAACGGCTCCAGAAACAGTTGATTAAATGAAAAGAGCTTACAAAGATAAATGTTTGGGTGAGTCAACGATTTTTACATGGCACCATGATTTCAAAAAAGGGCGTTTGTCGGCAGAACTCGCTCTTAGGCCTATTCCACCTGAAAGTGTTGTTACGGAGCGTACTGTTAACACTGTTTGGGCAATCCTGCAAGAAGATCCACGAATGAAGTGTGAAGACATAGCGGCGTCAACTAATAATTCAAAAACGTTGGCTTTCCGTGTTCTCAAATTACCGCTGCATCGTGTACATTCCAGATGGGTTCCTCATCACCTGACGAGAGAACAATTCTTAGCCAGAGTTCACGTGTGTCCTAAGTGGAAACAAATAAATGCGAATGATCCAAACTTTCTAAACACAGTAATAACTGCCGATGAAACATGGGTCCACTATTTCGACCCCATCATGAAGCGCACAATGAGTGTCTGGAAACACACAGGCCCTCGTCCTCCGAAAAACATTCGCTAAATCAAATAAGCTGGGAAGGTGATGATGATAATTTTCTTTGATCATAAAGGTGTAGTCTACCAGCATTCCATTCCTCCACAAATTACTGTCAATGCTGAGTATTACATTTCAGTCTTGAAGCGTCTGCGATGACACATATCGATTAAGCGACCGGAGCTAGTGGGCAAGTGTACCCTACACCATGGCCCGCTCACATGTGACTGCTTGTGCTCAACAGTTTCTTACGAAATGCAGTATTTAAATCATGCCACAGCCTGCCTACAGTTCTGACCTCACCCCTGTGAGATTTTTGGTTGTTGCCAACAATGAAGGAGAAGTTCCGTGGCGCAACATTCAACATAGATGCTGACGTTATTCAAGCTGTACAGGGGTCCCTAAAGCAACTTCCACAAAATGCCTTCGCTACATGCTTTGAAAAGTAGACTGAACGATGGGACCGTTGCATATCATCCCAGGGAAGATACTTTGAGAAAGAATAACATATATTTTGTTGTTCCTATATTTCTTCATTTTGTGTGATTTTACTCTCAATTTTTATGGAACGGCCGTTGTAGATATAACATAAGCTATGTAGAGACGTCTCGGTAAACTACGTGACAATTTGTTAAACTTCGTTATTAAAAAATTTGCGTGTTCTTTTATTGAATTTATTGATTTAATTTTTTTCTTTTGCGAAGCTACAGGGGTGTAACAAAATAATGGAAAGAGCTAGTGCGACTGGAAACACTGTATGCAAATACGAGACAACGGAAATGACGTCATCTGAGATGTGAGATATATACAGAGGTGCAGTACGATGTCGGCTATCACGTAGCAGTAGTCGCAAGTGAAATGTTGTGGAGTAATTGCAGACAGCGTCAGATCTCAGTGACCTGAAAAAATTTAAGATCATTGGTGCCCGTCTTGCAGGAGCTTCGTATACTAAAACGAAAGAAATCGTTGGCGTAACATGAGGAATTGTATCGAAGATTATAACTACCTATCAAAAAGAACATAGCGTTGCTTCAAAAGGTGCAAATTGTGGATGACGTACGGAGATGTCAGATGAGGATAGGAGAGTGTTCGCACTGATTGTATAACAGAAGATCAAGACCATGGCATCGCAAATAGCAACAGGTTTGAACACCAGTTGGAATGATCCTGTTTCCATCATAAAAGTTCCTTAAGAAAAAAAAATTCTATATAACAAGTGATGTGTAGCTTACAGTAGAAAAGCATTTGAAACTTGAGCAAATTTCTACTCTTTTTAATTCTTGTGAACCATTTATAGTTTGTGACGCACCTGCGAGCAGGACGCACACGTCATAAAGGCAGATCGCAGTCAGAACGAACGTCCGCGTAGCTCAATTGGTAGAGGGACTTATTCCGGAATGAGGGGATCCGGATTCGAGCCCCGGCGTGGACAAAAATGACGGAGACATTTACTTCGTTATAATGGCTCCCGAACTTTCCGGATGACCCGGCCGTTCAAAATCTCGCAATGGTGTGATGTTGTTTCCACACCGCGAGAGAGGAAAAATCAGAGAATCCCTTCTCCAGCGCTTCGAAAAATATATGTGTGTGATGTTGCATTCCACACACTAGATTGACTGGGAGTTCTCAGGTGCACGTTCTACAGCGGATGGCTGCCTGCAACGATTCATGGTCACGGCTGACCCGTGGGCCATGCCCCCGTTCCTCTTTCGGGGGGGGGGGGATGCGACGTACCTGCCAGCAGGACGCAAACGACATAAAGGCAGATAGCAGGCAAAACGAACGTCCGCGTAGCTCATTTGGTAGAGTGACTTATTCCGGAAAGAGGGGGACCCGGGTTCGAGCCCCGCGTGCACAGAAATGACGGAGAAATTTACTTCGTAATGAGTTCCTTAGTACTCACTTTCACGCTTTGAAGTGTCTGTAAATAAATAAATCACTAACCAAGTTGAAGACTTAAAAAGCTGAACGCTAGTTTCGCATGAGAGTGAAAGACGGTGCTCCATGAAACTACAGTCATGAGAAAAATGTAACAGTCAAAGCTTTGTACGGTTGATTTACCTTCTAATTAATTCTTTGTAAAAGAAAAGGAAATAAAACAAAATACCTGGAAGGTGCTTTTAGGAGAAAATGTGAATAAAATTAAGTGGCTTACAAAAAAAAAAAAATACGCACTATATACGGTGTTAATGTTTGGAATTTTAAAACGTTTTACTCTCTGGTTTACAAAAAATATTTTCTTTTACCACTTTGTGGAAAAAAAGAGCATTTTACTTCATACAAGATAAGAAACATCTACGTAAAAATTAGATCCCAGTTAATGCAGCATTGTTGCCGCTGTAATCACACATTCAACACTTGCAGACTCTATATCCTGATAATGAGGAAAAAAAACCAAGATCTTTCTGCTTCTGAGGTCCAGACTTGTAAGTGTATATTTATCTTGATCTGTGACCTCCCAGAGAAACTAGCTTTGCAAGATAGAGAAATCTATTTCGCCCTTTCCACATGAAATCAGGAAAAAATCCTTTCTCGCTTAGAAGTAACCTCGAGAAGATAAAAACATTGCAGAAATTATTGCTGTCGATTCAGAAACTGCCCATCAGTTTCGGTAACACTTAATTTTTCACAGAATATTGAACAGGCAAAACGCGCCTAATTTTAAAACCGTTTATATTGCTATTTCTCCCAAGTATGTCCGGATTGTCGCCGTTGTTTATGTAGCCTAATGTGCGCAACCGCGATTTTGGGCAGAAATGAAAACATTCCGACGGAAACAAAATGCAAGAAATACCAAAAACATAAACATAGAGGGACATTTCTCGGCACGTTTCCTCAAAATCGACCGTCGTCTAGGATTTACAAGATCACCAACTTCGGCAACAAAATTCTTACTTTCAGCAGATGAATCATCGGTTCTGTTAAGTTGTGAAAAGAACGTCGTGCAAAATGCTTCTTGAAATATCAGATTATAAGATTTATTAATATGGGGCCGAACGGTTTGATGCGAGTATAGGGAGATTTCTGATTGCTTCTTGATTATTCATAGCTGTTCTTCTCCGCGTATACAAAATTTGTTGTAGCGATAAAACCCAAGGTTCTAGGAAGATAATTCTGTAACTTAAAATGAACTAATTATCTTCCTACCAGTTTTAAGCGATCTGCTCTGCATTTAGACGTGTATGGTCCCCCAAGGAATAACGTTTAACGGGAGCTCCGATTTAAATGTGATGTGGTAATTACCAATAAAATGTTAGGCACTCGCGTGTGTGTTATGTGTGTTATGTAGACCCAACAATAAGATGTGTCATCTGATACAAATATGCAAAAGGACAAATTTATATATATAATGAACGTGATTTTCTTCGATAAATTTTTCGTATACTCATTAAATGGGAGAATAAATTCATGTACATTTAACAGTGGAATCTCCTTGTAAGGAATTCCGAAATAACGGTACTGAGTATAACAGTTTTGTCGTAATTCGTTCGGCTGCCATAAAGGATCATCTGAAATAATAAAAGAGAATGTGTATGTGCGGGGGCGGATTGGGATGACCAAACTAGTCCGAGAATTTTAGTCTTGCAGTCCACTGTTAAAGCACATGTATCTACAGTTCATGTTGAGGGGACCGGAAAGTAATGTCGTATTTTTGGGGCTAAGTTTGGGGAGCAGTTGTGAGGTGTTTATGCATGTTCAACGTAAAGTAAGTGCATGTACAAGTGAATGAACTATTCACCTTTAACTTATGCAGGTGTTTTTGTCTTCCAGATGTGCAGAACAAAATGAGTGACATAAAACACGAGGAGAGCCATGTTCGTCGTTGTATGCTGTATGAATTTCACAAGGGAAGCAATGCAACCGTGGCCACCAATAACATTTGCGCTGTTTATTCGAATGCGTTAAATGTCCGCAAGTGCCAGCATTGGTTCGCTCAATTCCGGTCGGGCAATTTTGACCTCTCTGATGCCCTTCGTGCAGGAAGGCCCATGGAGCTTGACAATGACCTGCTGCGTGCAGCCGTTGCGGCAGATCCTCGTCAAACCATTGATGAATTATCCCAATATCTTAATGCATCATGATCTACTGTTCAAGAGCACCTGCAACAGATAGGAAAGGTTTATAGACAAGAAGTTTGGGTCCCACACCAACTTTCACCTGACAACAAAGCCCAGAGTTCCACCATCTGCAACCCTTTGCTCAACCGATAGGAAAAGGGTCCATTTCGTCATCGAATCGTCACTGGAGATGAAAAGTGGGGTTTTCACGTGAACAACAAATGCAAAAGCCAGTGGCTTCCTCCAAGACAGACACCACGTCCTACGCCAAAACCAGACCTACACCCCAAAATAGTTTTGCTCTGTGTTTGGTGGGCTACCGCTAGCATATCTCGCTTTGAGCTCTTGGAACCCGGACAGACCGTAATGGCAGGCATCTATTGTCATCACCTAGACAGTTTGAAGCAATCTCTTACTATAAAACATCCAGTATTGGTCAACAGAAAGCGTGTCATACTCCAGCGTGACAACGCGAGACGGACCTAGCAAACTATCATAGATTTTGGCTGGGAGGTTCTGCCCCATCCCCCATATTCCCCTGACATTGCACCATCTGATTACCATTTGTTCAGGTCTCTGTCGCACTTTCTTAATGGGAAAAGACTCCACAATATTGATGATGTCAAAACGGGTCTCTCCGACTTCTAAAGTTTGGTTTCACGATGAGCAAGTGTGATCGATAATGATGGCGATTATATAATTGATTAAGAAATAAATTTCTTCTGTTACAAACAGTATTTATCTTTTCCAAAAACGACATTACTTTGCCCCCCTTCTAATACGTGTGTTCTTACAATATATCTCATAAATTCGCTTATGAAAAAAAGTTCTGGATAAAAGAGAACTCCTGAAATGTGTATTGTAAAACGAATTCTGTCGAGGGCAGATTTTAACAACAATTTTTCAGTGAAATAATTTTAAAAACTCTTTGATGATTAAATGTCATCAAACCATGATCAAAACGGGGTGGGGTATATGTTGTACCAGGTAATTGTTTTCCTTCAGAAATTTTTTTGACAAGTGGAATAAAATGTCATGAGTCTCTTACAGACCCCATTTCCAATTAAATCACTGTGAAGGCCATTCTGAAAAGCTGATGAAAAAAGTTCTGGATGAAAAAGAACTCTTTAAATGTGTATTGTAAAACGAATTCTGTCGTGGGAAAATTTTAACAACAATTTGTCAGTGAAATAATTTTAAAAACTCTTTGATGATTAAATGTCATCAAACCATGATCAAAACGGGGTGGGGTATATGTTGTACCAGGTAATTGTTTTCCTTCAGAAATTTTTTTTTTGACAAGTGGAATAAAATGTCATGAGTCTCTTACAGACCCCATTTCCAATTAAATCACTGTGAAGGCCATTCTGAAAAGCTGATGAAAAAAAGTTCTGGATGAAAAAGAACTCTTTAAATGTGTATTGTAAAACGAATTCTGTCGTGGGAAAAATTTAACAACAATTTGTCAGTGAAAAAATTTAAAAAACTCTCTGATGATTAAATGTTTAAATGTCATCAAACAATGATCAAAAAGATGTGCTGTACCAGACAATCGTTTTTCTACAAAAAAATTGTTTTTTTGACAAGTGCAATAAAATGTCACAAGTCTCTTACAGACCCCATTTTTCTGTAAGGAACATTCTGAAAAGCTGATGAAAAAAAGTTCTGGATGAAAGAGAACTCTTGGAATGTGTATTATAAAACGAATCGGAAAGTCACAAGGAACAGAGTTACAAAGGGTGACCAAAACGTCCTTATTTATAACTGGAGAGCCGCTCCTGTGGCGCAGTGGTCTAAGCGATGACTTCTGATCATTCGTCCGTAAGGGGTATGGGTTCGAATGCCGGTGAGGCATGGAAGTTGTGTTTGTCTTACGGCACTGGCTCTCTCCCTTCCCTGGAACCAGTGACCCTAAATTAGGGACGGGCTACTGCTTATAGCCCATTGAGTTGCTCACGGTGGTTGTTGAACCTCCAATCAAAAAAATATAAAAAAATAACCGGAGAAGGCAGCATCCGGATCCGAACGCTTAAACGTGCTCATCCGACGCACGGAGGATTTTTAGTGGTTTGAGCGTTCGTAGCTTCCTGGAATCTATCCTGAGACTTTTCCGTGGAAGTCAAAATCGTTAATCACTAGGCCCTAAGCGGCCCACAAAAATATTTACTATGCTGCTTCTATTAGAACTAGAGTGAAAAGCGAGAACGCGTATGTGAGCTTGAACGTGAGTTCAATGCCACTGGCATCACTATTTTGTCACGTGTACATCAATAAAAGGCAATCAACTTTGCTTATTTGTGCATCGTTTCTCCATTGGCTGTCAAATTTTACCTGACAACGAATTTACCTCGTTCTCGCGATGCGTACAGCGCTTCACTACCGTTCCGACTTGGGTAAATCATTTTGCCTACGTTTCGTATAGGACTGTACAGGGCTCGCACATTCTTTGCATTCCGTTGGAAAGATGAACTTCATGACTGCAGCTAGAAATTCAATCTAGAGCATTCAATGTTTCTGAAAACTCATTTTATCAAATTTTTGAAAATGACAATCCGTTTTTTTTGGTGTAAATATGAGAAGACTGGAAAGTAAGATAATATCCAAAAACTTGAAAACTTCATCCTGAAGCAGGATCGAACCTGCGTCTGCCAGATACCGCTCGGGTATGCTAATCCCCACACCACCCAGAACGACCAAGTCTAAAGTTTCCGATTAATTTCAATATAACCAACACATGATTCGCTAGTCGGAGCAGCAGGCATTCATATATATAGCTAGCAAACTGGAGGTTAAGAATCCTATCCCGTGACTGCCAGGAGGAGCAGATAAATCATGAATGGAGTACGGAATTACATCAAACAATACAAATTTTGAAGATGACAATCCGTTTTCTGGTGTAAATATGAGAACGATGGTAAGTCAGATAATACCCAAAAAACTTGAAAATTTCGTTGTCATGGGAATCGAACCCGCTTCTCCAAGATAGCGCCCGGGTATGCTAACCACTACACCACCCAGAGCGACCAAGTCTCAAGTTTCCGATTACTTTGGATATATTATTTGTCATCATTGTCATCTTCAAAAATTTTTAGTATATGGTGTAGTCCCGTAAACAAGAATGCCAGTTACTTCGACTAGTGAATCCTGTGATAGTTATATTCTAATTAATCGGAAATTTGAGACTTGGTCATTTTGGGTGGTGTAGTGGTTAGCATACCCGGGCGATATCTGGGAGACACGGGTTCGATTCCCGCTCCAGGACGACGAATTTTTGAAGTTTTCGGATATTATATGACTTACCATCTTTCTCATATTTACACCAAAAAACGGATTGTCATATTCAAAAATTTGTAGTATATGGTCTAATCCCGTATTTCATTCATCGTTTTAATCAAGTTGTTTTTGACAGGTTTTTTAATAAGATATGCAAATCCAAAAGTATGCCATTCGGTAAGATTATGAAATAATATTTTCGAATTAAACCAGTTGTCGAATATTAGAAATGCGCAGCCCTTCTGTTAATACAGTATAACGTAGATTACCAGAAGAGAAATGCATTTCAGAACTCAGTGTGAATAAAGAATGTCACCGTGAAAACAGAAAGTTATGAAAATGGTGAATTTGGGTTTAAAACGAACGACAATGAAACAAAATTATGCCTCCCTGAAAAACAAGGGAGAAAACGTGCAAAAGTAAAATAAGAAAAACGAGGAAGTGGGAGTCATAAAAACAACAGCAACAAAATTGCAGGAATGTAGTATCTTTTAGCATTTTTTATTCTTTTAATATATCTCAAAAAATTTCAGTGCTGCTTTTTGTTGCTGATTCCTTGGTTTGCTTCGGTAAGCTACCAAGAAATTCCGATACGCCTCAAACAATACGGCACTGAAGGTGCTTAAATGCGCTGAAAAACAAAAAAAAAAAAAAACGAAAAAAAAAAAACAAAAAAAAGTCTTGCCCGTTTCCCTTTCGCCGGATGATTAATCTGTTTAAAACTGGGTTGGAAGAAGCGCATATGATGTAGATAAAAATTTAGCTCATCATAAAAAAATTCGTAAAAGGAAAAAAAAAACTAGTAGCAACAGTCTGCAGCTGATTATTTTTTTCCCTCTCATTTCTCTGCTTGTTTTTCCTTCTGTGTTTCAAATCATTCTTCCATAAAATGTGAAAAACAAAACTGAGGTGCAAGGTACGCTTCATAATTATCCAAAAGGGGAAGTTTTAAAAAACACGGTTTCTCGTGTTAAGTAAATTCATATTTATTAAGAATGCAAAATATTAAAAAATGTTATATCACTGAGGAACCGGGTAAGCGCATGCTTCTTCTGCCTAACCAATACAAATAAAAACTGAAAATTACCGAAGCTTTAATATTGATACAATGTAAAGTTATCTCTAATAAAGAAATGAAATAATCTGTTCTCGCCATTGAGAAACGAAATGATTTTTTGATATTTTACACTAAGCAAATATCAAAAAACATTTCTGTTGTCTCAAATTTTTGTTCTTTTACTATATCATCAACTTAATTGGGTGTATTGGTTTCTTAATGGAACAGTGTTTTCCGTGTTTTGGATAAATTTATATATTGGTCCATGTTGATAAATGCCAATGTTCAGGCGTCACCATCAACTTATAAAATAGGCTGCATTTAGAATGCATTTGCACTTCTTACTTCCATTATCCGAGTGGTTCGCAAGGTAAGCACCGGATTCGGGAATTTGAATCCTAGTTGCGACTCTCATTTGGCCTCGCGGGCCACTGATGGCCCAGTGGTCAACTTTCGTGACTGTCACGGAAAAGTCTCAGAGTCGATCCCAGGTAGGTACGAACGCTCGAGCCTCTAAGTATCCTCCGTGCGTCGGATAAAAAAAAAAAAAAAAAAAAAAAAAAAGACATCCGAAACTCCTCCGGCTCTAAACATTTCGAAAAAGGGATTATCAATCTGTGTGATAATTCAATAGCTTGAAACTTTAATTGCAAAAAGGAAACAGCTCGCAATTAACTACGTATAAAAGAGAAAACATGCTAGAGTAACTATCGAGAAGTAAATTCGGAGCTGAAACGTAATAGAAACCTAATGTCGATATGCAGTAAAAATAAAACGGTCTAAAGTACTGTTTGAAAATCGGAAACATTAAACACTTTTCCCAACTCTGCCTATGAAATCAGTAGACCTATTCGGAATGAAATTGTGATTATCTACAAAAAGTCCAGAATACACGTAGCGTTTCCGAAAACTGAGGTGACACATTTATTTTCTCGATAATGGGGAAAGGGAATGAAATGAAATGCCACAGAACCATTCATAGTTTGAAAAAGACAGTCGACGCAAGGTGGCCCTACAGTCGCTACAAAACAAATTCCAGCTGCAATATGGAGGCCACTGTGAGAGTGTGGTCCAAAACAGGTACGTATGCAAGGGATTCGCTAGGTTAAGAACAGTGAGTGATGAGGCGGCTAAAAAAACATGATTTTTTCACTACTTCTTAAGAACCGCATCCCCCTCTTCTGTTATGGAAAAAAACCCCTAGAATTTTAAAATTGATAGTTGTCTCTTTTTATTTGTTAGCGTTTCAAATTTAAAGTAATAAAAGTTCATTTAATTTCACTTACAACCAATGTAACACCAATATCGTGAATTTTAGGATTAATTGTATCGCAATATTCATATTAATACTGTATTTAAATGTTGATCTTTTTCCAATCTTCAGTGGGGTTTTGAGAATACGGATATGCCGCACAATTTGTTTACCACAGTGCAGAATACTGATCAGTGTTACAGGGGGTTCACCTTACTTGTGTTTAGGAGGATTGTTATTTCTGGCCTTTGTTAGGATGAGCAACAGATTCTGTATACAAACAGTATGGAAGCGAAACGTTTAGTTATGTATTTCCCGCGGTATAAACAAGGGGCAGAGTGAAAAGTTGATCCTATGTGTTCTCTGCGAGCTGTCTGAAGAGTCTCGTTTATTGGAATGACAACGGCTTGGGACGCTAGAATTCGGAAGGAAGAGCTCTAAATCTCAAAAGCGTCCAACCATGAACGGTTGCACGCTCAGAGAATTTAGATGCCGGACTCCTACGTTAAGGACAATTAAAAGTTATAAAGAGACTAAGATCAGGGCAAGACAAACACCACTGTTACACACAATTCAAAGTCTGGCACCTAAAATCTCTGAGGGTCCAACCGTTGTTCGCGTTTAACAGGCGCATACAGTGTTGCCAAACCTTGAAAAGAAACCGCGGTTAAAAAAGTAAATACTATACGAACAGCATTTCACATCCGATCATCTACGGGACGCTTCCTTCAGCAAGAGACGGCATCTTACGCGCCTTTCTATAGCATAGAATGTGAAATGTAAATTTGTCATTGACTCTATTGTCTCCTTTCTTTATTTATATTTTGTTGTGATTGATCATTGATATAAAGTAACTAATAATCATATTGCGAACTTCGTAAAGGCTTACTGGCGGCGCTTCAGACTGAATGGTAGGTCTACACTCCCCCCCCTCCTACCCACTCCCTTCCGAAATGGACCAGCGACGCACGCGCAGGTATCCGTGAAATTATTCGTTTTCAGTAAACAAAAGGGGATTCATCAAAGTTACAATCTGATTTCTACGTATTGAGAAATGGTGATGTCAAAGAGGTTGGTGTACTTTTGTCGCAATGAGTTTAAATTCAAACAAAAAAGATACCACCGAATTTTCGGGTGTAATAAGCACGTCTTTTGAATCCGTTCTGACACAAATTTAATTTATCAAAGCTATTAAAAGTCAATGGAAAACAATAGTATCTGACGGAAGAAAGAAGTTTTTCAATCGGGTTTTTAATCCCTCAGATATTGCTCTAAACGGAATCGTAAGCTTACTCCCTGTGGTTGCAGATTTGTGCGTTAAGAAAATCATGAATTTATATGAGAAACATTTCGCACAGGAAACGCTCTCCGACACAGAAATAGTTTATCAAATCGTACTCTTAGAAACAGAGATATCGACAAAAATAAGATGTGACTTTACGTCCTCTGGTGGGAGAACCATGCATTATTTTAGGAAGAAAGTATTCTCAAAAGGTTTTTCCATATGAGCGGTATCGGTCCAAGAAATAAAAAAAAATTAGTCGAGTTTTTAGGAGCCCAGATTTTGCTACAAATACATCAGAAGCAGAAATTAACACTTATGCCCCACTGGTGGCCAAACCATTCTTTACCAAACATTAGAATATATATGAAAAATATCTTCCATCAGGTGTTGTTTGCGATACAGGATGAATTTTTCAAATCAGAGTTTTAGAAGCAGAAATAACGCAGAAAACGCAATTGACCTTTGTGCACCCGTAGCGAAAAGTCTATGATATACTTGAAAATTTTGAATTTATAAGAAAAACATTTCGCATCGTAAACACTATCAAAAAAAGAAGGAATTTTTCAAATCGGACTCCTAGAAGTATAGATATTGACAAAAATAAGATATACATCTACGCCTCCTGCTGCAGAAACCATGCATTATTTTAAGAAAAAATATTTCTAAAAGGTTTGTCGACATAAGTAGTATCGGACTACAAACGGCTTTCTTTTCAATCGAGCATTTAGAAGCTCATATTTTGCTGCAAGTACATCAGAAGCGGAAACTAAGATTTACGCCCCCTGGTGGCCAAAGCATTTTTTTACAAAAATTAAAAATTATGTGCAAAGGATTTCCCATCAGGAGCTGTATCCGGTGTAGAAAGAATTTTTCAAATCGGAGATTTAGAAGCAGAGGTATAGGGGGGAAAGTAATTTACCTTTACGCCCCCTAGCGGAAAGTCTATGGATTACCTGAAAATGTTGAAATTATATGAAAAACATTTCACACTGGAAACCCTATCCAACAAAGAAGGAATTTTTCAAATCGTACTCCTAGAAGTAGACATATTGACAAAAACAAGATTTACATCTATGCCCCCTGGCGGAGAAACTATAGAGTATTTTTAGGAGAAAATAATCCGAAAAAGTTTATCGGTATGAGTGGCTCAGTCCACGAAAGAATTTTTTGAATCGATATTTTAGAAACTCAGATTTTATGGCAAATGCATCTGAAGCAAAAATCAAGACTTACGGCCCCTGGTGGCCAACGTATTCTTTATCAAGAAATTTAAATTATATGCAAAATATTTTCCATTAGGAGGTGTATCCTCTGAAGAAAAAGTTTTCAAATCGGAGTTTTAGAAGAAGAGTTATCGGCAAAAATGCAATTTATTTTTACGCCCCCAGCGGAAAATCTATGCGTAATTTGAAAAAGTAACTATATCTAAAACACTCTTCGACATAAATGGAATCGAAAGATGAAAGAATAAATTTTTTCAATCGGATGTTTAGAAGCAAATATGTGGAATAAAACGTATTTTTGAATTCAACATCATCTGCATTTACGCTCTCTAGCGGCGAAATTGTACATCGTAAAAATAAACGAAATAAAGGATCATCATTCGCATATTTCAAGCTTCCCAATGCAAAAACAGTTTTTCAAATCGGACTAATAGTTGCAGAGATATCGTGTCTACAGGCGGACGGACAAACCGATAACATAAGCACGATCTTTTTTTACAAAAGACGTGCTAAAAAGGCCATATTACATGGATAATTAATATAGAGCGGATAACATTTCACGCATTAGAGACATCTTTTCTGAAAAGAAGAGAGTCGAACTCCGTAAAATTGAATAAGACCTCCAATTCCGCAGTTCACAAAATTGGCCCTACGATGACCTTGGATTTCGGAAGTTTTGCAGGAAAGTTCTGTTGGTTTATTGTTAGGGTATGGATTTCTTCTGGAGCGGTAATGATACACATTCGGACAGGTCTCTCAATATATTTGGACATTATTTGGAAAAGTAGTTCATTTCTGTGTGTGTGTGTGTGTGATTTCTACTTCCTCTGATCAAACATTCTGGAGCAAAAAAGATGTTTTTGTTTACTTTACGGAAACTCCTCTTACACAGAAAACTCTTCTAATATATTTTGTGAAAATCTTATTTTTTGTGTATGCTTTTATTTTTTTCAGAGTATTTATTTAGAATTTTTAAACGAATGCACAAAACGTCCGTGTAATACATCGAATTTTCTACTAGGAGTTGCCGCTGAACAAATGCCTTGCGTTAACTTCTTATAAGTCGGCTAAAATGCAACATGAACACAAATACGTGAGCAGAACATGTTATACATCATGATTACATTTTCTCTTCCGAAATAAAAGGAGAAACACTTCAAAGTTTAATGAAAAAACTTAATTCTGCTTCTTAAAAAGTTTAAAGAAAACGATTTCCTCATTTTTTAGAGCTTTTTTAAATTTTTCAAACCTAAGACGAAATTCATTTTTCAGGGAACGAAATTAACTGGAGGCATTAGAAAGTGAATAAAAAAGAATTGTAACAATAAGATAATCAGGCTGGCGCGCTGCTCGACATACACGAAACGTGACGAAACGTACCACACATGTAGAAAAGTAGTTACGAAAGAAATTATTTAGTTTCCGAGGAAATCACCTGACTGCAATGAGACTGCGTAATGTGGCCCGAGCCATATTATGCTGTCTCCTCGCTTGGAACCAAGTGACAGTTATTGCAATGGCTGCTAAGAGCGCAAACTTGTCTTAGCTTATCGGGACTAACAAACTGCCTAAACAAATCCAGAATTTTTACAAATTTCCATCTCCTTCGCGAGGACATGATGTCTCTAAAACATCATATCGCTTCTAAATCCAATTCTTCTTATTCATTGACTGAAGGACATTCTCAGTAAAGAAATTAAAGAGATTTTTCGTATTTTCTGCGTTGCTTCTATTTCCTTTTCTGGGGGGGGGGGGGCATACCTGGATATTCTCGAATGCATCTTCTGCTTTAGAACCAGTGCAACCGTATGGAATTCTCTGCTTATGCAAATCATCCGTTGGGTAGGTACTAACTGCTTAATAAATGCGCCTTTTTAGCACGTCATTTGTAAAAAAATGCAAGTTAGTAAAATCATGCAATGCATTGATTATGATACGCTTTCCAACATACCAGAAATCATTACTCAAGTTATGAGGCCAATAGCTGTAGAATAAATCTCTCACCTGTGCCCTGACCTTTGACCCCATTTCGATGATATTCAACAGAACCGGTTAAATATAGTTCCGGAACAATATGATAAAGTTTTGTCTCAATCGAAGCATTTTTACGTAAGTTATAACGCATAAGAACGACGGAATGGATCCCGCTCCTATGTCCTGATCTTTGACCCCATTTCGCCCGTTTTCAATTGGGTTTGTTCCCAGGCGGTCCCCTACCACATACTAAAATTTCATCGAAATCGAACCAGTTTTACGGGAGTTATCGTGCGGACGGACGGAGAGACGGACATAGCTGCAGCATATAAGCTTCTCAACCACCGTAAAAAAAGATGGTGTTTATGCTATAACTTTGTCCATCCGTCTATGGACATCGTATCTCTGTAAATATTAATTCGATTTGAAATATTCTTTTTGCATTGAGAAGCTTTAAATATGACAATAATGATCCTTGCCTTCTAGTTTTTATTCGAGGCATAACTTCGCCACCAAAGCATGCAAATGCAGGGGCTATGGACTTCAA
Source organism: Macrothele yani (assembly GCA_039090855.1). Taxonomy (NCBI): domain Eukaryota; kingdom Metazoa; phylum Arthropoda; class Arachnida; order Araneae; family Macrothelidae; genus Macrothele; species Macrothele yani. The sequence continues at coordinate 91,727,627 of CM077026.1, forward strand.
AATACATTTTGTTCAATATAATTACTTCTGAACATCCGATTAAAAAATAATTTCTTTCATTCGATACCATTTATAACGAGGAATATTTTGGGTACATTTCTTTTAGCAAGTAATGCATAGTTTTTTCGCTATTGGGAGCAAGATCAAACTGCGATTTTCCCGATATCTCTGCTTCTAAACGTCCTATTTGAAGAATTCTTTTTGCATCGGAAAGAGCTTAACGTTCTGCATAAAATTTCGAATTTTTGTAAATAATGATTAGGCCACTAGGTGCGTAAGGGTGTACTTTTTTCTCATATATTTGCACCAATATCTGTACCTCTGAAAGCTCGATTTAAAAAATTCCTTCACGATCAGATATCACTCAGAGCAACAACCACTTTGACATTACTTTGTATTGAAAATAATGCATAATTTTACTGCCAGGGGTTTAGATATATATATCTTGTTTTTGTCGATATCTCTGTTTCTAACAATCTGATTTCAAAAACATTTTTCTTCGTCGGAGATCGTTTCGAGTGCGAAATATTTTGCATATATTTTCAAATTTTTCTTATCGCACACGTGTGCCACTAAGGGTGCATAATTTCACGTTTCCGTTTGCACCATATTAACAGCAACATCTGCGCGTGTGAAAATCCGATTGAAAAAAATTCTCTTTCGGTCAGATACTGCTAACCGACAAAACATTTTGTGTATATTTATTACGAAAAATAGTGCACAATTTTCCCGCTAGGGGCGCCAAGGTCTCGGTTTTTGTTAACACCCCTGCTTTCTAAAGTCTGATTTAAAAAACAAATTGAACGCCGCATACTCTTTATTTTGTGGAACAATTTTCTCCTATTCAAGAAGTTTTATAGTTCACAGTGCTACAGTTAGGTGGAGTTAGTGGTACTTCTGTTTGATGCTGTATCTCCTCTTCTATATATTCTTTTGGAAAACTGCTTTTTTTTTACTTTGTGACGTTTGTTACAGTTAAGGTGGAGCATATTATATTTTTAAAATAGTGCGCAGTTTACCCCTAGGGAGCAGAAATGTCAAGACATTTACCCCGCTTCATCTGTTTTTTTTTTTGTTTTGTTTTTTTTATTGGAGGTTTAACGACCACCGTGAGCAACTCAATGGGCTATAAGCAGTCGCCCGTTTCTAATTTAGGGTCACTGGTTCCAGGAAAGGGAAAGAGCCAGTGCCGTAAGACAAACACAACATCCATGCCTCACCGGGATTCGAACCCGGACCCCTTTCAGACGAATGATCAGCTTCATCTGTTTCCAAGAGACGTATTTGATTTTGATTTTTTGCAGGCGCGGTGGTGCAGTGGTCTAAGCGATGGCTTCTGATCATTCTTCCGAAAGGGGTCCGGGTTCGAATCCCGGTGAGGCATGGATGTTGTGTTTGTCTTTCGGCACTGGCTCTCTCCCTTCCCTGGAACCAGTGGCCCTAAATTAGGGACGGGCGACTGCTTATAGCCCATTGAGTTGCTCACGGTGGTCGTTAAACCTCCAATCAAAAAAAAAAAAATCCTTAATATAGCTTTTGCTGTGAAGATTACCTTTCATCTATTTTCTGGTTTCCCATTATTCAAAATTCTTCCGTTAGGGGCATAAAGTTAGATCATGTTTTCCTCGATACCTGTTCTTTTAATTGTTTGATATAAAAAATCCTTTTGTCTCTGCTACTGCTTAAATAAATTGTTGAGCACAATTTCTTAATTTCCGTAATAGACTTTTCAACCGCTAGTAGGAGTAGGTAATTTTTTCTGTTTCCAGATATTTTGTAGATTGTAGGAATGCAGTTGAATTTTTTTTTGTCTTGATATTCTGTAATGAGTTCCGCAGACTATGAATAACTTTGTTATATTTTATTCGCGTCGGAAAAGAATTCAAAAGATGTGCTCATTACATCCGAAAATTCGGTGTCATTTTCCTGGTTTTAAGACGTCAGGAGGCCTGTCAAACGGTATTAGACTGACATTGCTTCTTTTTCCGTGTTTTTTTGAAAACAAATAACATATAAAGTGGTCTGCTACTATGTTTTAAAGAGATCAGGGATTTAGAAAAAAACTCATATCTGATGTCAAAATGCTTGATAAGTTGAGAAGCGCGATGCAGAAACTTGTTTTCCGCGAAAATCGTTCTTTTTTTATGGATGTTCTTTCTGTCTAAGCGACGAAATAAATTTTTCGCGTAATTTCGTACTTCGCTACAGCGAAAGCAAAGAGCCCTCTCGCCGTTTCCTCGACAAATTTATATCTTATGGCGACGGGAGAATCATGGTGTTTAACGTGGTCTCCGTTTCGATATTTCCGGGAGGAAACCATAAGGTCGTTCCAGCAGTTGTGCATAACTTCCATACAATCCAGATATTAGAAGGCACATGCAGGGACAGGGGAAATCAAGAGTTTTGTAAGGATGTCACGCACTGGAAAGGGAGAAACATCCGACCACAGACGAAAAGTAAGAAAAAGAAAGAAAAAAGCAAAGGCAAAAGCACAATGAGATGCTCGCTTGGGATGCGGAGATGCAAAGACGGATGCGACAGCTTGTCCGAAGATTTTCCCACGAGGGAAGCGTGACCTCACTGCTTAAAGGTTACTTAGGCAGAGTGGCTGGGCGTATCCATAAGATGCGCTCGGAGGATAGCTAAGAAAAGAGAGAGAGAGAGGGAGACAGAGACAGAATGTGTGTGTATGCTTCAAAGTATGGGAAATGCTACTTAGACGATTTAAGAGGTCCATCTTGTTTACTGTTATTTTTAAACTTTTAAGGCCAAACATGAATTGCCCCCTTGGTGAAAGTTTGGAACTTTTATTGAAGCCACACCAAGTACGTATTCATGAGATCGTCGTCGTAGTTTTAAATTATTCCTTTTTTATCGAACGGCAAAGAATATTTTAAAGCTCTAAATGTAGAATAAGTTCAGAAAATAGTAGTAGCTCTCTCCAGAACATCTCAAGCGCTTATTTCTGGCTTTCGGTTTTTTACATGGAATATCTGTATCTCTGTTCTTGTTCTTCGGTATCTGTCAGCCTACTTGTCTACAGTTAGGCAAGGCAGTCTAGAAAACACAAGGCCATGGTATTACAGATGTGTTTCCTCTTTTAGTGACGTCACGTGGAAACCAAGGCTTCTGATCGGTTTCCAACTCTGTCGTGTGTGAGTTCAACCGATGGTTGTCTAGAAAACACAAGGCCATGACATTACAGAGATGAGTTCCCCGTTTTAGTGGCTCTTGCAGAAACCAAGGATTCCGATTGGTTTCCAACTCTATCGTGGGTGACGTCAAACGAAAGCCGTCTAGAAACACAAGGCCGTGATATTAGTGAGATGAGTTCCCTCTTTTAGTGACGTCACGCAGAAGCAGAGGCTTCCAATTAATTTTCAAAACTGTCGTGTGACGTCAGCATAACACCGACGTATCAGTCCGTGTAACATAGAGGGACGTCATAAGCGGAGAGAACTCATTTCTCTAACGTCATGGCCTTGTGTCTTCTAGACAGCCTTGAATTTTGGCCTATGCAGTCAATACGTAGCAGGATGTAAACGCGAAGCAGTTTAATTTTGTCAGAATTTCGTGCTGTGAAGGGAAAGTTGCAACACTGCGCAAAAAGGACGTCCAGTTGAGCTAGGTCATCGCGACCACATTCGTCTGTTGTTTGTTCGTTTAATCTCTGGAAAACCGCTGCACAAGCATGAAACTGGTTTTGAACGGTATATGGTGAGATAGGAATATGTGTAAGCACGTGCCGTGAGTCAGTCCTTTGTGAAATTCAGAAGTGGTTATTTCAATACGGAGGACAAGAAGCGTAGCGGACGGCCGAAGGAAATACCTTTTTTTTTTTTTTGGAGGTTTAACGACCACTGTGAGCAACTCAGAGGGAAATAAGCAGTTGCCCGTCCCTACTTTAGGGTCACTGGGTCCAGAGAAGGGAGAGAGCCAGTGCCGTAAAACAAAACACAACATCCACCAGGTTCCAACCCGGAACCATCTCGGACGAATGATCAGAAGCCATCGCTTAGACCACTGCGCCACTGGAAGGAAATGTGGAACTCAGATTTGAAAGCTTGAGATATGAGCTTCTGAAAATTCAAAGAAAAAAATATTTCGTCGACCGATACCTCTCAACTCGGAAAAACTTCTGAGAATACTTCTTACTTGAAATAGCGCATAGTTTTTTGCCATTGGGCGTAGATGCATATCATATATTTTTGTCTATACCTCTGCTTCTAAGAGTCCGTTTCGGAAAATTGTTTCTTAGTTACAAAGCATTTCCGGAGCGAAATGCGTCTGCCATAATTTCAAATTCTTCATGTAATTCATAGATTTTTCCGCTAAGTTACATATAGGTAAATTGCTTTCCCCCCGATATCTGTAGTTGTAAAACTCCGATTTGAAAAATTCTATATGCTCTGTATACAGCTCCTGATGAGAAATGTTTTGCTATATTTTCTAATATCAAACAAAGGTCTTCGCTCTTTCCACGTTTATAAGTGAGTCACGGAAAAAATCTCATTGGCCGCCACAGGGAAACGAACCCAGGGTCTTCCAGTTACGCGCCGGGCTTCCAGCAGTGCAAGCATGGGGCATAAATGTTTATTTCTGATTCTGATGTATTTGCAGCAAAATCTGAGCTTCTGCGAACTCGATTGAAAAAATTCTTCCGTGGACCCATACTGCTTACCTCAGAGAACCTTTTCACAGTACTTTTTTTCTTAAAATAATGTATCATTTTTCTGTCAGGGGGCGTGGATGTATATCTTATTTGTGTCGATATCTCTGTTTTTATGAGTCTAGTTCAAGAAATTCTTTATTGGTTGGACAGCGTTTCTGGTGCGAAATGTTTCTCATAGAATTTCAAATTTTTGTTAACGCTCAGATGTGCCACTAGAGAGCGCGCATGCTTATAGTTTCAGCATGTTTGTTGCAACAAACATGCTGAAACTATAAGCAGGGCTAAAATCCCGATTGAAAAAAAAAAAAAAAACATTTTTCGGTCAGATACTACTAACTATAAAAACAGTTGAGTTTTATAGTTCATATTTCTGTCGCCAGATCGTGTTTTCGCTTTTCAGTTTGGTGCTGTATCTCCACTTCTGAAAGCACTAATGACAAATTTCTTTTCTACTGTATGTCATTCGCCACAATAAAGATGGGGACCATTATTCCTCTTAAATAATGCACAGATTTCGCGCTAAAGGGCGTAAAGGTCAAAACATTTTTCTCGATATCTTTGCTTCCTGGATATATTTTTAAATAATTCTTTTCCCTTAGCATAACTTTTCCATGAAGAATATTTTTTCGCCTATTTTCAACTTTGCAATAATGCAAACTTTTTCCGCTGGAAGGCGTAGAGTTTTATCCTGCTTCCTTCTACATTTCTTTTGCTAACCGTCCGATTTGAAAATCTCTTTGTCTCTGGTACTCTTTCTACTATGAGGAATGTTCTGTCCGCCCTTTGTTCATATTCGTGACATACTTTTTAGCCGCAGGTGGAAGAAAGTAGTTGTTTCTATTTCTGGATGCATAATTTATCGATTGGTGAAATTCGGTAGATTCTTTTTCCAACCAGTTCCATTGACTACGGATGCCTTTGATAAATTGTATTCGTGTCGGAAAGGATTAAAAAGACGTGCTCATTACAGCTGAAAATTTGATGTCATCATTCTCCTTGAAGTTCTTACCGAGAAGCGACCTCTTCCTCTAAACACGCCACCGGTTCCCTGAGAACTCGCGCACACCTCGAGGTGTCAGGCTTCTAAGATAGCTAAACAAGTTAGTAAAATCATGTCACGCATTGATTTTGATACGCTTTCCAACATATTAGAAATCATTACTCAAGTTATGAGGATAGTGGCTGTCGAACAAATCTCGCTCCTGTGCCCTGACCTTTGACCCCATTTCGATTATATTAAACAGAATCGGTTCAGTATACCTCCGGAACAACATACTAAAGTATGGTCGCAATAGAAGCATTTTTATTCAAGTTATAAGGATAATGACTTTGTAATCGATCTCTCTCCTGTGTCCTGGCCTTTGACCCCATTTCGGGGATATTCAACTGAACCGGTTCAGTATACCTCCGGAACAATATGATAAAGTTTTTTCGCAATCGAAACATTTTTACGTAAGTTATGACGCATAAAGGCGATGGAATGGATTCCGCTCCTGTGTTCTGACCTTTGACCCCATGTTTTCCATTTTCAAGAGGGTTCATTCCCACGTTATCCCCTACCAGATACTAAACTTTCATCGAAATCGATCCAATTTTACACGACTTATCGTGCCGACAGACAGACAGACTGGCACAGCTGGATCATATACGCTTCTTCAACCTACGGTTGGAAAGCGTAACAAGTTAGTAAAATCATGCAATGCATTGATTATGATACGCTTTCCAACATACCAGAAATCATTACTCAAGTTATGAGGATACTGGCTGTAGAATGAATCTCACTCCTATTACCTGACCTTAGAACCCTTTTCAATGATATTCAACAGAGCCGGTAAACTATACTTCCGGAACAACATGATAAAGTTTTGTCTCAATCGAAACATTTTTACGTAAGTTATAACGCATAAGGGTGATGGAATGGATCCCGATCCTATGTCCTGACCTTTGACCCCATTTCGCCCATTTTCAATAGGGTTTGTCCCCAGGTTATCCCCTATCACATACTAAAATTTCTTCGAAATCGAACCATATTTTCGCAAGTTATGACGCATAAGAGCAATGGAATGGATCCCGCTATGCCGTGACCTTTGACACCATTAACCCCATTTTCAATAGGGGTTGTCTCCAGGTGGTCCCCTACCACATACTAAAATTGCATCGAAATCGAACGATGTTTACACGAGTTATCGTGCGGACAGACGGACGGACAGACAAAGCTGCAGCATATACGCTTCTTCAACCTACGGTTGGAAAGCGTAAAAAAGAAACTTGCAGAGGAACTTGCACACTGTGTGCGATGTTGCCAGCGTTGTATGTAACATTCTATACCAGTCCCTCACGTTCACAGTGCATCCACCAGTTCCACATCTTCCACGCATTTGGATGTCTGTAGTAATGTATATTCGCACAGGATAATGTTTCTAAGGTTGTTATGAAGAAGCTATGCTGCCGTTTCCTCCAACCGAGCCACCGTATCCTTCAGATCTCATTCCCATCCCAACACGTGACTTTCTTCTCATAAGAAAGGTGACTATAACTAATGCAGAAGGACTAATATACATCGTATAATAGTGACAGAATTCAACGCCCAAGAATTGTGAACTTAAAACTTATCGAACATCTTTTGCATATTCAGCATCCTCTATCGTCGTTAAAAATTTAAGGTCGTCCTTTGGTTGTTTACAGATATTGGTAGAACGCGAAATGAGAATAAGTAAGTGATTGCATTTATATCCTCGTTACGCAAAGTATTTCCCTGAGTTTCTTGTCCAGGCACTGTGTCTATCGAGCATTAGTAAACGAAAAAAATCCAATCTGTATTTCTCAAGAATGTTTTTTCTCATTGGTTAAAGATGACCTAGCAACAACCATTGCCTCTTTAAAATTCATACTCTAGAATAAAAGAAAAAAAAACATTTTGCTCTCTGCCTGCATAATTTTTAAAATGAAACTATTTTAGTTTCATTTATTCAGATTTTCTTCCGAAATAAATTCATGAACGTAATTAAAGCTTATTTACATGTTACATTACTTCTGACGCTGAAAGAAAAGGAAGAAAAATGATGTTCTTTGATTTCGGAAACCAAAATTAATTTGAAAATCCTGAATGGCGAAATTTGGATGTGAGCAAATATATTTCGAATTCCTTTGAGACACAAAAAGGGTCTTTTCTCAAAAACGATCTTTTGTAGGATCAGCACCCTCCAATATTGCTCTCTGAAGTTTTAAGAACGTAATTGAATTTTGTCTCTGCGATTTCTACGCAGTGAATTCACAGATATAAGCGGGAGAAAAAGCATTATGATGCAGCAAAAGAGGACTTTATTTTAATGATGAAGCGAACAGATACAAAATTTTATGCTCGTGTGAAGAAATTTGAGATGCTTCTCTCAATGAGCAAAAACCTTAGCATGTATATAATTTTTGCAATTTCGAAATCGGTGCTACCGAATGTCTGTGACCTATGACTTAAAAGTAATAAGTACGTTTATCGGAGCAAAATATCGTATGATTAAGAAACAGATTTATTCTAACAAAACCAGAGGCTCGCTATCTCTTCGTTTTACCCTTTAAACGGCGCATGCTCCTGAACCAAATGGTTGCCAGAATGTTCTGTGCTCCCTAAACAGAAATATTCACGTAGCAGCCTGACTTTAAGAAAGCTACGACAAAGCAATCCCCCCCCCCCCACCCTCTCATCTCAGGAATACCAACCATATACCAGTCACTAGTGATAAGCGTTCCCTTTTAATCCTTTATTCTCTACTGCATGACCTAAGCATGATCGGAAACGGTTAGTTCCTCTGGCATGGACATCATGCCACTGGCCCAGTGGCGTGCAGAGATTTGGTGATGCTCGGGGCCAATTCCTTGATTGTATGCCCCTAAGACTCAAGTATAGGGTCTAGTACTGCGAAATGTGAGAAAGGAAGACATTTTAAATATGTAAAAACAGATGAAACATGAAATAAACACTTAATTCAAATTAAATATAAATTAGCCACATTTATTAAGTTCGGTTCCCCAAATGAGATCTCCTGTCAGAAAACACTTGAACTACTTCATTTTTTTACATCAACTGTAAGGAGTTCGTTTTCAGTGCTGATTAAAGCCAGGTTGGTCAGTCGCTCTTCAACCATGGAAGACCTCAGATGTGTTTTTATTAATTTCAGTTTTGAGAATGACCTTTCACAACTTGCGATTGGTAAAAATAAAACGATATTGTTTGACTTTATATAAGATTTGTAATAATCCCTTGTTTCCAATATGACGCATTAAAACACGCATTGATACTAGAATCGTTTTATGCGCATGCACACAAATATTTGATACATATTAAAATATATAGAAACCTTTGATTTCATGCTACGATGCAAAATAAAGCCACAAACACATATAACTCTAAAAATTTTACAGGGCTCTTGGCGCGAAATAATGCATTCATACAGGCATCGTATGCTCCTTTGAACCCCTTTGCCACAAGAAGAGTCCGCATGAGGACAAAAATGAAGTTAAGAGAGACAATTTACAATTAAATTTTTATTTCACTCTTTGATTGGATGCCCCTCACCCCTACAGATGCCCGAGGCCGTCGCATTCTTTTCCTCCCCCCCCCCCCCTTCTGCACGCTACTACCACTTGGAAGGAACAAGTGACTTACTTAAACATCTGTCTCTTTCCTTAAGTTCGTCGCCATTGTTATGGTCCTTTTAGCAGGTGATAAGTCAGAAATTGTTAGTGTTGATCATCCCCTTAAATTCCCACTTTGAATAACATAGAAAAGGGGAGAGAGCAACGCTTTCTGATGCCCAGCCTCACTCGTTCGGGCCGCGTTCCGCCCATTTCCTGGACAACGAAATTATTCGTTTGAGCTGATTTCAGCGTATTTTGTCCGTTTTGCTATAACCCCAGGTTAATACGTTTCAGTCGGTTAAAGGTTTAATTCCTGCACCATCAAATTAAAGGTATCCTAAATTTGTGTTATGCACTCTGATTATAGTACAAATAATTCTTGCTTGGTAAGTCATATAATATCCGAAAACTTGAAAATTTCGTCTTCCTGGAGCGAAAATCAAACACGTTTCTCCCGGTTTGTGCCCGAGTTTGCTAACCACTACTCCACCCAGAAAGACCTTGTCTCAAGTTTACGATTAATTTTAATATAACCATCACAGGATTCACTAGTCAAAGCAACAGGCATTCATATATAGCAAATCTGGAGGATTAGAAGTCATTCCCGTGATTGCCCGGAGGAGCAGAATATTCATGAGTGAAATACGGGATTACACCATTGTGCAATACAAATTTGGAAGTTGTGAATATGTTTATTGGTGTAAATATGACATGAATGGTAAGTCAGATAATACCATTAATGGTAGGTCGTTCTGGGTGCTGTACTGGTTAGTATACTCGAGCGCAATCCGGGAGACGCCGGTTCGATTCCCGCTCCAGGACGACGGAATTTTCAAGTTTTCGGATACTATCTGACTTACTATTCATGTCATATTTACACCAATAAACGGATTCACATCTTTCAAGTTTGTTTTGTGCATTGGTGTAATCAAGTATTCCATCCATTGGTAATTCTTGCTCATTTATGTTAATTTAGCTGTATGCCGAAGTAGTATTGTTGGCATAGTTAGTTAACTTGTTGTCGCAGGCGTTATATTATTTGTTGACGCGGAGTGAGTATTTAGAATAGACGCTAAGAGAGTGAATGATAATCGCACGGACGTCAAGTGATACCAGAAGAACTGCACAGCCCCGGTGGGGTAGTGGTCTAAGCTCTGACTTCCACCATTCGTCTGAGATGGTTTCGGGTTCGAATTCCGGTGAGGTATGAATAGTGTGTTTGTCTTATGGCACTGACTCTGTCCTTTCCCTGGAACCAGTGGCCCCAAATGGAGCACGGGCAACTGCTTATGGTCAACTGAGTTGCTCACATGGTCATTAAGTCCCTAAACAAAAAACAAAATGTCTTTGGAGCAAGGACGAACAAACAAATTGAATTAAAATTGCACCTACAATATTTATTTCTTGGAATGGGAGCAATAAATGGTATGGAAAAATTTTCGTAACTTGCCGCGAGGAGACGAGGTATTTAAGATTTATTTTATCAGTTTAATTTCCTCGTGGAACTCTTGCTGTTTCATTCAAGTTGCATCACGGAGAAAGTCGCCGTTCTCACTATAAAATTCTAACTTTAACTGTTGATTCCCAATCCCCATTCCTTTTCTCTTCACTTTGGAGGAAAATGGGTACATTGTGTTTTCCTCGACGCAAGAATTTCGTTAACTAGCAGAGCAGTACGTGTTCATCTGAAGAAAAGTCTCCTCTCGGAAACATCTGGTGTAAAATTCGCCCGCAAATGATTGTCAACTGATTTATAACTTCTTGTTAACGACGCCGGTGATTGGGAGTTGGGGTGTTAGCGTCCTTTTTCTCAAATGATTCGCGCTGGAGGTCAGCGAAGTATCTGTTTCCCTGGAAGAACTGTTAAGCGCTTTTCCCGAGGATAAAATGCTGTGTGCTTTCCTTAGTTGTATAATTCAAATCACTCTTAAATGACATAAAAAAATATTCAAATATATCCACATAACACTATGCCAGGAAAACCACAATAATTCAGTATCTGGCCGAGGTTTTTAGATCCGGAGGAAAGCTCTGCGTATTTTCATATCATATACACAACACATGAACTTAATGTTCGGAGAAAAAAATCATTTGTTTTACTTCTTTCTTCTTTTTTTAAAGTGGAACGTTAGATCCCAGAAAGTTTTCTTATTACATCTTATTGATGCTTGTTCTTCTGTTCTAGTACTTCTTACACACTCTTATTGATGCTGACCCTTCTATTCTGGTACTTCTTATTACATCTTATTGATGCTGACCCTTCTATTCTGGTACTTCTTATTACATCTTATTGATGCTTGTCCTTCTATTCTAGTACATCTTATTACCTATTATTGATGCTTGTCCTTCTGTTCTGGTACTTCTTATTACATCTTATTGATGCTTGTCCTTCTTTTCTAGTACTTCTTATTACTTCTTACTGATGCTTGTTCTTCTGTTCTAGTACATCGTATTAGCTCTTATTGATGCTATCTTCTTATCTATTATTGATGCTTGTCCTTCTGTTCTGGTACTTCTTATTTCATCTTATTAATGCTTGTCCTTCTGTTCTAGTATATCTTATTACCTCTTATTGATGCTATCTTATTACCTAATTATTGATGCTTGTCCTTCTATTCTAGTACATCTTATTACCTATTATTGATGCTTGTCCTTCTGTTCTGGTACTTCTTATTACATCTTATTGATGCTTGTCCTTCTTTTCTAGTACTTCTTATTACTTCTTACTGATGCTTGTTCTTCTGTTCTAGTACATCGTATTAGGTCTTATTGATGCTATCTTCTTATCTATTATTGATGCTTGTCCTTCTGTTCTGGTACTTCTTATTTCATCTTATTAATGCTTGTCCTTCTGTTCTAGTATATCTTATTACCTCTTATTGATGCTATCTTATTACCTAATTATTGATGCTTGTCCTTCTGTTCTGGTACTTCTTATTTCATCTTATTGATGCTTGTCGTTCTTTTCTAGTACTTCTTATTACATCTTATTGATGCTTGTCCTTCTTTTCTAGTACTTCTTATTACTTCTTACTGATGCTTGTTCTTCTGTTCTAGTAAATCGTATTATCTCTTATTGATGCTATCTTGTTATCTATTATTGATGCTTATCCTTCTGTTCTGGTACTTCTTATTTCATCTTATTGATGCGTGTCCTTCTATTCTAGTACATCTTATTACCTCTTATTGATGCTATCTTATTACCTATTATTGATGCTTGTCCTTCCGTTCTAGTACTTCTTATTACCTTTTATTGATGTTGGTCCTGCTATTCTAGGGCTTAATAAAGTGAAACGTTACATCCTAGAAACTCTTTTTTTTTTTTTACCTCTTATTGATTCTTGTCCTTCTGTTATTGTATTTTCCTCTCTTTAGGATACCAGTTAGCAGTCACAATTTTGGATTTCACTCTGAAAACTAGGGGTGCTTTAGTATCACAGAAAATAGTTTAGAGTATAAGGTAAAATCAAAATGGAAAGGCAATTTGTAAAATAAGTTGATAATGCAAGTTACAGCAGCAGACCAACTGAACACGTCACAACGTTACTTGGACAAAGTGTTGCCCATCTCCAAAAGCAATCAACCGTCTCTAATTTAGGGCCACTGGCTCCAAGGAAGAGGTGGCTGCCACTGTCATAAGACAAACACGCCATCCTTGCGACATCGAGATTCGAACTCGGACCCATCTCAGACGAATGGTCAGAAGCCAACGCTTAGACCACTGCGCTGCCTCAGTGGCAGCACTTGTCCGTAAACGTTGTATATATTGAGCCGAAATAAGAAATCCTTTCGATTTAAGATGGGAGAAAACTTCATATAAATTAAAATCCGAGCTGGAAGGCTCATGAAGCATTTTCTAGGAACTTCCATTTCTTATGCAGGGAGTTTACTTTTTCTGAAAGTGTCATAAATTAAGACATAAGATAAACCAGGCCAACACGGTAGAAATTACAAAATTTTCCATGTCTTTCCTTAATCGAATTTTTCTGAATTCCTTTTCCCACAAGGGTATATAAAAAAGTATTAGGCGCATTTCATTATTTTGAAATTTTTCAACATAAAAAAAGCTTACATTATTATTTAATATTCATTTTAATCATTTCTGTAGGCTATTAGGGTGATTGCACTTTCTGTTCTGTTCCTGTATTTCAGTGTGTCTTTGTTCCTCTAACTTTGACTCCAATTAAAAGTAGCCAACATTTGTAATAAAGTTACAGAGAATGCAATTTAGCCATAAATTATTAGAAACATTAAAAATTCATCTATACCCTATGTATTCTGAGAGATTTCTAAAAACCGCAAATGAAATGATGTTGACAAATCGTTTTCGATTTGCTTGTAGATATTTTTTTCATCTGATTTTCTTTCGAAATCGCGGTCCGTTGAAGCAAATGCAAAGATATTTATAATTTAGCAGCAAAAGTAAACAAATTCGGCTTCATAGTGGAGACAGATCGGAAATCATGTCAGTGTTACTTTGGAATCACTGTCATCATTATGACTAGTGACAAAAAGTAACAGTTCCATAATCACTAATAAGGAATGTCATCATTAGCAGTGTTATCGCAATATTTGGGTTCAAAATCGCTGTTACTTCATACAGTGGGTTACCATGTCACCATATATAAACCATTTGTCTTTTCTGTTGAATCCTCACAGAGATCGCTAGTGATGTGAGCTTTCTTTCAACTTCCACTTTTTCCCATGCTTAAGGTAGCTGTTGTTTTGGCGTTCCCTCGTGAAGGTAGAATTCAAAGCGAGCTGTCACTGTTACAAGCAAGACAGTGATTCGCTTTTCCTTTACTGCTCCGTCAATCCTGTCGTAAAATGTGATTTTGTCAGCGTTGAAAGTCACTGTTACTTCTGTTGAACTGTCATTATTTTCACTGTGACAGGAACTTCATTCCTAAGCCCCCCCCCCCCTCCGCTTCATAGGACACTTAATTTTTCTATTAAGACCGCATGAGTGAGGGATTTCTGATTTGCCTCGTACTGTTCAATACAATGATTCCTTCAGCTGACAAAGAACACTTATTTCACATGTCAGAAGAACAAGCTGTTACATAACAACATGGTAAACAACAAACAGCGAAATTAATCACTCACTGTTTCTTCCAAATAAAAAAACTTCGTACTTAGATCTCTTAAAGTATTCTTTCCTCTGATACTGTGTCGTCACAGCCCGTTTCGTTTGCAACCAGGAACTCACTATGAGTGTCAGTTTCCATGAAATGGCTTACCAATGAGAAACGAGAAAAAAAAACTGTGTCGTCTTGTGAAATGGGGACGAAGAAGAAGGTTGGTGTGCGTTGTAGATTGGACAATGATCGTTTCGTATGTCTGTTAAAATGAACAGGTGTGTGAAACTTAATTAAAACAAAAGAAAAATATTTGCATTTTTAGGCACTTTAAAGGGACTCGGTACCCTTTCGTATGTCTGTTTAAGAAGTTGACTTCTGTCAAAATCAGTTCATATATGAACTGATTTTGACAAAACAAAAAGCATGTTGTGTTTACAATTTCTGAAACTTAATTTTTTTTTAAATTGAAGTTATTTAAAACACTTTTCTTCTTTATTTTGAATCATTTTACAATTATTTTTTTTAGATTTTTTATGAGTATATATTCTATAACTTTAGGGATTTGCTTTTAAATAAACAAAATAGTTTAGCAGAGAAAAAATAAAAACCACATATATATGTACAAAATCAGAAAAAAACATAAGTATATTTTACATTTTAATTTTTTTGTGTTTATTTTATTGCAAATTTCATCCCTAAATATATTATTTGGGAGCTAGAGAAACTACCAAAACATTTTCAAGTGGTTTGATAAATCTATGTTCCAGGTTCAGTATTTTTAATGGAGTAACTTGTCGGGAAAATGTGAACAGAGATAAATGAATTTAAAGATTTCATTCTTGCAAAAATGTTGTATAACCACAATCAGTTTCCTTTATGAATTTTTTGTGCATTCATAATGCACATACCTACAAGTGTACAGCTACTACAGTGAGTCTTGATCACATTACCCACCTCAATCTCAATTTTTAGTTTACTAATTACAGTATCACATCAGCTTACGGTGACGAGCAAAATCTGAAGAATTGAAAATTATGTCTAAAATAAATGTGAAAAAAGTGTTGCCAAAAATATTTTGCTCATGCCCATTTTGCACCATAAAAAACATTCTGAAGGAACACACTAATGCATAAAATAATTTTAATGTCTGCATTTAGATTTGCCTATTTCACGATTTGTGCCTCTTTATCCAAAACCAGTTGTCACCTAAATCACAGAACTAAGAATGGTGGAGGAAATAAACTGCTGCATTTAAATTAATTAATGAAGAAGGGTTGAATCAATTATCTGTGTAATGAGAACACTGGAAATCCGTATCATTACAAGCGAGGTTGAAATGGAGAGCGAACTTCAAAAGATAAGAGAATGTATAAATCCTTGATAAAGAAGCATCTCTTATATCTATGAAGATTTTCAGATATTTAGGTAAGAGAGAAGAAAATAAAACAACAACACAAAAACCTGAAATTGTGTTATGCAAAACTGAAGGTTCATGTACGAGGCAAAGTCAGGGACTTGAGAGCAGGAGGAAAAAGTAAATATAGTAGTGATGCATATTTCTTTTGAAATGTCATATTTATTCTATGAGATTCAATAGTCAACACCATCCCTGAAGTTTGCTTGTGTCATTTCAACGACTGATTTTTATATAATACACAATCACATATTTTTGAATAATGATGACCTACCTCATTATGTTTTTTTAGATTCATAAATTGAATGCATATCATTTCATAATACCACGCATATCTGACGCACAACAATCACGTGGAAAATCTTTCTTCTTTGCAAAACAAGTGTGGAATGTTGTGCGTCAAAAAACGTGAACAATAAAAGGGGCGTGTAATTTCCAGAGACATCTCAGTAGTAAAAATATTTGTACTCGTGTTATATGTTTTCGATCAACTCAAAATTTCTATACTAGAGGTCTCAAAGTTTATTTTAGAGTAAAAATTAGAAAATCGATATTTTTGTCAATTTTTGTGAAATGAAGGGTACCGAGTCCCCTTAAGAAAAAAATGTAACATAACAGTAGTATAAAATATATCCTCCTTTAGTTGCAATGACCTCCAGAACCACATTTTGGCATTGACTCCACCAGTTTAGAGCAAATTGTTTACACTTAATTATCGAACTACATTTCTGTTGCATTAGTTATAAAACGTTCCTTTGTTTGTTAAACAGTCCATTTTCAAGATATTTGTTCAGAATACTCCGCAAATTTTTCATTGGATTTAAGTCTGGATAATTTCTAAGAAAAATTAAACGCTTTAATTCTAACCTTTATTTCAAATACATCAGAGTTGAATAATAATAAAACGCATATAGCGTATTAAATCCGTTTATTATTATTTTTTGTGGTGTGAAAGCTTAGCGAATATTTGTGCTGACTTCACCACAAAAATAAACGGATTTCATACGCTATATGCGTTTCATTATTATACACTTTAATTCTGTTTTCCTGCATGAATTTCTTGAATACTTTCGTGTTGTGATATGGGACCCAGGTTATGCTGAAATGTGCCTTTTCCATCTGCAGAACTCTGCATGAATGGCACAAATTTGAAGAATTGATTATGCCGGCAACAGGCACTAAGCTCTCAGGCTGATTTGTTGAGGAATACTCCACCAAAAACATCATTTTGGAATAGTAGAATAAAATGTCGACTGAACACGATAAAAACAAATGCAGTGCACAACGTACCATATGTTATACTTTACTAATAAAAACACATTAGATCTGCACATTTCTTTTGAAATGTCATATTTTTGTGGTGTGAATTCTCAATATGAATCCATTAATTTCACTCTTGAGATGGAAGAAAATAATTGTCTTCCTTTCTTGGATTTTTTGTTACAAAGGACCCCCTCTAATCACAATCAGTATTCCGTTTATCGTAAGCCGTCTTCCAGCATTGATATTATCCCGATGTCCTCCTTCCACCCTCTAAGTTTAAACTTTCCGCTATTAAGGTTTTTACTACGCAGAGCCATTACTTATTCGTCCAACCCTACGTTGTGGTATCTTGAAGTGGATAAGATTAAACAGATTGCTGCACACCATGGTTATGAAGTCTGTGGTATACAGACTATATTGCCAGATTAAAAACTCTAACCTTTCGAAACTCAGTCAACAGACCCGCAAACCTCAATATGTAAGTTCTTTGCCGTACGTTCCAAGAGTCACTAATATTTTGAAAAACAAATGTAAACCACTAAATATCAATATTGGTCTCAAAACTCGAAACATTTTTAGTTTCATTAGGAATGACTGAGACCATGCTGCATTGGAATATATGTCTGGCATATACTCAGTTCCTCTAAAGGCCATCGACCCGGAGGCACAGGATACGGTTTACATCAGCTCCACTAAAAGGTGTTTAAGCACCAGAATAAAAGAGCACAAGTATAGCCTCAAAACTGGAAGCCTATCAACTGCTCTGTTTCGTTTGATGGCGTCCGGATCCCACTTCCCTAAGTGGGATGAGGTTACTATCCTGAACACTCCAGGTAAACAATCACTCATGCTTTTTATGGAAAGTTTGTATAATACCTCATTTGGACACAGGTGTTGTAATGATTATGTGCCAAAAATACTAGCCAAACCATGGACAAATGTGTTAGTTGGTAGGTCTTCATGTTGAGGTGGTATTTGAAATTCTTTGTTTTCAGCATTGTTCTCTCATAGATGGCGTGGTATATGTGTTTGTGACGTCACCCAACAGTATTTAAGTCAATGTCCATCTTGTGATATTACACTGTATCATCTGATGATGAAGACGATGTGTCTTTGAAAGATCTAATGTGTTTTTGTTAGTAAAGTATTTTAACATGTGGTACGTTGTGCATTGCATTTGTTTTTATCGTGTTCAGTCGACATTTTATTCTACTATTGGATTTTAATACGAATTAGTTTCATCATCATTTTGGAAGTTGTTTTTCAGTCTGTTGAAGATGCTCTGTTTTCAATGGCTCTCAATTGTTTCTTCTGACCAGGTATGCTCTATATCCTTGAACAAAATATGTCTCACCAAAGAAACCTACCTGTTCCAGTCGTCAGAGCTTCAGGTTTTATGCCTCCATGTCTGTTACAGACGGTTTCTTCTCCATGGCATATGCCAACAACAGTTTTTTATTGGCTTTCTTGCTTACCGCCCAGCATCAAGAAGGTCACTTGTCACAGCTGATGCATCAATTTTAACATCACTAACCAATTATTGTGCCTGAGGATCCTTACTTTTCTTTTGAGAGAGAATTTAGCTGTTTCTGAATAGAATTTTATCAGGTCTGGGGATGGTTTTTCGTTTTCTTTCAAATTTCTCTTTCTTCTTTGAAGGCAATGATGCAGATCTTTGTGTTCAGTGACAATTCTAGAGACACTAGACTTCGCCATACCAACAGCAGAGGCAATTTATCTGACAGTCATAGATTTCTAGTATTTTCAAGGGGAATAATATTTTGCCCGTTTCTTTGAAGTAATGCATATTTCACGTAACGAACAACACAAATTACCGCTCAAAGAACCCAAAAACAGCGTGCACCTATCACAAATTCTTGCGCTCAACTGAGGACAAAGTTGTTTCACTTGTGCAAGTCGTCAGAGCTTCAAGATTTATGTAAAATATATATACATTTATTTTACATCCAGTCAAACCAGTTCCCTCTGGTCAGCCTCTCACAATAGCTCATGGCAGACGAAACAGGTTTGAACCCACACTTCACAGCCAAATAAAAAATTTCATGAAAATATGGGCTTGTCCTAATTAATTTGCATATGGTTAGAAGAACCTTTGCCCTGTTCGATGTTTTCTGTTTCAAATATGCGTTATTCAAATATCATTCAGGATGTGATTAATTATAATGAAACCTCACGGTACAGAATAACTCAGAAGGGAAATACATTTATTTTACATCCGTTGCTTTGAAATAAGTTGGAGTGAAATAAGTTGCATTGAAATAAGTTGAAGTCAACTACTAAGTCTGATGTTTTACTGCATTTGGTTTTATGTTTAAAAATAATTTCACATGCTTTAAAATAATCTTTCTAGTCATAAAATACTTGATAAAGAAGCATCTCTTATATCTATGAAGAACTCAAATTTCGTTGATGCAAACCGAACGAGGCTCTTTTACGATTTCGAGGTTGCTACGCAGTTATTATCTACGACTGAAAACCGTTGGTTGCGGTTATTCTCAAAATATATGATTTGATTCTGTTGTGACTTCTCTGAAGTACCAACAAATTATTTTTGATTAGTTCTATGCATGAATGATGCATAGTTTTGCATTTGTAGATCAGTACCTCACAAAATGCTTTATTCATGAAGCTAGGTAAAGGCAAAATCAGATTGAAATTACTTTCACGATTTTTCTTTATACCAGAAAGAGGGAAAGAAAACAGCAGATCTAAAAAAATATTAAAATTATATGTTTGAGCATTTGAATGAGAGATTTTCTGAACAGAAGGGTAGTGTTGATACCATGGGTGGCGCAATCCAATAATTACATGGGGGGGGGGGATTTCTCCGACAGTTACAATGAAAACAAAGAGAAAAAGAACGATATTATATACACGGTCGAGTCACATTATTGTGACCACCAGCTAATATCCAGAGTACCCGCCGTGTGCAGTGAGGACAGCAGCTAGACGCGCTGGGAGTGACTCAATAAAGTGCTGGAAGGTGTTCACAGGTACGTGGAGTCATGTTGACTGCAGTGCATCTGACAGCTGTTGAATGGTGCGTGGTGGAGGATCCATAGAGCAAACAACACGATCGAGGTGGTTCCGCAGATGCTCAATTGGGTTTAAGTTTAGGAAATTAGGGGGCCAGGGAAGTACTTTGAAGTCTTCATCGTGCTCTTCCAACCACACTCGGACATTTCTAGCTGTGTGACACGTCGCATTTTCATACTGGAAGATGCCATCCGCCCCAGGGGAGACAATCAGCATGTACGGGTGTACGTAGTCTGCAAGGATGGATTCATAACGAATTCGGTCGATAATGCCTTCCGCAGTTGTGAGTAGACCCAGGGAATGCCATGAAAATATTCTACAGACGTAACGCTGCCCCCACCAGCTTGTGTTCTTCCAGCAATTGTTGAAAAGTGTTTGTTCTCCGATGTTTCTCGCCTTATACGCCAACGTCCATCCGTTCGATGAAGCAGAAAACTTGACTCATCGGTTAAGGCAATCCTTTGCCAATCAGCGGAGGTCCAATTTCGATACTGCCGTACAAATGTAAACTTTTCTGTCGATGCACGTTCGTTAGCGTAGGTGCAGTGACCATCCGTCTGCATCAGATCCCCATACGCAGCAGGGTTTGCTGAAATGTCGTTTTAGACACACTTCCGGTAGCCCCCTGGTTCATTAGGCCAGTGAGTTGCTCCACTGTAGCGTGCCGATCGACCCTCACGCACCTTCGCAGCCGACGTTCGTCCTCCCCCAGTGGGAGGACTATGAAATTCCGGGGGAGGGGGGCAGTCCTCCGTGTCCCCAACCTTCTGCCGCCCGTGGCTGGTACCGAAATTAGGTTATTAAGTTACTAACATGGCCAAACACTATAAAATAAATGTGAATAATGTCTTCTTGCGGGAGATAAATATTTTATCTATTTTTCTGTAATCGGAGTTCAGGTTTCCAATTACAATTCATCAATAAGAAAAATATTTGATGCTATATAAGGTGTTCGAAATGTTCTGCGTAAGCACTATTCATGAAAACAAAAAGGGGATTTATGACCTAAACAGAAATGAGGAAATAAGGTAAATTAAGAGTGACTAGTGACGCTAGTTTTAAGAAATTACCTTTTAAAATTATTCTGAGAAGCATATATTTTGGCTGTGTGCCTAAGTTCCACCCGTTTTTGTAGGCTATAAAGAAAGGAAGAGAACACAACAAATAACGTACCTTGGATTTCACATAACTGCCATCATTCTGTATGACCTCTTGCCATCTATCACTGAGTAGGTGAATCCCACGCCAGAAAAACTCTTGTGTTTCAGACTCAAAAAAGTGATGTAATGTCGTTTTCACATTGTCCACATCATCGAAGGTTTGGAGAGCGAAGGCGTTCTGTAATGATCGAAAAAGGAAGTAGTCCGTAGGTGTCAGGTCAGGGGAATACACCGGGTGAGATAACTCTTCCCAACCGAAGTCCAGTAATTTTTGCCAAATGATTAAAACAGCATGAAATCTCTCGTTATCATGATGAAGGATCACGCCTTTGCAATAGACGAGTGCTGGCAGCTTCGATGTCAGTTGTTCTCGTAATCTGTCCAACTGTTGGCAGTAGAGGTCGGCATTTATCGTTCGGTTAGGTGCCAACAGCTCTCAGTGGATTATTCCCTGGATATCCCACCAAACACTCAAGAAAACCTTTTTGGGATGCAGTCCTCTTTTGAAGCCGATGCAGCAAGCTCCTCACCTTGGCACACAGTCCGTCGATGCTTTACGTTTCGGTACAGTACCCTTTTCTCATCACCCGTTACAATTCGTCCCCAAAACGGTTCATTTCTGTGACGAGAAAGCAAAGAAACACAGGTACGGATTCTCTCCTCTCGTTGCTTTGCAGAAAGCTGGTGCGGAACCAAGTTACCGAACTTGGTGATGAACCCAAGCGCATGCTTCCGTTATTCGCCTGTTATTCTGTGTACCCACAATGTTTCCGCTAATTTCTGAACAGTTGATTGTGGGTCATTTGTTATGTCTTGGTCCACATCCTCGTCAGAAACCACGGATGGACGTCCAGATCGTGGTTGATCTTTACAGCTTCTGTCTCCGTCCCGGAATTTCCGAAACCAACTGCGACATTTGCTATCATCAACTGCATCCTCCCCATACACTTGGCAGATGTTGCGGCAAGCTATGACTACAGTACTGCCTTTATCGAACTCGTACAGTAAACAATGTCTAATGTGCTCCTTATCACATTCCATGTTACACCGTCCCTGATTTCCGTTACGAATGACTTACTCGGACAAACCTAGTTCCCTTATATGCGCTACTGCTCCATGCTTTATTGGCCGAAAATTCGGCATCGCAGCGTCCTCCCTGACGTAACTACTCCGATCGAAATTTGCATCTATTACAAAAACGGGTGGAACTCTTGCACACACCCAACATATATACAGTATATATTGATAGATATTAAAGATATTTACATTAGCATTATTAATAACATCTATGAAAATGCAAGTGGAAACGTTCGGCTATTTGAAGATGAAGCATCAATAAAAAATGGAAAGGGAGTGAGAAAGGTAACATCATATCTCCCGAAACTCTATAACGCCACATTGCAAAGTGTTTTTCAATCATTGAACTGGGAAAACAAAGGGATACAGATTAAGGGAGATTATTTAACTCACCTTCATTTTGCGACGACGTAGTCATTTTTGCAACTACGCCTCCAGAGCTGCAGAGTATGATCCAGGAACTTGATGACAAAAGTAAAGAAGTAGAATTATAAATGAACTTTCGGAATACAAAACTGATGTACAATGCTTTTCCAAGAAATGAAGATTTTGCGATTGATGAGGAAAAGCTCGATTTAACCGATACCTACGTTTACCTTGGAAAATAGATACCAACCAAAGGTCGCATTGATGAGGAAATTAATCGGTGAATAAAACTTAGTTGGAGAGGTTTTTGGAAGAAACTGTTGAATTTTTAAGAGCAACATGCCATTATGTTTTAAATTAAAAGTGTTGAATCAATGCATCCTTCCAGTTCTTATATATGCATCAGAATCATCGGCCTTAACTGAAAAATACATACCAAGGCTGCACACAATTGAAAGACGCTTTGAGAGATGCATGCTTGCTGTAACCAGGAAAGATAAGAAGAGGAACTCGTGGTTAATGAAAATGACAATATTGGAAAACAGAGTAAGATCTCTAAAATCAAAGAAAATGAAAAGAATGAGAAACAGAGTAAAATCCCTGAAATGACAATGGGCTGAGTATGTTGCCAAAAGAACAGACCGTTGATGGGCAACCGAAATTTTAAACTGGATTCCAAGGGGAAAAAAGAAGAGATTCAAAAGTGAGCCGGAATATCCTGGAGGAGACAGGCTCAAGACCGATAGTTGTGGAAGAAACTTGGGAATACCTTCATCCAGCAGTGGATTGATAATGGCTGACAATGATGATGATGATATATTGATAATTATTCCAGACCTGCCACCTGTTATGATTTTTACATATTTTAGTATGATAAATTACCCTGCAGTATGATAATATGGTTTTGTCGCCCAAAATACGATTTTTTTTTAAATTCCTGTTTTT
This sequence comes from Macrothele yani, assembly GCA_039090855.1. Taxonomy (NCBI): domain Eukaryota; kingdom Metazoa; phylum Arthropoda; class Arachnida; order Araneae; family Macrothelidae; genus Macrothele; species Macrothele yani. The sequence goes on from CM077026.1 coordinate 91,751,294, forward strand.
CTCCTTTGAAATAGGTTTCCAATTTCTCTTAACGAAAACCCCTGCCACTAATTTCCAAACGAAAATAAAGTAAGTCAAGTCAAGTGCAATCGGAAACCAATGGACGTATCCCAACTCGTTTTGTATAATGTTTGAGACTGATGTGTATCTTCGACTCTTCGTCATACTTAAAGCTGCTTATTGGTTCGGCGCTGGACGTGGACGAGTATCTGTTTATTCGAAGCAACCTCCGCCCCCTTACACCTCCAACCATAAAAAATGTATATTGCTACACCTTACACCATCGAGGAATTACATAATTCAAATAGGCTGCGAAAATTATCAGCAAACGTCATGTTACGATTTTTCTATTTGAGTGTTACATTTTTTGGTTCTCTACTGAAAGCTGAAGAGTACGTGTGTCGCATGTCTCTAAATAATCTTCCTTTTCAGTTTCTGTTTTCTTTACTTCTCGGGTAAATTTTTTTTGTCACTGAACAGCACATTATTTTCCCGAAAAACTTAAACATTTTGGCAGTGCTGACAGTGAATCAGAGCAAAAATAAATGCCAACGTTAAATGTTTGTAGTAGAAGTGTGTATGTGAGAGAGAGAGAGAGAGAGAGAGAGAGAGAGAGAGAGAGAGAGAGAGAGAGAGAGAGAGAGAGAGATTGGAGTAAATTGTGAAGAGTTGACATAGCGAAAGCGAGTGAAGCCTGTTATACACTGAAGAGCAAATGAATTACAGATACCTGTCTAGTAACGTGTAGCACCACCTTTCAGCCTGATAACGGCTGCGATTCATCTCGGCATGGACTCGACAAGACACCGGAAGCGTTGGAAAGCCATACGGATCCACGACCCCTGAACAAGCTCACACAGTTCACGAAGATTTGATGGAGGTGGGTCAAAGCCTGGAACATCTCTCTCGATGGCATCCCAGATATGCTCGATCGGATTCAGGTCAAGTGACCTAGCTGGCCAAGGAAGCAAGGTCACCCCAGTGGAGTGTTCATCCAACCATTCTGATACAATTCGGGAGCGATGGCACGGTGCATTGTCTTGTTGCAGGATGAGGTCCCCAGTGGGATGTTGAAGACGCACAAACGGGAACAAATGGCCGTCCACGATATCCCGGTAACGTTGACCTGTGAGGGACGATGTCACACGTACCAGGGGTCCCACTTCAGTCCGCGTAAATAGTCCCCAGACAAGAATGCCACCCCCACCAGCTTGAAGAGTACCCTGCTGGCAAGAAGGATCCATCGCTTCATGGGGTTTGCGCCGTACTCGTATCCTGCCATCCGCATGCACCAACGTGAATCTCGACACATCAGTCCAGGCAACATTTTCCCACATGTCTAGGGTCCAGTGGCGATGTTCCCGCGCCCATGCTGATCTTTGCACCTTGTGATGTGCGGTCAGCAGCGGTACCCTCGTGGGACGATGGGTTCTGTACCCCATAGCGAGGAGATGGTTCTGGATGGTGTGGCTGCTTACACGTTTTTGTGCACCAGCGTTAAATTGCCGAGTGATTTCTTGCACGGTGGTCCGTCTATCCGCTGTTACAATGCGAGCTATCAGACGATGATCCCGTCCATCCACACGCTGTTGTCCATGGCAGTTGGCCCTTGCAGGGAGGGGTTTACCGGACTCGATGGACTCACGGTACACCTGTGGCACAGTTTCTTGTGAAAATTCCAGTCCCTGCACGACTTCCGAGATGGAGTGACCCATTCGTCGGGCCCCGACATTTTGCCCAAGATCAAATGGGCTTAGATCCTTCGTCTTACCCATACTGTGTTCGACTCTTACTGATTCCCGTCGCATCACTCCTTATATTGTCGGATCGCTGCATACGTCATGTCGTTTCCGTTTACAGGGCCGCCCATAGCGCCACATTTGCATAACGCCAGCTGTCTTAGTTCAATTGCTCTCCAGTGTACGCCTAGGTGACTTGACTAATACGCACCGCAGGTCAGTGATTGAATTCCATATTGGTGCAAGCAATAATTTGTTTCACTGCATTATACTGATGACCTATAAGCTTTGTGAAGACACAAGTTTGTCCGTGTGCCCTCACTCCGGAGTAAGTCGCTCTCCCAACTGAGCTACGCGGACAGAATGTATCGCTGCAGATGTGTCGTCTTGACACATGTTTTCACTTCTGTAGTACGTCACAACTTACAGCACATTGAGTGGAACGATACAGGAACAAGTTTTCTTCACACGGAAACACGTCTTTGACCCGTTTCTTTATAGTGTTTATGGATTTAAAGACCACCGTGAGCAATTTAGTAGTCTTTCCGGTTCACCTTTCGACAAATGGTTATTGTGCTGGCGTTGCTTGCAGAGGTATTTTGGAAATCGGCAATGAGCGCTGCAGCCGACGCCAGGCGATTTCTTCCCATAACCCGCACCAACACCAGGTCCAGTTCTGTCATTTTACGTGGCCTATTACGTCGTGATTGCCCTGTTGTTACTCCTAGCGTTTCCATTTTACAATATCATGTGTTGATCAAGGCAGCCGAAGCAAGGCAGAAATTTCCCGAATTGACTTGTTGCTAAGATAGCGTCCTGTGACCTTGCCACGTGGAGTCGCTGACCTCTGCCGTATAGCTCGTTCAATTGTTCATGCTTGTTTGAATCTTTTTTTACCTGTATAGGCATGGCTGTGAAGTATATGGTCAAATTCACCGCGCAAAATGGGTGCCCAGATACTTTTGATCATTCAATGTACGTCTACAATGCCAACTCCACTTTAAAACAGGTACCAACGACATTTTCCCTGAGTTTTATTATTGGCATAGCAGATGTTCGACAGGTGACAGGACTAAGGAAGCAAGAAAAACGGAGTATCTCTAACTGGATCCTGAATGTTGTTATTTTATGTAGAAATTTGCAAAGGATCCCATACATTAAATCTCATGTACATTCGAGTATGCAAAACTTACTTCATTATTTTTTGGCTATAAAAGTAAAAAGAAGGACTAAAAATGTTTTGATTTAGTGGAGATTTAACGGAGAAAATTTAAAATTTGACACACCATAAAAAAAATAAAAAGAGATTATAGTCTACATCAAACAGAAGTCATCGCTCTTTCCACGTTTATATAAGTGAGTCACGAAAAAATTCTCATAGGCCGCCACCAGGGAGTTGAACCCAGGGCCTTCAAGTTACGCGCCGGACATGCTACCACTGCACCACAGCGCCCTCGAATTTTCCAGACTCAAATACGATTAACTGCCAAACCGCATGGCAGGTTGCTTCTTGGAGCCCCGCATAATGCTGGGGATTCACCAAAGACAAAGCAGCAACTGAACAAATAACTAGGTGGCGAATGAATAATTAATACACGCTATTGACGTGGATTAGAAACATCAAACAGAAGTCTCCGCTCCTTCCACGTTTTTATAAAACGGAGAAAAAATTAACAATTGACACACCATAAATCCTAGTTATTTATTCATTTGCTGCTTTCTATCTTTGGGGAATCCCCATCATTGTGCGGGGCTTCAAGATGCAACCTGCCATGTCGTTTGGCTGTTAGTCGTATGTGAGTCTGGAGAATTCGAGGCCGCTGTGGGTGCAGTGGTAGCATGTCCGGCGCGTAACTTGAAGATCCTGGGTACGACTCCCGGTAGCGGCCGATGAGAATTTTTCCGTGACTCACTTATAAAAACGTGGAAAGAGCGATGACTTCTGTTTGATGTTCCAAATCCACGTTAATAGTGTGTATTAAGTAATGATTATAGTCTAGTTGGGTTTATAGCTGAATGCGATTATTTTACGCAGCAAGGAATCCTATATGCTAAATCTGATGTAGATCGGAGCATATAAAACTTGTTTTATTATTTTCCGGTAAAAATAAAAAAAGACCAGAACGACTAAAACTAACACATGCGTTTGATTTAGTGGAGCAAATTTAAAAAGCGGCACACCATAAATTAATATCCCTTTTCACGCTGAGTCTTTCCTATCACGCGATGTCAAATAACTCTTTAAAATTACCAAATAGATTATTTTCCAAAGGATGCGATCAATTTTCATTAGAAGGATTCTTTAGCGTGGATAAAGAAGAAAATAAAATACCGGCAAGGGATGAAGCAGATGATGCACATGAAAAAATAAAAATAAAAATAAAGAAACACGCGTTTCAAAACAAAAATAATCTTTAGAATCGTCTGAAAGTAAAAACGACGCTGTTGAAATTTCGGTAATTTCTTCTTGAACTCTGCAGAGACAGCGACATTCTTTTCATTTTCCTTCGGCGTGGATATTTTTACACTCGGCAGTTTATGAAGAGTCATTCGTATCTATTAGGAGGATTCACTGAAGGGCTTAGTATGAAACCGTGAAAGAATGACTAAAGGACAGAGTTAAAAAAAAGTAAATTTCTCCTGTGGAAAATTTAATGAAATTCTGAAAATAAACAAGTATTCTAGTGAGTTCTTCGGGAGGGATTTATGAAAGAGTGCCACCGTAGTGTAAATTCCATGAAAAAGTAATGGACTGGCGAAACCACATGAAGTAAATCTTCAGTTGTTATGTGGGAGATGAAAAGCTTGAGAAGAACGTGGAAGTATTTCATCCTGTATTTTCACTTTCAGCTCCTCTTCCCTAGACATTTTGATTTAATTCCTATTTTCCAGAAGAAAGGAAAGAATACAGAGAGAAACATCACCGCCGTTTCTATGATAAAACAAATTAGAGAAACCTTGCCAGGAAGAGATAAAATTTTAGCAAAAGAAATACTAAATTTTTAACAAAAGCGACTTTATTTTTCGTTAGCACTCAGGAAATAATTCTGTCAGTAATCTTCTAGTGTTCTCTGTGGTAGTCTTATACATTTCTATCTCACAAATTTTTTAAAATCTTGGGAGCCTCGGTTCGAGATGATTGCCTAAATTATTCGGTAATCACATTCTTAATATCTCAGCAGAGGGTGCTTATGCAAAAACACGAAGAGCAAGTTGGTAAAGGAAATACTGAAGCCGTATCTGCATTCAGCCTCTGTCTTCGTTGCACCCTATAATTTGTCACTGAGAATGAATCTTATTATTTTTTCAGTTTGAAATCTTGAAAATAATTCACATACGCAGTTCCTTGTAAATTCGTCCGGTATGGCCACTGCATGCTCGACATCCTGAAAAATTTCAACTCCCTTTCTCTCCCCCTTTTCAGGATACCCTAATTATGTATCTGCCATGCATTAAGCGTGTAACCTGGAGAGACTAGCAGTAGTACGAATTTTAAATTTCATGGAGGTTTTCTCTGTCGTAATGAAAAAAAAAATTCCTTCTGAATTCTGAAAACTTAGAAATATATCAACTGATCAGCTGGGCTCTTACTTGAACGGAAATTATTAATGAAAGCATATGAAACATTCATTTCTTTTCACATTCCGTGATTATTTGGTGTTTCAGCAAAATAAATGCAATGCAACTACAGGGGTTGGGCTGAATAAAGTGAACACCTAGGAAAAGAAGGTTTTAAGAACCTATTAGGGTGTGTGGGACCACATTTGGCATTCAAAACCGTCTGAATCCTCCTTGGAATAGACGTATACAAATCCTGGATGGGGGTTAGTGGGATGTTTCACCATTTGTCATAGAGAAACTGCTCCAGGTCCTTGAGAGATGCAAGAGGAGGATAACGGGAATTTACTCTGTTTTCCAGCACAGACCATAGTGGCTCGATGATGTTTAGGTTTGGTGATTGGGGAGGCCAAGGAATGTGTGAAAGTTCGTCTTCATGTTCCTCAAATCGTTATTGGGCATTCCGAGCTCTGCGAATTAGGGCGTTATCATCTTGATAGATGACATCCCCTGCGGGAAACAATTCCTGAGCCATTGGATGAACTTGGTCAGCCAAAATGGTTTCATAAGCCCTGCCAGTCTATCCGTTCTTTCAAGCCGATCCACGATATGACCAAATCACGATACCACAATATGACCGCCCAGAGCATGACAAAACCACCACCATGCTGCTTTGTTGTGAGCAGACAGCCCTTGCTGTACGCTTCGTACGGTATTCTCCACACGTAAATAAGTACTACGTTGGGTAATAGTGTGAAAGTGGGTTCATCCGACCACATTAGACGTTTCAATGCATCGGCAGTCCACGTTGTGTGTTCGTAGCACCACTGCCGTCGCTGTTTGGCATTCATCCAGGTTACCAGAGGTTTTGCAATAGCAGCTCTGCCATGAATATCTTATTTATGCAGTTCTCTGCACTCTTCTTTCGTTGATACTGGTGTCTGGAGATTCAGATTGAGCTCCTCATTAATTTCCGGCGCCGTGGTTTTCTTATTACGGGTGACAATCCTCTTTAATGCTCTCCTGTCTCTATCAGTCAGGGTCGTTTTCCGGTCACTCTGGTTTTTCGCAGACGAGGTTTTGCCACGAACACGGTATGTTGTCATGTCGCTAGCATCAGTAGCTATCGATACCTCTACTACCCTGGCGATTGTTGTCACGGGTGCAGCAACTAGTCGGCCACCAACAATTTGCCATCTTTCGAAGTGCTTTATGTCGTCACCCTGGAAGAAATGTTGCAATAAGACACTTTTAATGCACTTAAACCAAGGAAGGTTAGAATAAGATACCTGGAGATTCCCTTGTTAATGGAGCAGTACCACTTTGTGTGAAGTCTATAACCGCGAGCGACAGTCGTCAAAGTGTGGGAAAGTTGATGATTTGCAAGGCTTATTGCAATGCATTTTGTGTTGGCCAAATCGCCTTCTTTCGTCGCAAATGTTTCCAATTTCAAATCGTAACTTGCTACAAATGTGTGAGAAAATGATGAATTTATAAAATTCTTAATTATTTCGAGGCTCTTTCCAATTTTTATTTTAAATTGAAGTACACGAACATTAATGCGAATTCTAAACGAAACATAACGTTAAAATTGGAAACTTCACTCGTGTAAGAAATATAATTCATTCCGGTTTGATGTTAATACGGTTTCTTCAACCAAACGCCACGCAATTCCAAAATACACACAGTTGAAATTACACAGGTATCATGTAAACAACGTCAAATTCCCACACTTTGCGGCTTCAAGGTTAAGAGACTTAGGGCATCTCCAGAAGTATTATTCTGACCTCTTTGACTTAAAAAGGATCTTGAATTTCTAAACGAAGCTATTGAAACCAAAAACTGGAGGATACATTTGCGTATTGTGACGTACGCAGCTACATTAAAAACCACGTCTCTGAGCGTGGTGATCACATTATCCTGTCCAACCCCTGTACATTCAAAGAATTTGTCTAACCGATAGTGCCACAACGGAAGATCATCCTATTGCTTTGATTCAATTTTGATCAACCTTAACATAAATGGCTATTTAAAATGTTTCGTGTAAACCTGAACTTAGATTGTAGAACGCTAGGTCGCGGACCTGTGATGCACCGTTCGTGAACGATTCATTCACAACGAATGACTTTTCACCGTGAATGGTTCGCTGTCATAGCTGTGAATGATAATTCAATCCGCCATTACTGTGGCACATACTGAAGTTGCAGCAAGTTATTCAAGTGCCTTTCGTGTGAGGCATCATGAGGAAGTTAGAGTGCCTTCCGTTTTAAAAATGCTGTGTTATTAAGTATATTCAAGCCTTCGTGTGGTAGATAAGGTGTTAATTTGATTATTAAATGCACATTTCTTTGAGAAAATGTGTGTTTCAAAAGTGTATTACGCAAGCAGTCATTAACCCTCAACCCTCGCACGTGTCGCCTGGCCAGAAACCGGTTTTGCCTCAAATGCCAGTAATCCTCTAGACGGCAAAGAACGTAGACGCGAGTTTCTCGTTTGTAGAACGCTACCGGGATGTCTAAGTTCGAGCAACGAGCAAACGGGAAATTCTGTTTCCACCTTGGATATTTGGTTAGAGAAACGCATGAAGAACTGACAACTGTTTATTGTGAACGTGTTATGATCCAAAATATAGTGTTAAAGTGGTTTTCCAGGTCTGAACATGGCGCTTCTTCCATCGAAGATGAATGTCGTCGTGGAAGACTATCAACGGTGGCAACCGACGACAATGTCATGGAAGTTCGCGATATGACTAGGGAAAACCGTCAAAGAAACTGCAGAAGAGACTGGTCTATCGTTTGTTTCTGTTCGAGCCATCCTTGCTGTCAAATGGAACATGAAATGTTTCAGTGCCAAGTTCATACCTCGTTTTCTAAAGTCAAACAGCTCTGCCGATCATTCAATTCTTGACTGCAAAATCCATTCCCGTGCTCTCTTAAACCCCTTATTCACCGGATTTGAGTAACATTTGGCTGTTCCTGAAACTTGAGGCACTTGTAAAATGTAAACGTTTTGATTCTGTGGAAGATCATATTACGTGTACAAATAAGTTTTAAAGCGATTTTTGTGTGACGTATACCATTAATTTATATATCCGACATTACTGCGCGTTGTTGTCATGTTACCGTTTTTTTTTGTTTTTTTTTTTTTTTTTTTTTTATTGGAGGTTTAACGACCACCGTGAGCAACTCAATGGGCTATAAGCAGTCGCCCGTCCCTAATTTAGGGTCACTGGTTCCAGGGAAGGGAGAGAGCCAGTGCCGTAAGACAAACACAACATCCATGCCTGACCGGAATTCGAACCCGGACCCCTTACGGACGAATGATCAGAGGCCAGCGCCTTAGACCACTGCGCCACCGGGGCGGCATCATGTGACCGTAACTGGTCCGGAGTATAAAATGTTACACAGAAGTTTGCCCAACTGTCAAACGCACTTGCACATCGGTAGGTGAAAGATGGCAAACGATACTGCATTTATTCGACACTGCATTCGTTACGAATTTCATGAAGACAAAAGTGCTGCAAAAGCATGTGCATCGATCTGTTCTGGGGGAGAATATTGTATTGAAAAGACCGTGTGAGTTTTGGTTTACACGGTTTAAAGCATGGGATTTCGATGTTAGCTTTCGAGAACGTAGCGGCACAACGCAGGAAGTTGCACACGAGGAACTGCAAGCATTTCTGGATAAAGATTCGTCTCAAACGCCAAAAGAACTAGCTGAACAACTGGGGGTAAGCCAACAAACCGTTTCCAATCGCTTACGCGCAATGGGAAAAAATTCAGAAGGAAGGAAAATGGGTGCCACATGACTTGAGCCAGAGGAACAAGAATGAGCGAGTCATGAAGTGTTTCAATCTGTTGAATAATCAACGCAGAAAGTCTTTCTTGTGGAAACACGTTACGGGTGATGAAAAGTGGATGCGGTACGACAATCTCAAACGCAAAAAACACTGGGTAGACCCCGGTGAAGCAACGACTTTGACACCGAAACACAATTCTCACTCCAAGAACGTTCTGCTGTGCATCTGTTAGGAAATGAAGGGTGTACTCTATTATGAAGTATTGGAACTGGGTCAAACTGTTACTGCTGATCGCTACAAGTAACAATTGCTGCGTTTGAACCAGGGAATCTGTCGGAAACGTCCATTCACAAGCAAAGGATTGCGTCCCGTGAAATTACTGCATGCCAACGCTAGACTGCATGTCGTGAAATCGGCCAAGGGAACGTTATTGACGCTTGGCTGGGAAGTTTTGGAGCGCTCGACGTATAGTCCCGACATAGGTCCTTCAGACTATCATTTGTTCCGATGGATGCAACATGGTTTGTCTGCTGTACGTTTCCGGAAATGTGACGAAGTGCAAAAATGGGATGACGACTTCATGGCGTCACACGACGAAGTATTCTTCAGGGCTGGAATCCGTCAGCTGCCCGACCGATGGTGGAAGGTGATAGATAATGACGGCACATATTTTGAATCGTAAGGTTATTGTTGTTTTCTCTCAAATTACTCGTTGCGTTGTTCTAAAACGCTTTGAAACGCATTTGTACACCTAATAAGTAATGCAACGAGTGTCTTAAAGGGTATTCTGAAACAGGACTTATGGGTGTTTCCATGTGCGTTAAGTCGGTCGTTATTCGAACATCCGAAACGTAATATTTTGTTCATATGAAACCATTCCGAACGCGCACGAAATATAATACTGCGCTCACTAAGAACTTGTTTAACAGTTGCCACAACGGATGTTTCCGTTCGACAAAAGCATAATAATTGCCGTGACCTATTTCGAATGTCAGTGGTTGTATGTTAACAGCAATCCCTCGTGACTCCTCCAAGACCCAGTAGGGAGCATTCCCCCTTGGTTTTGCAAAGCCACCAGAACTACAGTGGGTGCCCCACATATATCTCGCGATAATTAAATCTGTGAAATACGTCACTGCCACGCAGTTGATTGTCTGGTGGCAATCGTGTTTACAGTCTGCGGCCTATGCCCTTTAAGAACAGCAATGACCAACGGCTAGCGAAGGCATTTTTTTTCGATCTGTCAATCTCTCAGCTGTATATATCAATTTAATTAAAATCAACTATTGCTTCCACTTATTATCTTTATTTGTTTCATTTTCTGCCGTCGATTTTCTCACTGGTCGTTCGAGGAGAAAGAATACGGTAGCGTCTGTTCGTAAAAAAAAATAAACTTTTTGCTGAAAAAGAAAAAAATATGAAAAAAATTCGACTTTTGCTGAAAAGAAAAATGCAGAAATTACCCCATTATCATGTCCTTCTTAATACTTACTAAAACATAAAAAATGTAATCACACAATTTCAGAACACTAACTGCATTTGTTCTAGCCTCGTCTTGTACTCAAAATTAAGAAGAAATTTTCAGCTGCCTCTCCTTCCCATTCTGCTGAGAAATTTTATGAGAAAATTTTATGAGAAATTTTATGAAAATTATGAGAACATTTATGAAATGGGGGTTTCATAAAATTATTATAAATTTGATAATAATTTCATATTTTTTATAAAATTCATATTATAAAATTATTTATAATTTTTGTAATGAAATTATATTTATTTTAATAATAATAATTAATATAATAATTATTACTAATATAATTATTATTATTAATATAATAATAATATTGTAATATCATAATTATATTTATTTGTATAATTATAATTTGTTATTATAATTATGTATAATAATTATTGTAATTAAATTATTATTATTAAATTTAATTATTATGAAATTTATATTATAAAAGTATTTTTTTTTATAAATATTATAAAATTATTATTATTCGAGGTTTCATAATTTATTATAAATTTTATGACAAATTTATGAAATAAATTTGATAAAATTATTATAAATTTTATGAAATTTTATGAGAAATGGGCTTTTTATGTGCTGAGAAATTTTTCCCATTCGATTTATACTCCTCAGCGACATATTAGCCGCAAAAATATGGTAATTTCTATTTTCTGAATATTTTATTAGATATTTCATGTGTGGATGACACACGTTTAGCATGCGGTTATGGAGAGACAGTTTGTGTATGCATGCTGCTTGAACATAGGACGTACGTTTAAAACGATGTGTTGTAACTTTGTTGGTAACTTTCGGTGACGGTAACTTACGAATCTTAAAATACTACAAGCTGATTTAAACAGGCATTGTACCTTGAAGACAGTCCGCAGTTTTCTGCGGTACGAATGCATTTTGCTATCTAATTTACAGTCGACACAACGAAATAAAGAGGATTTGTATAGGCGGAGAAGATAGTTAGCAAAGGAGAAAACAGATAGAATGTCTTCTGGGCACATAAAAGCCCATGAGATCGTGCCCGATGGATACAATCAATGGCATTTCCGAAAAAAATTGAGATAAAATAGAAAGAATAAGGAGACTTCTGCAGATATACCATCGCTACGCAGTCAAAGTAATAAAGGAGCCTATTCTCCAAGACCCCAAAGGCCTCCTGAGCGATATCGAATCAACCAAAAGTAGCAGATGAGGGAGAAGGTAGAGACGATGCGACAGGAAAAAGTAAGACAATCTACGGTCTAGATGCGGGATGACGGCTACAAATCTGTGCATCGGTGACATATTGGCGGTCATAGAAACGAATGTCCCTGTTGGGTTCCCCTTCCCCGAACAAAGCACGTGAATGCGCGATTGGCAGGCGCACGGAAAACAGCAGATAAGATTGCAGAGATCCAATATCCAATCTACTTATTCCTAAATGGGATGATGGAGAGAGGTAGTAGTAGTGTTCCTCAGACGTTTTGTACCAACGTTACTCTACATGGCTTTATAGAATGACAGTAAACTGGTGATTTTAATACTCGGAATTTTACAGACATGTATTTTTTCCTTCTATATAAAATTTCCTTTCATGGGCCATGCCATGTGATTGCTGAACACGACTATATTTCCTTTTAATTGTAAATAAGTATAAAGCATTACAAACGTAATTATAAATACACCACACTGTGAACACTGAAGAAACGCATATAGCGTATTCAATCCGTTTATTTTTGTGGCTTAGTAAGCACAAAGATTCGCCAAACTTTCGTACTCCACTGGGAGGCTTTTTCAAGGCAGTGGTAGACATAAAAATGCATTATTATGTCTACCATTAAAAATGCATTTTTATGTCTACCATTGCCTCGAAAAAGCCTCCCAGTGGAGTGCGAAAGCTTGGTGAATCATTTTGCTTACTACGCCACAAAAATAAACGGTGTTAATACGCTATATGCGTCTCTTGAGTAAGCACTACAAAGTTTTTAAGCCGGGCTTTAAAGTAAAAGAACCTTCACGATGGTCCAGTGGGCACAGGCGCGGACTCTGGTTAATCGACTGAATCTGGCATTGCTGAGGCGTGGGTGATACGCTTGTCTCACGGTGCTAGTTCTGCCCCGTTCTGGAAGCAGTGGCCCTAATTTTGGGACGATCATAACCTTAGATGGTCACGGCAGGCGTTAAACCACAAAACAAGCGAACAAAATTGCGACAGTTTAACGCATATTAGATGTCCTGTTCCAGAAAACAGCGGCCCTAAATTAGGGACAAGCGCTTTAGATGCACATAGAGATCTTTAAACCACGAAACAAACAAACATAAACAAGGATGTAACGCATATTCCGTGTCTCATCATTAGAACAAGTGGCCCTGAATTAGGGAGAAGCGACTGCTTATAACTTTAGGTGCTCACGAGGAACATTAAACTACGAAACAGGAGAGCTAACAGGAATATAAACAAGGATGTAACGCATATTCCGTGTCTCATCATTAGAACAAGTGGCCCTAAATTAGGGAGAAGCGACTGCTTATAACTTTAGGTGCTCACGAGGAACATTAAACTACGAAACAGGAGAGCTAACAGGAATATAAACAAGGATGTAACGCATATTCCGTGTCTCATCATTAGAACAAGTGGCCCTAAATTAGGAAGAAGCGACTGCTTATAACTTTAGGTGCTCACGAGGAACATTAAACCACGAAACAGGAGAGCTAACAGGAATATAAACAAGGATGTAACGCAGATGAAGTGTCCCATCCTTGGAACCAGTAACCCTAAATTAGAGACGGATAATTTTCTTATAACTCATTAATCCACGAACCGAATAAACAAAGATAAACATGAGTGCAACCGAGATTAGGTATCTCATCCTTGGAATAAATGGTCCTAAATTAGAGATTAGTGACAGGCAAAAACCTTAGATGCTCACAAGGGACCTTAAGTCAGAAGCAAATAAACAAACAGAAATATAAGCAAGCGTGTAACACTGATTAGGTGTCCCATCTCTGGAGCTAGTGGCTCTCAATCAGCAACGAATCACTGCTTATAGGCTGAGGTGCTCACGTAGGTCGTTAAACCACAAACCAAACAGAATTATAAACAAGGGTGTAATGCACATTAGGTGTTCCGTTCCTGTAACCACTGACCCAAAATTAAGGACGGGAGATTGCTCATAACCTCAGATGTTCACAGTGATCCTTAAACCACGAAACAAACAAACATAAATATAAACAAGGATATAGCGCAGATTAAGTGCCCATCCTTGGTACCAGTAACCCTAAATTAGGAAAGGGCGCTTGCTTACAACGAAGATAGTAATTGTTTCCCGGCGCGAATTTTAGGGGTTTTCTGTAATTTTGCGAAAATCAAATATATCCGAGAGTTTCAGATTTTTTCCTATTTTTTTCTGAATTTCTACTATAAATTTCAGATTATTTTTCATATTTAAATAATTTTATTACTGCCTTCTTAGAATTTGCACGAAAACTGTACCGGAAAGTAATCCTACTCCGAAGTCCAAGCCATAAATTTAAACTTTGAGTTACCTCTTGAGATAGTTCGTTACGAAGATAATTATCGAATAAGCTTGACAGGTAATTCCAGGTCACATGAAATCTGTTGATGAATTAACGTGTAGTCTTTCGTGTTTTTCACTCCCGCTACTGTTGAATGGCCTGGACGACTTGCCGCACTTGTAAAACGTAAATCGGATGTCGTCAATTATTAGTCGTTTTAGCGGGGGAAAGCAGCTCTCAGAAAATAATGTTGGAGTTCCGCACACTCTTAACTTAAAAAAGTGCTGTCGTGTGAGTATTTAATTTATAAATTTTCTAGATATTGTTCTTTAATTTTCAGAATAAGCCGCGTGAGTAAAATAAGTGCATCTGTAAGATGCAAGCAGTACAGCAAGGAAATGTTTCATATGAACAAAAATCTATTGTTCTCTTCGCGTTGCAACTTACCAGTGGCAGTTTTTTAAGAAATGACAAATGTGAAAAGCATTTAGAAAGCAAGCTGCGTAAAAAAATTGTGTGCGAACATTCAACCGAACATTATACAGAAATGTGTTGGTGAATTAATTCAGAAAACAACTAAACAAGGAGAGCAACGTTCAACTGAATTTTCGAAATTAATTGTTGGTTTTTGTGCAGCTAACGTGCAACTTCCCAAACTGTCTAACCCTACAGTAAAAAATTACTTGGAAAATTCGTTCAAAGCTTATAGGTGTTGTTCCAAATGCATATCGGATGTGGAATTTTTTTTGCCGGAAATGTATGATATTTATAAGCAACAAGTGAAAGACTTTTTAAAATCAGTATCTGGTGTGAGCATTGCAGCAGACGAAACAACTGATTCAGAAGATAGTTACATTTTGAATATTCTTGCTGTTCCATCAGCTGAAACGAATGTTGAAAGCTGTAATGCTGAAACCTCGTTGAATGAAATCTTCCTCCAGTGCATCAGTTTGGAATCCGTAAATTTTAAAGCACTCAGCGATGCAATACTTAAGTGCGTTAATAAGTATAAAATACGTTTGGCGAATATAACCGCTTTTGTGATAGACAACGAATCTTGCATATCCAAAGCGTGGGAGAAAGAGCCTGAAAGCTGCATTTTTGAAGAAATACGATATTTCGCGAAATTTCTGGATTCACACTAAAATTTCGCGATTTACCCCGCAAGCGCTCCGCGAATTTTTTCTGTTCTTCCCGCGATAAAATTTCTACCCAACTTATAACCTTAGATAATCACGTAGATCCTTAAACTACGAAATAAGCAAACAAAAACTGTAAAGCAATACTGTAAGATAACTTAGGTTTTTTGAAATGTTATGGTTAAAACAGGGTGTTATTTAGTTTCGTGTGAAATATACGGTTTTATTATCTACAGTGTGCAAAGAAGTTGTGATTCTCCAACTTGGGCCTCACACAGTTCTCGAAACCGAATAACTCTGGGTGATTAGTAGTTTTTTTTATTGGTCCTTGGTTTTTGTCTGTCTCCTGATCACTTCTGTACACAGAAATTACTGCGCGACAGTTGGAGACATAGCAGTCAATTAGTTTTGTTGCAAGCATGACGCCCACTTTTTATTTTCCTTCTTTGTTGTTCTTGTTCTTTCAGCTTAGCAAACCCATGGAACTTTAAGCTTGAAATCAGCTTCTACCATGATGCAAAATCAGGATCGTTTGTTTAGATCAGTGACTCCAGCATAATTTGTTCCACGAGCCCTATTCAACACCCACCCAATTCACCACGACCAAAAAAAGAAAATGTGTTCCGAAGCCCCAATGTAATAATGACTAGCTTCTAATCAAAACTTACATTACATGATTATAATTACAAAATGTAAAATTTTAGTACCTGTAATAAAAATTTGCTACCTGGAATGTATGGGACATCTAAAATTTAAAGTCTAAATATAAAGTAATAAAACTGTAATTATAAGATAATTTATCTGCGAGGCTTCCTATAAAATCTCCACATTTTATTTTATTTCAGAATTGTGACATATCGAATAACTTTTACTAATTTCCTGATCTCGATGTGCTGAATATGAATAATATTTCAGTAATAGAATTAAGTGCCACCTTTAAAGAATACTCATGACGCTCATGAAATTGTGGCACCTAGGCTCATAACGTAAAACCGAGCTCGTGAGAGATAACATTAATGAGAACATAGAAGCAGAGATAGTCTCGGTGACGCCGAAGTACACACATTCTTGGGCGGGAGAGCACGAAGGAGAGATTCTATATGCATTCCGAACTTTCTGTATTACTAAATAAATCCTGAATGGAAATTGTTTATGTAAAACCGATTTGGTATCTGAAGCTACGTGTATTTCGATTTTCTTCTATTTTCTGAGAGTCCTACATGACGTCTTGAGGTGGACTCGTACTGTCTCAAAAATACACTCAACCGGATGCCTTATACATTCAACTGGACAGGCAAACAAATAAAACGATCAAAGTTAATAAGTGATTTCTGTTTGACAATAACATAGCAGCAGGCGCTTAGAAATGTAAAGGTATTTTTATTAATTTTCAAAATGGCTATCATTCATAGTGGTTCACAATATTTCAGTCGACACTTAATGGTCAAAATTTGCTTATGAAGTACACCGTAATAAATTTAAGAAACTGTTTACCTGCTGTGGGTGTATAGGAATCACTTTCGTTTCAAAGACTTCATGGAATGAGCAAACCATGTGTGAATAATTAATGGGTGAATACGTGCTTTCTAACTGAAACAAAGACTCAACTGAATAAATTCCTGCAAAAGTTTGATTTTCTACAAGCACCGTTTTCAAATTTTACAGATAATTCGTCTCATACAAGCTATTAACTTTTGCTCTAACTTCTCCATCTAGAAGACACCTATTCGACGTTCTAATCTCGTGAGTTATTTTCAGCTCCTTGCTTATCGATCGATTTGACCGCGGCCTCTTAGATTCCATACGTCGAGGAGATCTTGTAAGTGCAACAGAATCCACTGTTGTTATTAATTAAACGTAAGCTGAGGCTTGTGGGTAAATTACAGTGATATTTTCTGCCCTTTTCGGCTCGTTGATCAATTACTTTTAAGGTTAATTACCATTCCTTAGGCATCCTAATCCGTTTTACTTGAATTTTCCACTATAGATAGACAATGTTTCTTCACGAACGTCTCAGAGAAGAGTATAAATAGTAGGATTAAAAATAAGCATCTCGTTTTAATCTACAAATCTAGGAAAGTTTATTTAAAGAAAATAGATGTTCGAAGGAGAAGTTTCGGTACGTATATAAATAAGAAACTCTTCATTGAAAGCTCTTGTATGTACGCAGATATTTTTCTTAATGCAGCACAAGATGGGTTTTACCTACCCAAACAGTAATTCTGCGCCATTCTGTTTAATTAAACCTCTGGCCCCAAATGCTTGTGGCCCTTAAAGTTGCTGATAGTAGTCCTTTTTTTTCCAAAAATGTGGTGAAATGGCAGGTAAAAACAACATATTTGTACTTAATCGAAAGAAGATAATTGTAGTTTAGAATATTGTACAAAGGACTTCCTCAAAAGTAATACCTGGTCCCTCATAAGATCTTTATTTGTAGCAGCAAAAATGTGAAACTTGGTGGCAAAATACGTGGACATATTGTTAATAATCCTAGCCTATTCAAAGTATTGTCCATCACTTTCTATACGTTTCAGCCATCTTTGAACCCATTGGTAAAATCCATATTGGAAAAATTCCTGAGGCTGTCGTTTCCACCATGAGTTAACAGGCAGTTTAACGTCTGTCACATCGTCGAAACGTTCCTCACGAAGGGTGTTCCTCAAATGGGAAAACGGGAACAATTCTGAGAGAGCAAAACAAAGGACTGTAGGGGGTTGGGGCATCACCGTCCACCCCATTTTGACAATACCCTGTGAAGTCTCCATTGAGGTGTGGGGACGTGCATTATCATGGTGTAAAACAACACTATGAAGTGGAATGTCACGTCTTTCCCTTCTGATAGCTTCCTTTAGCTTCCTCAATGTCTGCATAAAGTTAGTACTGTTTATTGTTGCACCCCGTTCAATGAAATCAGTCAAAATGACACTAGGTTCAAAATTGTCACCATCACTTTCCCTGCGGAACGAGTCCTTTTCACCGTTTTCTGTCAATGTGATGTTGTGCGGTGCCATTCCATTGACACCCGTTTTGTTTCTGGGTCATGAAAGAACACACAGGTTACATCTCCCGTCTCAACATTCGAGAAAAATACCTCACCCTCTCTCTCATAACAGTTCAAGAGGTTCCGGTACATGTCCACCCTTTGCTCACATTATTCACGGGTTAGGTTTCTTGTGATCCACTTTGAACAATTTTTTTTGTATCCCAGATCCCTAATTAATGTTTCCATAGCACTATGACCACAATGAATTGCATCACACAACTCCTGGATGGTGTCACGACGATCAGCTGTGATGAGGTCTTTCACTCGTTGCCTGTTGTCATCTGTCTCTGCAGTTGCGGTTCTTCTACTCCGTTGTTTGTCCGGCACTGAACTTTCGAAACGTCGTCCTCCATCTTCGGTCATTACTGATATCGATTGTAGCAGCTCTATACATCGACAGGATTCTTCTGTGCATTTCTGAAGCCTCACATCCCTCTTTTTCGAGGAAATCAATTACGGCTCGCTGCTTTTCTCCGTCATTCATAATCTTTATTTCCGATTTTGAAACAAAATGCGTTCCCACATTGGTAACATATCATAGTGCATGTCAGTTCAGTTTCATTGAAGTCACTTCAAAATTTTAAAAGTTATTAAGAAGGAAGCATTACTTTCATGATGCCCCTTGTACATTCAACGTATTGTGTTATGAATGACTTGTTTATAGCAGACTGCTTGGATGTGCTTGGATGTTGATAAAAAAGACGTGGGCAGTATAAATAGCATTCTCTTTGTTGAACTTTGGCCGTTATTTTAGAAGTTATGTGTCCAGTCAAATCTTTAAGAGCCCAATGAACCTGAACCCGAAACGTTCTTCGCTCCTCGAATACAAATGTTCACATAAAGAACAATTACAAAAATACGGGAAAAAAAAATTGTTCCTTTTCTCATCTCAGCAGTACCGACCATAAACCTGTCACAGGTGATAAACGCTCGGTCATGCTCCATGACTCAAAGTAAGACAGGGAAGGTCTAGTTCCCTTGACAAAGACATCATGCCACTGGGTAGAAACAAGACTCAAGTATTTTCTCGCTCCTTTCTTAGGGTCATCGCCATTATTATAGCCATTTTAGCAGCTAAAAATGGTTAGGATCAATCATCCCCCATAAATGACCACATTGAATAAGGAAGCTAAGGGGATACCCGTTCCGGCCGCCTTCTACTCACTTATTAGACAGCGAGTATATTCGTTCTAGCTGATTTCAGCCGTTTCCCTAATCCCCCGAGTTAATTCGTCCCTGCCGGTTAAAGAGTTATTTGCGTTTTCAGCTACAATGAAGAACTTGAAGATATCCGGGTATTAAAGTGAAACTAATTCACTGAGTTAGCGTAAAGTTTAATTCTACCAGCAATAACGCTTATTTTATAGCATAACTAATATGATTTCGGCATTCATGTATTTCAAAGATATTAGCAAATTGTTTTTTAATTAGGGGGTTTAGGAGGTGGTACAACTCACGCACCACAATTATTCACTACAGTAATAATTAGTATACGTAGGTTGCATCTTAAAAAGATTTCTTTTACCGCTTCTAGGATTTCTTTTATTTTAAATTCGGGATAACGTTTCGTTTGTATTATATTTTCAAGACATTTTAATCTATTTGGTTTCTAATTTCTGTTCAGAAAAGCTATGCCGTATGAAGTGCCAAATCTTCTCATTTGTCAAAACAGTATGTAGATTATTAATAAAAATCTTAGGATGTATAAACACGTTCTTACCTCGGGTTCAATAATGATTCAAAAAGGGTTTTAGAACTTTGAAAGCGTATAGAATTTTATTCAGAATACTAAAAAAAAAAAAAATGAAGTTCTTAATCTGTAGCAAAACGTATCAGGTTTTATTCAATATAGTCATATTGACTGCCATTGGTTATACGGCAGATATCGCACTTGTGAATGCCATTGTCATCCGATGGGACTGCCATTGGTAATACTGCCAATGGCAGTCGGAAATAAATATCCCACCTGTGAGTGCAACTGACATCCCGATGTGACTGACATTGGTGATACGGCAGATATCCCACCTGTGACTGCCATTGGCGATACGGCAGACATCCCATCTGAAGTCAATTTCTTCCCAACCTCGAAGCAGCACATCCGTTGTCAATTCTGATACTGCAGCGGTGATTCGAATTTAGAGTTCAGCGAAGATGTGTAGGTAATTTTGGAATAAACATTCGATCCTTTATGAAACCCTATAAGAAAAGGTGTCAAGCTGTGAGAACGCGCT
Source organism: Macrothele yani (assembly GCA_039090855.1). NCBI lineage: Eukaryota > Metazoa > Arthropoda > Arachnida > Araneae > Macrothelidae > Macrothele > Macrothele yani. The sequence goes on from CM077026.1 coordinate 91,771,820, forward strand.
GGCCACGATATCGGGCTTGATCAATCAATCCATCGGAATGGAAAATGTTTTTTGCTGTGACACCGTCTTGCTGGATGGAAGTGAATGCATCCTTCTTGATCATCATCGTCCAACTGCTAAATGAGAAAATGTTTGAGCATATACTAATACAGGATACCGTTGATTGTTTTCTTATGATATTAGACAGGGCCATAAACCATATGTTAGCTAAGTGTACAAAACAAATTCACCTTTGGGCTATCTCGAACAGCATTCGCAGGGATATTCGGCACCCCAAATCTTGCAGTTGTGAGTGTTAACCTTACCACTGGCATGAAATGTCAACTTACCACTGAAGATTTCGTAGTTCAGGAATGTACGAACTTCCTCTATGCGATGCAACATTCTACACAGAATTCCTGACGAGCCACGCAATCTGCGATATCAATTATTTGAACCATGGCTTTAAGTGATTTTCACTCTCTATGGTTTTAAGTGGTTTTATCTGTATGGTTTAAAGTGGTTTTCGTAACACTCGCCGAACCACCGTCGGTTGTGAGATACCAATTCCACGAGACGAATGTCGTTTTGATTTCATGGGACTCTACGAACGAAGCTCTCCCTCACTTGCTCCAAGATAACAGCAGAAATACGGGAGCGACCGGAGGATATCTCATGGCGAACAGAATAACCAGTTTCAACAAAACTCTTATGGAAGAGTAAATTGCAGGTCTAGTGGGAGGATTTCTACGATCCTGGGTGCGAAATTTCCGTTGAGCAGTTGTCCCAGATTTCGTTTCTTCAAAACAAAACACGCAGCGAGCAAGCTGCGCGCATGTCAAAACAATCATTTTTAAGTTTACGACGCTGTTGGGCGCGGTTGCTGAATTTGGTGCTATGCCACTACGTAAAGCTTAATGCGTTTTGCCTCCGAAAATTTTGTACGCACTCTGAATAAATTTCTATACGCTTTCAAAGTTGTAAAGTCCTTTTTGAACTACCCTATACATAACCAATAAAGGGTTAGATATTTAACAAAACCTGCAGTTCATCAGATTGGTCCGGGAGAATAAAGTCCTCAGGTTCTTGACATGGTACCGTCGAACATCTGGAGCTAGCCGTAGCCAACTTTGCTTCCTAGCCAACAAAAGTCTATTTCCCATTCTGATCATCTCTTTATTTCTCATTGTGATTCGCTTCAGTATCTGACGTAGTTGTTGTCTCTCTGGAGAAGGAAACTCCATCCTATTTCTTTTTTCTGCTGCGAAACGAATGTTTAGAACTTCTGAAATGCGTATTCCTTATTCTCACACTATTGAAAGTTAGCTTTTAATTTGCAGTCTATCACTTCTTCGTTTTCATTTGATAAAACTGTTACACCCACAAAAGAAAAGTAAGGAAAAGACAAATCAAATATCCAATGTAGGTAAAGCGTTTAAAATTTTAAGTATTTGCTGGACTACCTTTGGTTCATATAGAAGACATACATATATCAAAATCTGACGTTTCAGATTAAATACTTCAGTTGTTTATATTTCATTATCCTGGGTGGTGTAATGATTAGCATAGTCGATCGCAAATCGGGAGATGCGGGTTCAATTTCCGTTCCAAGAAGATTCAATTTTTTAAATTTCTGTGATAAGAACAGCTTGATTTGTGTCTATATTAATTATTCCATGTGTTTCCAACTTGATACTTTTGGTTCACATCTTCAGACATAGCCCTGGGATGATCGAAAGATAAAAAACTGGCTTTACATGTAATGCCTTTTTTTCTTTGTATCGGGCTTTAAAACGCACAATACGCAACTCTAAGAGAGAAAAGTAGTCGCAAATTCCAATTTTACTGCCACTGGTTCCAGGAAAGGGGCAGAATGAACACCATCAAAGAAGTATGCCCCCGAATGCCCATCCAGGACACAAACCCGGGCTTTATCTCGGACAAATTGCCATAATCCAGGGTTTCATACCATTTGGCCACCGGAACGGCAATCCTTACTTTTGCCTTATTCTAAAAGTTAAACTTTTGTAGGACTTCCTCATAGTCTACTGTGCTGGTATCCTCACATTGCTTGATTGTTGTCTTTCATTTAATATACACACCAGCTTCTGAATCAGAAACCTTTATGCAGATGTACAAAAACGTCACTTAGCAGCGTATTTGTTAAATACGTTGTCAGGTGCGTCACCACATGTTCTAGGCAGCTATTTAAAAGTGCTGATCATCGGTGTGTTTATCGCAATGGGAAACAGAAGGGATCCTTCTGAGTTCGATAAAGGGCTTATTGTGGGTGCCCATATGGCTGGAGCGACCATTTTGAAAACTCAGCTGACTGGTTTACCAAAAGGTGAGATACACAGGAAGTTAATACGAGATACCATCGAGGCACATTAATTGTTTATTCATTAAAACACCACTAGTACTTCCGGGACGCTCCAAACAGTCCCATCATCAGGTGGATAAAAGTAAAACGATAAAAGGTACGACTACATCTAGAAGATAAAAGGTACGACTACATCTAGAAGATAAAAGGTACGACAACATCTAGAAGATAAAAGGTACGACTTCATCATGAACTGTGAAAGAGACATCACGACAAGGTACAGGTGGTGGTTAGACAAAGTCAGTTACAGTTCAATGTTAATGTCACACCAAAATGTCGTGAATGGCTCACACGTTGCATGGTGACGTCAAATTGTGTTGGACTGTGTGGAGCGGAGTTGATGAGTTAAAGCCAAAGACTGGGTAGGCTGAAAGGATGATCATCGTTACAGCAGGAAGTAGAAGGTTTATGGAAAACAACTGATTCCCTGTATCTCAATGACCATTCGTTATTGCAACCCGATATTAATTTAAGGCCAGTTCAATTGGGCTTAAAACCATATACTTGTTTTTTTATCGAGCGCTGATGTTATAAAAGTCTGTTTTTCAAATGTCTTTTGGTGTTTCCAGCGTAATACGTTACAATTGTCTCTATGGATCCAGATTGGTTGATCAAGGGAATTAGGTAAACACCTGCTGAAGTTAAAATATTATTGGGTTCTTTGTCTTTCCTAATGGAAGCAAAGAGGTTTTTCGTGCGAAGGCCAATATTCATAGAGTGCTTTAGACAGGACTGTTGTAGTAAGTTCGATATTGCTAGTATATACGGTAAGGAACCAATTTAGGTACAAGGTTTCTTAGTCCGGATCAGTGCTGCACCCAACCGTCTAACAATATCAAGGTGAGATACACTATTAAAATAATGTTTTGTGGTAGGTTGCACCAAAAAGTGGTATTACATCAGCTGCCCCACTTCCTGAGAAAAGATACACCCAGGTGTTTTGCAAACCAAACCCAACAACGTGATTCAACTTTTCACCACGTTATGGAACAAGGCTGCACGCAAGATTGCACCATGTTGCTGGGTTTATTTTGCACCACATAATGGTGTGTCATTTCTAAGAAAGTGGTGCAGCTAGTGTAGCGCCACTTTTTGGTGCAACCTACCACAATATTTTTATAGTGTATCCTGGGTTTTTAATCCGTGGAAAAATAATCCACATTGCTTGTCTACGGGGCGTAACTGTGGTGCGATGATACTTTGACAAGAATAAGATCGCTATCGTATCAAAATGGAGAAACATGATTTCCTCTGTGCACAATTTTTGACCAAAACATGCAAGGAAGGCTGTTCCCGTCTTCAGCTAACTGTGCACATGAAATTAAAGAGGACCAGTATTGGCGTTCACATGCTCATGCAGAAGCCGCTGATTCCGAGGAAGAACCGAAATGTTATTCTACAGTGATGTCAGGAACACCGTGACTGGACACTGGAAGACAGAAAAAAAGTCGAAGAGTCGCCGTACACCTTGTACTGTACCCACGGTACGGTACCAGTTGATGATACACAACTCAGGGTTCTGAAGGTGGTGCCATTGTGCGGTGCACATTCTGTTGGCACGGAACGAGCATCTTGATATTGTTAGACGGTCGGTTGTCATCCAAGGGTCATCTGAACATCGATGCCGGTCAAGGCCTTCCTGCCGCCCCGGTGGCGCAGTGGTCTAAGGCAATGGCCTCTGATCATTCGTCCGAAAGGGGTCCGGGTTCGAATCCCGGTGAGGCATGGATGTTGTGCTTGTGTTACGGCACTGGCTCTCTCCCTTCCCTGGAACCAGTGACCCTAAATTAGGGACGGGCTACTGCTTATAGCCCATTGAGTTGCTCACGGTGGTCGTTAAACCTCCAATAAAAAAAAACAAAAAACAAGGCCATTCTGCAATGCTCACATTTTATCCAGCAAGTGCCGGAGGTTTCATAGACGACAGTGTTGCTATTCATCGCGCAAAATGTGTTCGACAGCGATTCAGTCATCACGACAGCGTATTACACCATCTTCTTTAGCCACCGCAAAGCCCGGATCTGAACCTCATTGAGAATGCGTGAGACATGTTAGAAAAACAGTTCCGGGAGTAAGGTCCCGTGGAGGCTAATTTGAGTCAGTTAAGGGGACTAAGGAGGGTTTGACATTTCAAAAAGTAGCTTGCATTTAATTATTTATAACAAGAATGCGAATAAATATAAAACGTTTTGCCTGTGTAAGGGTATTTAGCATAAAGTGCTAAAATAAGAAAATGTCGCGATATTTATTTCCAGGTGAATAATATTGGCGCTCCAACGTAATGAGGCAAACTATGTAAAATCCGATTTTACCAGGATCACACTCGAATGGATGAAGAGTTCGGGAAATCCCAGGGATATTTCTTCTTCTTAGGCTTCCCCTTATCGATTATACCTGAAAAATTGAAAATGAAATCAAAAGGCAAAAAATTGGCGCCCAGATAACGAAAAATGTGAGTTGTTCTTTATTAAAAAAAGATGAAAACATTTTTATTCAATCAGATGTCAGGTATAATTAATGCGTCATCATGTTTTACAACTCCGGTATAAATTTCAAGTCGATATCTCGAGTGGTTTTCGAGATATCGTGGTAAAATCACCAAAACATGTAGTTTCGAGAAAATCGCGTTCAAATATTCGGTAGAATAATTATGTTAGAACAGTCGTACTTACGCGTTTCCTGCACTTCAGAATTCCGGTACTTTGGTCGAAAGCCTACAGGACCGTTCTATTCTACTCGGGTAAGGAAGGTAGCACTGGCTGCGCGACCACCTGCGTTCGGCCGGCAGCACGCCATGTCACGCTTTATGACCAGAATTGTGTGCATTTTTCGAAAATTCAAACGGGAAGATATTCTTAAAGGATTGCACTATCGAAATGTGCAAAACAAAAACACACCCGAAATCGATTTTTTCGATATTTCAAACCTCCCAAGTCATTTTAAGGAACTCTCTGATGTACGCCTGGTATCCTGTTGACGTAGATGCACTCCAACGCTATGTGGAATCTGTGCCAAATCTCATACGTGCTGGCATTCTGGCTAAAGCAGATCCAACCTGATATTGAATAAAAGTTTCTAATTCAGTGGCCAGTATGTATATTTTCGCTACGGCTTTTGGCTGCTGCTTGTTTCATTGATTAGTTTTAAGATATTTCCCTTTCCGTTTTTTGTTATTGTCTCATTCGTAGTCACCATGTGTGTGGTGTTGTGATCATACAGCTGCCATTGCAATATTTTTTTCTCAATGTTAGCCGTTGAATATCCAATGTCTATTTTTATTTTGTATACTATTCTGGATGCCAGAAAAGTTCAGCTCCTACTTATTCTTCAAGCAAAAATGAATTAATGCAGTACATTCTGTGCCTTTCTTCCATTATTTATGTATTCATGCAGTATACATTTTAAGTGGCTTAATTTCGTGTGTGTTTGTGTGTGTAGTTGGTATAGAATCCACCCGGCTTTTTTAAATAAATTCTTTTTTGCATTTAGTTTTAATCAATGCATCTTTTTTTCTTTTTGTTTATGCTCTTTGGGCAAAATTTTAATTATACTTTTTACGAACAGCAATTTTTCTCCAAAAAAATGCAGTGTTTTTTTTTGCCTTTGTATTTAGTAATATTTTTACGATGCAAAACATATTTTGAAAACTTTTCAATATTTTATGTTGGAAATTTTTTTCTCAACTTCTTTTTAATGATTTACATATATTTTAGCAGCATTTTTTATTCACTTTAATTCATTTTCTTTGTATTGCTTGTTTAACACTCTTTGTTGAAGACGTATTTTTTTAGTTTGTGAAGTTTTTAGTGCTTTATTTTACAAAATATTTTCTCAATTTCCTTGTGATGGTATGCATGTATTCAGCGGTATTCATTTTAATTAATTTTCTTTATATAGCGTGTTTAATGCTCTTTTTACACCATTTTCGATTGCACTGACATTTTGAAGTTAAGACTGCTAAAAATCTGTTGGAATTAATATTGGGACGTAACTGAAATTTTTATTCATTTTAGGAATTTTTCTTTTGTCTTTTCATTTTAATTATTTTGTCACTGCAATTCTTTTACTTTTATCTGCTCCAAGTGGTGGTTCTCCGGTCTTGGCTAATTTGCTCAGTCATGCATTTTCCCATACTTATTTGATTTGCTTTTAGTCCCTTCATATATTTTTTAGTTAAGGTCCATGTCTCTAAACCCGCAGGAGAGAAGCAGTATGAAGTTTTAAAGCAAGATGGTAGTTTGGTCTTGAAAATTTTTATTTCATACGAATGCATTCTATCAACTTTATGCGCATGCACATTTCACTTTCGATGTATGCTCAGAAAGCACGTTGTGGGCAAAAAATACAAATGTGAAAACCAAATATTTCCCATTTCATTTATTTCAATGACATGTAATTCTTCCTTGTGGGAGGAAGGGGGTGGGGATGAGTGTGAAATTTGTCTACTGTAAGTTTACCTTTTACGCGAAATATTTATTTTCCATTGAAAGCCTGAATTTTGAGTTCTGAAAAATTATGAATGAAAATGTCTTCTGCGTGGAAGTGTTCCTAATTGATTTCTACACACAGTGCGTCAATTCGAAAAAGGAACTGATGATATGACAAAGTCCTGAAACAGCCATGGAAGAACGATTGTTCCTCGAGCACTACAGTTAAAGTTAGAGGAAATTGCAACCATTTGGGAACGTAGTGGGAACTGAACTACAGCCTCTACTGCATCTGTGTTGTGAAGGAAAAATTAAAAAAAAAAATCAAGTTTCTGTTTGATGGGACAAACGGCAACGGAATGGTTTCAAATGTCGAAGCGAGTGAATGAAGATAATTGTATGTGCCGTACATGTGTTTTTGAATGGTATAAGCGTTTCACTATGGAAGACAAATAGGTGAGAAGCGACCAACATCCGAACCAAGAAGAAACGATTCGGACGTCAAACGTAATGGAAAAGGAGAGGGAAAACATTTCTAATGATCGAAGTTAGACCCTGTGAACGTTTTCGGACGATCTGCCTGTTAACATGGAAGCCAGTGTTCAACATTCCTGCGATGCAGTGGTTTAAGTGCTGGTTTCTGATAATTCGTCCGAGATGGGTCTAGATAAGAATTTTGATAAGGCATGGATGGTGTGTTTGTCTTAGGGCACTACTTCTCTCCCTTCCCTGGTACCAGTGGCCCTAAATTAGGGACGGTAGACTTCTTATGTCCCATCGAGTTGCTCAGAGTGGTCATTATACTCCCAAACATAAAACAAACAACAAAAAACAGTAAGAAAGGAAGAAACCGATTGTCGAACGAAAAGGATTTTTTTAAAGAAAACGGTCTGCGTGCAATTTGTTCCATATTCATTTGCAGAGGAGCAACGACAGTCGTGAGTTTAACACCGTAGAGAGCTCGTGGAGGTTTCTGAAAGAAAACTAAGCTTCTTGAATACCATCGCCGAGATATTGCGTATGGAATACGGTCCGGAAGCGAAGCGACAAATTGCATAATGGAAGTCAGAGAAATCTCCCAAATTCGTCAAGAAACGTCAAAAATCGAAGTAATGCTCGTTTTTTCTTCGATAGCGAGTGAATTGCGCACAAATAGGTCGTGCTAAATAGCCAAAGTGTTGCTGCTTTTTGCTATCTGGACATATTGAAAATTTGTATATTGAAACGTTTGTTGAACAGAATTCGTGGTGTGTGGTCTCAATATGCGGAAGACGAGAGCTGGTTTCTTTTACAAGATAAAGCACCAAGTTACAAGATTGTCATTGTTTGGAAATTTTGACCGATAAAGCGTTTGCATGCTGTCACATATCCTGTATTCACCAATCTTAGACCCGTGTGACCTCTTTTTTTTTCACCCGAAGATCAAGACACCACTAGAAGGCTGTTATTTTCATACACTGCACAGCATTTAAAGAACTTGGTGGAGAGCATCGGAAAGTGTACCAGACGCGTCCAGTCGCTTCGTGACCGTTGCATGTAGTGTGTGGACGGAAGCTACTTTGAATAAACCGAGGTTAGTTTACTCATAAATGGGAGCATTATTTTTTCTAGCAATGGTCTAGTTCTCCCATTTGTAATGTTTTAATTGGTTAATGAAAATGTCACTACTGCTATTTTAACGTTTACTTCAACTACACGTAAGGCTTAAATGTAGATTTAATCGTTAACTAACAGTTATTGTCCCGGATGAGTCACAGTCGTAGGAACTGAAAACTTGATTATAGACATTCAAAATATTTCTGTTAGAAAGGGTTCGGGTTCATAAATGAGTCAACGTGACTTATAAGTCAATCTTGTTTATTTAGTAGTCTTTCAACACATCAGAAAATCCAACAGTTAACATAATATCATATGCTGATGAGGTAATAATATTTTGCTTTACATAAATATAGCTCGTATATCATTCAATAAACATAGCTGAGTGAAAAACAAGATAGCAGTCTCAGATTTCCTGCAATATACACTGATGTCCATAAATTAAGGGACAGTTATATTATCAGAGAAAATGTTTTTCTGACAGGATGCTGTTGATAAATATGTTAATATGACATGCTTACAGTCTTAACAGAAATTGATACGTATAAAGAAGCACACGTTTGTGAATGTACAGGTAATATAGGGTGAATGAACAAAACGTACCATTTTTGGTACTTGGCCAAGCAGGAGCAAAATGGCCATAACACTTGTAGTACCGTCTCCTGTCAAAGATTAATAGAAGATATATTCACCCTTCACTGCAATGCACGCACGACATCGGTTGCGCATACTCTTGACCAAATTATCTAGCAGACCTTGAGGTATGTCGCGCCACTCTTGTTTCATCGCCATAATCATACCATTTTTAGTACGCGGTGGGGGATTGCTTTCCGCCATGCGCCTTCCAAGAGCATCCCATACATGCCCTATGGAATCCAGGTCAAAGGAGCACGCAGGCCACTCCACGTGGTCTATTCCTTCGCTGTTGAGAAGGGTCATCAACACAGGCCGAACGATGACAACGGGCATTGTCATCCATAAAGTTGAAGGAATTTCCAAAACAACCACGAAAATTGCGAACATGAGGAACGATAACATCCTGATAATAACGCTGAGCATTCATGGTTCATTTTGAACACGTAAAGTTCGGTACGTTCATTAGTAATGTTATCGGCCCAGACCATCATCCCATCACCCCTGTAATGGTCAACTTCTACGTTGCTGGTGGAAGAATACACAATACGTGGTTCACGCTAGATGTATTGGCGCCTCGTATCGGATGACAAACAAAAAACTACTTTCGTCTGAGAACAGGACATTGGCTCATTGCTCGTCAGTCCAGTTGGCGTGTCCACGACACCATCAATTCCTCTGTGCTTTGTGTGATGTGGTCAATGGTACATATCGTATCGGTTTGCGGGCATGCAGACCAATACTATCCAATCGCCTTAACACAGTCTGGCGCGATATTGTGGTCCCCATGCTTGCCTGAAGCTCTTGTGTTAACCTGCCAGCAGTTATTCGGCGGCATCATTTCGCCGTTACACTTATACACTGAGTGGCCACTTTATTATGACCACCTGACAGTTTTAAGCAAATGAGCTATGGCTGCACGCTGTTGCCGCCAGAGGGAGAGGCTAGTATAAAAAGGGAAAGCTTAGTGCTTGCGACAGTAGTAGAAGTGATTTTTGGGTGACGAGATGGGTAAAAAATTCGATTTGACGGACTTTTAACGTGGGATGATTGCAGGAGCTCCGAGCCATGGAGCGAGTATCACCAGAACCCCCGCATTCGTGAAATGTTCAAGAGCAGCTGTTGTTAAAGTGTTTAAAGACTGGACTGTTGGCCAAAGAGCTGGGTCTTTACTTGCAACGTGTGGTCTTCATCGACTAGTGACTGCTCGGGCGGAACGGAGAGTCTCCAGACTGGTAACAGACAACAGAAGGGCAAAGGTGCAGCAAATTACAGACCTTCTTAATCAAGGATCCCCTCAAATGATCTCTGCACGCACTGTTCGCAGTACACTGCATTGGATGGGATATAGCAGTCGAAGGCCTGTTCGAACACCTTTGCTCTCTGCAGTTAACAAGAGAAAACGTCTCCAGTTCACACAGGAGCACAAAGATTGGACTGTCGATAATTGGAAACAAATTATGTGGTCCGATGAATCACGTTTTCAGTTGCACCATGCCGATGGCCGAGTGAGAATTTGGCGGAAACAGCACGAAAGCATGGACCCCAAATGCATTGCTAAAACCCTTCAAGCTGGTGGAGGCAACGTTATGGTTTGGGGAATGGTTTCCTGGCATGCTTTGGGCCCTTTGATTCGTGTTGATCAACGTCTGACTGGCACATCATATCTAAACATCGTTGCGGACCAAGTGCATCCTGTCATGCGGATGGTTTATCCCAATGGCGATGGCTACTTTCAACAAGATAATGCGTCCTGCCATAGTGCTCGTATTGTACAGGATTGGTTTCAGGAACATGCTGGTGAGTTTACTTTGCTTAGATAGCCCCCACAATCTCCAGATCTCAACCCCATTGTGAATTTGTGGAATGAAGTTGAACGAGCCATCAGACAGCTGGATCCACAACCCTGCAATCTCACACTCCTGGAAAGTGCTATTCATCAAACATGGTCTCAGATTCCACAAACCACCTATCAACATCTCTTGGAGTCCATGCCACGAAGAATCGACGCAGTATTAAAGCCAAAAGGTGGCCCAACGAAGTACTAAAAGGGTGGTCATAATAAAGTGGCCACTCAGTGTATAACGATCATCAACAGGATTTTTTGCGTGGTCGATCGATGCTGTGCCATCTGGCACCTGTTCCACTTTCGGAAAATTGTTTCCACATCCGTGCGACTATGCTTTTGCCAACTCTGAACTCACTGGCTGCATCTCGCGTTGAACGCCCTGCTTCCAATTTCCCCACAATTCGGGATGTAGTCTTCGTGATCTTGTGCCACTCGCCATAACAACAAATAACCACCACCAACAAGTTACCAACAGTTTAACACACGTAAGGATAACTCTATGGCTTCAGCTTTTATCACTGTTTAGCAATCTCGTGCTTTCACGTTTTCGACATATGTAAATTATGGGCAGCCAATTGTTCGTATCTGTCTCTTACGACAATTGCTACCGTAAGCGATTTTCCGCCAATAAAAACCTACTACAACGTCCGCAAATTTGCATATTGCCGCTGCCCCTAAATGTATGGACATCATTGTATAAGACGCAGCCGAAACAAAAATGCTCACAGTCGTAAACAAGAATGCATAGTCAACATTGAGCACAGGAGTTCTTATCTCCGACGACTCATTACGTGTTTGCACTTTGTCCTGTTATCAGGTGTTGTCAAACATAAATTCATCGAGAACGAAAATGTGGCGCTCAAACGGAAAACAATTAATGGGAATAGACTAAATTTACATAAGAAGATAGGGACTTAAAGCGAAGATTCAATTAGAGTATACATCACAGATTGCCGCACTGCGTATGGGTTTACTTCAGCAAAAAGAATGCCAAATATTTCTACACCGTTTAGAATTTTCGTTATATTTTTGTCTTATTAATACATCAACGTAGTGAAATTGATTTTTTTTTTTTTTTTTTTTTTTTTTGAGATCAGGATGTTCAGTTTCTGGCATAACGACTTGCAAACATACTCTCTCGTCATGTTACTTATAAATCGTATATGGGTTGTTTAGATCGCTCCCGTGTTACTCTTTAATAAGTTACAACTGCGAAATAATGTGTAAATGTCATTTCTGTTTTTACTTTCAGCGCGGTGTATTTCCCACTGGAATTCTTCTTGCTACTTCAGTTAGATGTGGAAATAATGTCGTATAATTCTTCCCTCAAATCTTATTTCCTGATTTTCCTAGATTTCCTGGCTCTCACTTTGACATCCGTTGTTTTTTTACAGTCGCTTCATAGCTTCCCCTTCTTTTACGTATTTTTCTAAAGGCTGAATGTCAACGATGAAGTTTTCCCCCTCAGGGAGTACCAAAACCTCTTACTCTCCTCTTTTACTTGACGCTCTTCGGCGTTTTATGATACCATAGCTTTTAACCCGCAAAAATCCTATTATCTAACTAATTAGCAGAATGTCTAATATTCACAGGTTTTATGGGAAAGTAAGCGCAGGAAATGGTATTCAGAATCTATTCTTCATTTTCTTGCTCAGCTCTTGCTTTTCCTTTGGGATTTGAGAAAGAGAAAAAAAAATGTTTTCTTTTCTATTTAGAGCCGGTGTAATTGGAAAGTTATTGTCAAAAATTCACACCTAAAGAGAAAAAACAACATGAAAGCAACACGAGGCTTTCAGAAGAAAAGAAATACTTGCAATTTGGTGAGATACTGTTTTTTTAGGCAAAAACAACGCATTAAATATTTTAGATTTAGCTTCTGTTTGAACATGCATCTGAAAATATTATTTTCATAGCACTATATACGACTGTTGATTGATAAATGAAGTCTCCAATCGTATAAAATAAGTTTCCGACACGTTGAAATAGTGAGAGTGGTATCAAAATGAAGTAAATTTATTTCTCTTAAACATTGCAACTTTATTTTTCAACATTGTCACTGCTGGCCCGATGGCGCAGTGGTCTGAGCGATGGCTCCTGATTGTTAGTCCGAAAGGGGTTCGGGTTCGAATCCCGGTGAGGCATGGATGTTGTGTTTGTCTTACGGCTCTGGCTCTCTCCCTTCCCTAGAACCAGTGACCCTAAATTAGGGACGGGCTACTGCTTATAGCCCATTGAGTTGCTCACGGTGGTTGTTAAACCTCCAATTAAAAACACAAACATTGCCACCATTTAGTGCTACACATTTTTCCAAACACGCTATCTACTTTTTGATTCCGTCCACGAAGAAAGTTTGTGGTTTGCTTTTGATCCATTTGCGCACGTCAACTTCGGCATCGGATGAAAAACGTTGGCTGTTCAACATCTTTTTTAATTTTGCGAACAACCAGAAGCCGGACCGTTCCAATTCTGCGCTGTAAGGAGGGTATAGAACAAATGTAAATTTCAGGCTTGTTAATGCTTCCATCGTTTCGTCGATTGCAATGTGGCCTTGCGTTGTTGTGATGCAATAAATTGCTTTTACCCGCCATAAATTGCTTTTACACGTCTGTGAATTTCGATTAGCGCGCAGCCTTCTAGTATCAAAAAATCTGATCGCTGCTTTATACGCAACTCAGAGATAGCTCTCATGACTAACGAACGCTATTACTCAAAGACGTCACTGTCCTGAAACGAGTACCATACAGTATCGGCTACCGAACGCATGCGCAAATGTTTTCTCCCTCAACTACTAGCGACACCACGCGGTAGGGATCTTTACTTATCAATCAACTCTCGTATATACACTATCTGATCAAAAGCACCCGGACACTTGCTTATCCACAAACTCTCTGTAATGGGAAAGGAGTTATTGGCAATCGTTCCTGCCTAATTTAGGGAATTTGACATTACGCAAGAGACAGAACTAGCTCGTAGGACTAGTATAGCACCTATGTCTCCTCCGTGACCTGAAATCGGGCCGAATTTTGACGATTCTCCAAACTCTTAACTACTGGAGCGATAGAGAAACCTTTAACCCTTTAAACCAGAGGTTCTTATCTTATGGGTCGCGACCCAAACTTGGGTCCCCGGGGCTTCCGAGATGGGTCGCCGTAGCTTCTCAGAGAAAACAAATTATTATTATTTTTTTTTTTTAATTTTAAATCTTCTTCGTGTTTAACACGTGTAAAGGCCCCGGAATTTCTGGAGATGATATCACAGGGACCACCAGCGTTGCTACTTCTGGTCACTGGGATCGTGGGAATTTTTTGAACGTCACAGCGTTGCAAAATTTCTCCTAAACCTAAACTTTCCCCCTAGATTTAACGGGAAAACCCACAATTTGGCAACACTGGCCTGCCCCCAGAATACTATGACAAACGATCAACAAATGCGATACGGAAGGGAGACGAGAGAGAGAGAGAGAGAGAGAGAGAGAGAGAGAGAGAATATGGATTATGGAGGCTTTCAGCGAAGATTCATTAGTAATAACTTAGTAAAATTATGCAATGCAATGATTATGATACGCTTTCCAACATACCAGAAATCATTACTCAAGTTATGAGAATAATGGCTGTGGAATAAATCGCGCTCCTGTGCCTTGACCTTTGACCACATTTCGATGATATTCAACAGAACAGGTTCAGTATACCTCCGGAACAACGTGATGACGTTTTGTCGCAATCGAACCCATTTTTAGTCAAGTTATGACGCGTTAGAACAATGGAATGGATCCCGCTTTTATGTCCTGACCTTTGGTCCCATTTCGATGATATAAAACAGAATTGGTTCACTATACCTCCGGAACAACATTCAAAAGTTTATCGCAGTAGAAGCATTTTTAGTCAAGCTATGAGGATAATTGCTGTTTAATAAATCTCGCTCCTGTGCCCTGACCTTTAACTCCATTTCGATGAAATTCGACAGAACGTTTTCAGTACACCTCCGGAACAACATGGTAAACTTCTGTCGCAATCGAAGCATTTTTAAGTAAGTTATGACACATAAAGAGCGATGGAATGGATCCAGCTCCTATGTCCTGACCTTTGATCACATTTCACTAATTTTCAATATGGTTGGTCCCTAGGTTGTCCTCTACCACATAATAAAATTTCATCGAAATCGAACCATTTTTACGCGAGTTATCGTGCGAACAGACAGACCGACTGATAAAGCCGGAGCATATATGCTTCTTCAACCTTCGGCTGGAAAGCGTAAATAAAAAGGAAATGCCTAACTTCTAAAGTTTTCATCGGATTTTGACGAAATTTCAACTGGGAATTTATTTTGACGTGTCTTGGTTACCGTAAAAATTGCATTCGGCTATTTAAAAAAAATTGGAGAAATTGAAATTTATTCTATAAAAGGTTTTGATTTCCAATTATTCATATTATATGTCTCACAATATGTTATTATTCATACCTTCCCACTATACAGATAACCATAACCTCCTCTCTCCCCTCTGCCCCTGGTTGCGCCAGGGTTTGACTGAAATTTCAAAAACCAAATATTTTGTTACACTCTGTGTAATAATGAATAATTAGTACACCTATTTATATTATTACATTAGCATTTTTAATTTCAAAATAAACCCATGGGTCACGATGTTGATCGTCTTGTTAATTTTGGGTCGTGGGCAAAAAGGTTAATAACCCCTGCTTTAAAAATTGGATGTATTTGAAAAAAATGGTGCCCAAAATTTTCTGTGCTCCTCAAACAGTACGAGGGGGGACAATTAAGTAACGAGACTGGGTCAAAAAAACACCATTTGCTAACACTTTTAATCAACTACAATGTCATCAACTTCAAAGTAGTTTCCTTGAGCTTGCACACACTTATTCCAACGGTGTTGCCATTGCAGGAAGCAGCTGTGAAACTCATCAGCTGAGAAACTGTTCAAGGCCTGCTTCACAGCCTTTTGGACGTCTGCTGCTTATTTCAACGGTGTTGCCATTGCAGGAAGCAGCTGTGGAACTCCTCAGCTGAGACACTGTTCAAGGCCTGCGTCACAGCCTTTTGGACGTCTGCTGCTTATTCCAACGGTGTTGCCATTGCAGGAAGCAGCTGTGGAACTCATCAGCTGAGACACTCTTCAAGGCCTGCGTCACAGCCTTTTGGACGTCTTGTGTTTATTCCAACGGTGTTGCCATTGCAGGAAGCAGCTGTGGAACTCATCAGCTGAGACACTGTTCAAGGCCTGCGTCACAACCTTTTGGACGTCTGCTGCTGTGTCGAAATCGCGTCCAACTGATTTCAGTTTTGGGAATAAAAAAAAAAGTCGCAGGTAGCCATGTCGGGTAAATAAGGAGGATGCGTTAGTGTTGCATTTCGCCGATCTTCTCGCTGTTGTTCTATGAGATTTTGTGGAACCAATTTCGCACAAAGTTTTCTCATTCCCAGATCTTCAGTCAGCATTCGGCGCACACTTTCGCGATTCATGTTCAGTTGTTCCGTTATCATTCTCACTGTTAATCGCCTATCACGCCGCACAACTTCACTCACCCGGGCTGTGTTGTCCTCTATCCGTGTAGTTGTTGGCCGCCCACCCCGGTGTTCGTCTTCGACATTGGTTCTGCCCTCACAAAACATTTTGTGCCAGCGGAAGGCTTGTTCTCTTGACATTACCTCATTGCCGAAAGCCTGCTGCAGTTTTCCGTACGTTACCGCCGCATTTTCACCGAGTTTCTCACAAATAAAGATGGCATACCGCTGCGCAATATTCCGCGAGTCCATTTTTCTGACGAGGAGCCCACACACAACTTCACGAGCCACACTGAGGCCTTCCAGGGTGCTGCCACTTGGACTACGGGTAAGGGAAGAACCAATGTCACACATATGGGACGTACGAGGCTGCAGCGTTGCCATAGCGCGCTCGACAAAATCAGTCACATTACTTAATTTTCATACCTCGTATGTTCACATAGCAACCGGGTTTTATGATTGCTACATCAAAACAATTCCTTTACCCTTCTCATTTCAGGAGTACCCATGATAAACCTTTCATGGGTGATAAAAGCGCTTTTCTAGTCCTCTATTCTCTGTTCAATGACCCAAGGCATGATAGCGAAGGGCTAGTGCCTCTGACACGGACATCATGCCATTGGGTATAAACGGTTGACTCAAAGGTTTGCCCTCTCGTTTCTTAGGCTCGTGGGCATTGTTATAGTACTTTTAGTACGTAATCCGTCAGAAAGGATTAGTGTCAATCATCCTCCCTAAATGACTACTTTGAATAACAAAGCTAATCAACACTTTTTGCTACGCAGGTTCACTCACTCCAGCCGCGTTTCGTCCAATTCTTAGATGGCGAATGTACTCGTTCGAGCTGATTTAGCCCCCTTTGCTAACCCCGAGTTAATTCGTTCTAGCTGGTTAAAGGGCTAATCCAAATTCTTGAAAATGGGATGTAGAATAAATGTCTTCTCCCTTCTTTACTCACGGATCTTGGAACTTTCTTTCATATGCTTCTTATATACTTCTGGTGACTGTTCAAGATCTATTTGTGTCCTTCCCATTCATGATATAAGTTGCATTACTAGTAGAATATTTTCCAACACCATATTAATCAGCACATATGATTTATAACCTTTATTTTTTCTACCCTTGTATATTTGCACCATTCATATTATAAAACTCTGCTATAAAGCATGTAGATACTCACGCTTGTATGTGTCTGTTTGGGGGGGGGGGAGGTTTTAACGAGGACTATGCGCAACTGGAACTGGATGGGATGAAAGCAGACGCCCGTCCTTAATTTATGACCACTGGTTCCAGGAAAGGGAAAGAGCTAGTGCCCTAAGACAAAGAGCCAGTGCCCTAAGATAAACACGGATCTTAGAACTTTCTTTCATATGCTTCTTATATACTTCTGGTGACTGTTCAATGGATGTTGACTGTTCAATTTTCTGGTGACTGTTCAATGTTCCATGCCTCACCGGGATTCGAACCCTGACCCATCTCGGACGAAAAGTCAGAAGCCATCACTTAGACCACTCCGCCACGGGCGGCGGCAGTACGTATGTGGTATGTATTTCCGTACTGTGTAGGTATATAGGATCGATGATGCTTTTTCTATTCACGAGAGTAAAATGATGATGACATATTTTTTATCGCAAAATTTTTTCTGCCCTTTTTTTACGCTTTCCAACCGTAGGTTAAAGAAGCGTACATACTCCAGTTTTGTCCGTCTGTCCGTTTATAACTCGCGTAAAAATGGTTCGATTTTGAGCTTTGTCCGTCTGTACGATAACTCGCATAAAAATGGTGAGATTTTGATGAAATTTCAATATGTGGTAGGGGACCACCTGGGGACGAACCCTATTGAAAATGAACGAAATGGTGTCAAAGGTCAGAACATAGGAGCGGGATCTATTCCATTGTCGTCATGCGTCATAACTTGCGTAAAAATGCTTCGATTTCGATTAAATTTTATGTTAGATTTTAAATTGTGTTAGAGGACCAACTGGAGACGAACCCTATTGAAAATGGAGAAATGGGTCAAAGATCAGGACATAGGAGCGGGATCCAATCCATTGCCCTTATGCGTCATAACTTGCGTAAAAATGGTTTGATTTCGAATGAAAGTTTATAATGTGGTAGGGGACCACCTGGGGACGAATCCTATTGAAAATGGTCGAAATGAGGTTAGCCGCCCCGGTGGCGCAGTGGTCTAAGCGATGGCCTCTGATCATTCGTCCGAACGGGGTCTGGGTTCGAATCCCGGTGAGGCATGGATGTTGTTTTTGTCTTACGGCACTGGCTCTCTTCCTTCCCTGGAACCAGTGACCCTAAATTAGGGACGGGCGACTGCTTATAATCCATTGAGTTGCTCACGGTGGTCGTTAAACCTCCAATAAAAAAAAAAAAAAAAGAAATGAGGTTAAAGGTCACGTCACAGGAGCGGGACCCATTCCATTGCTCTTATGCGTCATAACTTTCGTAAAAATGTTTCGATGGCGACAAAATTTTATCATGTTGTTTCCGGAGGTATACTGAACTGGTTCTGTTGAATATCATCGAAATGGGGTCAAAGGTCAGGGCATAGGAGTGAGATTTATTCCACAACCATTATCCTCATAACTTGAGTAATAATTTGAATAATGATTTCTGGTATGTTAAAAAAGTGTATCATAATCAATGCATTGCATGATGTTACTAACTTGTTTCATTTAACGTTAATGTTATACCCTGACTTTTAGCACGCACGCTTCTACATCTATGATGTATGAAGATAGTTTGTCCTTTACATGTTGAGAATTCTTCCATATTTAATTTTACGTAAAGCAGATCAAATAACGCTTTCCTTGTTGAACCCTTGTGAGGCGCTTATTGCTGAAGAAATGTAGTCTTATTTATTCCTCAGATATGCGTGAAGAGAATTTACTGAAAGAAAACGATACGATGAAAGAGAGAGAGAGAGAGAGAGAGAGAGAGAGAGAGAGAGAGAGAGAGAGAGAGAGAGGATTTAAAACACTCTCATCGATTTGGATCGAGTATTTTCTTTACTTTTATAAGTATTTTGGTATTTTGGGTGTTTATTAATTTCTGCGAGTGAAAGGGTAGCAAGTTTTTACTGTGCATAATGGTTGCAGTTAATCTCTTTGTTCTATTAGCGATCCTTTTAAACTTTAACCATTTAGTTTGACCCTTAATTCCTAATGAAACATTTTTTTCCTACGTCGGGCACGTTAATATTTACGCAAGGTATTTAGCTATATAATTATCATACCACTAACTTCAAAAGAGATCGAAATGAAAAACCCAATGGGGCCGAAGTGGATTCACCCGCTGTGTTTAAACGCAGAACTAGGTATGCCCTGTCTTGTGTCTATGATAAGATCGTGAATAAAACACACAATAGGTGTTGGTAATGTTGTTTATTTATTTGGTCAATGGTATTACATGTGAAGGCCTGAATCATCGTTAGAATCTATATCCGCAATACTTATGTTATTATCTGCATTTGCTGCTATGCTTGAAGTCGATGTTTCTGAGTTTGAAGTCGATGGGCTGTGAGTTACGGCAAAAAATGGTTAATGATACTAGAAGTAAGAGACATAGTTGACTATACGGAACAGTTGTATGCCGCGTGTGAAGATATCGCATCCATAGTCGTGCTGCCCGTCGTTGTGTGTTGAGCCGGATCAGTCGCTAGATTCATCTCGAACTCTGAGTGTATAAACTCGAGAAACCAATGGTTGTCCGATTTGCTGATGTCTATATTGAAATCTCCAGTAAGAATGATCGGTAGGTTCATCAAACGTAACTCGTCGAAGCCACTAAACTTCTGTTGAAACTTACGTGTGTAACAAGCCAACATTAATTACATACCAAAATCAATGTTCAATCACCTTTAGTTCAGAAGCATTGAAAACAAAAGTATACTCGCTGCGCAAAGCACAGAAATGATCATCTACTTCGGGGCGCTGTCACGAACTGCCATTGATCAGATCATATGCAGAGGATTTTAGGAAAGGATTGTCAAACCCCAGGTCTTAAAAAACCCTTAGAAATTTGAAGCTAGGAGATTTGGGCTAGAGTGCCCGACAGGAAAGTCACACGGAAGTGAGGTAGAAAGGGGAGAAAGACGTCCTTATTTTTAACCGGGGGTCCGACAGCTTAACGTGCCCATCCGACGCACGGAGGATATTTAGTGGTTCGAGACTTTGTACCTGCTTGGGATCGAACCTGAGATTTCTCTGTGTCAGTCACGAATGTTGACCACTTAGCCATCCGCGGCCCACTGCCATTGATCCGCCTGGCCCCACCATTTATAATTATCACTAAATACCATTTATGCGCTATCGAACGATACTAGCGCCGTTGTCACGCCCCAGATAACCCCCAGAGTTATTGCGAGTTGAAATCGGTCACACAATTATCTTGCGTCCACCGCTAATCTGTATTGTACCATAAGACGTAGTTATACGTCAAAATAACAGATGCCAAGCACTAATAACAAGGTTTCAACGAAATCCTGTTCGAGGAAAAACGTTTTCAGTGTAAAGCTTTATTTACGCTTTCCAACCGTAGGTTGAAGAAGCGTATATGCTCCAGGTTTGTCCGTCTGTCTGCCTGTCCGTACGATAACTCGCATAAAAATTGTTTGATTTCGATGAAATTGTAGTATGTGGGAGGGAACAACCTGGGGACGAACCCTGTCGATAATGGCCGAAATGGGGTTAAAGGTCAGGACATAAGAGAAGAATCCATTCCCTTATGCGTCATAACTTGTAAAAATGCTTCGTTTGCGACAAAACTTTATCATGTTATTCCAGAGGTATACTGAACCGGTTCTGTTGAATATCATTGAAATGGGGTCAAAGGTCAGGGCACAGGAGCAAGATTTATTCCACAGCCATTATCCTCATAACTTGACTAAAAATGCTTCTATTGCGAAAAAACTTTAGTATGTTGTTTCGGAGATATACTGAACCAATTCTGTTTTATATCATCGAAATGGGGTCAAAGGTCAGAGCACAGGAACGAGATTTATTTCACAGCCATTATCCTCATAGCTTGAGTAATAACTTGAGTAATGATTTCTTGTATACTAGAAAGCGTATCACAATCAATGCAATGCATGATTTTATTAACTTGTATGTAATAATGAATGGCTTCTCAGTTGTCATCGTTAGGAATATACTCGGTCTTTCGTATTCCCAGAAGTCTTTTCCTCTGAAAACGCTTTGTTTGTTTCTTCACGGCACCTACAGAAGCGGAAAGAAAAAGAAAAACTATTCGGATCAGTAAAATATGTTCCTGATCTCTACGATTTTGACTTTCCAGTTCATTTCCATTTTTCTATTTCACATGGCGTAGCTTTTCATTTTTTTTTATTTTTTGAGTAAGAAACGAGCAAGCAAGCCCGTGTGCTCTCTTGATGCTCGAATTTCACACTCACATAGTGAAGGAAATCGAAGTTCGTGTGCTCTTCCTTCCTCAGTGTATGAAGATCGCATTACTTTCGCTTCAGATTGCATCGACCGCTTCAGGTTGCGACCGATCTAGCCCAGCATTCCAGCCCCCGCACATCTGACTGACAGCATATATTCATTCCTGACGTGAAAAGCTCCGATGCAACCTAAAAGTTTTGGGTTGTAGCAAAGAACAGTCAGCAGTAGCACCATACATACAACACATAGATATATTCACCCTTATCCCCTTCATTCCGAAACATTTCTCTGAGTGATCTACCCGTGTCGCTGCTTCCAATAAATTTGAATTTCAGAGATGTAAAAACGAAGTGGTGCTGATACATTTAAGAGAAAATGCAATCTTTCTTCTGAAAAACAAAGGTAATGGTAAAATCTGAATTTTTTTTTAGAAAATGCTTGAAACGAATGCGAAAATGCCGATTGTGTAATACGTAATATGATGAACGTAACGAATTGCTCGAGTTGTGCTACAGACAGTGTGTTTCAGTCAGTATACTTTCTTTCAGTATATCTGTTTTTTTGCAGAGGGGATGGGGGAGGGTTACGAAATATTTTTTTATGCAACTAAATGTGTTATGAATGTATTTTTAAAATGTATGCAACATCCACGCTAAAATATTCAAATAAATGAATGAAATACGGGATTACACCAATGTGCAATACAAATTTGGAAGATGTGAATCCGTTTATTGGTGTATATATATGACACGGATGTTAAGTCAGATAATATCCGAAAACTTGAAAATTTCGTCGTCCTGGAGCGGAAATAGAATCCGCGTTTTCCGGATAGCGCCCGAGTATGCTAACCACTACTATGGAAACAGCAACAAAATTAGCTGGGTCTAAAAACAAGTTGCATGTAAACAAATTATCAGGAAAAACGAAAATGTTGATGCAAAAAAGAAGAGAGATGAGGACAACTAAAGAAGATGTGACTTCCAAAGTGGAATATATAGAGCTATGCAAGACAGTAAGAAAAAGTATCACTGAAGACGTAAGAAAATTCAACTGTGAACTAGTGAGGAAAGCAATTGAAAACAACCAAAGCCTAAAGATAGCAAAGGGACATCTCAGTAAGGGAAGAAAACAGATTATGGCACTGAGAAAAGAAGATGGTTCTGTAACAAGAAATAGAGGCGAAATTTTGACAAGAGTGAAAGATTTCTACTCCAAATTATATGAAAGGGATGATACATGCACTCCAGACATCATGAAAGATACCAGTACCAGAGTTCCTCCAGTCCTTCCAGCAGAAGTTGCACATGCAATCAAGAACATGAAGCGGGGAAAAGCTCCAGGAGAAGATGGAATTACTGTAGACATCATACAAGAAGCAAGTGGAGAAATCGAAACAGTACTCGCCCAAATTTTCACTCGATGCCTTAATGAAGGAAAGATTCCTGAGGATTGGAACACCGCTACAATGATCCTGCTACATAAGAAAGGTGACATTGAGGATCTCGGAAACTACAGACCTATCAGCCTCCTATCAGTAGTTTATAAAATCTTCACTAAAGTTCTTTCACACCGCTTGAAGGTAACACTGGACATGGCTCAACCGAGAGAACAAGCTGGATTGAGGAGTGGCTACAGCACAATAGATCATATCCACGTGCTGAGAGAACTAATTGAAAGAGCGAGGGAATATGAACTTCCATTGTGCATGGCTTTTATTGATTATGAAAAAGCCTTTGATTCGGTGAAACCATCAGCAGTTACAATGGCTCTGAAAACCTGCGGTATTGAAAATGCATACATTAATATTATTAATAACATCTATGAAAATGCAAGTGCAAAGATTAGGCTGTTTGAAAATACAAAACATGTAAAAATTGGAAAGGAGTGAGACAAGGTGACACCATATCTCCGAAGCTCTTTAATGCCACATTGGAGGGTGTTTTTCAGTCGCTGAGCTGGGAAAACAAGGGGATAAAGATTAATGGAGATTATCTAACCCACCTTCGTTTTGCTGATGATGTAGTCATTTTTGCAACTACCCCATCAGAGCTGCAGAGTATGATCCAGGAACTTGCTGACAAGAGTAAAGAAGTGGGATTAAAAATGAACTTTCAGAAGACAAAAGTGATGTTCAATGCTTTTACAAGAAATGAAGATTTATCGATTGATGGAGAAAAGCTGGAGATAACAGACACGTACGTTTATCTTGGATAGCAGATATCAAGTGAGGGTCACATTGGTGAAGAAATTAATCGGCGTACAAAACTTGCCTGGAGAGCTTTTGGAAGAAACAGCATAATTTTCAAGAGCAATATGCCATTATGTCTTAAAAGAAAAGTGTTTGATCAATGCATCCTTCCAGTGCTTACATATGGTGCAGAGACGTGGACCTTAACTAAAAGAGACATACAAAGGCTGCAGACAACTCAAAGTAGCATGGAGAGGTGCATGCTTGGTATAACCAGGAGAGATAAGAAGAGGAACTCGTGGATCCGAAAAATGACAAGAGTGGAAGACATCATGATCAGAGTTAAATCCCTGAAATGGCAATGGGCTGGACATACTGCCAGAAGGACAGATCATCGATGGACAGCCGAAATTTTAGATTGGATTCCAAGGGACAGGAAAAGACCCAGAAGAAGACCACATGGGAGATGGGTGGATGAAATTCGAAAGTATGCAGTGGTGACATGGAGGAGACTGGCACAAGACAGACCGTTGTGGAGGAAACTTGGGGAGACCTTCGTCCAGCAGTGGATTGATAATGGTTGACAATGATGATGATTATGACACCACCCAGAACGACCAAGTTTCAAATTTCCGATTAATTTGAATATAACCATAACAGGATTCGCTAGTCGAAGCAACCGGCATTCATTCATATTAGCATATTCGGGTGCTATTTCCCGAATAGCACCCGAATAGATGCTGGTTCGATTCCCGCTCCAGAACGACGAGATTTTCACGTTTTCGGATATTATCCTGGTCATATTTACACCCATAAAAGGATTCACGTCTTCCAAATTTGTGTTATTCAAATAAATATTTCTCTAAATCATTATTAATATTCTTATTAGCTTATGTATTCTTATCACCACATATGGTTGACCACTTATATTTTGCTATTTATCTATGCAGAAAACAAGACTACTACACTACTTACTGTTAAATGGTTAAAAGTACAAGTAATTCTAGAACTGCAGGGGTATAAGAGCTGGCAACTAACCATTCGTCCAGGATTGGTCTGCGTTCGAATTCGATTTCGCCATAGATGTTGCGTTTGTGTTTCGGCACTGGATGTTTTCCTACCCTGGTTCCAGTGGCGCTAACGACGCACTAGTGCTTATATCCCATCCAGTTGCTCACGGTGGCGTTTCCCCAAACAAAAAACGGACAAACTAAATTGCTTTTTGTGGATATGTTCAAAGCAAACAATGCAATAATTTTGACTATACACTCCAACAAACTACCACAAGATGCCATTGCTGTAGCATGTTTAAACAGACCAACCAAATCCGTTATGTTTCGTACCTATTCCAAACAAGAAAGATGGCACCGAATTTTCGGGTGTAATAAGCACGTCTTTTGAATCCGTTCTGATGCAAATTAAATTTATCAAAGCTATTCAAAATCAATGGAGCCGGTATGGAAAACAATAGTATCTGACTGAAGAAAGAAGTTTTTCAATCGGGTTTTTAATCCTTCAGATATTGCTGTAAACGGAATCGTGAACTTACGCCCTCTGGTTGCAGACTTGTGTGTTAAGAAAAACATGAATTTATATGAGAAACATTTCGCACCGGAAACTCTCTCCAGCACAGAAAGAATTTTTCAAATCGGACTCTTAGAAAGAGAGATATCGACAAAAATAAGATGTGATTTTACGTCTCCTGATGGGAAAACCATGTATTATTTTAGGAAGAAAGTATTCTCAAAAGGATTTTCCATATGAGCGTATGAAAAACATGTCACACTAAAAACACTATCCAACAAAGACGAAAGTTTTCAAATCGGACTTCGAGAAGTAGAGCTATTGACGATAATAAGATATACGCCTACGCCCCCTGGCGGAGAAACTGTGGAATATTTTAGGGAAAAAATATTCCGAACAGTTTTATCGATGTGAGTGGCATCAATCCACGAAAGAATTTTTTCAGTCGATATCTTAGAAGCTCAGATTTTATGGTAAATATATCAGAAACAAAAATCAACCCTTACGCCTCCTGGCGGCCAAAGTATTCTTTAACAAAAATTTGAAATTATATGCAAAATATTTTCCATCAGGAGGTGTATTCGCTGAAGAATTTTTTTTTCAAATCGGAGTGTTAGAAGAACTATCGTGAAAAATGTAATTTACTTTTACGCCCCCTAGTGGAAAATCTATGCGTCATTTGAAAAATTAACAATATCTAAATTACTCTTCGACATAAATGGAATCGAAAGATAAAATATTTTTTCAATCGGATGTTCAGAAGCAAATATGCGGATTAAAACGTATTTTTGAATTCGACATCATCTGCATTTACGCCCTCTAGCGGCGAAATTGTACATCGTAAAAAAAAACGAAATGAAGGATCACCATTCGCATATTTCAAGCTTCCCAATGCAAAAAGAATTTTTTAAATCGGACTAATAGTTGCAGGGATATCGTGGGTACAGACGGACGGACGGACAAACCGACAACATAAGCACAATCTTTTTTACAAAAGACGTGCTAAAAACAGAGGATGAGACCCAGAAGAAAATCTCGTTTAGAGGCGAGTGAAAACCGGTTGGCTACAAAGATCTCTATAAGCAGCACCCCAGTGGACGAACATGGAACAAATGCTACATAACCGTATCCGTAAAAGTTTGGATTTTGTATTTCTTTTCAAAGAGTAACAACTCTCTCTGCGATGCCTTAATTTCTCATCACATGGCAGACGCCAACGTATTTTTTAGGCCAGACCACTGGAGCGCTAGTAATAATCACGAGTTTTACCTTTGTACATTTCCCTCTGTGCTCTAAATCATTCAGTAGCCCCCCCCCCCCCACACACACACCAGCTTTGTAACTGTTTGAAACGTAACTGAAATGACATGAATCCCACTGTGTTCGGAGCGCATTGTCATTGTTCGGCAACATACTACAAACAGATCCCTTTAATCCAGAAAAATCCGATAATACTCGTATTTACTGCTGTAAAATGTTTCCAAAACATGAAAAATTGCAGAAGAACCAAATGACCCAATTCAAATTAATGATTATTCGGGAGAAACAGGAACGTAAAAAGGAATATGAGCATAAATCTTATGATTCTTCGGGAGAAACGGGAACAGGGAAAGGAATATGACTATAAATCTTGATGATTCTTCGAGAGAAACGCAAACAGGGAAAGAAATATGAACATACATATTAGTGATTCTTCGGAACAAACGGTACAGGGAAAGGAATATGAGCATAAATCTTATTGATTCTTCTGGAAAAATGGGAACAGGGAAAGGAATGTGAGCATAAATTTTGATGATTTTTTGAAATAAATGGGAACATGAAAAATAATGTGAGCGTGAATCTTCACGGTAACATTCTTTAACCCAAAACCATCCATACTGTACTGACATGACACTGTTATTACGTTATAATCTTCCTTCGTAATAAACTACTGTGGATGCACCAAAGTTAACGAGAAACAAATAAGTTTAAGACTTCTAAAGATAGTCCGGTTTTATAGGTTTAAAATGATCATACAAGGTCTTCCAAACTTTCAATCGCCAACAGGCGGCTTTTTCAAGGCAATTGGACAACATAGGCGAAAAACTGGAAGTGATTTTTTTCCAGTATTTAGTCTATGTTATTCTAATGCCTTGCAAAACCCGCGTATTGGCGATTGATAGTTTGTCAGACCTTGTATGATCACTTTAAACCTATAAAAGCGGTTTATCTTTTAAAAGTATTGCACTTATTTGTTTCGAGCAATCTTCATTCAATTTCCTTTTCCGATGAATTTGTTCTGTTTGATTTCGTTTTTGTAAAGATTTACTTTTTGATATTTCTTATTTTTATTTATTTATTTATTTATGCTGTTACATAACATAAAAATATTAGAAAAAGTTATGCATACATAGGCTATTGAACAGCAAAGGGAGCAAAAGAAAAGGCCTTTTAGATGTCCTGACTTGTCTCTTACTCACTTGTCTTGTACTTTTTGAGAGAGCCCTTATCTCTCTCAAAAAGTACGAGACAAGTGAGTTTGGCCTTATCATGAATATATTTTCAGTGAACTATTAGTATTACTATTTGGATTTAATAAAAGAAGATATCTTTCATTTTTTTAAATCAGTAGGTGTTTTTAGTGTTTTTTAAATAGATTTTGGTCATTAATGTTTGTTAAATCCGAAAGTAATGAATTTCAATAATGTGGGCAAGCATAGTTCAAACTTTGTTTTAATGGCTGAGTTTTAGGCTGTATTGGGCGAAGCGATAATTTATTTCTTGTTTGATAGTTGTGTCTATTGCAATTAATTTCAATTAAATCTATACGCAAATTGTTCTTAAGTCTCTGAAGCATGATTTAATC
This sequence comes from Macrothele yani, assembly GCA_039090855.1. NCBI lineage: Eukaryota > Metazoa > Arthropoda > Arachnida > Araneae > Macrothelidae > Macrothele > Macrothele yani. The sequence continues at coordinate 91,800,175 of CM077026.1, forward strand.
TGCCGAATGAAATCAGCAATCATATTCCATTCCTTACTTCATGTCATATCTTTCGGAAAGTATTAAAATTTGAAACTATCTAAGGAATTTTAGAGTGTCTAAGATAATATTCCGATAAGATAACACGCACATATACATTTTATGTTATTATTAGAACTGATCAGCTATATACATGACGTTCTTCTGCTATGATCTTGTTGTAAAATATGCCCTTACATTGTTTTACAGATGGGAACTCAGTTTTTTACCAAAGCCCATAAAGTACTAACACTGCATTAGGTTGTTTTAAATATTGTTATAGGTCTTTTCATATCTTCGCTGGCGCAGTTTTGTCACGAAAATGTCATAACAAAAACTGTCTGAAAGTTAGCACGCCTTTTGCAAGCATATGACGAGAGAGCTCTCATAACGAATACGCCACGGAGTATATAACAGTAAAAATAAATTATTCCGTCGAAAATGGTAAAAAAACCCAACCCCGCACTGAACCAGCTCTATATCTCTTGAAAGCAAGTCCTGCTTGAAACAAAAATGTATCATCTGCCCATTAGCATTATACAACCAGGCTGCAAGAAGAAAAAACACAGCGTTCTTTCTTTTTCCTTTGCCGAGATGGGTATACTCAAAAACATTTTCCACGGAAATCTTCCGGAAATAAATCAGTGCACCTTTATCCCCATGCTGAACATCGCTGATATGATCAGTTGTCACTGCTATGGTTCCGTCACCACCTACTTACCTATTCACATCGAATTTTTATTCATGATCCTTGGCGCTCTTCTTCCCCTGATGTCTCCCACTGTACCTCTCATTCCTCCAGTGAACGCATTCCGCTATCATGTCACGATCTTACATCGGTTTCAAAACGCATAATGCACCACTAACAGCAATAAATAACCGAAGAATTTTGCGCTCCACGTTGAAGCTTTATGCATTTTCCCAATCATTTACCACACCGTTATTGACGGAAAAATATCTCTTCCTACATACCTTACCATACTTCTTTTTTGGGCTTATAGGTGTCTGTAACGTGCGTCCCTAGGAAAAGCATAACTCATTCTTATCTTTTGTATCATTTGGTAGACTTGCGATCAGCGCGACCGGAAAAACAGTTTGGAAATTTATTCATTTCCGAAATTTCATTTAAATCGGCGAAGGATTTCATTTGCCATTTTGATTGTATTCGATAGTGTTGCATACGAAAAACTAACCATTTCTTTATTTGAACACCGATCCTGGAGAAAAGGTTTATTATGTATAATTTTTGCTAGGTGAAAGCCCATCAATAATGACGTGAAAAAATAAGATATATAGAGTATTTTTTAATAGCTAGGTATTTTAGCATACTCGGGCGCTATCCGGGAGACGCGGGTTCGGTTCCCGCTCCAGGAAGACAAAATTTTCAAGTTTTCGGATATTATCTGACTTAACATCCATGTCATATTTACACCAATAAACGGATTCACATAAAAGAAACTGGTTTGACAATCTAAAATATTCATTTGAGGTTCGCAAAAGTAATCTCAAAATTAAATTTCATACGATAGGATTCCGAATGAAAAATTGTGTGTGTTTTATAAACGATAAAGTAGAACCAGAATTTCTGACGCAACGTTTTCTTGTTTCTAAAGAGTTGCTGAAACGATTTTAATCGTATGACGTAACGTATCTCTGACGTCATGTCAGAATTATTTGGATGAGTTGACGTCACGCCAGCAGCTGTAAAAATCGGTTTTTGTTGCTATGACAATAAGTAAAGTGGTACACGCGTGCGGTATGCTGATTGGCTATATTTTACTGTTGTAATAATCTTATCTTGATATGGAGTGTCACGCAAATACACGAAACAATATTTCGTCAAAGTGAAACAAGTGTGTTTCAAATGTGAAACAATGAACTTTACAAAAATGAACACGAACATTACAGCAATTAAAAAGCATATTGTTTGAGGCAGAGATTCAACAATTAAAACAGGCAAGCACAAGGAGGCGCCAACACAATGAGACAAACGCTCAAACTTTCAGACAAAGGACTTATATGTGTTTAGATAGATCACAAGCTACTCCCGCCCGTTGCTTATTAGGCAGCGGATTGGCAAGTGACTTGTTATCGAGATCATAGCCATGGATTTCAAACAGAGACATGCCCACGAAGGATCCCTCAAATGGAGTCCTAACCACAGAGGATGAACCATGGCTTGAACATTGTTAGTTAAGAACTTCTCTGGCTCACATTCTTCCTTTTCCTTTGAAGGAACTATAATGTTCGGTACACTCACAATAATGAATTTTACCAGAAAGAACTTACAGGTACCCTATTTAATATTTTTATTTGGGTCTTTGAATACAGCAACGCTGAACTTCCTCAGCGGAGTGTTAGGTCATACGCAAAGGTGAAGGAGTAAATTAGCAGTCAAAGAAGCTAACGTATTAGCAAGGTTTACTGTGTAGCCAAAGAAGAAACTTGAAAAGAACAGGAAGGAAACGTCATATTGAATAACTAACGAAGAACAAGGTAACAACTAGGTAACGTTGCACTAACTAATTAACGAGGAACAAAGTAACAACTAGGTAACGTTGCACTAACTAATTAACGAGGAACAAAGTAACAACTAGGTAACGTTGTACTGAGAAAGTAACGAAAAACCAGGTAACAAGTAAGTAATGTTGAATTAAACAACTAGCGAAAAACAAGGCAACAACTAGGTAACCTGGTACTCAGTAACTAACGGAAAACAAGGTAACATTGTACCCAACAACTAACGAAAAACAAGGTAACGTCGTACCCAACAACTATCGAAAAACACGGAAACAGCTATGTAACGTTAACAACTAGGAAAAAAGTTAACAACTAGGTAAAGTCGTACTGATGAAAAACAAGGTAGAACGTCGTACTGAATAACTAACGCAAAACAAGGTAATAACTAAGTAACGACATACAGAGTAATTAACGAAAAAATGAAGTAACCACAGTAGGTAACGTTGTACTGGAATACTAACGAAAAACAAGGTGACAACTAAGAAACGACGTACTCAGTAACTGACGAAAAACAAAACAACTTGTAACGTCGTATTGAGTAACTAACGAAGAACAAGGTATCCACAAATTAATGTCCCACTAAATAACCAACAAAGAACAAAGCAATCTCTCACTGAATAACTAATGAAGAATGAAGTAACCTCGTAAATGAATGACTAACGAAGGACAAATAACTATCTTAGAACAACGCAACATCGTACTGAATAAGTAACAAAGAACAAGGAAACGTCGTCTGAATAATTAACGAAGAACAAAATAACTTCGTACCGAATGACTAACGACGAACAAGACAACGTCGTACTTAATAACGAAAGAAAAATGAAATAACAAGATACGCCGTACTAAATAACTTATTAAGTAAAAAGTGACGTACTGAAAAACTAATGTTGAACACGATACGCCGTATATCTCAGGTAGCAAATATCTAGCCTTGAATATTCTTAACAACTAAAATACACTCAAATCTCGAATACGTCGTATTTATCTTAGCTGAATTTTGACTTGACTGACTACCAATTATGCCACATATGAAAGAGTTCAGACATGGCTTTAAGTAGGGGAAGTAAAACGAGCGGGAAACAAATTTACATGAGTGAGAGCCAACAAAATGGATGTTAAATAGGTTATACACTATCTACCAACAAGTAATTGGACACCCCTGCAATCGACGATATCTGCGGTCCTGATACAAGTCACTGCCGCCGCCGTTAAATATCGTGTGGGAAACAACAACGCAACCAGTCGCATGCAAGATGCCACGCAGTTCGGAGCTCTCTGCTCTCGAGAAAGGTGTAATCGTCGGGTATCACAGATATGGCCGATCCATACGTGACATATCCAGCGAGTTGAAGTACCCAAAATCGACAGTGGCCTACGTGATTGGCAAGTGGAAGATGAGAGGTGACTGTCGGAATGTGCCCTGACCCGGCAGACCCACAAAACTGGGAGTTAGAGACCGACGGGTGCTAGCCAGAGAAATTCGGAAGAGCCGCACCAAATCGATGGGCCACATCCGCGAGAAATTTCAACAGGCATCCGGGAGTGTTCTTTCAATGAATACCATCCGTAAGGAAGCCCATCTGCTCGGTTATCATGGACGTGCTGCCGCCCACAAGCCTTTGATCACCAAGTCCAATAGCGCTGCTCGGCTAACGTGATGCAAAGAACGTTGACAGTGGACCGTTGAACAGTGGAAAGCAGTTCTCTGGAACGACGAATCAAGGTTCACGCTCTACCGTTCGGATGGAAGGGTCTGGGTTTGGCGTCTGCCTGGAGAACGCCTCCTGCCGGAATGTATTGTGCCAACTGTGAAGTTCGGTGGCTGTGGAATTATGGTATGGGGGTGTTTCTCCTGGTATGGCACGGTACCCTTGATCGCAATTTCTGGTAGACTCAACGCCGATACCTACTGCACCATTTTGGATGACCATGCACTTCCTACGTTGTGGCAGTTTTACGGAGTGGACCCATGTTACTTTTAAGTATGACAATTCCACCTGTCATGTTACGAGGTCCACCATGGCTTGGTATGGTGACAATGGGGTTAATCGAATGGACTGGCCTGCGCAGAGCTCGGACCTTAACCCTATCGAGCACCTCTGGAACGAGTTGGAGCGTCGACTTAAGGGGTGCCCCCACCGTCCGAAATTGGTGAAGGAACTGACCTGTCTTCTCCAAGCCGAGTGGAAGAAAATACCGCTAGCCGTCGTACAACGCCTGGTTGAGAGTACGCCCCGGAGGGTCGCAGCTGTAATCGCCGCTTGTGGAGGCTCCACCAACTATTGAAGTTGAATAAACTTAGTTTTCCTTTGCTATCACAGGTGTCCAATTACTTGTTGGTAGATAGTGTACAGTGTAACAGAAATTCGGTTTTAGTTCTTGATTTGATGTCTTTATCCGGGTGTTCGCCTCCTCGAGGAGAATGGCGTCCGTTTCTAATGGCATAATGAAGCTTCAATCTTTTCGCTTCAATTTTCCACACTATGGGTGAATATATAATCATGGCTGTAAAGAAACTGACGGTTTCATCAGAATCTACACTGAGTTAAAAGATTAATTAGCAGCAAATACCTAAAAACTTCATGATCAGAAACGTTCATTTAATTATTTTGTCCAACGCTAGTTTAAAACTTTTCCCGACCGTTTAATAGCAACAGAAGATATCAGATTCCGATGTGTAGTCAGAATATTTTCAGAAAACTTTCTTTTTCCTTTCTTTGTCTTAAATTTTTGTTTTCCTTCTTAAGTGTATTTATTAACAAAACATCCGCATTCGATATTCCTTTGAAGCATGTGTGTGTGAAGTTCTTCCTATTAATATTAAAAGCCAGTGTCTTTAAACTATGGAGACCCCTAGATAACACAACGATTATCGAAAAATTGATTGGGTGATACATCGATTATTAAGAATAAGTAATACATACATTTTTTTCTTTCTGTTTTAATTGATTTGAATATTTTTTTTTAAATGAACTATCAGCACTATCCATTTATTGGCGTAGGGAATTAAACAAACATTTTTGCTAAGCTTTCACACATCAATGGATAGATTTTCATGGCTGACAGCAGAGTACAAACTGAAAACTAAAACGTTACAATTTAAATATATCTATGACTTAATTAAACATGTAAAAATAAGTGTAAAATATTAAATACAGAGAGCGTTCTGTATTTGAAGTTACGGGTTATGTTGGCACGTGGCATTTTGGAGGGGGGACACATTATTGAGGCATTGGATAAAAAAATTTGCAGCTTTAGGGAGACATTATTTTTGTATGAGTCAGAACTAATGGCGATCTTCATGATTTCGCAGAAGGCTATTGATTTGGGGTTGGAATAGGTAGCTAACTTTTTAACACCTTCCCACGTAGGGCCAGCGGACTAAAATATCACTTTCTGGAGAGGATTGTGGAGGCTCTACGTTCCTTAGCGTCTGTTTTGTGTTCTCTGATTCCGGTACATAACAAGCAGTAGGTCATTCCAATGTAATGTCGTTAAGCATCATCAGGCTATAATAGCCGTATGGTATATACACCAGGTCTGTCTCTTGTAAACACGTTGTGATTGAAGGTCGGTCTCTTGTAAACACGTTGTGATTGGAGGTCTGTTTCTTTTAAACACGTTGTGATTGGAGGTCAGTTCTTGTAAACACTTTGTAATTGGAGGTGTGTCTCTTGTAAACACGTTGTGATTGGAGGTCCGTATCGTGTAAACACGTTATGATTGGAGGTATGTCTTTTGTAAACACGTTGTGATTGGAGCTCTGTCTCTTGTAAACACGTTGTGATTGGAGGTCGGTCTCTTGCAAACGCGTTGTGATTGGAGGTCTGTCTCTTGTAAACACGTTGTGATTGGAGGTCTGTCCGTTGTAAACAGATGTAGCAGACCTTATGACTAAACAAGCGTGCACAAGTATTTTTTTAAGGTCTAACTACCTATTTGAGCACCTAAGACCATAAAAATATAGATGATTTTCCCAGGGAAACGATAGAGCCATCTCCGTAGAGCGAAAACTTTCCTCATGCCTGATCTTGGAATAGATTCAAAGCCCAGCTCGGATGGTTACCAAGACCTCCGCGGCTCTGACCGCTCAGCAACTGGATATGCGCTACAGGACATGAAATACTAAATATCCATATTGCATACAGCCTCACAGATCTTTCTATATGAACTATATCAAATTCATATTGCGAGGTAATTTTGTGTTTGCTTATTATTCTTGAAATTGTTCACCATCTTCTGCTATTCAAATCGAAAACAAATTAGCGTTGAAGATTTTCCCTTCTAGAAAAAGATTTAGCTGGTGATGTATCATGACCACCGTGAACAACTAATTGTAAAGGCGCCACCCATGCCTCATCCGGGACTCGGGTGCAGCGGATGGCATAGGTGTCAGTACTTCTGGCTGTCACGGAAAGGAAATCGGTTCGACATTGGGCAGGTGGAAACGTAAGAACGACTGAATATCCGCCGTCTCTCTGACGACCACGTTAAGGGATCGCCCATCGGGTAGTAAACCCCCTCCCCTTCTGCCACCATTACCACCACCACCGGTAATAAAATTAAGAGCGTCTATTCCTTCTCTTTCTATCTCGCTTCCATGTGACTTTCCCGTCTAACCCAAATCCCTTAGCTTCCTACTTCTAAAAGGTTGTTTTTTTGTTTTTCAAGACCTGGAGTCAGATACTCTCTTGCTAAAATCCTCAACATACATCTCTAAATCCGGAACTCGGGCCCAAAACTGATGATTATCCGGAATTCTACTCCACCGAGACGGTGTACACCGCAAGGTCCTTGACGTTGAAGATCGGCAAAGCATTCTTTCTCGTTTAGTAGTGAAGATCACTAGACACCGCGCTCTTTTGGTACACTACTCCAGACAGAAAATGCCACACCAGGAAGTATTTGTCATTCAACGAGGTATACAGGCAACTATGAACATCCCCGTATCAACACGGACTGTGAATCTCAGATTGGATGAGACATGTTTGCTCACTCGCTCCCCATTGCGACCACTGCTACCAAACTTAGCACATTCATCGGGCTTGGTTGTCAGTCGTGCAAACGAATGAAAGCATGTCGTATTCAGCGACGTGTCTCACTTCTCTCCCACTGCCGAAGGTTGCCAATTAAGAGTCTAAAGACAACGTGGTCAGAGGGAGGATGTTGCTGCGTGGTGAGACGAATGGAGCCATGTCGTATTCAGTCACAAGTCGTGCATCTGTCCCAGTGCCGACGACTACCGATCGAGAGTCTGGAAACGACGTGGTCACATGGAGGAACATGATGTCATCCGTGAGCTTCACACGCCTCCTTAACCTCTTGTCATAATTTGGGGCGCTCTCAGTTTCGATAGCATTCTTACGCTTAGTCTGCATAGTATGTACAATGACAGCACGACGATACATCGATGAGGTGTTACAGCCCGTTTTGTTGTTATGCCTCCGCGCTATCTGTGATATCCAGTTTCAACAATATAATGCCCTGCCGAACACTGCCCACATTAGCAGACAGTGCCTGTAAGGTGTATGTGCAGCTCTGGCCAGGGCGATTTCCAGACTTCTTCCCAACGTAATTGGCAGATGACTAAACGTCTCTGCACGACACCGTCGCAGTGTCGATGAATTGTTGACACCAGTCCACCAGAGCTGAGACGGGCCGAGCCTGAGCCCGAACAGGGCTCGGGCTGCGTAATAGTTACTGGAGTTCGGGTTCAGGTGGGCTCGGGCGCTGAGAGAGGGAGAGAATTTCTTCCTTTTTTTTTAATGGGATTTTGTCTGACTTAGCACACGAGACCTTTTTACACTTTTGAGTTGTTAAAGAGAATTATTCGGCAACTGGGTCTAAATGGAGGGTAGGAATTCGGCAGGGCTATGCATTCCGGGCTTGGGTAACAAAATTTCATAGGGCGTGAATTACAGGATTTCTGCGAGGGAAAAGTTTCTACAAGAACTATAGACGGCAGATAGCAAGCTGACGAAATTTTGCTCTCTACATCAAAGGGGCAGCTCCCTGCTAATTCTATTGAGCAACGTACGACGTAGATTGTTATGCCTCCTGATTTTTCCTGATATCCCCCTTCTTCCCCCCCCCAGAAACATTTCAGGAAGAAATGAATGGTCAAAGAAACTATAGAAATAGATAGACATCCCTTTCCTACTCCGCAGTTGAGAAAGACATCGGTTCAATTGCACGGGTAGGAAAGACTGGAAGTCTGGAAGAGAAGACTGTTTTTTAATGCCTAAATAGGTTAATCATAGTTTTCGGGCTCGTTCGGGCCCGGTCTCTTTCTTGCAATATAAAATTTCGGCTCGGGCTGACATACTTCGGGCTCGGGTTCTTAAAATTGAGCCCGAACTCACCTCTGCAGTCCACAACGCATGATCAACGATACTTCCACCATCTGGGGACTTTTCCACGCCATGTTACCGAATGTATAGCCCAGCATGGCGGTCATACAACCTGCTGATTCAGGCCACATTATACAGCATTGTCTCCACGCCTGTCGTGTTCATGTAATCTCTCAGAAATTAAATCAACTCTTTCCCTTCTACTTGTGTAGTAGTAAATTTCGTCTCGTTGCGTCAATCCTTTCGTGGCATGACATTTCCTATATAGAGCAGTGTATTTAGTTCTTAGTTTACGGCTTTACACTTTGTAAGAGATGCACGGATAAATGAACATGGAAATACGACTTGCAAAACTGGTCAACACTGATTCTATCAAAAGCTTGCCACGAGACAAGAATGAAATCCATGCCTTAATCAATAATTGAACAAATGGCTTCAGGCATATGGACATTAATTTTAAAGATAACATTTGTTTGGTGCATAAGCCGAATTCCATCGCATGCTAACTCGCCAACATTTAGCTTCTCTTGTACGCTGCTAAGTCTTAGAAATGGCCATCTGCTACGAGAAGCACATCGCTTGTGCTTAAGACGGTGTAAACAATTTTCAGAATTTACGAAATGGATGTGAACGCGATTACCAAGTCCAGTGGTTCGAAACTGCTGGAAGCACGTATTACAAACGGTACTGTGGTTTGAGGGGAAGAGCTTTATAGGACAATCAAACCTCTCAACAGCAGGTCGCCTCGTTCTGATGGCGTTAATGCTTAGATGGCGAAATATTGTGCTAGAAGTGTAATTAGCTGTTAGTTGAAATATGTCAATGGGTTTAAGTGCGTTGGGTTGTTCATTTGGAGGATTCTTGCATAACACCTGAATACGAGGACAAGCGACGTACTACAATAATTGCCCCCAAATTATTCATTAAGTGGTCCATGGGAGATATGGGAAATGCATGTCTGGCAAAATTTTATGCGCTGAAAGAAACGTTACTTTTTGAGGCAAGTCATGTCTTTTTCGTAATAATTTCATTGTAGGGTTTTGTTAGTATGGCAAATTTTAAAGCAAACGTGAAACGTAAAACTCGTGAAAGTGCATTTCTGTCAAAACGTCCGGCAATTATATATATGTTATGCTTTGTAAACAACATAAATTAACGTACCCTTATTCATCTCAAAAATATTACTTTTCTGGTTTTCCTTTTCAAAACACGCTTTTTCTTGGTGTTTGACATTTAATTGAAATTTGTATTTGTCGCTATTTTGCGTCAATAAAGCGATTTGGCAAACACGAATCATAGGACTTTTATTTTTCTCCATTAAGTTGAAACAATATTTGATTTTCAAAACGTATCTTGTTGAGTACGAAGGTGGATTATTTATCTCTCATTCACGTTATAGTCCAAAGCACTATGCCATCGTGCTTTGGACTGTAACGAACATATATCCCGTGATCAGAGACTTAATCTCTTGAAAGGTATTTTTAGTTACCATGGGTTTTAGGCTACAGTCCGTACCTGAGAAGTTAGTTAATACACTGCTGGCCACCAAATATGCAACACCCAGAAGGAAGCACCCGATTGGCCTGATATTCGCAGCAAGCATACGTCGCCCGCGAGAGGACATGCAAACGATTAGCAATGCAGGGCATATGCAAATCATGTGCGCCCGGCACGCCACCGAGAAGCACTATAAGAAGGGTGCCAGAAGGCGGGGTGTAAGTAGTGGAAGTGTGTTGTGCTACCGGACTTGTGCGTGGGAAGCTTCCTGATGCCTCGTCGCAGAATACGGCAGTCATTCCAGCACGTTTCGGAGTTCGACATAGGACGAATAGTGGCTTATCGCGAGAGCGGTTAATCGTACCGAGACATCGGCGCCCGTGTGGGACGACATCCAGCCACAGTGAGACGAGTATGGATTCGGTGGGTGCCGGAGGGACGGACGGACGGACCGACGTGAGTGATTGCCGCAGCCGCGGCACACCACCGAACGAGAGGACTGGCATATTGTGCGGCGGGCATTGACGGCTCGCACCGCCACATCACGAACGTTAGCGCAGGAATTAGGGTGCGTTGCGCAACAACCTGTGTCAGCACGTACCGTGTTCGACGTCGTCTGCAGGAGTGGGGACTTGTCGCACGGCCCACCCATTGCTCCGATTACCATTGACGTTACACCACCAGCGAGTGCGGTGGCAGTGGGCCGTTGAACGCCGCTTCTGTACTACGGAATGGCACGACGTTGTCTTCTCCGACAAATCCCGTTTCTGCCTCCAACACCACGATGGTCGGATCTGCGTGTGGCGGCACCGCGGAGAGAGACTGTATGACGCATGCACTAGGCATCGCCATTCCGGTCCGTCGCCTGGCGTTATGGTTTGGGGCGCAATTGGATATGACACCCGCACCTCTCTGGTACGCATCGCCGGTTCACTCAACAGCCACCGCTACATCGCCGACGTTTTGGAGCCTGTAGTCCTTCTTTACCTGCAGGACTTGCCAGCGGCAACGTGTGGAAGCAGCCTGGACCGACATGCCCCAAGCCCACATCCAAAGCCTCTTTCGTTCGATGCCGCGGTGTGTAGCTGCCGTTATTGCCAGCCATGGGGCCAAACGAACTATTGATGTCTGCGTGTTCCGCAAATCTCACTGGCCTGTGAGTTCAATCGTTTCATCTCTGTATCAGTTATGTGTCCAGTATATCTGGCTTTGCTATCTCGTGTCCTTCTTGGTGTTGCATTTTGTGTGGCCAGCAGTGTATTTAGGAAACAAATTTATTGCAGCAGCCGCATTAGTATAAGCATCGCACAAAAAATGTTGTAATCAATTAATCATTAATGTAAGAGTATTGATAAATAAAATTTTAACACGTGTAGATCACTATCTGAACTACCAGAATGTTTTCAGTAATTTTTCCATATCATAGTCTCATTAGTTATTTTCGGCAATTTAATGAGGTAATGTAAAAATGAAATGAAAGATGGCATTGAAAATTTCTGAGCCACCTCTGTATTATAATGGTCTAAGCGACGACTACTGAGCATTCGTCCTAGTGGGTCTGAGTTCAAATTCTGGTGAGGTATGGATGTTGTGTTTGTCTTACGCCACTGGCTGTCTCCCTTCTCTGGAACCAATGGCTCTAAACTAGGGACGAGCGACTGTTTATAACCCACTGAGCTGCTCACAGTGGTCGTTAAGCACCCAATCTAAAAAAACAAAATTACGAATGTTCTTTCCTTTATTATTTTATTTATTTGTTTGCGGTTAATAGTCATTCTAAGAGAGCGATACTCATTCCAACTGGTAACCACAGTTTCGACGGCATGAATTACGAGTATTATTTTACGTTGCAAAAAAGATCTGGCTTGAATTATCAAAAAATATCTGAACGATAGTAAAGTGAAATTATCAAACACCCATTTCTTATAGGTGAATGAAAGTTAATGAAAAAAAAGCGTAAATAGGAAAATAAATGAAGCAGAGACGTGCTGAAATAAAGAAGTAAAGATCGATTCTGCTTTTAACTTCAAGTATTTTTACTACTTGTTCCACGAAAGCCATTTTTAATATCAGTTTAACCCTGTGTGAAAACACAAAATTGCCGGTGATGGAGCCGAATGCTTTCTCCGGAGCCGAATGCTTTCCCAATTAAGCTACACCGACGAAGTTAGAAGCTGTATCTTTGCCGTCTTTACATGTGCTTCACCTCTGAAGTAGGTACGTCACATATGCCCCCTCCCTTGAGAAAGGGATGGAACGGAATCAATGGGACGGAATTGGCCCCTCATCCCGATCCAATCCCCCCAATTTTTTTCTCTTCAGTTTTGTATCGATAACGAGCGTAACCCAAATCATCAAGAAAAAAATGGAGAGGGTACCGCTGTACTCTTTGCAGGTAATATATGCTATGAATCTTTCTCATGCCAAAATCTTCGTGGGTGTGAAATAAATTGAGAGCATACTTTATTTATGTACAATACAATGCATTTATTCGCGTCGCTCACTACCACACCGAGCCACAGTCCGGTACATACTAAGTGGAATTAAATCATAACAAACACTAAGGTTTACTAATTCTGACATTAAGCGGCACTTAGGCAGGTGGATTAGGGAATGTCATTGTCGTAGAACCAAAGAAAGAAATATATGAGTCATAAAAGTAAATATTTACTAAACTATGGTGGCGGCAGTAATAAGTATTTCGACTGTTTAATTTTTCAAAAACAATATTTATTATTATTATTCACATTTAGACGAACGTGAGAAACGACTCTCACACCGACGAAATGAGATGTACTACGAAAGTCCATCTGCGCATGCGCATACTATAGTCTGATCTCAAGATTGAAAGAAAAGCTGAATCGCAAGTGTGTTAGTGAGGTGAATTGATAACTTTTGTTCTAGAGTATCTACTGGTTATACCCTATCATGTTATACGCCATTTTAAAGCCCTCGTCAATAGCAAGTTGCCCCTGCCACCCCTGGGGGTGTTGAGAGGAAGTCACATTCCGCTATGACGTACCGTTTTCATAGCACCAAAAATGCATTTTTGTAGTGGCTTTTATCACATTTAGCTTCAGGTTCTTGTAATTTATGCAGATTGCAATGAGATATTGTTACGTTTATGTAAAACGTGATAAAATAATAGTCGGTGATAGTTTAGTAAAATATTGGGTCGATGCATAAGTTCATACCGTTTTTTTCCACCGCACTACAGGAATGTATTACATCAACATCAGAAGTGAAAATGGACTCAATCAACTATGTACCCCCCCCCATTGCTTAACATGGTGTCCCAACGTCTGAATAGGTCTGCAATGCCCTTCTTGAAAAGAAAAACGTGATGGTTTTGCTGCGAAGAGATCATCAACGAAATTCTGGAGATCAACATCATTGTAGAACGTTCTGCCACAAAATGCATTCGACAGAGATCGGAACAGGTGATAGTCTGAAGGGGTGACATCTCAGGAATAGGCCCGATGTGGAAGAATCTCCCATTTCATGTCTTGAATGGCCATTTTGTTCATGTTTACACTGTGAGGGCGTGGGTTATCATGCTGGAGAAGGACACCATGGCGCCGATGTGGTCGTTTCTGCTGAATTACTCCTTCCACACAGTGGAGTTGCTTATAATAGAGTGCAGCGTTGATGGTCCGATTCCTCGGCAGCATTTCCCAGTAAATAATGCTTTCCATGTCCCACCAAACACACAACATAATCTTCGCAGGATGAAGGCCATGTTTTGGACGTGGTGTGGGCGTCTTGTTTGGGCTTAAACATTCCCTCCGATGCCTGAAATTCACGTACAGTCACCACCTTTCATCTCCAGTACCAATACGTAATAGAAATGGTTTGTGGTGCTGAGAACATTCGCGATAACTGGCGAGCAAGGAACCACATATGGCAACACGCTGACTCTTGTTGTCCTCGGTGAGAGTGTGAGGCACCCAAGACCCTAATTTTTGGACCTTTCCCATCGTTCCAGGTGTCGCACCACTGTGGCCTGATCAAAGTCCATCTCAGTGACTAATTGGCGTGTAGTTTGACGCGGATCCAAATGAATGAGATGGTTCAAACGATCCTCATCAAAGTGAGATGGTCAATCTGAGCGTGGAGAGTCGTTGAGGTCATAATTGCCACCTCGAAACCTCTCAAACCATTTGAAGGCGCTCCTCGGAACAATATTATCCTCCCCATATGCAGTATAAATGTGTTGAGTAGCCTCAGTGGCTGAAGATCCCTTGTTAAATGTATAGAGGAGCAGATGTCGGAAATGTTCACTCCTCTCTACCTGACACTCCATACGTCCGGACCAGAAAACCGTTAGCCACAATCACCCAGCGCAATATGATTTAGATACACGATGTGACTGGCTACATTTTGCTATACAACTGGCCATCTGCACCGTCATTACTGACCTGGGAAGCACTCGTGAAATAAAATGGCATGAACTTATGCATCAACCTAATATATTGCTGAATAACAATGAAATTAACTATTGCTGTGCCACTTTATGGGACAACATTCAATATTCAGATTTGTGAAATGGTTCTAACTACTTCCGTTACCCATTTCCGTTCAAACGAAATTTTTTACTCGGGATTTACTTTACTGCTGTCGGAAAAGATGCATAGCATCAAAAAATAAAGAGTAAGTCTTCCGCGGATCCACTCTAGAATGTTACGCCTGAAATTAGCAGTTTATCACTTCTGTTGATTTTCGGGCTACTCTGATTAAAGAAAATTTATGTGACACTACGCTTGCAGTACAAAGGCTTACTTGATGAAATTTAAATTTATGTGACACCACGCTTGCAGTACAGAGGCTTACTTGATAAAATTTAAATTTATGTGACACCACGCTTGCAGTACAGAGGCTTACTTGATGAAATTTAAATTGATGTGACACCACGCTTGCAGTACAAAGGCTTACTTGATTAAATTTAAATTTATGTGACACCACGCTTGCAGTACAGATGCTTACTTTATGAAATTTATGTGACTCCACGCTTGCAGTACAAAGGCTTACTTGATGCAATTTAAATTTATGTGACACCACGCTTGCAGTACAGAGGCTTACTTGATGCAATTTAAAATTATGTGACACCCCGCTTGCAGTACAAAGGCTTACTTGATTAAATTTAAATTTATGTGACACCAGGCTTGCAGTATAAAGGATTACCTGATGCAATTTAAATTTATGTGACACTACGTTTGCAGTACAAAGGCTAACTTGATTAAATTTAAATTTATGTGACACCACGCTTGCAGTACAGAGGCTTACTTGATGAAATTTATGTGACACCACGCTTGCAGTACAAAGGCTTACTTGATAAAAATTTAAATGTGACACCACGCTTGCAGTACAAATTACTTGATGAAATTTAAATTTGTGTTACACCATGCTTGCAGTACAAAGGCTTACTTGATGAAATTTAAATTTATGTGACACCACGCTTGCAGTACAAAGGCTGACTTTATGAAATTTAATCACCTGTCACCAAAAATGATAGTATTGTGTTGGGGAAATGTGCTTTTGAACATGAAACATAAATGAAGGACATTTGTCCTGGCAGGCTGGATTGCTGAGTTGGCTGAGGTATAATCACTCGTTTGAGATAGCCCCAGATTTGAATCTTTTATAAGGGTTTGTATTGTTCTTATCGTACTCGATCCTCTGCCAGAAACTGCTCTTGTTGCTAGCTCTGTCTGCTCCCTGGAACCAGTGGGCCTAAATTTGGGACGGGACACTTCTTATAGCCCGATAAGATTCTAATGGTGGCCATTAGGCCCCTATCAATTCTCTGAAGAAAATCGGTTTCGTGAACATGCGTGCTGTTGAAGTACGTAGCGTCAGTTTAACGGCTGCAGTCGGAGATATACCACGTGCGTGAACACGCGAAGAATCTTCAAATCAGAGACGAGGTATTCAATGTCTAAATACAAGTATTTATCATACATGGAGCTTCTGCAAAATTGTTATTACTACAAATTGGGAAACGTGATTTTTTACCTGGTTTGTACGAACTAGGTAGGGTTCAAATTCCATTAATTAATTTTTGTTGGATATGGCCGAGACATAATATGAAAGATATTGGATATGCATTAGCAATCACGCATGAAATTATTAAGTCGCATGCTACTAATGAGGTATAACTTCCACTCTCTGGAATCGCATCGATTATTTCATTGATTGTAATTCATAAAAACGCATCGGTATTTATCGCGAGATGTGTAGAAGTCGACTTCATTTAACAGAAATGACATTCGTAAATTTTATTAAACGTTTTCTGTTATAGGAGTCATGAAAGTAGCTTTAGGGACATTTGTGTTTCCGGTGTCTCTCAAGTGTCGTTCTCATGGCATTTATTATCGTATTAAAGCTTATCAAACGTCCAGAAGAGGACATCATCATTTCGCAAGTGGCCGAATGGCCAGGAGAGCTATTGCCTTTGGCAGAATAGTGGTTCACCGAGAAACCCGAGGTCTGAGCAGGAAGATAAGAAAAGACACGAGGTAATTCGTTCTCAGTAGGAAGAGCATCGCCTTTTATGAGGTGCTTCTAAGACGTGGAATAACCGGTCACAGACAGCCTGGAAAACACACTTGGCTTGTTGGCGATGAGGCAGCGCGTTTTCTGTAGAATGATGAGCTTTATCATCGTGCTACACCTTGTTCCTTACTGAAAGTGAATATGAAGCGAAGAAGATTCAAGTCTTGCATGGTATTAGATGTCTCCCAGAAATTGAAACCAGAAAAGTACTTTAATATTGGCCGGCCCTAAAAACCCAGTAGAATTTGCTGACCGGTGTCATTCAGGAGGAGAGTATCCCCTTTACGACGCATCCTCGGATTAAAATACCTCGGCTGAAAGGATTGTTGCTCTATTCACACTTCTGAAACTTCCAGCTAGAGCATCGATCGCATTTAAAGCAGCCTTGGAACGATGGGATTACATGTTTTGACGTCAAGCAAGTGTTAAGGTTGTTTGCGCTCCAGCGGTGTTGTTGGTTCCGGTTTAAAGACAAGAGGCGCTTCGAACCGAGTAATCATTTGTTCGCTTCAATCTCAAGATGCTTGAATAGCGGGGGTTAATACCCAGGGAGAGAAACTTGAAGGTGCTGCGCGTGTTATACTTAATATATTGATACTTGTGCTCTGCAGCGCATTAAATACTTCTCTGCAAAATTTTAAAGATTCACGACTTAAAATTTTCCTACGAGCTGAATAGGGCAGTCCTAAGATGTAAAGGTATAGGATATATATTTTCGGAATGTAATGTAAGACTAGCGAATTTAAAGCTAAATTTCTGAGCTTCTTTAGCGAATTAAAAGTGGCTAACATAATTAATAATCAACTGTTTAATCACCTATTATATCCTGGCGACACCAAGCCAAAACACTCACGAAAAGTTGAATGATTTGGACCACAACAGCAAGAATTTGAGAGTGCATATAAATAAAGAAGAAAAAATGTGATCAGAAATAGTCGATCGCGTAACAACACGCCCTTCTGTTAAGGGGCAAGCTACACGAAAACTGAAGAGCATTTCAGAATTAGGCAAACAGTGGAGATATGATTACTAAGAACTGGGTATAACGTTTTCCGTTTTCTAGAAAGGAGGGATATTTTTGTAAAATGGCTGTATAAGGCTCTGAAAAAGACGGATTAGAAAGATTAACGATTTGCATTGTGAGGACCCCATTTACTAATGAACGAGCTAACCAGATTACGTCATGATGGAGATCTCCTTTTCAATGGTGGATGAAATTTCTGGATTGAATACCTGCATCTCTTGAGTAAAGAACATTAACCCATTGTGTTCTTTCAGTTTTAATAGCGGTGGAACACATCGGTAGTTCATAGAAAGCATTTCAAGTTCCAGAAATTTACCGGGAAACAGAGCAGTTAATTTTAACAGGTGGAACACGTCGGTAGTACATGGAAAACATTTTAAGTTGTCGAAATTTTCAGGAAAACATTTTAGTTAATTTTAACAGTGGTGGAAAACGTTAGTAGTACATAGAAAATATTTCAAGTTCTAGTAATTTACAGGAAAACTCGGCAGTTAATTTTAACAGAGGTGGAACACACTGATAGTACATGGAAAGCATTTTAAGTTCTAGAAATTTGCAGGGAAACAGAGCAGTTGATCTTATCGCTGGTGGAACACAGGGCAATACATAGAAAACATTTCAAGTTCTAGAACTTTACACGAAAACAGGGCAGTTAATTTTAACAGAGGTGGAACACATGGGTAGTACATGGAAAATATTTTAAGGTCTAGAAATTTTGCAGGAAAACATGGCAGTTAATTTTAACAGAGGTGGAACACATGGGGAGTACATGGATAACATTTTAAGTTTTAGAAATTTACAGGAAAACATGACAGATAATTTTAACAGAAAAGGAATACATGGGTGGTATGTAGAAAATATTTCAAGTTCTAGAAATTTACAGGAAAACACGGCACTTAATTTTAACACAGGTGGAACACACTGATAGTACACGGAAAGCATTTTAAGTTCTAGAAATTTGCAGGAAAACAGGGCAGTTAATCTTATCACTGGTGGAACACAAGGGCATTACATAGAAAACATTTAAAGTTCTAGAAATTTACGGGAAAACAGGGCAGTTAATTTTAACAGAGGTGGAATACATGGGTGGTACATAGAAAATATTTCAAGTTCTAGAAATTTAGAGGAAAACAGGGGAGTTAGTTTTAAATATTAATTCTTATTATCAAAAGAAGCCATATAAGCGCTCACCTCAGGAAGCGCGGTGATTTTCGACACGCGCAGTGTCTCTGATCAAAACGATCAATACCACATGTTTTGTCACACACTCAGCCTTTTCGTAAAATGTTTTGTGTAGCAGCTACGTAGCTGTTTCTTGAAACATTACTACGTTTTCCTTTTGTGTTTAAGGACTATCATGAGCAGCTCTAAGGGCTACGAATGGTCGCGCGTTCCTAATTTAGGGCCACTGGTTCCAGGAAAGCGAGAGAACTAGTGTCGTAACATGAACCCACCACACATTCCTCGGAAACTCGTACACAGGCCCACTCGGAAGAAGAGTTAGGATCCCGTGCTTTGTCCAGTGATTACTATGAAAGTCTCCAAGGAGGAACAAAGTGCGTCAATTCGTTTTGTTACTGCAGAGGGAGGTGTCGCAAGTCAATATCTGTCAAAAAATGGCTGATGTTTGTGGCGACCATAGCCTTTCACGGTGTTTCCTGATGGAGAGGGCTGCTTTATCAGGAAATTCCGTCGTGTTACGAGGCTTGAATCGTCACATAGAGGTTCCAGGAGCATAACAGTGACTTCTAAATGCTAAAATTGTACCCAAAGTCCCAAGACCTTAGTCCAATTGAACAGATTGACAAAGACATTCGTGGCAAAGATCCTCCTCCAGAAAATATTCGGCAATTGACGGACGATGTCGCATTCGCTTGGCTAAACATACCTGGAGAACAATATCAGCACCGCATTGAAACCAGACTGGTTTACAGGATAAGGGTAGTTCAATATTTTGTTAGATAGGAGTTCCTAAAAATTTGCTACTTCAGTGTATATTATTACATATTTCGATACATAGCTTTCTTAGGTTGTCCTGTATCTAGGACATCGTATACTGTTCAGAAATTGAAGGGATGCTTATTTTACATATATCCCAAGTAAGTGTTTGGCGCGTGTGGTAAAGAAAATGAAAAAAAAAATTATGCTAGAAGAGTCACTTGTGTAAACACAAGTTTGTCCGCGACGGGCATCGAACCGTGTCCCCTCACTCCGGAGTAAGTCGCTCTCCCAACTGAGCTACGCGGACAGAATTTCTCCCTGCAGATTTGTCGCCTTGACACATGTTTTCATCTCTGAAATACGTCACACACTATAAAGTAGTCTATGCTATTTGGATGTATTTCAGTTAAACGAATGTTTGATAATTTAGCTGTTGTAACATTTTCGTCTGTTATAATGTTCAGCCGATATTCTTTTATTCGTTTGATGTTGCTACACCCATCTGATATGGCAATTAAAAATCCAGATCAAAAGGGTAAAAATTAATTTCGTGATTTCAGAGAACAAAATTAATTCAAAATAAACACACCTGACAAAAAATTACGGAATGCTGATTGAAGCATTTACATAAGTAAAAAGTTCATGAACATAACGAATTGTATAAATATGGAGAGTGAAACTGCTGGATTACGATTGTGGACGTCTGAGGTGTGTGTTTAAAGCATCTTTAGCATTCTATGATGGGTACAAATATGGGCCGTAAATGGTCACGTTACTGAGTGGCAAAAGGGGCCATTGTTTTTGGCCGAGAACGTGATCATTTCTTGCAAGAAGCGTAGAAGTTTACTGAACCGTCCGAGTCAATAGTGAAAAGTGTCCATTTCGAGTGGAAGAAGTATGGAAGCTATCACTGTGGGCGTAGCAACTGTGGTAGAAGCTCTACGATGACAAATCGAGATCGCAGACGATTGGGACGATTAGCAACTGCTGCACGCTTCTAGACTCGTCAAGAACTGCTTCAACAGTACAATGCTGGACCCAGTAAACCAGTCTCAGAACGAACGCTACGGAGAGAACTGCATGACTTGGGCATTTTCATGTCGTGTTGCCCGGATTCGTTCGAAGTTAACATCAGTCTAGAAGAAAAATGGTCTTGCTTCGGCAAAAACAGCATCGTCAATGGAACCTTGAAGAGCGACAACGACTAATATGGACTGGTGAATTTAGGTTTTGCTTGTATTCCAATGATGGTCGCTCCAGAAGGTCGCTGGAGAAGCATTTCAACTCAAAATGTGTTCAAAGAGCCGTGCTAAAAGGATGTGGAAGTGTCATGTTTTGGGGCTGTATTTCAACCACTGGAGTTGAATCATTCGCTCAGATGTACAGTCGCATGAAATCTATGGATTATGTGCCACTGTTTAAATAATCGCTATTGTCATTTGTTCAGTTTTTAAAACAAGAAGGACACATAGTGGATCATGCGTTTGAAGATGATAACTCTTGTGCTCATCGAGCTAGAATAGTTTTGGACTGGTCTGAAGAACATGAGAGAGACGTTCCACATCTCAACTGGCCTGTAAATTCACCCGATCTAAATGTGATTTAAAAAAATCTAGGATACGTTAGAAAGGGCCGTTAAGAAAAAACAAGTTAGTAAAATCATGCAATGCATAGATTATGATACGCTTCCCAACATACCAGAAATCATTACTCAAGTTATGAGGATAATGGCTGTGGAATAAATCTCGCTCCTGCGCCCTGACATCTGACCCCATTTCGATTACTGACCCCATTTCGATTATATTAAACAGAATTGGTTCAGTATACCTCCGGAACAACATACTAAAGTTTTGTCGCAATAGAAGCATTTTAGTCATGTTATGAGGATAATGGCTGTGGAATAAATCTTGTTCCTGTGCCCTGACCTTTGACCCAATTTCGATTATATTAAACAGAATTGGTTCAGTATATCTCCGGAATAACATGGTAAAGTTTTGTCGCAATCGAAGCATTTTTATGTAAGTTATGACGCATAAAGAGCGATGGAATGGATCCCGCTTCTATGTACTGACCTTTGATCACATTTCGCTAATTTTCAATAGGGTTCGTCCCCAGGTTGTCCCCTACTGCATACTAACATTTCATCGAAATCGAACCATTTTTACGTGAGTTATCGTGCGTACAATACTGGAGCATATACTGCATGTACGCTTCTTCAACCTACGGTTGGAAAGCGTAAGAAAAAAAAAACACCCTGCAACTTTGGGGTAATTAAGGGATTTTTTTAGCATGGAGTGAAATAAACTTGAGAAGCATGTCATACTGAATCATATTGAGAGCAAGCCAAATAAAAATTAAAGCTGTTTTGAAAGCAGGTGGTGATAAAACTCCATATCAAAGAATAAAGCACACATTCTGTAATTTTCTGTCCTGTGTATTTTAATCCAGGTAAAGTTAGAATAGAATCAGTTTAGTGATAACCCATATCATCTTTCCTAAAACATCCTAGATACGTCAGCTGCAAGTATGGATTTCTCTTCCAGATGCATTTCGTTGCAGCCACCGAAGAAATTCTAATAATTAGTGTTGTGCGCACCCTATATCGGTGAATGTGATAACTGTGATGTACGACATTCAAAGCAAGATACTGTTTACAATATCTAATGTTAAATGTGCTAATAGCCATGCGCAACACTCTGCGCTGGATATCATGCTGGCCATCCAGTTTAAGATATGGTGAAGGCATTTGAAGCAAGATGTTGTGCATTACTTTTTGTAGTGGATGTTGTACCTGCTATACACAACAGTCAAAATTAGATATGCACAACATCCATCGCTGGATGTTATAACTGCTATGCATAGCATTTCACTGTCGATACTGCGCATATAAGAAATCATATGTCCTAATCTCTAGGGACTTGGTGATAAGATTAAAGACGTGGGGTTAAAATGGACTTACCGAAAACAAAATTAATATGCAATGCTTTGAATGGGAAAATCTAGGTGTAACTGATATCTACATTTACCTCAGACAACAGCTATCAAGCGAGGTTGAAGAAGAAATTAACAGGCGTATAAAACATGGTGGGAAAGCGTTTAGGAGAAACAGGACAATTTGCAAGAGAAATTTGCCATTATGTCTTAAAAGTAGTGTTTAATTAATGCATGCTTCCAGTTCTTACATATCGATCCCAGAAAGTGTTTAAATTATGTTTAAATAATTAGTGTTTAATTAATGCATGCTTCCAGTTTTTACATATCGATCCAAATTATCCAGCGGCTTCAACGCTGAAAAAAACGCTGAGAGATCCATGCTTGGCAGGGAAATAGGACGAAGAACTCGTTGATCAGAAAAGTGACGGGGATTTATAACATCATGATCAAGATAAAATCCCTGAAATGAAAATGGGCTGGACATGCTTTTAGAAGAAATAATAACCGTTGGACAACTGAAATTCAAAACTGTATTCCAAGTGACAGGAAAAGACCCAGAAAAAGACCTTGTGGTACATGTGTGAATAACATTAAGGCAGAAAGTTGTGGAAGGACTTTGGGGATACCTTCATCCAGCAGTGGATTGATGTTAATGATCAGTCCTACTCATGACAGCAACAAGTTCTTTTCCCTGAATTTCTGAAATCAGAGAAAACATTTCACAATTACTTTTTCAACACTGAACTTTTCACATAACTTCATTGTTATCCGTTTACGATATTTGTTTAGTGTTGGTGTTCTCGCCTTGTATATAATTCATGAAATACGTATTGACACTTATTTCGGATCTGCTGTTTCTTGTCATACGAATTTTTTAAAATCTTTGCTAACGATCTACGTGTTCTATGTATTCTTGACGACGAGTGAAGTTAAGGCTCATCCATACAAAAGTGCTTTGCCGCTCCAAAATAATCACGCCGTCTCTAATCCCTCGTAAAGTGCAGTTGTTCTGCGTTTACTACGTGTGGGGAAATGAACAGATGCTCTTCTGCAGAGCGGGGATTGGACTCTGACCAGATTGTATCGAGAGATGATTTTCCAAGGATATCTTTCTAATGTTCACATAATCACCTGAGGTAATCTCGTGAAAAAGCAACTCATTTAGTGGCTGTGAAACTACGGATCCAGACCTAATGCAAGCAACGACGCGAAGCGGAATCGTGTTACAATACCAATTAAATTGCGCCTGTTGTTAGTGAGTTCGTTGCAGAGTTACTGTATGCATCTAAACAAGCGAGATTTTAATTGAGCAACAAATTAATTACTCCCACAGTTAATAAGTTTGTTGTAGGATTTTACTGCATAGTTGTCGTATTCACTCACATGAAGCGGAATTGTACTAAGCTACAAAATTAAATTGCTCCTATACTTAGTATGTTGTGGGGTATGATTGCAAAAGTTTTTATATGCGGCGGAACAGCGACACCATTAAAATATTCTGTAAATTCCTACTCAGATAACCCTGATAATTTTGCCTCGGTGGGCGATGGGTCAGAAGTTCTAATTTATGGATACTATCCGAGATGATAACAGACGAGGCATGGGTGGTGTGTTTATCTTACAATGCTGGCTGTCTCACCTCTCCAGAACCTGTGGTCCAAAGTTAGGGACGGGCGCCCGATTATTGCCTTTAGTGCTGTTTCTGGTTGTCGTTAAACACTGATAAAAAAAATTATTTGATTAATCTCATGGTCAACGAATACTTGCCTCTTCCAGAAAACTTTGCTCGAAGGGAAGAACAAAAAAGCATTTGTCAATGGGTATTAAGTGAATGTATCACTGAACTGATCGTGTGTCTTACACACACACACACATGTATACACGGTCGAGTCACATTATGGTGAACACCAGCTAATATCAACAGTAACCGCCGTGTGCAGCGCGGACTGCAGCTACACGGGCTGCTGTCCGAGGTATTCACATGTATGTGGAGCTATGCTAACTACAGTGCATCTGACAGCTGCTGGAGGGTGTGTGCAGGTGGAGGATCCATAGAGCGAACAACACAATCGAGGTGGCCCTAAAGATGCTTAATCGGGTTTGCGTCTGAGAAATTAGGGTGCCAAGGAAGTACTTTGTAGTTTTCATCGTGCTCTTCCAACCAAGCTCTAGCTCTGTGACACGTCGCATTGTCGTGCTGGAAGATCCCATCCGCCCCAGGGAAGACAATAAGCATATATGGGTGTACGTGGTCTACAAGAATGGATTCATAATGAATTTGGTCCATAGTACTTCCACGTGTGGACGCAGGGAATGCCACGAAAACATTCCCCAGACCATAATGCTGCCCGACCAGCTTGTATTTTTCCAACAATGGTTGAAAAGTGTTTGTTCTTCGATGTTTCTCGCCTTATAGACCAGCGTCCATCCGTTCGATGAAGCAGAAAACGTGACTTGTCGGAGAAAGCAATCCTTTTCCCATCAGCGGGGATCACCACCCATTGCCATTCAACAAGTCATCTCTTTGTACCTATTGTGCTTTAGATGAATCGTACTTGCGCCACTTGTCATTGAATTAATTGTATGAGACTACGCACATAGCGGATGGTTTTCGCTCCGTTGACAACTCTTCTTCTTGTTCTAGAACTTGATCAAAGTGGAGATCGCACGCAATCAAAGTGGAGATTGCCCTCCCTGGAATTTCACGCCTTTTGAAAACTTTCCATCAAAAAATTGTGCAAAATGCTTAAATTGCTAAGTGGGAAAAACCTCTGAAATATCAGTACCATGCTCCTAGTGTTCAAATGCCGGCTTTGCGAGGAAACTGGCAGCTTGCTTTTTAAATATCAATCCTAGATATCATTTTTTAAAATATATGTGTATCCTTCTATTCGAAGGCTTAATTTAATATAATTATCTCTAGCTTGAGTCTTCGAATCATTCGTGAGCAATATTACAGGTAATTCCACTTCAAAATAGAAGCTTATTCTTTCGCAATGCCCGATTTCCGTTTCTTTTGAAATTAACTCCCATTTACTTCACTTTATCAAATAATTCCTGTGCCATTCACTGTTTTTCTGGCGATTTTCTCCTGGACCTTTGTGGAAATATTACATTAAACAAAGCACACCCATTGATTTTCGAGTTCAGCCAAAATCGTTTTCCCTTTCCGCTCTCAGCTCCCTCTGTTTCTGAAACTCTATTTTTTGTGTGTGTGTTTTTCTATTCCCTATCTAACCATGAAACTAGAATGGAACAGTTTATCCCAAATCCCCAAACATTTTAGTCTTTTTTCGAAAATCTCCATTTATAATTATAATTTTACGAAAATATATTAATTATTCACGATCTGGCCATTTAAAGTCTGTTTTTCGGGTGTAGGCGCCCTAGTCTGCTCTCGCTGGATCCGCTAGTGGTAAACTTGGCTACAGAGGAACCCAACTGTGCTGTGCTGAAAGATAAGAGTTTCATTATGACTGTGTTTCCTGGATTCATTGGATTTTCAGCTGGACATTTATCTCGGTATGAGGCGCAGTAATGTTGGGATGAGGGTTCCCCTCCTAGCCACCCTTTTGCGTCTTACAAAATATTCCTTAAAAATTTAACGTTTTTCTAATAACTTCACTTACCCCAGTTTTAGTTATAGCTTTCCACGAAATAATTGTTTGGGTGTTCCCGTGATGATGACGACGACGATTAGTTTTGTGAAAATGCATAATCATCGATCCAATCTCATGATTGTGGATCCCAGTGAAACCCCCTTTTGCTTTAGGGCTTAACCATGAACAAACCTAACGGATATAAGCAGTTATCCGTCTGTAAACTACAATCGCCTTTTCCATGGAAAACCAATTACCATAATTAAAATAAAGCCGTAGGATAAACGCTCCCTTGCCCATGCCTCATCCAGGACTCAAACCGAAGCCATGCTTGGCAACTAGCCAAAAATATACGCCTCTGACCACTCGGCTGCAGGGGCGTCAAGAAATTTCTGGGTATGCCAGATTAAGGAGATACAATCACACACAAATAGAATCTGCCCAGCAAATAAAATCTTTCTCTAAAGTCTTCTAATAATATCATCATAATAAAATAGCTATGCTGTATATTATAATGCATTAATAACTTTCACACTGTTTTATCTAAAATTCGTTAAGAAGGGTTCTTACGTCATGACACTATAAATTTTAAATAACGCACTATAAGTGTAACTAGAAACCTAACGAATGCACTATAAGTGTAAATATAAATGTGAAGGATGCACTATCATTGTAACTGTAAATGTAAAGAATGCACTATATAATTGCAACTATAAATGTAAATAATGCACTATAATTGTAACTGTAAATATAAAGAATGCACTATAATTGTAACTATCAATGCAAAGAATGCACTATAAATGTAAAGAATGCACTATATTTGTACATGTAAAGAATGCACTATAATTGCACCTCAAATGTAAAGAATGCACTATAATTGCACCTCAAATGTAAAGAATGCACTATAATTGCACCTCAAATGTAAAGAATGCACTATAATTGTACCTCAAACTTAAAGAATGCACTATAATTACAACTGTAAATGTAAAGAATGCACTATAATTGTAACTCAAATGTAAAGAATGCACTATAATTACAACTGTAAATGTAAAGAATGCACTATAATTGTAAAGGAACTTTTGAACAAGATATAATATCTGATATATTTTTGATTCGAAAAGTGTTCACTACTTCCGAGCACCACATGGATGAACACATAATTTTTTATATCTTTCTCTACTTACTACTTGTAATGCATTAAATGTTTCAAAAATGATTTGAATAGTTACTGCGTAAAATAGAACATGAAATATTGAAAATATTCGTGTAAATTGAAGTAATGTATTAAATGCTTCAAAATTGATTTGAGTAGTTACCGCTTAACACGGAACATGAAATATTAAAAATATTCGTATAAATTGAAATCATTTTAATCGTACTTGAAATGTTCATGAGAAACAACGTGAAGAGCTTTTTTTACTCGCGTAGATTAATTTGCTTCTAAGTATCGATGAAAGTCGCTTAACAATAGAGAAAACGGTGACAAAGGTAATTTAAAATGCAAACGAAAGCTGCATACAGGGAAACAAAGATAAATTAAAGAATAAATTAGTCAGAGCTTTCAAGATTTGAAAGAAATGGGAACTCCTGAATTGGTAATAAGAAACAAAAAAACCGGTTTAATTCCAGAGTTTAATCGAAAAGAATCTGAAGAGCTTAATTAATTAATACTGTGTAATCCTATATCGTAAGATCTCTAATCTGTGTTTTAAAAAATTTGCTGGGAAACGATCAGTACAACGGTCTTCATTGGTTGACTACGTGTGACGAAATTAATCGATGGAGATATTTTTTTATCGCTTTATAAGCTCATATAAGTGTTTTCTACATATGGTTGAAACGCATAAGGCACACCATTTGTTTCTCCAGATCATTCTTCGAGCGTGATGTAACTAGCAAATTACAATAATTTTAAATATTATTTGTTATTTAATTGAATATGTTTTGATTTTCTTTTACTCCACCGCCGGCAGTACAGCGCTTTTCATGAAGTTTCATATATGATTGAGATATTGGGTTTGTATTGAAACACAAGCATCCCTGTGAAAAGTTGCCATCCTGATACCAGTGATAAATATCGAGGTGACTATGGACAACGTTTGATGACATTTACCGAATGCTCTTTCCTTTCACGGGTATTTACATTCAGTGAAACGTGTGTTGGCGGTCACTCGCATTCCGCAGTCACCTGCCAAAATGGACAAAATGGGTATTTTTGTCGGGCAAGAATGCTGCCACCAATAAAAACAACGCATAGCAGACCTTTATAGGACTGCCACCTGCAGGACGCGGTCAGGGACAGCCATTTTTAAAACGCATAAGAGATTATGCCTGCTTTTCGCGGTCACCAGCATCCGGTATTTATAAAAATAAAATCTTGTTTAGGAGGTTCTAGAAAGATAAAAAAAAGTGTTGTGAGTTTAAAAACATGGAACACATATTTCTTTTTCACTCTTTTTCACCATCCTTCATGAGAATGTAAATGGTGTGTGGTCCTTGGTGTCTGTCAAATTCTTACAATTTTGTTTGTAGACGGTATAGTTTTCTGTTATCTAAGATAAACATGTTTGATCTTTAGCTGTCCTAAACGAAAGCGTTAAGACCACGGTGGAGTTCATTCCTTCATCCGAACGAGCCTGGTCTTCTCATGTAAAGACCACATTGTTTGAATAATCTTAATGGTCCGCTTCAGGTGGCAAAAGAATGTATCTCTGACTTAAAAGGAAGAGGAGGGCGGAACTGGTTTCAAAGCTCAATCGCAGTAGTGCTGATGTTGCGTTCGGCATCTTCTTTCCTTTCCACTTCCTCCCGGTGAGTACGTGGTAGAAGTGCCCAATTTGTGACAACGTACAGATGTTCCGTATACCTTATCCCATTCCTCAGTCTTACTTCTAAGTCCTAAAGACTGATTGCGTGAATAACATTCCTAAATAACTAAATTTCGGAAAAGGATGAAATAACAAGCAATTCACAACTAGCTGCATTTAAAACGGTAGGGATTTTTTATTTCCATGTGGGGAGAGGAGATATTTTGGTGAACTGAACTACTGTATTTGGCGGTCACCTTTCAAGATGGTCATTTCTTCACAGAATCTTGGATGACCTTGCTACACAGGCTTCACTGTATAACCTTTCCGTGAATCAGGAGATGGAAGGACATTAGACGAAACGTACTAGAGAAATACAACCAGTGATAATATACAATGACAATATTTACCAAACGCATTATCTATGAATATTTTTTTAAACCATTGCCTGATACGGCACATAAGTTTATCCGTGGAAAGATCCAGAAAGTAAACCAGAGGGGTGATGGGCAAATAAGTTGCTGTTGTAAGGCGCATCAGTTAACCTAGAACCAATTTTTTTAATGTTGTCTATATTTTTTCAATTTGGCAGAAACACGCTACAAAATAAATAAGAAAAAAAATCTAATCTCGGACTTTCTTTTATTAAAATCTTTCTTTCAGTCTTGATGACAGCCTTATATTGTAATACCAAAGTTAAAAACAGACTTTAGAAATCACCAAAACCTTGGAATCTAAGCGTTTGCTGTTCTCATTAAATGGGGAAATCATTCAAAACATCAGGAGTTGGGATAAAATGGGTACAATATCAACTGGGGGAGGGGAGGGGCGCATCGAAATTTTTTTTTTTGGTTTAGTTTGCCTCATGTGTTTTCCAATTTTTCGTTAATTCTCGATCTTAGATTTCAGCTGACGATTTCCATTTTAACATTTCGAAGAATGTGTCAAGTCTCACCTGCGTCAATCTGACATTCGTTTTATTCAGTAGAAGATATAAGGAAAAATCAAAAATCGATAATTCCATTAAAAATCTTATAATTTTCTATGGAGCGATCAAGTTGGCCATCGCTTTCCACGAACTCGATCAGTACTTCTTTAATTTCATTCAAACTCATCATCAACATTTTTTTCAGCTTTCGTACAACATTATCCAAGAAGACTTTTCTACCAGTGGACCCGTTGGAGAAGTTACTGAACACTTTTGTCTAGTTTCATTATTTAATTTTTTCCCCTCAAACTCTTGAAAGTGGCATAAACGGGTGCCAAAATATCGATCCGGGCTGCTCCTTAAATATATGTTGCGCGTTTAATATTAAAATTGCAAAACATTTTGATTTTTCAGTTTTCTTAGACCCTCGACTTTTTTTATTATTCTCGAATTAGCTGAATTAACACGCATTAAAGGGCGATACTTCCATTTGATTTTTGTGCTACAGCAGCACTATCCTATTGGACGATAAATGGTGGCAAAAATAGTTTCTGGTAGTTTTGATGCTATGCACCTTTCTCGACAGCAGTAAAGTGAATTCAATTAAAAAAATCGATGTAATTTAAATGGATAACGGAAATAGTCAAAACCATTGTTGAAATCTTATTTTTGAATGCTATCCCATGAAGTGACGCAAAAAAGGTTAATTTTATTGTTATTCAACAATAATTTTTGTTTACGTATCGCCAAACACTATTTTATCCCTTTTTACACACACAAAACAATATCGCGTTGCAGTCTGGGTAAATTACGAGAACCTGATGCTAAATGTGATAAAAGCCATTACAAGAATGCATTTCTGATGCTATGAAAACGTTGCGTCCCAGCGAAATTTGGTATCCTCTGGATCCTAGGCAGCCCGTCCCTAATTTAGGGCCAATGGTTTCAGGAAAGGAAGAGAGCCAGTGCCGTAGGACAAACACGGCATCCATGCTTCACTGGGATGTGAACCCGGACCCATCACGAACGAATGGTCAGAAGCTAGCGCTTAGACCACTGCCTCACCGGGGCTGCGTGGAATATATTGAGACATTTCAGAAAGGGCATGTCGGCTTTCCTGTGCGATGAATGGGGAATGCGAAATACTTGATGAAGTTTGATCCGGAGAAAGATTATCTGCACCAAAAAGGAGTTGGCCAACATCGCAACGTCCTAAAGAAATGCTGAATTTATAGCACCACCGTAGAGGAGGAATGGCTGAAACACTCCGAAGGTGGTACACACATTCAACTTAAGGGCAAGAAAAGTGACGCTGCTGCTGATTCAAAGTCGAGATGGATGCCTGTAGACTGGTGTCCGTGATAGCAGATGGTTAACGACCCTGTCAGTTTACGGCAGTCTACAGAAAGAGCAAACGAAGAAACGCTTCGGTGCACACATTCATACGGACGCACTTGTGGACGGGCTTAAGTAGGCGTGGGCCTGTTAGCCATGTAACAACTATAACGCCCGAAACACCCTTACATCTAAACTACCACGACTGTCCAAAGAAGCCCGTCTAGATTGTGTAGGATTTCCTACCCGCCTGTTTTCCGAATTTCCACGGCCTCTACGGGATTAGCAGAAGTCATTCTCAGTCACCATTGTTTTCACTAAACCAATAAATAAAGCAGGCGCTGGCATTTTCCCACGGCAATGTCATTTATTCTCATGATGTCGATGCCTTCTCCGTGGAAGAATGCAGTGATAGCCCCCGGGAAACATCTAAAAGTCAATGCACATTAAGACTACTTATCAGAATTTTCGTGCGGTGACAGAACACTAAACCTTCTTTTTTAACTTGTAGAGGGGAGGGAAGAAATTCTGAGAGAAGCAACAGACAGTCTCGGGTGTTATGGCATTATGAGCGACACAAGATTTCACGGCATGTGTCGTTAAAGGTTAAATGTACCGACGTTTGTTTACCGTTATAGACAGCCCGGCTTGCATTTGGCATGCGAGCACCTGAACTGTTATTAGACGAAAGGAGGACGTCGATTGGTCAAATGACTTCAGATCTGAGCCTGCATGCGTGCATGCCGATGGACGGTTCGGTATTCGATGTCATGCAAATGAGCTACACCCATATGGCAAGGATGGGTCGAAACAGGAATGGGTGCAATAATCATGGTATCTGAATTGCTTTCGAGGACACATCATTAAGTCCCCAACACCATCGAACACAATCTCCTCGCCAGCTACTACCTGGATATTGTTTCAGACCAAGTGTTGCCCTACATGGCCGGATGGCATTGGTCTGTTTCAGAGAGACAACACTCTCGGTGTCACAAGACCAACATTCTGCAAAAATGATTCAAGGAGAGAGTCCAAGAACTTCATGTGCTCCTGTCTCCGCCAAATTCCTCTAACTTCAATCCTATCGTGCATTTGTGGGATACACTAGAATGTTGCATTCGGCGGATCACATTGGTGCCTCCCTTCACCTCTGATCTCTCTGTCGTCATTTTTTCCAGCTGGTACACAATCCCTGTGAACATCTTCTCCAGTCCAGTGGAGTCGATATCACACACTATGAAAGCTCACGAGTTCGTTTCTGTAAACAAATCCTTGTCAAATACTGCACAGAACCCAAATATCTGAACTAATTATCTTTTCCATCAATATTAATCTTATGAAGATCGTCTTTTGAAACAAGACCCTTTGTAGGTTGTATGATGTGAATGTTAGAGAATTGGGTTGCAGTTTACTTCTGCTTAACTAGCTTCTTTTAGGTGAAACATAGTAATGTGAGTATGAATATGATTCTGGAAATGTGAAATGGAATTAACATTTCTTCAGTCTTGACGGTTTTTCAGGAATTTATGTAGTGCGAAGAGAGCATTCGTCAAAAGAAGGAACAGAGGTGGGGCTTTGTGATGGACTGTTACTGAGGTTTGCAGAGAGAAGTAGAGGAAACTAACAAGATTAGGGCAAAACTGAGGAAAGACGCGAGCGCGTTTTCATGTTTTTAAGCCGTCCGCTGCAAGTGACAAAGGCAGTAGGGCGTTCACTGACGGTGTAAATTTCACTCACGGTGTGAATTGACGTGCGGTGGATTGCCCTGTTATCTCTTGCCAACACCAGACCTGCAGGGAGACGCGTTCGAGATTAGGCTTAGGATAAAAGACGCTGAAGAACTGAACAGGGTTTTTGTCGTCTTCGTATATGAAGACTTTCCCGAAAATATCTAAAAAGAAAATCTTTTGCTACAAAGAAGGGATTTATTTTAGAAAAGTAATTCCTTAAAATTCTGCACTGGAATCTGCCGATAAATATTCCTTCCGGGCAACTTCCGAAGGAAAATATTCTCAAGAACACCAAAGAAAAAGTCAAGACTGAAGTGATGAAGAAGGATTTCTGGCAATCAGTTATCACTAATAGTTCCTTTGAAGACAGTTTTTTTTTCTGATTAACAAATTAAATCTTTCTTTGTTAAAGATTCTAAATTACTAATGATGAAGAAACAGAGTAAACTCTCTTGTGAGAAATGCATGTATTGCATGTACGTAGAGGGAGAGAGAGGGTATAACCAAAGTACGCAAGGCTTCAGAGCATAACCAAAAGCACAGAAGGTTTCAAATTATTTTTAATGAAGGATTAATTTGTGAACGAATATAAAAACAGTTAGATATCTCAGAGGTTGTATTGCTTCATGAAGGTAAAGGAAAGAAATTGCGTAAAGGAGAAAATAAAAGTTTTGGAACCAATAAAAGGATATGCAATTAAGGATTCTTTTTTGATAATTAAAAATGCAACTTATGACAAGCAGAAACAAAAGAAACCATTCGACATGACATTTTCAAGGGTTATGACATGTGAATTTAGAAGTTTCTCGACCATCACTTTATAATATTTTATCTTGTATGTATCCAAGTTTGTTTGTTTTTTCTTGAGAAAAATGTACCGGAGCAAGTAAACGTAAGTTGCAAAAAAAGGAACAGGGGGAAGCGGGTATTGTTAACTTAATAAAGAGCAACTTAATAAAGAGCAACTTAATAAAGAGCAACTTAATTTCTTTAGCATTGTTCTTTAAACTTTGTTACTTTTGTAGCGTACAAAATAAAATTTTCATGCTCATATTGTATTAAATTATTATGTTAAGATAGTTAGTATTCCGTAACAGTTTTATAATACTTCTCAAATGTTGAAGTTGAAATTTCTGTCACGTTTATCCACAAATAAGGGCTAAAGTTTACACTAAGGATTGCATCTCAGTAAAGAACAGACAGGAATTGTATTTTGATCCTAAAATATAGTCTATTTTTTTTTCATGAAATCTTAAGATTTTTTCGACCATTCTCGTCAAACTTCTTCCCTTTCTTCTCCACTTCCAAATGACGTCATTAAAGGAGCCATGATTTGTCGTATTTTATAGACTCAAATTTGTTTAGAAAAATATTAGTTTTCAGTATATTTATGGGTATATAAATATAGAAGAATAAAAACTTAAAATTAATAAAATTTCAATTCCACTAAAACACAAATATATCAAATAGTTCTAGTGACAGCACAAAAGCGTTCTTTCTTACCGGCATTTATCATTGACTAACTGCTTTTCAGATTTACCGTACACAAGGAAAACTTTCATTTTGATTTTTTACAGTATATAGCCAGCCACCGACACCGTTAACATTTGAAGGTATCCCATAGGAAATGTTAGGTAAGAAAAGCAGCCGAATATAAGTGCCCATAGGGAAGGACACGTTTTATTGTTTCAGCCTAAAAGCTCTGAAAACGGTAGGGTCAGAGAAACCAAATTTATTTCGTCAAAATAGGGAGTATAACAAGGCAATGTTTTTCTTTCATTTCTGCTATTTTTATTCACAACTGTTTCATCTACGAAAAAAACCCTTTCCCTGAACAATTTCTCAAGGTTAAGCCGTTCTTTTCGACTTCAACTACTGCTTATCACTAAGGATTTATGAAAATAAATCATATTCTCATCAATGGGAATGGAGCACAACTAAAGGAATTTTTCATTCTGACTTTCAGATAGGGAGATATTGTCTCCATAATATGTATTTTCACACACTACTACTGCTAATAGATCAATATCTTTGATTTCTGTGCATTTCAGAAAAAGTAGAAACAAATGCACGGAATGTTTCTTATGACGGAGGCTATCTGACACTCCCCACACAGCACAGAATATTTCGTATATGTTACATGTACCTAGCACTGAAACATTGAGACTTTTCAGAGTCCGCTGTCCATGTAATGTTTCAGAAACCTTACGGTTACGTCAAAATGTCCTCAAACGTTACATAACTTTGAAACATAACCGATACGTTACAGTGAAAGGTCTTTGTAACTTCAACATACTAACTTCATGTTACTGTTACATATTTGAAATATATTTGTGACATCATCATACAGTATTCATCATCATCATCATTGTCAACCATTATCAATCCACTGCTGGACGAAGGTCTCCCAAGTTTCCTCCACAACGGTCTGTCTTGTGCCAGTCTCCTCCATGTCACCCCTGCATACTTTCGAATTTCATCCACCCATCTCCCATGTGGTCTTCTTCTGGGTCTTTTCCTGTCCCTTTGGAATCCAATCTAAAATTTCGGCTGTCCATCGATGATCTGTCCTTCTGGCAGTATGTCCAGCCCATTGCCATTTCAGGGATTTAACTCTGATCATGATGTCTTCCACTCTTGTCATTTTTCGGATCCACGAGTTCCTCTTCTTATCTCTCCTGGTTACACGAAGCATGCACCTCTCCATGCTTCTTTGAGTTGTCTGCAGTCTTTGTATATCTCTTTTAGTTAAGGTCCACGTCTCTGCACCATACGTAAGCACTGGAAGGATGCATTGATCAAACACTTTTCTTTTAAGACATAATGGCATATTGCTCTTGAAAATTATGCTGTTTCTTCCAAAAGCTCTCCAAGCAAGTTTTGTACGCCGATTAATTTCTTCATCAATGTGACCCTCACTTGATATCTGCTGTCCAAGATAAACGTACGTGTCTGTTATCTCCAGCTTTTCTCCATCAATCAATAAATCTTCATTTCTTGTAAAAGCATTGAACATCACTTTTGTCTTCTGAAAGTTCATTTTTAATCCCACTTCTTTACTCTTGTCAGCAAGTTCCTGGATCATACTCTGCAGCTCTGATGGGGTAGTTGCAAAAATGACTACATCATCAGCAAAACGAAGGTGGGTTAGATAATCTCCATTAATCTTTATCCCTTTGTTTTCCCAGCTCAGCGACTGAAAAACACTCTCCAATGTGGCATTAAAGAGCTTCGGAGATATGGTGTCACCTTGTCTCACTCCCTTTCCAATTTTTATGTGTGTTGTATTTTCAAACAGCCGAATCTTTGCACTTGCATTTTCATAGATGTTATTAATAATATTAATGTATGCATCTTCAATACCGCAGGTTTTCAGAGCCATTGTAACTGCTGATGGTTTCACTGAATCAAAGGCTTTTTCATAATCGATAAAAGCCATGCACAATGGAAATTCATATTCCCTCGCTCTTTCAATTAGTTCTCTCAGTACGTGGATATGATTTATTGTGCTGTAGCCACTCCTGAATCCAGCTTGTTCTCTCGGTTGAGCCATGTCTAGTGTTACCTTCAAGCGGTGTGAAAGAACTTTAGTGAAGATTTTATAAACTACTGATAGGAGGCTGATAGGTCTGTAGTTTCCGAGATCCTCAATGTCACCTTTCTTATGTAGCAGGATCATTGTAGCGGTGTTCCAATCCTCAGGAATCTTTCCTTCATTAAGGCATCGAGTGAAAATTTGGGCGAGTACTGTTTCAATTTCTCCACTTGCTTCTTGTATGATGTCTACAGTAATTCCATCTTCTCCTGGAGCTTTTCCCCGCTTCATGTTCTTGATTGCATGTGCAACTTCTGCTGGAAGGACTGGAGGAACTCTGGTACTGGTATCTTTCATGATGTCTGAGTGCATGTATCATCCCTTTCATATAATTTGGAGTAGAAATCTTTCACTCTTGTCAAAATTTCGCCTCTATTTCTTGTTACAGAACCATCTTCTTTTCTCAGTGCCATAATCTGTTTCTTCCCTTACTGAGATGTCCCTTTGCTATCTTTAGGCTTTGGTTGTTTTCAATTGCTTTCCTCACTAGTTCACAGTTGAATTTTCTTACGTCTTCAGTGATACTTTTTCTTACTGTCTTGCATAGCTCTATATATTCCACTTTGGAAGTCACATCTTCTTTAGTTGTCCTCATCTCTCTTCTTTTTTTGCATCAACATTTTCGTTTTTCCTGATAATTTGTTTACATGCAACTTGTTCTTAGACCCAGCTAATTTTGTTGCTGTTTCCATAAGAGCTTTGGTTACTTTTCTGTTAACTTCAGAGATGTCCACTTCTTCCGATGTTACGCCTTCTAAAGCAGAGAACCTGTTCTTCAGTTCCAACTTGAAGGTATTATGGTGTTTTTTAAGGTTGGTTATGTCAATAGATTTTGTTTGTCTTATGAGCTTGCCACGTTCAAGTTTGGTGTTGAGGTGCATCTTACATCTCACCAATCTATGGTCACTACCTGTGTTTAACTTGTTTAGCACACTGCAGTCTCTATGACGAATTTTTTGTTACACATAATAAAATCAATTTCACTTGTCGTCCCATTTGGATGTCTCGACAAGTGAAATTGATTTTATTATGTGTAACAAAAATTCGTCATAGAAGACTGCAGTGTGCTAAACAAGTTGTGCTAAACAATAAACAAGTGTGCTAAACAATACAGCATTACTGTTACGTATTTACTACGTTGAACATTACAGTTTTAATAAACTTTGTAAAATCACAATAAAAATATTACTCCCGACAGCTGTTTCAAAAGCAACAACAGTCGTATAACGAGTTTAAGTTTTCACAGGTTCAACGCAGTCCGCTGTCCATTGGGAACAGTGGCGGCGTTTATATATTGATAACAAAAGAAATAAAAATCGGTCCCAAATGATGGTGTCGAATTTTTTTATACATGTGAAATAGACTATATTTCAGTGAAAAAAGAAAAAAAGTCGAATTCGTCATTTCTCTAAATACCTGCCAATATGAAATTTCTCAGCTTCAAGTTAAAAAAAACATGCTAGCATAATATACTAATACAACAACACAGCCATCTACTTAGGTTTTATAAAATGCTTTATAGAATTTAAAAATTATAATAAACAAAACAATTACTTTAAGAGGATCTTGAATAACAAAAAAAAAAAAAAAAGGATGAAATATTAAATCAACCGACTAGCTAACTCTAGTACGATAGTATCACTAAAGAATATCCCAGTAGCCCATGGAAATACAACTACGAGAGTGCTTCGGTGAAATGGCATAAATGCGCATGCGCATCCACGCTGTTGCAAACCAGAAATATCAAATATCGCCGGATTGTACCATCAAGGTAGCAATTATGTACAATGGAAAGTATAAAACAGTAGTATCGGTGAATTCTATTTTTAACGTAACCGTAATGTAAAAAAGTTATGTTCCAAAATGGATGTTGCGGAAACGTAATTGTAAGATATCTCTAAAAGTGAAACGAAAATGAGAGATTGTAACATCATTGATACATATCTGAAACGTTTTGTGCTGTATGGATGCATATCATCTCAGTATTTGTGCACGAGATAGGTAATTACCCCATACGCATCACGCAACAATTCAACTGTCTCAAATGCAGTTTTACCGATTTTCAAAGAGAACTAGATATTTGCTCTCTGCTCCACGAAAGCGGAGTGACAGTGTTCTGTCACCAAATGACGTCATGCACATCGTAAATAACAATCTGCGCAGTTCTTACGTAAACGCTGTTGCCACCGCATATATGGTAAATGAATTTTCAAAAAACCATGCCTTCCGGGCCCGTGTGTTTTGCCGGGATTAAAAAAATCAGCCTCATTACTTAATTGCTGCGTTGTGTACATGTGGAAAAGTTTATTGTTCTTAAGTAAACATTTCTATAATTTTTATAATAGATTAGCCACAACATTTCACAATGCCGCCCCGGTGGCGCAGTGGTCTAAGCGATGGCCTCTGATCATTCGTCCGAAAGGGGTCCGGGTTCGAATCCCGGTGAGGCATGGATGTTGTGTTTGTCTTACGGCACTGGCTCTCTCCCTTCCCTGGAACCAGTGACCCTAAATTAGGGACGAATGACTGCTTATAGCCCATTGAGTTGTTCACGGTGGTCGTTAAACCTCCAATAAAAAAAAATATTTCACTAAAGACGAGTATAGAGCAGAATTAAATTAAAATAATTTTGCCGTTCCGGTTCCGTAGGGATTTCAGCAGGGTTTCTGATATTCCTCGTCCCAGATGGATCAGTTTTCGAATCCTGGTGAGGCATAGATGTAGTGTTTATCTTACGGACCTCGTTCTATCCCTTCCCAGGAACCAGTGGCCCTAAATTAAGGAAGATCGACACTTCATCTACATGTGACGTCACGATTACATTTCCGTGTTTTTGAGCACATGTTCAATGACCGAATCTGCTTCCGGAATGAAATTATATCAACATGTGACGTAACAGCTGTATAAAGTAGGTTAGCTAACACGTTTGGAGTCATTACGATCAGTTAATTAAATGAATCTATATACTATTGCGTCAATACATCTATAATGAATAAAAAACATATAAATACACGAAAACAGAAAAAAAAGGGTCCGTCTTGCGTCAAATCACATCAAAATATTCAATGAGTGAGGGAGTTGAAATCCCAAAATGAGGTCACAATGTATTTATTGATCCCCACCCTCTCACGAGCGCAGTAACAAAATAAGTGAAAGGAAATATATCGTTTAATCATTTACAAATCGATGTAGTTTCTTGTCAATGGTTTATAAGCGACAAAATAGAATGAATACTTGCTACTTAACGATTTCGTTTTTCTAATGTGTTGTTAGAACGATTTTGATCGCACCGAATAACACAGCTCTAACGTCATGTCAGAATTCTTCGGGTGAGAAAACGTCACAACAGTAACTTTGAGAAACCGATTTTTGTTACTAAGGCAACAAAACGCAATATTTACATATGGAATTGCAGAGGAAATTACCTACGAGAATAATTCGAACATCGCCGTTTTTCCTGGCAATTCTATGGAATAGTATCGAGATTTAAACAAAGATTGCCTAGAGCCTGTTTTCTGTGCGATCCATCTTGTGTTATGTTAAGGATATTAATCACAATTCTTACAGAAGCGTGAAGTGTATTCAAACATATTATACCCAAAGGCAATAAATAACGCAGACATGAGATCCAATGGAGATAATTCTTCTTACGAAAAAGAAATACAAAAGGTATTTTTGTTGGCTACTTTTATAAGAATTGCCGCAAATTCTGTAAGCTTATACATCACACCGTGATTGATTTTTATTCCCCTGCTTCATTTGAAAGCAGGGCATCTGTGATCTTTAACAGAGCATCTTAGATTATGTGATCACTGCAGCAAACAAAAAGGCTTCACAGAAGGTATTGATCTTTTCACTTCTTTTTCTCTATTTTTTTTGTTCCTTCCCCCTGCCTTAATGTTTTTCCTAAAACTTTCGCCAACTGGACGGATCTGAAAGTGCAAAGACTACTTCATTAACAGTTAAGTACGGCAGCAGACAAACACGAGGTGGAAAAGAGTCAACATCGGAAGAGTGCCATATGGACTTTTAATCAGCACTTTTCAGAGTAACTCTGGTACGCAGCTGCGTTTTGCTGAACCCAGTGCTTTCGAAAAAACGAGCTCTTCCTTCAAACAGTTCTTGCATATGAAATCCCATTATGGGTGGCCAAAATCAAAAGCGAGAATAAAAAAGAAGAAACAAAATCAGAGGGGCACAGTAGCAACCTACAGCGTAGAACTACATCAACTGTCACTGTTTCATGGCACTCTCTCACTAGTTCTGCGTCCTTAAAGTATTAAGCGAAGGGCAGTTGATGTAGCCCTATGCTGTAGGATGTGGCAGTGTTGCAGCCGTGCCCCCTTTGATTTTTCCAGATACAAGATTTTTAAGAAATAAAACGAAAGAAATGTTTTACCTTATTTACTTAAAAACAACTTGTACTATACAGGGTGATTCATCTAAGCGTGTACAAACTTCTGGGAATGGTAGGTTGCACAAAGACAAATCGGAATCACATAGCAATGCAGGGTCGGAAACGCCATCTTCATGCGGTAGATGGCGTTGTTCGGCCGCGAGACTGCTCGTGCGTTCTTTCAGGATAAAGTCATTTGTAAACCGCCCTCAGAGGTATTAGTAGGACGGCTGAGTTCACGAACAAGGAAATGACTGATATGAACCTCGCATAAATAGCAGCGGACTGCAACGGACGAGCCGCTGTGCGACTGTACCAGAAGCGGTACCCGATGAGACGAGTACCAAACCACCAAGTGTTTGCACGATTGTATCAGAGGTTATGCGACACTAGTTCTTTCCAGGGGCCTGCCAGGTGTCGGGAACGATGAGTACGCACTCCTGCCATCGAAGAGAATGTGTTAAGTCATGCAGCAGACACTGCAATTGCCAGCACACGAGCAATTGCCCATCGGCTCGGTCTATCCCAATCCAACGTATGGAGGGTTCTGCACGAAGACCAATTGCATCCATATCATGTGCAGTGCGTTCAGACACTAAGCCCTGAGGATTACCTTCAGAGCATTGCATTTGCGCAATGGTACCTGCAGAAGAGTGCGGCAGAACACCAATTTCCTGCTTCTATGCTGTTTACAGAAGAAGCGGGCTTTACAGGGGAAGGTTTCTTCAATGCACATAACCCGCATGTATGGGCGGTGGAGAATCCCCATGCTGTACGACCACATGCAGGACAAAACTGTTTTGCTGTTAATGTTGGGGCCTGCATTGTCCGGGACCACTTAAGTGGCCCATATCTCATGCCTCCTCGTCAGGACGAAGGAGTTACCGGATATTTCTGGAGGATGTCTTGCCATAGCTATTGAACGTACAAGAGGTCCATCAATCGCTGCTCCGTGCAGTGTGGTTCCGACACGATGGGGCCCCGCCCATTTCAGCAATGACGTTCGTCATCACTTAAACATGATATTTGGACATCAGTGGATAGGGTGTGGTGGTCCCGTTCATTGGCCTGCAAGATCGCCGGACTTAACATGCTTTGATTACGTCTTTTGGGTTACATCAAAGGACTGGTGTGCGACACCCCTGTTGAAAGTGATGAGGACCTTGTAGCACGAATCTCTGTAGCTGCTTCAAAAGTCCGAGACACGCCAGGAATTTTCCAAAATGTACATGTTCCATGCGCCGACGATGTCAAGCGTGTGTTACAGCTCATGGTCGCAATTTTGAACACCTTCTGTATCCTCAATGCATTTCTCAAATGTCTTGTGAGTAATAAAAAGCATTTTGGTCTCTTACGCGTTGTGTTTTCATTTCTCGTCCTCTCTGTACAATAGGAAATGAAGATGACGTTTCCGACACTGCATTGCTATGTGATTCCGATTTGTCTTTGTTCAACCTACTCCGCCCAGAAGTTTCTACACGCTTAGCTGAATCACCCTGTATACAATTCATAGT
This sequence comes from Macrothele yani, assembly GCA_039090855.1. Taxonomy (NCBI): domain Eukaryota; kingdom Metazoa; phylum Arthropoda; class Arachnida; order Araneae; family Macrothelidae; genus Macrothele; species Macrothele yani. The sequence continues at coordinate 91,842,915 of CM077026.1, forward strand.
AACTTATGCTGATTATAAATTAATGCTAGTAGAAGTAGAAGGCGAAGTATTATCATTGTCAGTAATTATTGCTAAAACTGTTTCTGAATAAATTGTTCTTCAGAAACAATTTTACAAACTCTTTAGTTGCTTTGTTATAAATTTGGCAATACGTCTCGGGCCTAATACACTTTTCTTGTTGTTGCTCTTGTTCTTGTCTAGATTCAGAATGAATCGGCTATGTAAAGGTTTGAGACGTAATATATTCACAATCCAGCGAAGTTGTGAAGACTGGTGATGTACATTGGTATTCTATGCTCGGTGTGAAAATTTGAAAATGTAGATCGATGACATCAATCTCAATCTGTTCTTGCTGTTCCAGGTCAATTTGTGTAGTTGAAGTGGAAGGCTGTGGCTCTAGAGTCGAACTCGGGTGAAATGCATCCCGGCGCGCGGACATTTGACGCTCCCTGCATTCCCGTGGCCTTTCGGTTGATAACTTAGTGGTCCTTTTGGGATTCTTCTCGTTTTCCTCTAGCTGTTTCTTCAACTTTCGTCGGTTCTTATTCTAATACACCAAAATAACTGAATGCTGTCTAGACACGGCAGATTAAATTGCAGATTAAAAGATGTACTTTTGTTTACAACTTAAAACCATATATACATGCGGGATCTTTCAGACCTACTATGGGTCCATCATCAGGCATCGCAGAGGGGTGGTTCCGGGATTATAAAGTCGGGGAAAACAAGCCACAATGCATTGGAATGGAGGCGCCGCTCAAGCCCACGCATGCGCACTTGTTAAATATATAAACATGCAAATATTATAAAAGTTCAAGAAAAACGATTACGGATTACGATAATATATACAATGATGTAAAATAAAATGTCTCCATGATGAGGGTAATGTCGGCGGCATGTCGTCATTACAACTCTGGTTAGCAAATAGAGTTATGTACATGCTTTCAGTGAATAATAAGCCAGTCTTGGTTGCAGGTATTGCTAAGATCTTGGTGCTGTTCCAGTCCAGAATGTGTTGGCCTTGTTACCGTATTTCTGAACACATGTACAATGGAATGTGTTGACTATTGCTACCCGTATTTCTGAACACATGTACAATGTGGACATTGTACATGTGTTCAGAAATACGGGTAGCAATAGTCCGAATCGTGGATCCTATGTAATTGGTGTCCTGTATATCAGGCTCAGTAGCTTTTAATGGAATAGAATAGACACCGTGCCTTTGGAACGTATTAACCTTGTTCCGATCCATCCTAATCAAGGTGAATAATTTATGCGTCTGTATGCCAAAGGCTATGTTCTGCCTGTGGCAAGCCTTTTCAAAAATGTATATAACTTCAGGAACATAGTCGACAGAACCGACGTAGAGAAACTCGCCGACAATTCAAAATTCCGTTTCCTCGTAAAGAGGTGTAGGTAGATCGTTGGCACCTACGAAGTTGCCTTGCCACAAAATCCTGCGGGCACCCGAACCGGGAGGCCAAATCAAAAATAAATCGAATCTCTTTATTGCGATTTCTAGCAGAAGAGGAAAAAGCTATGAACCGCCGGCAAGGTGCGGACCGACCACGGTACGCTGTTGCTAGAGAAGAGCGAAGGCTATGCTGTATGTTATGTACGACCCAACAGGGGGAGAGAAACTGTGGAGAAACTCGCCGACAATTCAAAATTCTGTTGACGAGATTAATGTGTCACAACACACAGTACATCGAACCCTACCAAAAAATGGGTCTGAGTAGCCGCAGGCCGCTCTGAATGCAAACGTTAATCTCCGTTCACCGTCGAAAGCGCTTACAAATAGGCACGCGTGGGCATCAAGCTGGACTTTGAACAATCGGAAATAGGTCGCCTTGTCCGTTCAATCTCGTTTCCTGTTGCACCATGTGGACTGCCGGTTGCGTGTGCTTCGTTTACCTGGGGAACTGTTTGCACCAGGATGTACTGTGGGACGAAAAGAAGCCGGTGGATGAAGTGCAATGCTTCGGGCAATGTTCTGCTGAGAAACTTTGGGTCCAGTCATTCATGTGTAGAAAACTATGACGTCTACCACCAGCCTTAACATCATTGCAAACCAAGTACACCCTTGCATGGCAACGGTATTCCTCTCTAGTAGCGCCTTCTTTCACAGGATAATGTGCCACACCACACTGCCCGTATTGTTTGAGAATTGTTCGCGGACTACAAGGAAGATTTCCAGGCCTTGTCCTGACCTCCAAATTCCCCTGACATCAATACAATCCAGTACCTGTGGTTTGTATTGGAACATCAAATCCGATCTCTGGCGGCTCAACTACGTAATTTACAAGAGTTAAAGTATCTGCTGGTAACGTGTTGGTACCTGATACCACAAGATACCTTTAGAAATCTTGTAGAGTCCATCATTGGTACCAGAAACCACAAGATACCTTTAGAAATCTTGTAGAGTCCATCATTGGTACCAGAAACCACAAGATACATTTAGAAATCTTGTAGCGTCTATACCTTGCCGGATAATAGCTGTTTTGGTGACACGCGGAGTAACCAACATCATAGTAAGCGAGTGTCATACAGCTTTAGCTCCTCGGTGTATAGTCTCATACGTATGATGAACGTTAAACGCAATAGATGATTTTCTAAGTTATCTTTTTTTTAATTTGTGACTTGTCTGAGTTGAGCCTTTTCTCTCTTTTCATATTATTTTACTTTCTACGGAAAAACAGAAAAGAAACGTGTTCCGAAGGTATGTAATGTTGGGCTAAAACGATAGTGTGACATGCCTGCACCGCAGGACGGACATGAGATAAAGGCAGTATAACGAAGTAAATGTTTCCGTCAGTTTTGTCCACGCCGGGGCTCGAACCCGGGTCCCCTCATTCCGGAATAAGTCACTGTACCAATTGAGCTACGCGGACGTTCATTCTGACTGCTATCTGCCTTTATGTCGTGTGCGTCCTGCTGGCAGGTACGTCACAGCAGATAGCAGCGAGAGCATACGTCCGCGTAGCTCAGTTGGGAGAGTGACTTATAACGGAATGAGGGGCCCCGGGATCGATTCCCGGCGTGGACAAAAATGACGCAGAAATTTACTTCGATATATTAGCGCCCGAACTTCAAGAATGTCCTGGCCGTTAAAGTTCTCGCAATGGTGTGATGTTCTTTCCACACACCAAATTAACTGGGATTTCTCCGATGTACGTTCTTCAGCGCATGACTGCCTACAGCGTCACATGGTCCCGGCTGACCCGTGGGCCATGCCCCGGTCCTCTTTCGGGGGGGAGATATGACGTGCCCTGCACCGCAGGACGCACATGAGATAAAAACAGATATCAGCGAGAGCGGAGAAATTCATTTCGTTATAATAGTCACCACTCAGTAAGACAAATGGTGCAATTCAATGAAGTAATAGGAAAAGATGTTTCCAATACATGACGGTAGTACAAAATTTGTTCATAGAGAATCAAGAAAGGGATGAATTAGAAGAAATGAGAGCTCCTTCCGTGGTGGTGCTACTTTCCAATAATCTGACGCAGCCCATGTGGCGCAGTTGTCTAAGTGCTGGCTTCACATCATTCGTCCGAGATGTTCCTGGGTACGAAACCCGGTGAGACATGGATGTTGTGTTTGTCTTACGACATTGGCTCTCTCTCTCTCTCTCTCTCTCTCTCTCTCTCTCTCTCTCTCTCTCTCTCTCTCTCTCTCTCTCTCTCTCTCTGGAACCAGTGGACTCAAATTAGGGGCGCCCGACTGCTTACAGCTAGGGTAGTCATTTTATCGCGGGAAAAAAAGACAAAATTCGCCGGGCGGTCGCGGGGTAAATCGGGAAATTTCGGGATTTACTCCAAAATTTTGCGATTTTGCGAAATACCGTATTTCCTCAAATATTTGGCTTTCAGGCTCTTTTCCCACGCTTTGGATATGTAAGATGTGTTGTCTGTCACGAAAGCGGTTACATTCGCAAAATGTATTTCATTTTTATTGACACATTGAAGTATTGCTTCGTTGACTGCTTTAAAATGTACGGATTCCAAGGTGATGCACCCGAGGAAGATTGCATTCAAAGAGGTGGCATTACTGCGTTGAACATTCGTTTCAGCTGATGGAACAGCAACAGTATTCAAAATGTAACTGTCTTTAGAATCAGTTGTTTCGTCTGCTACGATGCTTACACCGGATACTGATTTTTAAAAATATCTTTCACTTGCTGCTTGTGAATATCATATATTTTCTGCAAATAACATTTCCGCATAGCTTTCAACGAATTTTCCAAGTATGTGACGTATATTGTCATTTAACTTTCATTTTTAGGTCCTTTTCTTATGTAAATTTGAGTTTGTTCTCTTTTTCACTTTCCAAACTTAATGTGATATCTTCTCTCTCACATGAATGAGGTTGGCAACACTTTTGAGATCAGAGAGAGTGACGTATATGGATGTGATAAGAACGTTAGATAAAAAGGACGATACAGCAGTTGCTTGGTGTGTGTGTGTGTGTGTGTGTGTGTGTGTGTAGATGTTCCATCGTTGTTAAGCTAGATTATACGACAGATAATTAAGGTATTATGTGTGAAGTGTAAAACTCGCAGTGCTATATTTTGGATTTCAACTAATGTGCTGGACCAATAAAAGATTAAATGTAAGTTTGACATTTGTATATGTTTCGTCTGGCCGTAAAGCCTTAATTTGAGCTATCCCATGCAACTATTGCATCGTATTTTCATTTGATTCAACATTTCCTTAGTCATTGTTTTAGACATAGCGTAACACCAATCTCGCACACCAAAAAGGGAAATACGTTATAAGTAATTTTTTAATGTAGGTTTATTCAGTTTGGGAAGTGGGATGTTAGCTGCACAAAAGGCACCAGTTATTTTTGAAAGTTCAGTTGAGTAATGCTCTCATTGTTTAGTTCTTTTTTTCAATTAATTCATGAACACATTTCTGCATTATTTTCGGTTGACTGTTCGGACGAACCCTTTTTTATGCAGCTTGCTTGTTTAATGCTTTTCACAACTGTCTTTTCTTGGAAAATCTACTGGTATGTTGCAACACGAACAGAACAATAGATTTTTGTTCACTGGAAACGTTTCTTTGCTGTACTGCTTAGGAAACCACGATTTCTTCCCTGCTCTCCAGTTAAGTCCATTTGGTTGGTAATTCACGCCGGCTTTACATTCCGTAATTTTTCTCAGCGCCTTCCTGGAAAGAAAGGCAATGCATCCTTGACTTTGTTTCCAGGAAGGCACTGAGAAAAACTTAATGCCATCACGTGAATAGAAAGGCAAAATATCCTTTAGGGAGATAAAACCTGAAGTCTTCTAATATCTCACCTCTGCTCCTTCGATATTGGGGCCTGGACCTTTAAACGGGAAATTTCATGAAATATGTAACTCCTGGTTTGGACCTTCAGACTAGCTGCGTGTTATGAAGCTTTAGCTTCCGAACTGGACCTTCAAGCCAGCTGCGGTTTGAAACATTTAATTTCTAAGCCGTACTTTTGACTGAGAAGCCTTATATAACAGTTCGCTTCTGGGAAAGAACTTCAGATGAGAGAAGCATTATGACAAATTTAGCTTATGTCCCGGAATTTCAGGAGAGTAGGGTTACGAAACGTTTAGTTTCTGCGCTGGAACTTCAGGCGAGCAGCTTTATGAAAAATTTAGCTTCTGGAATGGACCTTTAAGCAAGAAGGGTTATTAAAAATTTAGTTACTGCCCTGGACCTTCAGGCGAGAAGCTTTATCAAAACTTTAGCTTGTGGGATGGACCTTCAATCAAAAAACATTATGAAAAATTTTGTTTCTGGCCTGGACCTTCAATCAAAAAGCATTATGAAAAATTTTGTTTCTGGCCTGGACCTTCAATCAAAAAGCATTATGAAAAATTTTGTTTCTGGCCTGGACCTTCAGTCGATAAGCGTTATGAAAAATTTAGCTTCTGTCCTGAATATTTAGACAAGAAGAGTTATGAAAAATTTAGCTTCTGTCCTGGATATTTAGGCAAGAAGAGTTATGAAAAATTTAGCTTCTGTCCTGGATATTTAGGCAAGAAGAGTTATGAAAAATTTAGCTTCTGTCCTGGATATTTAGGCAAGAAGAGTTATGAAAAATTTAGCTTCTGTCCTGGATATTTAGGCAAGAAGAGTTATGAAAAATTTGGCTTCTGACCTGGATATTTAGGCAAGAAGAGTTATGAAAAATTTAGCTTTTGTGCTGGGCTTTCAGGTGAGAAGCGTTATGAAACATTTTGCCTCTAGGTTGGACATTTCGGCCAGATGCATTATCAAAAATTTAGCTTTTGTCCTGTATCTTTAGGCGAGATGCGTTATGAAAAGTTTAACTTCAGAAATGGACCTTTAGGCAAGAAGCGTTCTAAAAGATTTAGCTTCTGTCTGGATCTTCGGGCCAGAAACGTAATAAAAAATTATCTTTTGGGATAGATATTTAAGCAGGAAGCATTATAAAATATTTAGCTTCTGGGTTGGACCTTCAGCCAAGAAAGGTTATGAAAAATTTAGCTTCTGAGGTGGATCTTTAAAAAAAGCAGCGTCATGAAAAATGTAGCTTCTGGAATTGACCTTCAGGTCAGCAGCGTTGTGAGGCATTTGTTTCTATCCTGAACACTTAAGACGAGGATCATCATGAAGCATTTAGTTTCTAGCCTGGACTTTCAGGGCATGTGCGTGTCATAGTTTTACGTTTAAAAACATCGAGGACGAGTGTCTCTTTGCATAATGAAAGAAACACGACCTTGATGTAAAATAAATCAGATGCTGATGGGCAATATGCCTCTATGAAGAATTTTATTGAAGGTAGCTAAGATGTCGATATTATGTACCGACAGGTGATAACAACCGAATCGGCTTGGTGGCTGAGAGTTTTGGAGAGCATTCTGCTGAACAGGGCTACTGCTAAGAGAGTTTGATTACTTAGTTTCATTCTGGTTCTAACCGTTCCCTTGAATCTAAACTAGTAATTTTCGATTCCTCTTGCACTCAAGTGTTTTATCAGTATTGTTTCTAGAAAAGCTTAGAAATGTAATCTGATAAAATTTTATTTTTCGGATCAATAGAACTTGTAACGTTTTTTTAATATAAAAAATATACTGAGAGTCATTTTTTCTTAGATTTTATCATTTAGCGATAACTGTTTTTGCATCCTAGTAGTCAGAATTTTTTTGAACCCTGCGTATTTTCATTCAAGCCGTGTCTTTTCTAAGGCGCACTTTTTTCTGTTCACATAGCATAACTACGTATCTTTTTCTCGCTAAACTTCACTTTCTTATCCCAAAAGAATATGTTTAGTAGAAGATGAGATTTTACAATTTCACTCCTGCAAAACTTACGTTTTGTAGGAGGTAAATTTTATGTTTGAGCATGCATGTTGATTCATATTTTTTTCCCAAATTATTACTACCTCAGTGTATTTATTTGTTAGAAGTGAGATTTCGTTATTTCATTTTCAGGAAGCATGATTTTGTTACTTAAAACCATTTCTTTTATAGGAAAAAACATTTCTATTCTCAAAAAAAAAAAAAATCAAAATCTGGAAGCCAAATTCTGCAGAGTTTAATTTTTTTCCTTTTGCTAGGAGCGGAGTTTTGTTTTTCGAAACGAATATATGTTGCATGTAACGAGTTTCTTTCACCCCAAAAGCATGTTTTTGTAGAAAACAAGAATTTCTAGTAGCATGCCTTTCACCATACAGCAAAAGCAATGAAGAAAAGCGAAGCGCAAAAACAGTGTTACAGAGCAAAACAAAAATTTTAAGGGCTTGGGGAATAGCACATTTCTTTTGCCGTCCCTAGAGTAAGATGTATTCGTGTGTTAACTTCAAAAAATTGAGACGCAATTAAAATGAGAATGAAACGGCCAAACTCGATGAAATATGTCGAAGCCACAAAATCTGAGATGAATTTTCATAAAAATTAATCAGCATGAAAGCTTAAAATTTTAAATTGCTTCTATATTTCATCAAGTAAAATGTATCTAAATTAGTTGAGACGCCGCAATAGGAACTTCAGGAGAAATACGCTGTCTGGATGAAACATTGATTTTTAAAATATTTCAAGCATAATAGCTGGTTGGGTTATCATGGAATTTGAAATGTATACTCTTCCTCTGATTAAATGGATTTAAATGTTTAAATTCTTGCATTCCGATACTTTGATAAATAACTAACTGCAAATTTACCCGCTTGAAATATATTCTGATGAGCTCAATATTTGTTCAAGTGTACTGAAACCTTTAAACCCATGGAATTTCTCTTTACGCAGACATCTCAAATATAACAGACTATCATACTATTTCGTGAGCATTCTATGATATCAAAACTACGCCTTAATCATGCCTTAATCATATTACGCAAGAAAATTAGAGAAGTACGCACGTGGCCAAAGAAAATTATCATAACTAATAAAATTCCTCCCCACAGAAAAATTCATCTTCCTATTAAAGTTGTTTTCCATGATTGTGAAACGTATTTATATAGAATGCAGTTCGATGAGAAAGTGAATAATCTTCCTGTGCATCAAGTTTCTTTTCTGTCTGCAGTTGAATCAAATTTTAATTTGCATCAATGCTTTTATATTCCTGTTCCATTAACAAAATGTTTTATAATCTAACTAACGATCTCATGTATTTACGGCTTCCTTATACACTGAAGAGCAATTAAAGTAGATATACCTGTCTAGTAACGGGTAGCACCACCTTTCGCCCTGATGACGGCTGCGATTCGTTTCGTCATGGACTCGACAAGACACCGGAAGCGTTGGGAAGCCATACGGATCCACGACCCCTGAACATGCTCCCACAGTTCACGAAGATTTGATGGAGGGGTGTCAGAGCCTAGAACATCTCTCTCGATGGTATCCCAGATGTGCTCGATGGGATTGAGGTCAGGTGACCTAGCTGGCCAAGGAAGCGATATCACGTCGGGCGGTGGAGTGTTCATCCAACCATTCGGATTCAATTCGGGAGCGATAGCACGGTGCATTCTCTTGTTGCAGGATGAGGTCCCCAGTGGGATGTTGAAGACGCACAAACGGTAGCAAATGGTCGTCCAGGATATTCCGGTAACGTTGACCTTTCCGACAGTGCATATATAAAGCGATAGACATCCTTGCCAGCTGCCAGAGCTGTTTTCGGCATGAGAATGACAAGTAATAACGATTTAGGCGATTTTCAACGCGGTGTCATAGTTGTCGCTAGTGAGATGAGCCATAGTATTTCGGAGGTAGAAACGAAGTTCGGAATTTTCACGGAAGACCATTGCAAGGGTGTACCGTGACTACAAGAATTCCGGTAAAACCTGCCACCTACGATACCAGTGTGGCCGTAAAAAGACATTGGGTGAACGTGACCATCGTCGGCTGTCAAGAATCGTTTCACGTGACACTCTCGCAGGTAGCATCGCAGTTCAATGCTGGAGCCTCAAAAAGCATCAGCGTCCGGTCTGTGCAACGTACCGTGCACGATATGGGCTTTGATGGGTGCATGACACAGAGCTGTGCGCCTCGCTTGGGAACGGCAACACTGCCACTGGACACTTGATGACTGGAAACAAGTAGCCTCGTCTGACGAGTCGCGTTTCCAACTGTATTCGTGTGTGGCGTAAACCCCATGAAGCCATGGATCCCGCCTGTCAACAGGGAACTGTACCGGCAGGTGGTGGGTCCGTAATGGTATGGGGTGTATTTAACTGAACTTCTCTGGGATTCCTGGTACATCTACTAACTTCTGCATCCTTTCTGACGAGGTACACCCGTTCATGTCCTGCATTCATGCTGATTTGTTGGGCCTGTTCCAACAGGACAATGCACCTTCACACAAGTGCTGGAACGCCACATTATGGTTAGAGGAGCATTCATCTAAGTTTGGGGTGTTGCCATTCCCACCCAAATACCCAGATCTGAACGGGATAGAACACATTTGGGATGTCATTCAACGCGCCATCGAACACAGGAATCCGAGACCTCGGAATACACCCGAATTGTGGAACGCTCTTCAGGAAGTATGGTGTGCATTGCCTACAGCATATTTCCAGAAGCTAGTGGAGTCCATGCCCCGTCGTATTTCTGCAGTCCAGCGCTCCCCTGGGGGAACCTATCAAGTATTAGACTGGTGTACCAGTTTTTCTGGCACTTCAGTGTATATGTGCTCTAACTTCATTCAGTTTCTCTTCCCTTTCGGGCACGGCACAGAAACTGAAGAAAGTTAGAGCGAATCTAGTGATTCTGACAGGATAGTTTGTAAGCGAGAGAGAGCACACTAGATTGCGCCACCGTACGAGTTTGCACACAGAATGCAGAGAGAAATTAGGTGAGGGGCTTAGGAATTAACACTCTTATACGTAACCGGGGGCCGTCACTTAACGTGCTCGCCCGATGCACGGCGGATATTCAGCGTTTGTTAGAAATTCACACCACCACGGGGAGCCCCAAGCTTCAAGCCCATCAGGCTAGGTTTGAACCTGGGGTCCCTCCATCAGTATTCTGAATCTCTAACCACTAAGCCATCTGGGGCTCGATTTCAAATTTTGAATACGTGTACAACCGCAACCAACCAATCCAGACTTTGTCATTTTCATGTAGGACTTCCGTCCACAGTGAGTAGAGTTTAGGTTCCAGCCTCCTACAGCGAGATCGCCTTTTGGGCAGGACACAGAAACGGAAGGAATGAGAGCAAGTCTAGTGATTCTGACAGGATAGTTTGTAAGCGAGAGAGAGCACACTAGATTGCGCCACCGTACAAGTACGATATTGCACATAAATGGGTGAGAGAATTTCAGGGAGGACATAGGAAAGGATACCCATTTAACCAGTGGGTCCAGCCTGGGGGCCGTCACTTAACGTGCTCGTCCGATGCACGGCGGATATTCAGCGTTTGTTAGAAATTCACACCACCACGGAGAGCCCCCAGCTTCAAGCCCATCAGGCTAGGTTTGAACCTGGGGTCCCAGCATCCAGTATTCTACATCTCTAACCACTAAGCCATCTGGGGCTCGATTTCAAATTTGGAATACGTGTACTCCATACATACATACATACATACATACTCATTTATTCACAAAATCAACTGGAAGTATCACATCTGGGATAACAGATATAGTCGTTGTCACATGCTAGGCAAATGGATAGCACAATTTTATGACAAATATAGTGATGAAGCGACAATATATTTATTATTTACGAGATCGACACAAATATAGTTAATGCAAAAACGTACACAAAGATATTTTATGCATAATTAAATTACTTGTGATCAGCGACTTTGTTGTACTAATTGCTTATGTGTGTCACTTTACACATTTATTAAACAATTTCTCTTCAGATCTATAATATCTAAAATGAAGTAATACGAGATTATATTTTTAATTATTGATGCAGTTATTTGTAAGTACGTATGGTTACTTATATTTGATCATGTCATGTACTCGTTAACGATACGATTGTACTTAAAACAAACGAGCAGGTCCAGGTTCTCATTTGTAAGTAGATGTTTTTAACTGTGTGGGCGCTAGTACGTCCGTCGAAGGTATACTGGTAGGACACCCTACTAGAGTTCTTACAGCAAGGTGACCCATTTGTCTGATAATGCGCCCACGATCAAAGCCGCTCAGATCACCACGTTTACCCATTTTCGTTGATTGTGGTACACTGTCGGGAAGCCTTGCTGTCCGCCTATTAATCGCCTGTGTTCAGTTTGGGTGTGTTCCACTCTACACGGGGGATGTGCAGGTCAACTTCCCTTCACCTCTATCTCTAATGTTTTGTCTACTGAGTGTATACTGTATATAGAAAGAAGGTGTGTGCGTTTGTGAGTATACATATGCATTTTTTTCTGTTTTGTATTTCGTGTTTCTTTCACCGACGAGTTAAGGCCAGTAAATATCTCTTTGTTTTTTGTTGCGTTGAAAGGGTAGCTTGTGCCATCATACGTTATTTTTCAGCGTCTTCAATGGTCCCTGAAGCAAGGTACATTAACCTTGCAATGGCCGGTCACGCAGGGATCATAGGTCTTTCGGATTCTACTGGCCGCGGATTAACGGCCCTTGTCCAGTAGATAACATTCTTATGTTCGTCATCCGACGGTTCTTTAATAAATGACACGGAACGAGGATTCGGAGACGCAGTGGGAGAAAAGGATCATAGGGGGAAAAATGCGACGAAGGAAAGCGTTGATGTGGGAAAATGCGCTTCGATGTCGAAGAAGAATCGATGAGATTCTGGAAGCGAATTTTCTGCCACTGCCGCTTTACGAAAGATGCTGATTTTATCTTTTCTTTCGATAACAAGATAAACTTAGATTACCTGCACATAGGTATTCAAATGTTTCGCTTTTGAGTTTGCAGATTTATTTTCAATCTCTTTAAGCACGGGAATTCGATTTGGTTGCGTAGATGAACGGTTCTGTAGTTATGGTCGTGCACTAAGGGAAAGGAAATGAATTTTATTTTTTATTTTTTTGGAAAATCTTCAAAGTTTCACGAATGGAAAAGACAAATATGATGAAATAAATGGGGAAAGTGAAGTCAAAATAATTTTTTATTACAGTGACAGCCGTTTTTAAATTTTAAACTCAAAACTTAGAAGCCCAATATAATTTGAATTTTTAAAGGGCGAAATTGTCACTTCTTAGGGGTCAAGGGTCGCTGTCACCGGGTGTAAGGCCCAACCGATAGCTTATAGGTTGCTGAGATTTGCTTTCTTACTTGTATCCCATTCTCAATAGCTGTAGGTTTTTTAACAAACAATGCTCCTCTCAGCAGATTCAATGATTTTTCTCCAAAGACGCACGTTTGTATCTTCACTTTAAGTCGATATTGGTAGTTTGCGTTATCTTCCAACATTTCTTCAGGTGCTTAATTTTTTCGCGAAGTAACATGTAAATATTTATACATGTAGCACGGCATCTCCACTTTTAAGCTGTATTTAAAAGCCATTTTTAAAATACACAACTGGCACGATAGATACGATTACCAATACTTGAGCAATGTTCGCGCAACATGAAAACATATACACTGGTCATAAAAAGTTAGGATGCATGAAATGAAGGATGTACACAATGTGGCAAAGAATTTTTAAGACTGAGTCTGTAAAATGAAATAGAAACAAGAAATTATAATTTGTTTTGGTTTCTTATTCAAAATAAGTCTCTCCGGCTTCAATACACTTGTTACAGCGATTTATTAATGATTCGAATGCCTCTTCCAGTTCACTTTGCGGAATTGCCTCCAAAGCACGCGTCGAAGCTGTTTGTATGGTCGAAATATCATCAAAATAACACCCTTTTAAAGTCATTTTAAGTTTTGGGAATAAAGGAAAGTCGCAGGGTGCTAAATCAGGCGAATACGGTGAATGATTCAACACACAGACGTTATTTTTCGCCAAAAATCTACGAACAAGAAGTGAGGTGTGACTGGGCGCATTATCGTGTAACAAACACCAGCTGTTTTCATCTCGATATTCTGGACGAATGCGACGAATTCTGCACATCAAACGCCTCAAAATATTTAAATAAAATTCACCAGTAATTGTTTGTCGACTTGGAACAAATTCTTTGTGAATAATACCCTTACTATTGAAGAATGTAATGAGCATTGTTTTGATTTTTGATGGAACCTTTTTTTTTTTTTTTGGCTTGTGGTGAGTTTTTTTACTTCCATTCCGTACTTTGTAGCTTTGTTTTAGGATCATATTGAAAACACCATGTTTCATCACCTGTAACAATCGATTTTAAGAAGTTTGGATCATTTTCAGCGGCTGAAATGATGTCTCTGCAATGTGCACTTCTCCTTGATTTTTGTTCATTGGTTAACGTGTGTAGAACAAATTTAGCACAGACTTTTGTTTTGCCCAAATCTTCATGCAGGATGGTTCGAATCGTTTCTTTGTTGATGTTTAAAGACTCTTCCATCATTCTTACTGACGCACATCGATTGTTTGCCACGAAATCACGCACTTTTTCCATAATCTCAGGTGTCCTAGATGAACTTGGTCTTCCGGTATGCTTATCCTCTTCTAGCGTATCTCTTCTGTCCAAAAAACGTTTGTGGTGCCACAGGAAAACATTTGATCTACTTAAACAAAACTCACCGTAAACTTGTTTCATCATTTGGTACGTTTCCGAGGCACTTTTACCAAGTTTTGCGTTAAATTTAATAACATCCCTTTGTTCCATCTTAATAATTCAACATGAAAAAAATTTTACTTCTCTAATGAACGGCCGTTTCGTTTGAGTTACTTTAACAACTGCAGAGTACTTTTGGCAGAAAGCAAGCTGATGGTCACGGTTTATAACGCATTCGCGATTACACTGGTGGCGTCACCGTAAGTTGAAATCTAGCGCCAGTCTTAAAAATTCTTTGACGCACTGTGTAAGTAACTAACTCAAGGAACATGCCTTGAAATAACGTCAGTGTGGCTACGTAACACAAACGATAAAGAGTGTGTTTACAAAAACAGTTTATTGTACAATTTCTGCATACAACAACGTAACATTGCATTGTAAAAAAAATGGTAAATTCGCAGAATATCCATACCTCTAGATTTCAGCACCCCGTTATACAACCTCTGAGTAGAATGTCTGGACACCTACGATACATAAATGCAATGACATTATTGATGAATGTCTGGTGCAGCCAGCCCATACTACAGACAACATGTTACAGAGGTCTTCCATTGTACTGGGGTATTAATCGTGGTTATCTAGACGTCCCTGTACATCATCCCAAATGCTCTCAATAGAATTAAGGTCAAGAGACCTCGGAGGCAAATGTAACGATTCAATTTTTTCCGCAGAGAATGACTGTCACAAACCGCTCCAAAGTCCGATCAGTTTGTATCGTTCGTTGACTTACGGTTTAGTGAACGATTTGCAACTTATTTTTAATTATTTAGTATTTTTTTCTCTTAGTTTTTAGATAAGTTGATTTGAAAACGTTCATAAAATGCATTGCATTCGGTACACTTCTGAGTAATGTTACTTGTTTTCATCCGACTGGAACATGAAACTCACCGAAACACTCTGGTGAAAATTTGGTGCCTAGTGAAAAGTAATTCTGATTGATTATTTGTGAGAATCGGATCTTTTGCTGAACAGATCCTTTTCATTAATGCATCGTTCTTGAATGACTGAGTTTACTGATTCTTTCTTCTCGAATGACTTTAATTTCTTGAAATTTAAATGGATTTAGCGCTTAGGCTTAGTCCCAACTTCAAACTTCCTCATTATATTGGTAATCTGTTCGCAAATGCTCCAAACACCTAAATAACCCGATATCCAGGACATTTCTGCATGTTCAACCTGTTATGATATTCCGCAAGAAAAGTTAAAGATTGATTGCTGTTTTTATGAAAAGTGAATATCAAAATTTCTATAGCTATCAGAAGAGGTCAAATTTCGATTCAAAACTTAAAGAATGCGTTTTTACGTTTCTAAATCGAAACTAACTATCCTATTCCATTTCTTTACATTTATTAGAATTAACCACGCAAACACGCAAAGCAATCCACATTGGGATTTCTTTGCTTACCGATCGGCACCCACCGCTAACAACTTGAGTGGGTTGAGATTCATTACCCTCCAACCCAGTCTAATTCCCATAACCCTTTGAGCTGGAGAGTAGTTAGTTTCAGCTTTGTTATCTCAGTGGGTCAACTCTAGCTTAGCTAATATCAGCGTATCATCGTAGGCAATTTTCAAAGCAGATATCGAGTACCGTATTTTTAAATAAAATCTCTCGAAAGGTATGCCGAACGGAGGACACTATTTAATAAAGCAACCGAATGCACTCAAATCCACTGCAAAATATTTCCTGCACAGTTTAGGTTATTTAATGACTTGATGAACTGGACGCGACGTTTCCCGTGTAGTTTTACTATTAAAACATAATATCTTGAATTATTGAAGTGAAGTATATTTGTTCCCTTCCTTGGGACGGGCGACTGCTTATAGCCCATTGAGTTGCTCACGGTGATCGTTAAACCTCCAATCAAAAAATATATATGTATATATTTGTACTTCATCCTAAATCTATTTAAGTAGCATTTATACACCGATGATCCATTATATTATGACCACCTAATAAGCTGTAGGACCGCTTTTAGCCCACAAGGCAGCGGCCACTCGGCGAGGCAGCGATTTGATGACGTGGTGATAGGTATCCTGGGGTATCTGATACCATAATGTAAACAGCAGATCCTCCAGTTCCGGTCCATTTCGGCATTGGTTTGATTTAGCGCGAACCCGATTTTTCAAGTCGATCCACAAGCGTTCGATTGTATTCATGTCCGGTGAATTTGTAGGCTAGGGCATTAACAGAAGGTCACCAGCATGTTCCTCGAACCACTCCTTGACGATTCGTGTAGTGTGACACAGCGCAACATCCTGTTGGTAATGGCCATCACCAGCAGGGAACACAGTTCCCATGAATGGGTAAACTTGATCCGCAACATTGCTAAGATACCTGAGAGCCGTCTATGTGATGCACCAGGAATGTTGATTCGTCAGACCAGGCCACTTTCTTCCAATCATCCACGGTGCAATCTCGATAATCTTGAGCCCATTTCATGAGTTGTTCACGATGACGTGCAGTGAGCATGGGGACCCGGCTGGGCTTTCGGATACGCAGGCCCATGCGCTGACGGCTGCGAGGAGCCGCGTGCTGTAACACATTGCTCTGATCACGACTGTTATAGCTTTGGGTGATTTGTCGCACTGTGGCCTTGAGGTCGCTGTGAACAATGCGCGATAGTCTCGACTCCCCTCTGGAATCAATGAACTGCGGACGACAACCGGCTGGACGACGGTTCGTCGCTCGGCCATCTGTGCACCATTTTTTGATACGTACTCACTACAGCGGCACGTGAACAACCCACAAGCCGCGCTGTTACCGAGATCATAGTTCCGAGGCGCCATGCCATCACACTTTTTTCTTTATTAAACTCCGATAAAGCGGCAGCTTTTCCCATTCTGACTCCGAACACTCGACTAACAGAAAGCCGGTCCTCGCATGGTATTGCTCCGTAAACTTCACTTGCGCTACCGTTCCATCTCCAGGCTTGCTCATTTCTCTAGGCTCGGGATGGTCTTAATGTATTGGCTCATTGCTGTATTTACAGTTGAAACCTGAAACAGAAGATAACTTGACAAAACCCTCCCTGTATAACGCTTTAAGAAACATGCGTGGAAGACAGTGGGGTAGCACTGTGTCGTGAGAACGTAGGTTTGTTGCCACCAAAGATAGTGACAATCACTGGAATAACAGTGTCCATATAAGGAAAGCTGTAGTCGGCCTGGTGGTGCAATGGTATAAGCGATGGCTACTGACCACCAGTCTTCGACGGGCCCGGGTTCAAATCCTGGTAAAACATGGATGTTGTGTTTTTTTTTCTTACGGTACTGGCTCTCTTCCTTCCTTGGAACCAGTAGAGCCAGGCGACAGCTTATAGCCCACCGAGTTGCTCATGGAGGTAGTTAAATCTTCAAGAAAGAAAAGGAAAGATTTTTTTGATTCTCCTGATGCGCACATGATAAGAACATTTTGATTCCGTCGCCAATAAGAACACATCCACGTTGCTGTTTTCAAGGTCACGCATGCTGTTTTGTACAAACTGTTTTTTTTTTTTTTTTTTTTCAACGGGCGGTATGAGTACTCTAAGAGGTAAAAGCAGAAGCTCTTTCGTAATTCAAGGCCACTGTGTCCAGGAAAAGGAGAAAGCTATTGCCATAAGATAAATACATAGCCAATGGCTCACCGGAGATTCAAACCAGAGTACAGCTCTGACCACTCTCTCGCCGAGACGGCCGCTCATACTTTCTTCTTTGTAGAAACTATGCTTCTGTCACGTCCTCTCTCACTCTAGGAATTTCGATTTGAAACTGACAAATAAAACTCAGAAGACAATGAAAAACAATATTTTAAATTCTGAAGTATCTACAACGATTTCATGCGCGCATTCTCTCTCTCTCTCTCTCTCATACACACTTTTTAGCATGTCTTTTGTAAAAAAATATCGTGCTTATGTTTTCGGTTTGTCCGTCCGTCTGTTCGTAGACACGATATCTCTGCAACTATTAGTCCGATTTGAAAAATGCTTTTCGCATTGGGAAGCATGAAATATGCGAATGATGATCCTTTATTTCGTTTTTTTTTTTTACAATGTACAATTCCGCCGCTAGAGGGCGTAAATGCAGATGATGTCGAATTCAAAAATACATTTTATTCCACATATTTGCTTCTAAACATCCCATTGAAAAAATTATTTTATCTTTCGATTCCATTTATATCGAAGAGTATTTTAGGTATAGTTACTTCTTCAAATTTCGCATAGATTTTCCGCTAGGGGGCGTAAAGGTAAATTACGTTTTCCCCGATATCTCTTCTTCTAAAACTCCGATTTGAAAAATGTTTTCTTTAGCGGATACAGATCCTGATGGAAAGTCTTTTGCATATAATTTCTAATTTTTGGTAAAGAATAATTTGGTCACCAGGGCGCGTAAGTGTTAATTTTTGCTTCTGATGTATTTGCCATAAAATCAAAGCTTCCAAAATCTCGATTGAAAAAAAATCTTTCTAGGACCGATGCCACTTATGTCGAAAAACCTTTTCGGAGTATTTTCTTCTTAAAATATTCCATGGTTTCTTCGCCAGGGGGCGTGGATCGGTTCCCTATCCCTTCGTCCGTGTTCATTTCGTCCACGCTCACTTCGTCCAGTTCATTTCGTCCAACGTTCACTTTGTCCACGGTTCACTTCGTCCGCTGTTTACTTAGTCCAATGTTCACTTCGCCCACCGTTCATTTCGTCCTCCGAATGAATGGAATACTGTAAAAATTATCTGTTTTCATGGAGTTTTTGTGATAGGTAGTAGAAAAGGTCAGCGGACATTGCTTGCATGGGATTTTTTTTCCTGTCTGAGTTTCTTGATTAAAATATAATGATTTTAAATGCTATTTAAAGTAAAACAAGAAACTTAATTTTGAAGAACTTTTTAACTCTTTTGTATGGTACGACGTCAATCACTATAGCATGACTCACGCTATGTTCATAAAAGGAGTGTAAAGTGGGAAATTTTAATAACGCTGCACTTGTACTTAGGCACTAAATATCTACATAAGATGCCAAGTTATTAATATTTCTCTTTTACTTACTTAAGCACTGAATAATAATTACTATGCCTCATGCGTAGGCCCTTTTGACTTAAATTTATCAAAGCCTCATGCGTAGGCTTTGATAAATTTAATTTGTGTCAGAACGAATTCAAAAGGCATGCGTATTACACCCGAACATTCAGTGTCATCTTTCTTGTTTTATTATTGATTTAGTGGCATACATCATTATGGCGAAATTCATCTTTCAAGCAATAAAATTATATCGAAAATGCTGAATCTTAAACTTTGAGGAATAAAATGCGTTCTACTTTCAGTTATTGAATGGCACTGCACGGTCGTATCAGAGTAATATGACCAGCTGTGTAATAGTGGGAATAACTACCCTTGGCCCGCATGATAGCAGCGAAACGGCGTGGCATGAACGCAGTGAGAGCCTGGAAGATTGCCCGAGGCACACGTGCCCATTCGGACTGCACCAGAGCACAGAGGTCCCGGAAATGACGTGATTGTGTGTCGGCACGTCGAACCTGTCGATCCAAATAGTTCCGCAAGTGCTCTATGGGATTCATGTCGGGAGATTTCGGAGGCTAAGGAAGAACGGAGACATCGATGTCGTGTTCCTGGAACCAGTCACGCATGCTCTTAGCGACATGAAAGAGCGCATTGTCCTGTTTGGTGGACATCATCACTACCAGGGTAAACATCCAACATGAAGGGATGCATGTGGTCAGCGAGGATGGACAGGTACCCATTGGAATTCAGTGGCCCGTCCAGTGGTACCATCGATACCCGGTGATCCCAGGAAAACATCCCACAGACATGCACACTGCCACCGCCGACTTGTACTTGACCGACAAGCGTGTCCGAGTGTTCGTTCTCGGGTATCTGACGCCGTATTCGCCACCGCCCGTCACTTCTGTGGAGAAGAAGCCCCGATTCGTCGGGAGAGGTAACTTTTTTTACTTGTCCACAGTCCAATGACGGTAATCCCATGCGAACTGCAGACGTTGTTGCCGATGGACCTGCGTTAACATGGGCGCCTTGACACAGTGTCGACACCGGAGACCCATGCGCAACAGGATTCGCTCTACTGTTATCGGAGTCACCTACCTGGGTACGCCAGCGATCATTTTGCGTGGAAAATTGCTGAACTGTTTCACGTGGATTGCCCTTTGCCAGTCTACGGAGGTGACGTTCTCCTCTGGGGTTGATGGCCCTTTGGCCTATTCAGGTATTACGTCGGTAGGTACTCGGTGTCCCAGCGGTCCATTCTTGGTACGCTCTTACTACAGCACCTCGCGAACAGCCCACGCAGTCTGCTGTTTCTGAGATGCTCCCACCTTCGGCGCGGCAGTCGATGATCATTTTTTTTAACGTCCGTCAAATCACTACCGTTGCCCTTTCTGCTCACGTAACGCACTATGGCTCATCTGTCCTGGCCGGCCGCTTATATGTCCGTGTGGGCGAGTACATTGTGATTCCGGGGGTTGTCATATTATTGTGATACGACTGGGTAGTTTTGCTTATTCATTGAGTAGCACTTTGAACTTTAGAAATGTATCTTTTCTGCTCTTCCTTTTCCCCCCATCTTTTATTGTCAGTTTATATCCGGATCTATTGCTTCTCAGAATGTTAGCACATCTTCAGAACTTGTAGAACTTTACCTTAAAGGTACGAGTCTGTACGTACAATCGCCGTACGTACATTCCATCGTACAACGATTAAAACCCAGAAAATCCAATTTTTCCGCTGTTTACCAAAGATAAGGGTCTCTTAATATATCCGCTCTTTTTCTCGTGCTCCTGTATGTCAGATATATTTCTGTATTCTGG
This sequence comes from Macrothele yani, assembly GCA_039090855.1. Taxonomy (NCBI): domain Eukaryota; kingdom Metazoa; phylum Arthropoda; class Arachnida; order Araneae; family Macrothelidae; genus Macrothele; species Macrothele yani. The sequence continues at coordinate 91,863,834 of CM077026.1, forward strand.
AAGATATTGACAATGTGTTAGTCGCAGTTTCGTCAGCTAGTTTTACATCCAGGGCAGTGATGGTCCCTGTGGTAAGACTGAACTCATATTATCCGCTATGTGAATACTTTTGATCTTTATCTACGAAATACTACTACCATTACATTAGTTCACCGGTTAATTAGCTGAATTATCTGTAGAGGACGTGTGATATATGGAACGGCGTATTGCAGGAGATGGTCGAGTGCTTTTCTTGTTATGTTCCTCTGTGGCTATTCACTTCACTGAAATGATGAAATATTATCTTTGTAATTATTAAATGGAGCCCGTTCCAAAACGTTAAGTAACAAGGCAATCAAAGACTTTCTGCAACTTATAAGCTAATTAAGGAAAGAGTGATCCGGTGCTATTTCGGTCGGTGGAATAAATTTGCATTAAGTTGTTCCCTTCTGACTGAAGCGAAACTTGTAGAAAGTGCATTACAAAAAATATTAATCATAGTTCCTGAACCCAGTTTTTATCGAAAGAATGCTCACTTAATTCTCTGTGGCTCTGTGCAACAAACTTGTCCTTTTGATAATTTGATTTTGCTAAAAATGATTTTCTGAGTCTCACATTTCAGTAATGATAGCAAAAAAACATTCCCTTTTAGGATTCGTTATCGCTCATTAACAAATGAGTGTTTCTCGAATTTAAGAGGATTTTAAGGACCTTCGTAATTGTTTTTCTTCGTGAAGAGGTTAAAATATAACTCAGCATAAGTAAAAGCTCACGTGATGTTACATTTTTCGCCATTAATTGATTTTTCCTTGCTTTTTGACCTCAACGGTCTTGATAAATCATGGTGCATTTGTCGATGGCAATGATTATAAATTAAATGAGGCTTTTGACGATAAGAAAGAAAAAAATAATTAATATTTTATGGAGAATGGATAGTCCGGTATTCAACTTTACTGATGACTTAGATGTACATATGTACCAATAAACATAAAATTGGGGGGGGCGATAATGAAGTTCATGAGCAAATGGTGGTGATATAAGAAGTCATTCTTCTTACATTTGGGACCATTAACTCCAGGGGAAAAAGACAGCCAGCACCGTAAGACATAAACACCGTTCGCGACATAAGCAGGACTCGAAGCCCGACGTAATTATCTGAAACCTATGCCTCACAAAACGCTCGGGCCACCGTATCCAGGAAAGGGGTGTAACGAGGCCCGCTTGAGTAACTATACGTTTATGACTTATTCCGGACCGAACTCTGGCCCTCAAACCAGTAGTCTAAAGCTCGCGCCTGTGATCACTGTAAAACGTCAGAGTTTCCATTTGAAATCTGTTGCTCATATGATCATTCAGGAACAGAAAAAGAAGAAGAATGCTTCAACATGACAAGGAATATATAGATTGTTTCAATTTGATAATTTGATCGTGATAACTCTGGTCATACAATATTTGCAAAATAGTCGTTCGACCGGAGTTATCATGATCAGTGATAGGCAACCTTTAATATCCCATTCTATGTCAAAAAAAAGAAAAGATCTCAAGATCGGCCCATTTTATGATGGGATTTATTTTAATCTTACAAAAAAAAACTTTAAAACAAAAAAACGACATCCATTAATCTTCTTAAACTTTTTGAAAGCACAACAAAGCTTATAAATTTACAAAAATGAAATGTGATAATTGGAATGTCTTGTTCATCAGATAAATTCTTTATGCGGATCAAGTGAAAAATCTGTAACAGCCAACTTTGAGTACTAGTCTAAGTTTTGAGTCTTGTATGGTATTTATTCTTTACAAAATTCGTGACGCAGAACGCCGATTTATGAAAGTACGTAAATCCAGACAATTATGGAAAAGGTTTGGTCACACTGATATTATAGCAATGAAGGAACCCTGTGTCATGTGTTCCTCTGGAAATTTGATGTTACATTCGGTGTACTGTCAGGAGAAAGCAATCTAAAGATAAGAGCGCTGTAAGTTCCCGCTCCTATGCTATTCCTTGGGGAAAGTTTCGGTGACCACTAATTTCGTTCATGTTAATCTTCAGCATTTTTAACGCTTGTAATATGAAAAAAAAAAGACTTGCTACGTTTCCAGTATTCAACATGGAACGGAACAACGCAAGAGGTTTTCAGGAAAGAAAGTAAACAAAAGGGAACTCGAAAGTGATTTCAGAAAGAAACTAACAAAACAGAAAAATTAGTCCTTCCGAATTCTTCGTTTGCCTGCACCGATCATAAATGGCTGGTCTTCTGATTCAGAAGAAAGAACACACTCAAATATTAGCAGGACGTTTTCTAAAAAAATGCATTAATATTCTATTTTCTTATAACCGTCATCTTCATGTGCTGCACGAATCTAAATAGTTGCAATGTAAATACATAAAAAAAACATGAATAAATAAACGAAGTATTGCCACTTTCAGCAAACTTCGGAGTTGCATCTTTTGTGTCAGGTTTTCAAAATTAGGATATTGCCGAACCGTGATTTTGTAATAGCACATAATAGTTTTGGCCATAAGGAGGTGATTTAAAATGTACAACATAATAACAGTTTATGTATTATTTCGAATTTTTGTTTTTGTTTTATCTCGGGGTTTAACGAGCACTTGAGCATCAAGTGATATTAACGGCCGCTTTTCCCTAATTTAGGGCCACTGGTTCAACAAATGACCAGCTCTATCAGACTTACACACCAGTCATGCCTCATGCGGGGTACGAACCCAAGCCCACTTCTGGCGAATGGTCAGACGCCAGCGCTTTACATCACACGGACTGTTAAGTACTGGCTGTCCCTAATAGAAATATCCTTGTACAATGCGTCTCGTATGTACCTTAATGCGCAATCAAGAGAAAGAAAGCTACTTTGAATATGAAATTATTTTGACAGAGAAAATGCCACACCACGAAGACGTGAACACAGCGCCATGCAAATTGCCAGGTAGGTGCACACGTACAAGTTATGCAAATGATTGCATTTGCAGGCCAATCATACGAACGGCGCGGAAAATAAGCGGACAACCAGCCCGTGAGGCCATCAGTCAAGACGTCGTCACGGCCGCGAGAAGTGAGTGGTTCTGCTGTAACCGTGTCTGGAGAACGAACAAGGGGTGCCATTGCCGTTAAGACGCCGTCGTACGCGCTTTCGTCAAACGGATTTCACGGCAGGTGTCATGGTAGGCCTTCGTACCGTCGGAAGGTCCTTGCGTCGTATTTCGGAAGAAACGTAACGTGATGCCACAACCGTCGGTCGCACTTGGAAACAGCGGCCCAGGAAGGATCTGTACAACGTCGTAAAGGGACCGGAGCAGGGAGGACGTCCGAGCGTACACATCGGACGTCATGCAGTAGTGGACCCACAGGTCACAACGGGTGACTCTTTGCGAAGTGTATGTGGAGGTTTGGATCATCCGATATCGACGCGGACAGTGTCGCGCCGATTGGCTGCGTCTGGTTTGCTGTCCGGCCGTCCGTTGCGAAGGCTGCCCTAAACAACGAGCCATCATAGTCACCGCTTGGCGTGGTGTCGTTCCAGAGATGCGTGGGGGTGCCGAATGAAACAGTGTGGTGTTTAGCGAAAATCCACCAAACACAGTGAATGAACAAATACATCGCTCTTTCCACGTTTTAGTAACACACAGCAACCGAAAAATTGTTATGCGGTCACCTCCGGCGAATTGTGGTGTTTAGCGATGAATCGGGGTTCTGTCTCTCCACAGATGATCGTCGTGCGAGAGTCTGGAGGCGACGTGGCCAACGGGCGGATTCCTCCGCCATTGTGGAGACACGGCCCGGTAATCTGGAATCATGGTTCACCGTTGAACATCCGTTCACCACTGGTCCGCATTACGGACACATTGCCGGCATGCCGCTGTGTTGACGTGGCCCGTGGCACTGCCGTATCTTCAGGACATCCCAAACGCCGTTTTTCAATAGGGTTACGCCCTTCCGCATACCGCTTGGAACAGCCTGAATGCTTTACACGGTGTGCGGATGCTTCCGTGACCACGACCTCTCGCCCATCGAGCATCTCTGGGATACAATCGGACGTCGGTTGAGTACCCTCCCACTCCCTCAAAATGAATACGAACTGTGGACTCGGGTTTACACCACATGGTCCACGATACCCCAGGACTGTATTCGGACTCTCATTGCCTCGATGCCACGTCGGATTTAACGCTGTATCCCCCAAAATCGGCGCCACACTGCTTATGGATCATCCTGTATATTTGGTCACTGGAGCCAAATAAATAATTTGTTCAGGACTTACTTGGCTATCTGTGTGTGCAGTTTGGTCAGTTTTCGAGCATTCCTTCATGGTGTGGCATTTTCTGTATATTCGGCCACTGCTGCCTAGTCTGTATGTGACAATTAAATCATTTGTTCAGGACCTACTTGGCTATCTGTGTGTGTAGTTTGGTCTGTTTTCGAGCATTCCTTCATGGTGTGGCATTTTCTCTGTCATGCAGTGTAGGTATTAATCTTTCAGTGTACGCTGTCAAAATACTCACACATGCAAAAATCAGGAATAGTTTTAAATTTTGAATGAACCATCTTAAATTTTTGGATAAAAACTTCTCGCACTAATGGGGTTTTTCCCAACAGAAATCTCATACGCTGGTCTTATACCCAACAGCTATCATAGCTTCTATATTTCGCAGTAAGTGACGCATGAATATTAAAAAGTGCGCGCCCTTCGACGGGAAACGAAAGTATGCCATTTCATTGTCGTAGAACTCAAAGCCATTTTTTCAGGCATAACAATCTCTTAGACATGTAATAAGATGTGAGATTAAACATTACTATCCTCAGTCTTATCGTCTTTAATAAAGATTTCTAAGGACATAATAAGATATCCTTGCCGTAAAGCATCTCTCTTTCTGAAAAATCATACTTTCTTGGCTGTTGCGTCTTAGTAATATTTGTGAATTCTTGAAGGGCGGTGTGGTTTCAATTAATCTGCCTGGCGTCATATCTCCACGACTTTCGGTCACTACTCTGTTGCTTAATGGATTTCCATGATGAGTATATAGCAAGAATTTCCTTTCAGATTCCTTACATTATTAAACACAGTGCTTCAGGTATTTAGATATTAGGCATATTGTTACAATGTAGTCATGTTCAGGAAATGAAATATGATGACGTGACATATTTTATGAGAAAGTAATCTTTGCAGCGACGCATACACCTGTAAACATATCTGTATCTCCCCGGCGCATAGCTGCATTTCATTGGAAGAAAATCGGTCTATGTTACTAGCACTTGCAACAAAGAAAATAGGGAAATGTTGATCTGTCCCTAAATTTTTGGTTTGGCAGGATAAAGGATTTTATAGGAAAGGAATGTGTGATCTCAGCTCTTAAACAACACTTACAAGCTAGGAGATTTGCGCTAAAGTGCCCGACAAGAAAGTCACACTGAAGCGAAGAGAGGGCAGGAAGACGTCCTTATTTATAATGGGGGAAGGGATACACGGGGTCCGACGCCTTAACGTACCCTTCCGACGCATGGCGGATATTTAGTAGATTGAGCGTTCGTCTGATACAGATACAGAGACCTTTCCGTGGCAGTCATGGGCGTTAACGGTCCGCGGCCCGAGTTTCAAAACTGCTGAAACTTTTCCGTGGCAATCATGAACGTTAACCATCCGGGGCCCGAGTTCCAAAACTGCTGAGATTTTTCCGTGGTAGTCATGAGCGTTAACCATCCGCGGCTGGAGTTTCAAAACTGCTGAGACTTTTCTGCCGAAGTCATGAGTGTTGACCATTTGCAGCCTGAGTTCCAAAACTGCTCGATCGGTTGCAGTTTATAACAGAGTAACGAGAGTGTGCGTAGGTGTGTATATTGGGCAGTTCGTAGAAGATGGTGGAAGTCTACCTCATATTCCCTGGACGTGATCTATGAGCAAAGCACACTACTGTTGCTTTTTGAATGTGAGAAATTCAACAAATTGAAAAGGTTTTATCAAAAATCATTTTCGTCATGGCTTGAATACATAAAGTTTGTCTTGTCTGTTTGTTTTTCAGAAAGCAAGTTTTTCTGGTCGTTAACTGGTTCTTAAAGATTCTTTTTATGACGACCGTAAAAGGCCTTTCGCAGAGAAGTCAAATGTTCAGGCAACTACTTATGCCGTATGTATTGCGGTCTGGTACAGCTGTGCTAGAAATATAGTATATAATATTTGCAAGAATGTGTGCTCCCTTTGCATCCAAAAACCCACGCTTCCGCGCCTAAAAGATTCTCAAAGTTTGCCCATTTTCTGGCAGTTAAGCCTTTAATGATCAAGACCGTAATATCTTGTGTCACTCACAACTCCATAACGCGCGAAATTGTCTACTGCTACTTTGGAAATGTCTGCCCTCTCCTTTTGCAGTTTAACAGGGGCACATGAAACTTTTAATCTGTTGGTTTGATATGCTTTCGGACGTTTCACTGGAGCAATCACTGCATTTTTCAATAAAGAGTTATACGTATATATATATATATACTGCTGGCCACCCAAAATGCAACACCAAGAAGGACACGAGATAGCAAAGCCAGATTTACTGGACACATAACAATAGATACAAAGATGAAACGACTGAGCTTACAGGCCCGTGCGACTTGCGGAACGCGCAAACATCATAAATTAACGTGGCCCCCATGGCTGGCAATAACGGCCGCTACACGCCGGGGCATCGAACGAAAGAGGCTTTGGATGTGGGCTCGGGGTATGTCGGTCCAGACTGCTTCCACACGTTGCCACAGTTTAACAGGCGTAGCCGCAGGTGGTGCTTGCCGGGCCACTCGGTTGCCGAACAGCGACCAGACGTGTTCGATGGGCGACGTATCAGGAGAACAGGCGGGCCACGGCAGCAGTGACACCTGGTGGGCCGTGAAGAATTGTTGCACGATGCGTGCCACGTGCGGGCGCACATTATCCTGTTGAAACTTGGCCGATGGCAGGTCCTTCAAGTAAGAGAGGACTACAGGCTCCAAAACGTCGGAGATGTAGCGGTGGCTGTTGAGTGTACCGGAGATGCGTACCAGAGGGGTGCGGGTGTAATATCCAATTGCGCCCCAAACCATTACGCCAGGCGACGGACCGGTATGGCGATGCATAATGCAGGCGTCATACAGTCTCTCGCCGCGGTGCCGCCACACGCGGATCCGACCATCGTGGTGTTGCAGGCCGAAGTGGGATTCGTCGGATAAGATAATGTCGTTCCATTCCGTAGTCCAGGTGCGGCGTTCAACGGCCTAATGCCACCGCACTCGCCAGTGGTGTAACGTCAATGGTTATAGGAGCCATGGGCGCCGGGCAACAAGTCCCCGTTTCTGCAGACAACATCGATAGGTACGTGCTGACACATATTGTTGCGCAACACACGCTAATTCCTGTGCTAACGTTCGTGATGTGGCGGTGCGAGCCGTCAATGCCCGCCGCACAACATGCTGGTCCTCTCGTTCAGTGGTGTGCCGCGGCATCGACAATCACTCACATCGGTCCGTCCGTCCCTCCTGCACCCACCGAATCCATACTCGCCTCCCTGTGGCTGGATGTCGTCCCACACGGGCGCCGATGTCTCGGTACGATAAACCGCTGTCCCGATAAGCCACTATTCGTCCTCTGTTGAACTCTGAAACGTGTTGGAATGACTGCCGTATTCTGCGACGAGGCATCAAGAAGCTTCCCACGCACAGTTCCCGCAGCACAACACATTTCGACTACTTACACCCCGCCTTCTGTGCACCCATCTTATAGTGTTTCTTGGCGGCGTGCCGGGCACACATGATTTGCGTATGCCCTGCAATGCTAACCGTTTGCATGTCCTCTCGCGGGCGACGCATGCTGCGAATTTCAGGCCAATCGGATGCTTCCTTCTTGGTGTTGCATTTTGGGTGGCCAGCAGTGTATATACACTGACGTAAAAGAAATCCCAAAACCACGAAAAAATAGTTGTAGAGGAATGAAATAGCGGCAATACATTTGTATAGGTAACATATTTAATCGATTAAGGTTTCAAGATCACAGCTTAATATAAGCGCGAGACGAGCCATTTTAAATGTGAAATGCTGGTACATTAATAACCGGTGTAACCGCCAGAATGTTGAATGCAAGCACGCAAACGTTCATGCATTGTGTCATACAGGTGCTGGATGTCAGTTTGTGGGATGGAGTTCCATGCCTGTTGCACTTGGTCGGTCAATACAGGGACAGTTAACGCTGGTTGGGGGTGACGCTGGAGTTGTCGTCCAATGATGTCCCATACGTGCTCGATTGGTGACAGATCTGGTGATCTAGCAGGCCACGGAAACATGTCGACACTCTGTAGAGCATGTTGGGTTACAACAGCCGTATGCGGGCGAGCGTTATCCTGTTGGAAAACACCCCCTGGAATGCTGTTCAGGAATAGCAGCACAACAGGTTGAATCACCAGACCGACGTACAACTGTGCCGTCAGGGTGCGTGGGATAACTACAAGAGTGCTCCTCCTGCTGTCATAGGAAATTGCTCCCCAGACCATAACTCCAGGTGTAGGTCCAGTGTGTCTCGGCCGCAGACAGGTTGGTTGCAGACGCTCAACTGGCCTCCTTCTAACCAACACACGGCTATCACTGGCACCCAGGCAGAACCGGGTTTCATCAGAAAACACAACAGATCTCCACTCCGTCCTCCTATGAGCTCTAGCTTGACACCACTGACGTCGCAAACGGCAGTGGTTTGGAGTAAGTGGAATGCACGCTACAGGGCGTCTGGCTCGGAGCTGTCCTTCAAGTAACCGATTTGTAACAGTTCGTTGTGTCACTGTAGTGGCAACTGCAGCTCGAATTGCTGCCGCAGACGCGGTGCGATGCGCCGCGGCGATGCGCCGTACACGGCGTTCTCCCTTCTCAGTAGTGCCACGTGGCCGGCCGGAACCCGGTCTACTTGAGGCAGTACCTTCCCTTGACCACCGCTGCCAACAATCATGCACAGTGGCTACATTCCTGCCAAGTCGTTCAGCAATATTGCGGAACGAAAATCCACCTTCTCGTAGCCCTATTACACGACCTCGTTCAAACTCCGTGAGCTGTTGATAATGGCTTCTTCGTCTTCTTAAAGGCATTCTTGACTAACATCAACACACTACGTCGAATCTCAACGATAACTAACGCTCACGAATGTTACAGCGCGTATTTACAGCAAACCTGCTTTACATGTTCCGAGGGGCGCTACTAGCGCCACACGTATGCGCCGAGCGTGAAATTTGCATAGACGTCATCTTATAGATGTACTCTCACCGCCTACCAACTGTCGTTTATCTAACACAACCCCTTCTTGGTGTTGGGATTTTTTTTCCGTCAGTGTATTTATGCATGTGCGATATCATTAGACTGAATGACACAGCCTCGGGAGTAAACTAACTCTTCGTTCACTTCTCTGTTTTGTGACGAAAGTGGTGACTGAGGTCTACTTCTGCTAATCCCGCATGGCTGTGCAAATTAAGAGGAAATGTAGAAGTAGAAAAGCCTACTCTAGACAGTCGTTTCAGGCGGCCATAGTCGTTTAGATGTACGGGAGTATTGGGCGTTATGGTTGTTAAAAGGTTCGGTGCGTTAGAGGTCACCCAGGAAACATACTTTAAGTATTTAAAATTCCCGCCCCCTCTAACCTATAGGCTATATTTCATGGAAATAGGTAAAGAAAAGAATGTAAAATGAGCCTCTATAATTCTTTTTAAGAGCGAGATCTTTTTGTTCCTCGAATGTTTCGGATCCTAGAATAAACATGAATGCCGTTGTTGTCTTATTTGAAATTTGTATCCAACTCCCTAGCCATTAGAACTTAGTTCGGGCGCAATGTTCGAGCCCGAGCCCACTCCAGCCCGAATTTTATATTGCAACATATAGCCAGGGCCGAAACCAGCCCGAAAACTGTCTAACCTGTTCAACCATTATTAAAAAGCATCACCTTTACCACACTTCCACTCTCTCCTCCTCCTGCAATTAACCAAAGTATTTCTCAAATAGGGAGTGGCGAAGGGACCTCTGTCTATTTTTATATGGTGACTGTACGATTTTATGTGACCGTTTGTCTCCACATGAAGTGCTTCGGCCCATTAAAAACGGTCGGGCGGTGCTACAATTGTATGCTGCTCAAATAATGCTAATATTATCGTGCCATAATGAGATGCAATATGTACGTTGCTGAATAGAATTAGAAGGGAGCTACTGCGTGGAGATAATGGGTAAATTATCGTCGGCATGCCATCAACGATCAAATATCTATAGTTCTTGAAAAAGCGTTTTCCTCTCTGCAGACAAACACTAAATCACGGCCTATGGCATTTTCTACCCAAGCCGGATTAAATAGCAATATCGAATGCCCGTTCCGCAACCAGAAATCTGGTGCCGAAGAATTCCTTTTACCAACTATAAAGTGTCTCATTTACTAAATCACATAAAATCACATTTATATATAAAAAAATTCCCTCGCTTTCCCTTTCTCTAAGAGCTCGAGCCGCAGTAAATATTCTTCAGCCCGAGCACAATTCGGTCCCGGGCTATTCTTTGAGGTTTCGGGCTCGCGCTAAGCTGATCTCACCTCTGATAGCCATAGGATCCCCCGAACATGGTTGGCTCGAAATAAGTATATCCCCTGTTTTTGTTCATTACTTTGTTTCCTGTATAACACTATATGCTTCGATCACGCATTGACCGGTACTGAAAGCTGCGCCAATAGCTTCTCGCATTGTGTGAGAGGCTGGATTTGAGTCTCTAGAAAGGCATGTATGTTATGTGTGTTCTATGGCTTATCGCGATAACGTAATTGACCTCCTAGGTCGGAGTATTCGAAACCATTGTAATCTTGTGCTAGACTCCATTCACCGCAAAGATTTCTTGTGGGGAGTTTACTCTGGCTATGGGACTGATTGACCAGAAAAAAACGTTTACCACATTTCCTCAATCCTTCTCGAAGTTCTTTTGTATACTTTACTAACAGTTTATAAGCAGATAATGTCTTCACTCCAAATGCATGTCTTATGAACCAATCACCAATGGGGAAATTACTATTCTATTATTCACTACACTATCTACCAACAAGTAATTGGACACCCCTGCAATCGACGATATCTGGGGTCCTGTTACACGTCACGGCCGCCTCCGTTAAATATCGTGTGGGAAACAACAACGCAACCAGTCGCATGCAAGATGCCACGCAGTTCGGAGCTCTCTGATTTCGAGAAAGGTGTAATCGTCGGGTATCACAGAAATGGCCGATCCATACGTGACATATCCAGCGAGTTGAAGTACCCAAAATCGACAGTGGCCTACGTGATTGGCAGGTGGAAGATGAGAGGTGACTGTCGAAATGTGGCCCGACCCGGCAGACCTACAAAACTGGGAGTTAGAGAATGACGGGTGCTGCCCAGAGAAATTCTGAAGAACCACACCAAATCGATGGGCAACATCCGCGTGGAGTTTCAACAGGCATCCGGGAGTGTACTTTTGATGAATACCATCCGTAAGGAAGCCCATCTGCTCGGTTATCATGGGCGTGCTGCCGCCCACAAGCCTTTGATCACTAAGCCAAATAGCGCTGCTCGACTATCGTGGTGCACAGAACGTCACAGTGGACCGTTGAACAGTGGAAACAGGTTCTCTGGAGCGAAGAATCAAGGTTCACCCTCTACCGTTCGGATGGCAGGGTCTGGGTTTGGCGTCTGCCTGGAGAACGCCTCCTGCCGGAATGTATTGTGCTAACTCTTAAGTTCGGCGGCGGTGGAATTATGCTATGGGGGTGTTTCTTCTGGTATGGCACGTGACCCTTGTTCGCAATTTCTGGTAGACTCAACGCCGAAACCTGCTGCACCATTTTGGATGACCATGCGCTTCCTACGTTGTGGCACTTTTACGGAGTGGACCCATGTTACTTTCAGGATGACAATGCCACCTATCATGTTGTGAGGTCCACCATGGCTTGGTATGGTGACAATGGGGTTAATGAAATCGACTGGCCTGCGCAGAGCCCAGACCTTAACCCTATCGAGCACCTCTGGGACGAGTTGGAGAGTCGACGTAAAGGGTGCCCCCACCGTCCGAAATCGGTGAAGGAACTGACGTGTCTTCTCCAAGCTGAGTGGAAGAAAATACCGCTAGCCGTCGTACAACGCCTGTTTGAGAGTATGCCCCGGAGGGTCACTTGTATGCGAACGAAATGTAATCGCCGCTCGTGGAGGCTCCACCAACTATTGAAGGTGAATAAACTTCGTTTTCCTTTGCTGTCACAGGTGTCTAATTGCTTGTTGGTAGATAGTGTATATGACACGACATATATGGCGTACTGCTGAATCAAATCGACAATGAAACAGAACCAGCTACCCCAAATTAGGGTCGGGCGGCTGTTTATAGCCTATAGATCTGCTCACGGTGGTCGCTAAATCCCGAAGCAAACAAACAAACAAATACAGAATCCAAGCACCAAAAATTTCGTATGTACTTGCAGAGAGAATTACCTTCTGGTATGAAAATGCTGTTACTTTGAGGAATAAAAACTCATGCTAAAATATGTATTTATTTCTTTACTGAATCAAAATTCATTGTGAAATCTGTTTCTGTTCAACAGGATGGCTCCTCGTTCTCGAAGCCTTCATTTGCAGTCATGAAATATGTTTGATTAGGTTTTGAATTTTGTCATACTGAGCTTTACAAACTACTCACTCAAAAACTGTTTCAATAATCAATGTCTCGAATATGAGGCACTTAAAGATGCCTCTTAGTTGTCTTCAAAATGTAAAAAAAAAACAAAAAACGCACGTCCGCTATATTCTAAATAATCCATTAAAGAAAAGAGAGAAACCTAAAACACATAGGCTTATGTTCGAGCTACGAACTAATAAAAGAGAGAGAGAGAGAAGCGAAATAAAAGGTTAAATGGGGAACTTCAAAGAAAGTCCACCGTTTTTGTGGTGATCTGGGATGGCTTTATGGAAGCTGACTAAATTCGTGATATCAAAAGGCCACTAAGACCTTTAGGCTTTTGATCTCACTCAAACAACACTCCTTTTGTGTAGTCGTATGAGCATCAGATTGCAAGCCACGGTCTTTGCTCAAATAAGAAAAAAAGATAAATGCATTGTTCCACTCATCCCTCCCTTATTTCGTTAGGCAAACCTCCCTCTCTGCTATTCTCCTACTTAGTTTTAGATCTCTACGAGTGCAAAAAGGAAGAAAACGGCAACGGTATCGATTAATGGTTTGATAGTATTTGTAAAACCAGCTGTGCTTAAGAAGATAAGGCTATCAGGTAGGTTGCGTGTATATCTTTTGTTTCGTTAAGCGACTAAACAGAAAAAGCGTAATTTCTTTAAAAGCAGCGAATAGCGTCCTAACTATTTTAAAGGCTTCGGAAGTAAGCTTCAAAAAAGAACTTATCCACAAAAAAGATTTAGGAGTGATCGTTCTTGCTATGCATTTATTTCCATTCATTGTCTACGTTTACGTTAAGTGCATTTTGTAACTTAGTAGTGGTGTCTGGCAAGTTCTGGAAATTGCTGACGCCATACTAACAAGATTGTCTGCTGCAGGGCCTTATGTCACAATAATCAAGTCTTGCCAAATAAAAACAAGCACAGGGAGATAAACATGAAATTACACTTGCCACCTTCTTGGGACAAAGAACACAAAGCATGCACGAAGAGCTGTAATCTGAAAAATTTACTCAAGCGACGCGTTGGATGCTGCTTGGTATTCTCGTAAGTTCACGAAGAAAAGCAGAAATGCTGATTTTCTGTTCAGATGTCCCAAAGTGTATTTAAACTTCTCTGGCACAACTAATATCCTAACTGCAACCAGATAAAGAGGTCTGAATGTGGGCGAGAAGATAATAGTCAATATGTTTCTTGCGGAAAGAAGGATATTTGAAGATTTTCAAGATGACGATGGGTTCGGGGAAACAGAGATGGTTTAGAACCTTTCAGAAAGCTTGAGCTTTTCGCTTTGTCGTTACCTAAGCATATTTGTCGCAATAACATTTCCAACCAGGGAAATTTTAGCCACTTGTATGTGAACGAAATGAGAAATCATGGAAGTTTTAGACATGTATATTAGCCATACTTTATAGCACGATCACTTCAAACTATGCAAACAAAAGACGAATCATTGAGGGTGTTCAAAATTACTCCGGCTGGTGAGATTTGAAATACGAGTGAGGTGTCTCTTCGCCACCCCGCTTGCCGGTGATCTAAGCACTGGCTCCCGTCTCTTCGTCCTATATGGGTTTGGGTTGGAATCACGGGAATTTGCTGCTGTGGATGTTGCGTTTGTCTTACGGCACTGGCACTCTCCCTTACATGGAACCAGTGACTGTAAATTATTAACGGGAGACTGCTTGTGTCCCTTGGAATTGCTCAGCGCCGACTACGGATACCAATGCGCAACAGGGTTCGCTCTACTGTTATCGAGGACACGTACCTGGTTACCTTCAGTATTCATTTGTGTAGTCAATTTCTACACTGTTGCGCGTCGATTGCCATCTACCAGTCGACGGAGACGACGTTCTCCTCTGGGGTCGATGGCCATTGGGGCTTTACAGTTATGACGTCGGGAGGTACTCGGTGTGTCAGCGGCCCATTCTTGGTACACCCTTAACACAGCACCTCGCGAACAGCCCACGAAGTTTGCTGTTTCTGAGATGCTATCACCCTTGGCACGGTAGACGATGATCATTCCTTTTTAAACATCTGTCAAATCACTGCCTCCGTCCATTGTGCTCACGTAACGCACTATGGCTCATCTGTCCTGGCCGGTCGCTTACATCTCGGTGCGGTCGACCTTGTCACGTGCACTGTGACGCACCTAGGCTGGAGAACTGTTATTCCGGGGGCAGCCATATTATTCTAATCTAATTAGACTGTGTATGTCAGTTCTCTTTTCTGACGAATCTTGTTCCCCTCTTTTAACCTGCTTATAGATATTGTTTAATCTGGAGAACACTTGAAACGTTCAAAGTTCATTCATGTCTCCATCATCAAATACAACCGTGTAGCCGTTAGACTTTTCGTAACGTATTGCGAATTATTATTCGTACTATTTACTTGTTCGTGTAACGGTTAGATCTTGATTAATGTATTTCGAACTACTATACCAAGGTTCATTTGGTTGTACAGTCATCAGGCTTTGCGTAACGTATTTTGAACTACCACCGCGAGTACACATTTGGTTTATAGCCGTTAGACATTCACTAACGTATTTTGAACTCTTACCGCAGGGACGTAACTAGACAGTTCTGCGCCCGGGGCAAACCGCAAAATATGGCGCCCTCATTTGTCTTTTACACACACACACACACACACACACACACACACACACATACACTCACGGACAATGAAATTTGCGCGCCAAGAAGGAAGCATCGGATTGAACTGAAATTTTATGGACGTAATGATACAGATGAATGATACACATGATGGCAAAAACAGAGCTGCAGGACAATTACAGAGGGATCTGTGGCACGCAGTTTTCTCATCTTCAATAGCACGTCGCACCGCCACGTTCGGCGATACATACTGGAAAAAGGTCCGGCATGGAGGCGAACAGTCGCATGATGTTGTCCTGCGGCAGACTGGCCCACACGTTTTGAACGCTGTGCTCCAAATCCTGGATAGTGCGCCACGCTGTCAGCCGACGTTTCAACTGGTCCCACACATGCTCGATAGGGAACATGTCCGGGGAGCGGGCGGGCCATGTAAGTGTCTGGACATGACGCAAGCAGTCCTGGGCAACCCAAGCCGTGTGCGAGCGGGCATTATCCTGCTGGTACAGCGCAACTGGATTCCCGTCCAGGAATGAAAGCACATGAGGCCGTAGGATCTCATCCACATACCGCTGGTTCGTCAATGATGTACCACTACTAGAGCTGATCGGTTATCGTAGGCCATGGCTCCTTAGACCATAATGCCTGCATTGGGATTGTGCCATGTATCGCTCGATAGCAAAGTTGGGATTGTGCCGTTGATTCCGGGACCTCCACACCCGAACACGATGATCATCCGTCCTCAAAACTCATCGGCACTCATCGCTAAACACCACACGTCGCTCTGGCTTGGAACCACTGCACACGAAGCCGGCGTTGCTCCGGTGTTAATGGCAACACACGTAAGGGGCGCTGGTATCGCAGATTTACTTCCGCTAGGCGTCGGAAAACGTTTCGTAGGCACACAAGACCCGCTACATCTGCCTGTATAGTGGTTCGGGTCTCCTTGAGATCCGTTCGTGCTTGGCGCACGATCCATCGATCCTCTTTACCGGTGGTCCTCCTGGCCCGTCCGGAGCCGCACCGCCGTGTGGCAGTGCCCTCACGTGTCTACTGCATATCATTTATTGACATACATTTGTACGGTGTGTCGGTCCATTTTTGGCCTTAATACATGCACTGACCTTTGGAGACATGCTTTCGACAAGTTTTGGAACACAGCGATAGGTATGCGCTTCCATTCAGTACATAATGTTGCCGCTAACTGTTGCTTATTAGTAGGCCTTGGTTCCAAACTTCTTATGCGGCGCTCTAATTCATTCCATAGGTGCTCTATATGATTAAGATCCGGGCTTTGTGCTGGCCAGTCCACACACGATACAGAATTATCGTCAAATCACGCCGTAACAGTCTTTGCTTTATCGATCGGTGCATTATCCTTCTGTTACCAACAAGTTTCAGTTCCATTGTATTTCCACAGAGTTGTTAAGGCATAATTGTCCAGAATATCGAGTTAGACGTGCTGGTTAACAAGCTTGTCAAGGATAACCAATGGACCGGGACTATAACTCGAAAAACACACCCACACGAGTACACTGCCAGCTCCAAACTTGAGAGTAGGAAAAGTATACTGTGGTAAATGGCGTTCCCCAGGCTGCCGCCATATCCACACACGGTCATAGATGGATCGTGTATCTGAATTCATCAGTCCATAGGACCCGTTTCCATTGATCTATGGTCCAAGATAAATGTTCTTTACACCATGCTAAATGACTAGTAGCATTCCCAGTGGAGATGAAAGGCTTATGAGCAGCCGCACGACCACGGTAGCCCATGGAATGAAGTTCTCTGTGAATGGTACGTGTACATATCGAGGTTACAGCCTTTTTACTCACCTGTACACTGAGGTCTTGCGCAGTACTCCGTCGATTAGCTGTAACAACACTCCTAAGGCATCGACGTCCTCTATCACTGATTTTCTTTGGTCTGCTGGTACGTTTTGCTGCTTGAGGCACGCCATGTGTCTTCCACCTATTCAGTACATCCAAAAGAGTTGACCTGGGTATGTTTAAACGCCTCTCTTTTTCTCTTGTGTACAACCCACTAATATAACACCCAACAATCTTTTCTTTCTCAAAGTCAGTCCTCTCCCTCCGGGATCTTGTACGGAGAAACAGGCCTTACTGTGTGCAGCAATTGACCACGGCATTCAATTAAGACTGTTTCCGACCTATATCTCGGCGAACTATGCCTAGGGAATTGAAGAGTATCGGTATTGGCAGTCGAGTGCCTATGTGGAAACCACACTGAGTTATGCGAAGTACAGGAAAGTTTGCCTACAGTGGTGTCAAGAACACCATGACTGGACACTGGAAGACTGGATAAATGTCCTGTGGTCCGACGAGTCCAGTACACTTAGTTCTGTACCTACGGTAGGCAGAGAGTTAGGCCGGATCCTCACGAAGCAATGAACCCAGCTTGCCTTGAAGACACAACTCAAGGTTCTGGAAATTAACAAATACATCGCTCTTTCCACGTTCCAGAAACACATAGCAACCGAAAAATTGTTATTCGATCACTGCCGGGGAATTGAAACTACGGATCGCTCGATATCTAGCCGAGCGCGTTAGCCTTACGTGTAAGGCTACGAGCAAGGCTAGATATCGAGAGATCCGTGGCTTCAATTCCCCGGCGGTAACCGAATAACAATTTTTCGGTTGCTGTGTGTTGCTAAAACGTGGAAACAGCGATGTATTTGTTTATTTACTGACGCCACGTACTTGGGGGATTTTGACAAGGTTCTGGATTTGGGGGTATGGTGTGGGGGCATGTTCTATTTGTACAGAACAGGTCGTCCTTTGATATTGCTGGAAGGTCATGTGTCCTCCAAAGATTATCTGAACATTGTTGCCTATCAAGTCGACCTAGCAATGTAGACTTTTTATCCAGCAGGTGGAGTGCTGTTTCACGCTACGGTCCATCGCGCAACATGTGTTCAGCAGTGATTCACCTAGCGTGATAGCGACTTCCGCTAACTTCCTTGGCCATCAGAAACCCCGAATCTGAAACAGACTGAGAATGTATGGAACATGTCAAAAAACCACATCCCGGAGCAAAGTCCCCTTCCGTCAAATCGGAGCCAGTTAAAGAACTGTCAGGTGAGCTCCTGGTATGCTGTAGACATAGATGCACTCCAATCCCTTGTGGAATCTATGGCAAACCCCATACGCGCTGTAATTTGGCATAAATGATCTCCAAGTCGGAATTAAATAAAGGTTTCTAATTCAATAGCCGGCGTGTGTAGGTGTGATATATCTTCCTTCCGTATTTGTTATTTATGAAGTTTCATAAGAACGGGAAGTAAACTGTTTTAATCTATTTTGAAAATATTGGAACTATATCTGTCGCATAAAACATTTCGTGAGGTCTGGCTATGTTCTCAATGCCGTGAAACAAAATAGCAAAAGTTACCAGCGAAGAAAAGAAAACACAAAGATAATGCCTTCGTTCAACAAGGTGCTTCCCCAAAATATATAGGTAAGTAAAGAAAACAACAGTAATAAAAGTGAAAATCTGATGTCCTTATATTGTAAATTGCAAGAGGAAACGATGTTGGAAGTAAAAATATATCACATTTCGTTGCTACATAATCCTTGCTCTTTCCTAGAACACGCTCCCTAACCCGAAGTTATATAGCTTGCTATAATGCAACGCGACTTCGTCATCAAACTGTCTTTGGGTAGTGAAGTATACTACATTTAATTTGTGTGTTCATTTTTCTTCAAAGAAACTGAAATAGCTGTCGTACCATCACGCTCGCGGAGATGTCCCGAGATGCTGGGATATAATGAGGATGGAAGAGCGCTCTTTACTTTTGATGATGCATCATCTCCTCTTCTTTTCCCCATTTCGGGTTTTGAGAGCGCCGTTTGTCATCACTTTGAGACGTCGCTGCCTACGTCAGCAAATTGAAAGTTACTGAAAACACACACCAGAGCAATATGTTTGGTAAGATGACAGGCTGCGTTTTGCTGCGTAGGTTTTACAACTGAAATGTTAGCGAAAGTCCCCCTGAGCGCTGCTGAAATAAATACACTTCTAAAGTTCCCACATGGGAAGATTTATCCGTCTTATAAAATGTGAATTCGTGTGAAGGGAGAGGGCATTAATTACCCTCTTGGGTCCTGATAATTCACTTGTAACATTGCAGGTTTTTTCGATAAGGATCCCATAACGAATAAAAGAATTTCCACTTTGAATTCTGAATAAGCACTGTTTAAAACTCGAAGAACTGTGCATTCTATCACAGAAGTAGACGAACGAAAAAAAAAACGATCTTCTAAAAAGATACTGATAAACATTTTATAGCAACTTTCCAAATGCATACACACACATACAGAAATTCTACATTATTAGTGGTATTTCGGTAGTGGTGTCATTTCTTATAAATTTTATATTAAAATTAGTTTTCTCATAACACAATCCAGTTGTTCGTAAATGTTCTTGTCCTACGGATTCCTAGATTTTCCACTCTTTACTGGTGTTACCAAGATTAAGGTAGAATAGTATGAATTTAGGTTTGATTATCAAACTGAATGTCCATATTATTAGGTATATCTGTCAAATAACGTGATGTTCCACATTTTGCTTACACAACAGCATCCAGACGCCGTGATAAGGATTAATGAAGTTGGAAATACGAAGGTGTTATTTCCGCCCGTGAAGTGAGGATCGCATTAAGTAGAGCATTCATAGGTGCCGCTGGGGGTTTACCGCCTCGAATAGATTTTTTCAGTTTATCCCACAAATTCCGAAAGGGGTTGAAATTCTGCTATTGAGAAGATCAATCGGGTATGGTAAACTCACTGCAATGCTCTTAGAGCCAATTGGTCGCCATTTAGGAAGTATGATCTGTGTCGTAGTCCTGTTGAAAGATGGTGACATGGTGCAGTAAGAGAATCTTTACGTATGGGTGTAAGTTGTCACCGATAATTTCTACACACACCTTATGCTGGTGATGAAGGTCGCGATCGGTATGAGTGATCCTAAAACCTCACACTGTTACACTAACTCTAATTGTCTGTATGACCCAAAATTGGCAAGCTGGGTCTATTGCTTCGTGTGGTTTACCTCATACACGCACCCTCCCGTCGGCTTGATGGAGCTGAAACCGTGACTCGTCAGTACAGATGACGAGTTTCCAGTCCTTCCCACTCCAGTCGTGATTGATTTTTGAAAAATACAACCTAACCCTTCAGTGCCTTGCAGTAAGCAAGGGGTCACAATGTGGACGTCGTCTACCATGGAATATTTTCCATGCTACGACGGATAGCCTTTGTGCATAAGCTTGCAGACGTACTTTTATTAAATTCTGAAGTTGTCAGCTTTTTGGTAGCGGTGAGATAACATGGAATATTAAACTCTGAATTTGTCAGCTTTTGGGTAGCGGTGAGTACCATGGAATATATTCCATGGTACTACGGATAACCTTTGTGCATAAGCTTGCAGACGTGCTTTTATTAAATTCTGAAGTTGTCAGCTTTAGGGTAGCGGTGACCCCATGGTACTACGGATAGCCTTTGTGCATAAGCTTGCAGACGTGCTTTTATTAAATTCTGAAGTTGTCAGCCTTTGGGTAGCGGTGAGATACCATGGAATATTAAACTCTGAAGTTGTCAGCCTTTGGGTAGCGGTGAGATACCATGGAATATTAAACTCTGAAGTTGTCAGCTTTTGGGTAGCGGTGAGTACCATGCAATATTTTCCATGATACTACGGACAGCCTTTGTGCATAAGCTTGCAGACGTGCTTTTTATTAAACTCTGAAGTTGCCAGCTTTTGGGTAGCGGTGAGATTCCATGTGACAATCTGCATTCACCCCGAGAATCAATCGCACCTTTACGGTCTGATTTCTGCCGTCGCTTGGAGGCCTTATTTCGTGAAATCTTAGTATACTGTACACATGCGACGCCGCCCCAGTAGCACAGTAGCCTAAGTGCTAGCTTCTGAGCATTCGTCCGATAATGGCCCGGGTTCGAATCTCGGTAAGGCATGGACGTTGTGTTAGTTTTATGGCACTAACAATTTCTCTTCCCTGGAACCAGTGGCCCTAAATTAGGGATGGGAGACTGCTTACAGCCGACTGAGTTGCTGATGGTGGTTGTAAAACCCCCAAACAAACAAACAAACACACAATACCATACGACGGTATAACATGGAAATCTCAACTGTTCAGCAGTTGAGATAATTGAACAATCGACCTTCCTCGCCAGCTACTGTCTGGCCACGGTCAAATTCACTTTGCTTTGTTTACCCATGGTTACTTTTCAGTCCTGGCTCCCAATGCGTACAGAGGTGCTCTATTTATAGTGGTTGCCAGTTTCAGCGTTCCACGTGGCTGGACGCGATACTTCTGTTTTGTATACTGTTATCGGAGTGCTTATAATGATTTGTATCTTCGGTGTATATACAACTCTGTTCAAACTATATCGTGGCTAATTCTTAGTCATTTGCAGCTAGGATCTCGAATTGCCATTAGTACGGTAATATCTGTGTAATTTTCTACACTCATTGAATCCCTGAAATGGGTATTGACTTTTCAATACTCATTGGATCCCTGAAATGGGTATTGGTTTTTCAACACTCATTGTATACCTGAAATGGGTATTGGTTTTTCAACACTCATTGTATACCTGAAATGGGTGTTAATTTTTCTGCACTCATTGGGTTCCTGAAATGGGTGTTGGTTTTTCTGCACTCATTGGATCGCTGAAATGGATATTGGTTTTTCTACACCCATTGGTTCACTGAAATGGGGTTGGCTTCTCTACAGTCATTAGATCCCTGATATGGGTATTGGTTTTTCTACACCCGTTGGTTCGCTGAAATGGGGGTTGGCTTTTCAACACTCATTGGATCCCTGAAATGGGTATTGGTTTTTCTACACACATTGCATCCCTGAAATGGATATTGGTTTTTCTACATTCATTGGATCCCTGAAATAGGTGTTGCTTTTTCTGCACTCATTGGATCGCTGAAATGGATATTGGTTTTCTACACCCATTGATACGCTGAAATGAGGGTTAGCTTTTCTACAGTCATTGGATCCCTGAAATGGGTATTGGTTTTTCTACACCCATTGGATCTCTGAAATCGGGACTGGTTTCACCTAGAGCTAAAACATGCTAAGTATGAAGCTTCTGTCCTGCGAAAGGTATAAAAACTTATAGATCCCGTTTGGAGCTTCGAGCAAATGAAATGTTTTCATTTTGTGACTGCAAAGGTGAACAATGACGGAATTCAATTCCTCAACCTAGTCTTCATATTTTGTAAATGATTTTGTAATCGTTCTTCTAACGTCAACACATGAGTCCAAACTTAAAGTTAGTGATCTTCTCTGTATTTCGTATCGATTAATTTATCAAAACTGACTGAAGCACAATGAAACAACAATAAAACAATAATGAAACAATAATGACTGAAGCACAATGAAACAATAATAAAACAATAATAAAACAATAATGACTGAAGCACAATGAAACAATAATAATAAGTATGCTTGAATTAACAGATGCCGAGCTGAAAATCGCATCACAAAATCGTCATACTCTATTTTACCTCGGCCGAGAAATAGATAATATTTTCGAATTTTAACGTGGGCAATAGTTTTTAGCGAAAACAATGCTGCCAAATTGTTTAGAGAGATTAGCGAAGTTTTACTTTCGTATTACAGTAAGAGGAGTGGTAAATCAAAATGGGATTGAATATGTAGCTGCTTCTTTCTACCCATGGCCAAGTTAAAATGAAACAATGGAGTGGACATTCCATTTAGCAAATTAAAATGCTCTAGACGAGAAATACTTTTATTAGTATCTCCTAATTAGAGAAATGGAAAGGCTTTCTTGGTGGTTTGAGACAGTTTCGGCCTCAGGTGGATTAATCAGTTCTAAATATAAAAGATACTTTTTCTATCTAATTCTCGAAGATAATTAACTTTTATACGCAATCAGTTTTGAGTGAAACTCTTTAGTTTTCATTTTTTGGAATTTAAGCTTTGCTGACAGACAGTACTGCTTTCTGAGGCGCAATACTATATCACTAAGTAAAAATTAATATGCTTCTGGCGAGTCTTCCAAGAAAGTGAAGTACAATTTTCATTAAATGATTTGAATCACTATAATGGACCTTAACTAAACATACAAAGGCTGCAGACAACTCAAAGCAGCATGGAGAGGTGCATGCTTGGTGTAACCAGGAGAGATAAGAAGAGAAACTCTTGGATCCAAAAAATGACAAGAGTGGAAGACATCGTGATCAGAGTTAATTCCCTGAAACGGCAATGGGCTGGATATACTGCCAGGAGGACAGACCATCGATGGACAGCCGAAATTTTAGATTGGATTCCAAGGGACAGGAAAAGACCCAGAAGAAGACCACATGAGGGATGGGTGGATGAAATTCGAAAGTATGCGGGAGTGACATGGAGGAGACTGGCACACAGACCGTTGTGGAGGAAACTTGGGGAGACGTTCGTCCAGCAGTGGATTGATAATGGTTGATGATGATGATGAATTAAACCACAATTTGAACAGTAAGACTACTAAAAGAATATATCTGACAGCTGCGGAGTATGATCCGGGAACTCGCTGACAAGAGTAAAGAAGTGGAATTAAAAATGAACTTTCCAAAGACAAAACTGTTGTACAAGGAAATGAAGATTTTGCGATTGATGGGGCAAAGCTCGAGGTAACTGTGACGTAGTACAGAGGTGAAAACATGTGTAAAGGCGACAAATCTGCAGAGATACATTCTGTCCGCGTAGCTCAGTTGGAAGAACGACTTACTCCGGAGTGAGGGGACCCGGTTTAGATGCACGGCGCCAACAAACTTGTACGTTACATAACCGATACCTGCATTTATCCTGGACAACAGATATTAAGCAGTGGTCACATTGATTAGGAAATTAATCGGCATATGAAACTTGGCTTGAGTGGTTTTGGAAGAAACAGTACAATTTTAAGGGCAATATATCATCATGTCTTAAAAGAAATGTGTTTAATCAATCCATCCTTCCAGTTCTTACCTATGGAGCGGCGACATGGAGCTTAACTAAAAAAGACATACAAAGCCTACAGACAGCTGAAAGAAGCATGAAGAGATGAATACTTAGTGTAACCAGGAAAGGTAAGAAGAGGAACACATGGATAAGGAAAATGACAAGAGTGGAAGATATCATGATCAGAGTAAAATCCCTGAAATTACAATGGGCTGGACATGTTGCCAAAAGAACAGACCACCGATGGACAGGCAGAATTTTAGACTGGATACCAAGGGACAGAAAAAGACCAGGAGAATACCACATGGGAGATGGATGGATGAAATTCAAAAACATGCCGTAGTAACATGGAGGAGAGTGACTGAAGACGGACATACAGATTATTTTCTATTGTTACTAGTTCATAGTGTGCGTTAATTCCCTTGCGTAGATGACAGTATTCGCAAATGGAGCCTGTATTACCTGAATTTTTCACTCGATAGGGGAACTTATTTTGAACCTCCCCGCTGGGAGATCAAGTTTATCAACATAGTGAATTCCTCCCTATTAGGAGATGAAGTTCATCAACATATTGAATTGCTCCCCTCAAGGAGATGCAGTCTTTTGCCGGCTGGAAATAATTAACTCGGGATTAGCAAGATGAGCTCATATCAGCTCGATGTAATATTTTCACTGTCTAAAACATCGTTCCAGCCAAACATAGCTGGAACGAACGATCCTGAGCATCAGAAATTGTTGCTTTCTTTTTAGTTTTGTTATTTAAAGTTGTCATTTAAGGGGATTGTTGACACTAATCCTTTGTGACTGACTTCCTGGTAAAAGAGCTATCACAATTGTAACTTGTATGTGCCCAAAAGAATGATGTTCTTGTCAGAGGGATGTATCCCATCGTGCCTTGGATCGTAGAGCAGAGAAGAAATGGCTAGAAAGGAGAGTTTATCACCAGTAAAAGGTTTATGGCTCGATGAAAGGGGAAAGGAACTGTTCCGCCTTAGTTTTTGTGAAACCGGACTGCTCTGTGAACACTCTTTTATTTGGGGAGCGAAAGAAAATTTGTGCATCATTTGGTCAGAGGTCCATCCATCGGCTACTTAAAGGGTTAATTAAAGGATCGTTTTTTTTTTTCTTTTTAAACACGATAGCAAACCGAACTGAGAACTCAGTCTTTGATTTACCATTTACTTTTATTTGAGAAAAATAAAACGCTCGTTTCTCTTGTACAAGAAGGCTCTGCTTCCCTGCTCTTTCAAAAGAAAGTGTAAATAAACGGTATCTTCACGATCCTTAGGGAAATCGGAAGAAGTGCTTCTCGAATTTAGACAACAGTAGGTTTCGTGCTGTGTCAAAACCTGCAATTATGAAACCCGCGACAAATGTGTGCCATAGCTAAACAAAATGCTGTTGCTACATTAACGAACAAGAAGCGATATTTTATTCATGTTTGTGGGTCGTTACTTGTATCAGAAGTTACGATTTACTTTCGTGAATTAAAATCACGTCCCTCTCCCTGGTTTTCACAAAACTCTTTTTTACTTAGAATGCATTCTGGAGGCATTTATTTGTTTTCTGTCAAAAGCAGAGCAGCGTGAAAAATTAAGACTGCTATGTTTGCCTTTGTTTTTCAAATAACACTCGAAATATTTTAAAAGAATATGATGGTTGTACTGAATAAACACAAGAATAATTTCAATTTATAACAAGGGTCACCGTCGATGCTTTAGAAAACACAAAAGGTGCCGCCCAGGTAGCCGAGTAGTACGAAGCGTTAGATATTTCATCCGTCCGTGTCGAATCCCATTTGAGATGGGCCTACACTCGAACCCCAATGAAGCGTGGATCACCCGAGACTGGATTGAGCTCGAATCCAGAATGAGGCATGGATCGCCCGGGATAAGCCTGAGCTCGAATCCCGAGTTTTACATGGATCACTGCGATTGGCCTGAGCGCTAATCCCGAGTGGTGGTGGCGCAGTGGTCTTAGGCGCTGGCCTATGATCATTCGTCCGTAAGGGGTCCGGGTTCGAATCCCGGTCAGGCATGGATGTTGTGTTTGTCTTACGGCACTGGCTCTCTCCCTTCCCTGGAACCAGTGACCCTAAATTAGGGACGGGCGACTGCTTATAGCCCATTGAGTTGCTCACGGTGGTCGTTAAACCTCCAATAAAAAAAACAAAACAAAAAAAAACATCGCGAGTGGAACATGGATAACCCGGAACTGGTATGAGCTCTAATCCTGGGTGAGAAATGGATAACCCGGAATTGGTCTGAACTTGAATCCTGGGAGAGGCATGGATCACTTGAGATAGGCCTGCATAACCCGGAAATGGCCTGAGCTGTAATTCAGGTTGAGACATGGATCACCTGACATTGGCCTGTGATCGAATCTCGAGATCGGCATGGATCACTCCTGATTGGCCTGAGCGCAAATCCCAAGTTGGGCATGGTTAACCCGGAATTGGCCAGAATTCGAATCGCGGGTGTCATATGAATCACCCGGAATTGGCTTGTGTTCGAATCCAGGGTGAGGCATGGAGCACCCGAGATTGTCCTGGATAACCCGGAAATGTCCTGAGCTCGAATCCAGGTTGTGGCATAGATCACCTGGCATTGGCCTGAGCTCAAATCCCGAGATTGGCATGGGTCACTCGTGATTGGCCTGCATGAAAATCCCGAGTTGGACTTGGATACTTCGGAATTGGCCAGAGCGTAAATCCCTAGTGGGGCATGGATAACCCGGAATTGGCCTGTGTTCGAATCCTGGGTGAGGCATGGATAACCCGGAATTGGCCTGTGTTCGAATCCTGGGTGAGGCATGGATCACCTGGGATTGGTGTGATCTCGAATTCCTAGTGAGGCATGGATCACTGGAGACTGGCCTGGATAACCCGGATAGAGCTTGAGCTTGAATCCAGGGTGAGATATGAATTACCTGAAAATGGCCTGATCTCGAATTCAGGGTCAGGAACGGATCGCCTTGGATTGACCTGAACTCGAATCCAGGTTGATGGATCATAAGGTTGGCCTGAACTCGAATCCCCGGTGGGGCATGAATGGTGATCTTGTCCTACAACACTGGCTTTCGCCTTCCCTAGAGCCAGAATCTCTAAATTAGAGAGGGGCGATTGCTTATGTTGCCCACCGAATTGCTCACGCTGGTCAGTAAATCCCCAAGCAAAAAAAAAAAAAAAAAAAAAAAAAAGGAGAAAGAAAGAAACAAACAAACAAAAGTTGTCACTTCAGGTGATCGTAAGTTTCGATTTTCAAAAAAGTTACTTAAAAATAATGTGTATTTTAAAACATTCGCATACCTTCAGTCGGTGGCTTTGCATCATGTTAAACAGTTGATTTGCTACCTGATAGCTAAAATAAAAATAATATATTCTTTGAAACTTACTGAAGAAAGGGCTGCTGCAGGGCCGCAAATGCTGAAAAGAGGGAGATCAGATTTCCTGTACTACATCAAACAGAAACAGAAAATTGCTCTCACGTGTTTTTTAGGCAAACATACTAAAACTTGACTTATTCGAAAGAGGAGTTCAAAAAGAAAAGTGCCGAAAGAGATGCTTGGAACCTGTAAAAAACAGACGACTATCTGAAAAGCAAGGCATTGAAAACGGGTAAGAACGGCATTTGGATTCATCTCCAGGTTAGTTCTATTAAGAAAGAAACGGAAAATTTTATATTTGCCCCACAACAGGAAATTTTACAAAGAAATTCTATAAAAAATTAAGGTGGAAGGCTTTTCTGGAAACAGCTGCAATCGACTTCATATAAGTAAATAAAAGATCAACTGACATTTCAGTAGTTTCTGCAGTAAAATTTAGCCAACAGACTGTAAACCATTCCATGACAGATTTCCATACATTTTCTCCTAGGCCCTGCGGTAGAGATATGCCTTTCACATGCTGAAAAACATGAGATCAAAAAGTGGATAAAATATTTGAACAATGCTCAACAGATTCAGTCAGATATACACTTGCAACGCAATACGCCAGACATAACCATGTGATTAGAAATAAATAACTGCAGCATTCGAAACTGTGGAATTGAGAACAAAGATGAGAACATCTAGAAGTTTAGGGACTGCTAAATTGAAACTAGAAGACTTTAGAACAGGAAAATCCTAACTGTGGTTCGTTTTGTGTTTCGAAACATAAGAAATATTCCAAAACGCAAAAAGACCATTCAACAGATTGGGGCACTGTTGAAGCAACAATTGCATATCTATTGCAAAGAGCTACGCTTCTTAAACCTGCCTGAATTTTAAGATATCTAGTCGATTCTTAGAACCTCCGCTAGGGTAAGTCGTCTTACGACTGCAAAAGATGCAACACTTCCGTTTTTAACTATAAACTTTATTGCTGTACAACACCACTACCATCAATGCTAATGTTATTAATAGCTTCTAGAGCAAGATAGCTCAAACAGAATGCAAGGAAAAACTCAATATAATTACTGCAGTGTTTCATACGTAATAAATGCGATTTACCATCTGTAAGGAATGTAAGGTGGGATCATAAAACTGCAAAATTGTGGAAAATTACAAGTTGAAACTTGTAATTTTCCACAATTTTGTAGTTTTATGATCCCACCTGATATAGCGATACAATGGATCATAAATTTTGCAGTTCTATGATCCATTGTATCTATATCGGATACACTTCTAACAAGCCACTGCGACAAATGCACTTCTAACGAGTCGCTATATCAAATGCACTTCTAAATAATCGCTATATCAAATGCACTTCTAAATAATCGCTATATCAAATGCACTTCTAACGAGTCGCTATATCAAATGCACTTCTAAATAATCGCTATATCAAATGCACTTCTAACGAGTCGCTATATCAAATGCACTTCTAACCAGTCGCTATGCAAAATGTGTTTATCAAAATGCTTCTCTGACTAACAAGTCGCTTTTACAAATGCACAGCCTTTCTACAATCACGTTGACGGTACACTAACCTTTCACCCACTGTCAGTGATGTCAAACTGAGAAAGCCCTTGGGAGACAATAATGTGTCGTTCAATCAAAAATGTTTAACCAGAAGAAACTTAATTGTTTTGTACAAACTTTGAAAATGATAATTAATTATTGTACTGTTAGATTTACGTGGTGCATTGGTATAAAAATCATAGAAATACGTTTCTGTTCTTCTCGTATTGTTTCGGTAATAAATTTTGCAAGTCAGATTAGAGCTTTTATTATGATGTTTAATAAAATACACGATCCTGTACACTAAATCCGAATACAACCTCGCTAATGTTTTATCCTTAAGGTCGGCAGTCTAATGATTTCTTGTTCATCAGCTTTCTTTCGTCCGATGCAAAGTCGGAAACAAGTTAACCAGTATAACCATATCTTGCTTGGGCGCCTCCATCGGGATCTTTCTTTCTTCCCATCGTAGGCTCTAATCTAAAACGTTAAACTTGATAAACTACTGGTATGCATTTCAACTGGATCAGAACAGCCATTATCTGCAGGATTTTCTTATCGTATTTAAAGGTATAGGAAACGTGTTTTAAAGATATGTATACAGAAGAAACTAAATATACGTAGAAACCAAAAACTCAAAAGGAAGGTTAAATTAGAGTTATGCGTCACAAGGTGATATATCAATACTCCTTTCTGTATTTCCAATAAATAAACTTTAAAATGTTAAATACTAGCTCTTATTCTTTTCACAACTATCCTGTTATATCAAACCGTACTTGCTTAATAGTCTTTTTTACATATACCCCGGTTTCGTAATTTCCCATCATTATTAAGTGAAAGAAATGGGTTAAATGCCCCGTGGTTTCATTCCACAATTTATAGTTGGAACACTATGTTGGTTTAAAGCCATCTTTCTAAGGAGAAAAATATCCGGTTCGGTACAAAACGGAACTTTCTTACTTAGAGTAGCAACTTTATCTTCATCTGGCTATCAAGCATCATTACCCTTTACATGGCCATCCTTTTCGTTGTCGCACATTTCCTTCGCAGTAGGAGCAACATATATTTTCAAACTTTGCCACTCCAAGTCATTTTTCATATATAAATTCAGTTTCTAACCCAACACCGATATATTTAGCGAAAGTATTATATTACATCCTATAGCACTTTCATTCCAGAGATGAAAGCTCGATCCTACATCATCTTGCTTACTTGCCTACTTGAGGGAAGAGCGAAAAAAATATTTTATAGTACGTAATAGGAGCAGTCACTTATCACCGTATTTTCAGACCTCCTGCATGCAAGAAATAACGCAGTTAGTATAATAGCACGGTAAATGGATGATACAGTGTGAGAAGATTCTGACTGGAGTCATGTTTCTGTTAAATCCGCCGTTAAGATTATAAATCAAGCATCAATACTTTTATTTTTGTACCAAGACATTAATTTTGGACTGCTATCCTGGGCTCATTAATTTAATAGATAGTTAGTATTGAAAATTACTTTTAATATCATCCTTGTGTTATAACCGTCTCTCTTTTAGTTAGTGTTCTTAGAAGCTCTAAGAATTGGTTCCCTTCCTAGTTTTCAGCGAGCCGTTAGTGAGCTAATCCCTGCTAAGCTTCTGTTCTTCGTAGAAAATGCCGTTGCTGGTCATTTCCCTGCGACATCTGTTTATGATCAAAATGATCAAATGTAGAGGATTTTAGGAAGGAAGTGTCTGACCCCAGGTCTTAAACAACCCCTAGAAATAGGAAGCTAGAATATTTGGGCTAGAGTGCCCGATAGGAAAGTGACGCGGAAGCGAAGTAGAAAGGGGGAGGAAGACGCCCTTATTTATTACTGGGGGCCAGTACCCGGGGTCCGACGGCTTAACGTGCCTTTCCGACGCACGGCGGATATTTAGTGGGTCGAGCGTTCGTGCCTGCCTGGCATCGAACCTGAGGTCTTTTCCGCGGCAGTCACGAGCGTTGCCCACTAGGACACCCGCGGCCTCGACAGCTGTTTATGATGTCCAGTTTGGAATTACTTTACTGCTGTGGAACCGGTTTTTACAGCCTTGTTTGGATTTGTCAGGATTCACATCTGTTTTCAGTCGGATGTGCAAAGAGTTCCCGATTAAAGCACACGTTCAAAGTAAGTTGCTAATGAAGGATTGATAATGAGAGGAGTAAAGGTTATACGGAGCTGAGTTGATTGTAGCATGAGCAGACAAGCAAAGTGGATTTGTGGTCAAGCCCAAGAATTTTCTAATAGAAGGGCGAAAAGCAGAAAATTTTAATTTGATTTGGCATTTGAAGGTGGTTGGAAGTAGATTTGTTGATTCTCCGCACAAAGGAAAGTTTTTTGGCTCCTCGAAAAGAAGACAAGATTTCTTTGAGGCCGGGATAGAACAACGAGGCAGAAGTTAAGTTGGAAACGGGGACGTGCTAGCGAGGCAAATGGTAGACGAAACGGAAACAGATCGATCTGTGAACAGTAAGAAGTGTAATATAAAATCAGGAGAAATAAATACGTGACATTCCCACATATACTGCATTCTATAAAGAGTAAGTACCATTGCAGAAGGGCCAGTTCTCAGTTAGTAATTCATTATTTTTATCATCAGGCAGATATATAGGTTTACGCTTGAAACTCTTAAATGCTTTATAAGCGACACTGAAAAAACCAAGCGAGCAGCCCTATATAACATTACTTTGAAATTCAGCTTGGTGCTTCTGATATTTAATTGCTACCAGGAACAACGTGGATTAAAATCCCTGCCGAATCTGAAGTAAAGAGAGGGAATTGCGTGCCTAGCATGTTGGGCGTAGTCATTAATACGAAATACCATGTAATTATCGCATAAAG
The DNA here is from genome assembly GCA_039090855.1 of Macrothele yani. NCBI lineage: Eukaryota > Metazoa > Arthropoda > Arachnida > Araneae > Macrothelidae > Macrothele > Macrothele yani. Next base: position 91,895,872 of record CM077026.1, read on the forward strand.
GACAACTAATTGACTTTGATTCGAACTTTCGCCTAAAATATAAAGCGATAAGTTGAAATAAATGTCATAACAAGGAGAATAAACCGTTCATTAGAGTGACACTGGCAGGTTCAAAACGTCAAAAGAATATGAGGAGTGTTGTTCATAATTAGTCATTAATAAGTCTTAAGTTAAAATTCTTCTTGTACGTACCAATGTAAAGTTACCAGACCATGGTTACCATTGCAAATTTTTTTGTTCCATAATGTAAAGGTTCTTCTAATATACAGATTCAGGTATTGTTAAATATATTCTTTCGTTCTGTCGGAAGATTTCTTCAATGCTGTCTAACACAATCGCTGCCACCAAACCGAAATTAACTGGATGTTATGCATTTTTGTTGGAAATACAGATTCTCAGTGCTAGAACGCCGATCGTCAAAAACGTTTTTGAGGCGCTCTTTGTGGATTACGTCATCACCCCGTGGCAAGCGCAACTGCCCTTCATCCATCCAAAGGTGAAATGCACCATGGACCGTCACATCCGAGACTCTTCCCCTCTCTTTCTCTCCCTCTCTTTCTCTCCCTCTCTATCTCCTTCTCTTTCTTTCTCTCCTTCTCTCTCTCTCTCTCTCTCCCTCCCTCCCTCCCTCCCTCTATCGCTACGGAAGGAAATTTTTTATCATTACGTCCCTGTGTGCTCTTGTTGGTGATGTGTGTTTGTGTTACTAGTGATGTCGTCGGTGGGTTTTCTTTATTAACCCTCAGGGTAGCAAGCACGCATATATTTGTTCGGAGGTTTCTGTAATCAAAGTGGCGACGACTCAATAATACGTTCATCTAAAACCTGTTCAAATGCCGCAAGAACGCAATATCGCGTTGAAAAAATATTCAGACTGATAGGTGAGAACGCATATTTGCGTATCTTTACGACGACGAATACTACAGAACAGGATGTCTTCTGTTACAAGTATGAAAATATTTCGCATTGCCTCTTCCAAAAAACCAGAACTTATTTGATGGCATATGGGCTGTTTGAAAATACAACACACATAAAAATTGGAAAGGGAATGAGACAAGGTGACACCATATCTCCGAAGCTCATTAATGGCACATTGGAAAATGTCTTTCAATCACTGAACTGGGAAAACAAAGGGATAAACATTAATGGAGATTATCTAACCCACCTTCGTTTTGCTGATGACGTAGTCATTTTTGCAACTACCCGATCAGAGAAAATCTGGAGATAACAGACACGCACGTTTATCTTGGACAGCAGATATCAAGTGAGGATCACATTGATGAAGAAATTAATCGGCGTACAAAACTTTCCTGGAGAGCTTTTGGAAGAAACAGCATAATTTTCAAGAGCAATATGCCATTATGTCTTAAGAGAAAAGTGTTTAATCAATGCATCCTTCCATTATTTACGTATGGTGCAGAGCGTGAACCTTGACAAAAAGAGACATACAAAGGCTGCAGACAACTCAAAGCAGCATGGAGAGGTGCATGCTTGGTGTAACCAGGAGAGATAAGAAGAGGAACTCGTGGATCCGAAAAATGACAAGAGTGAAAGACATCATGATCAGAGTAAAATCCCTGAAATGGCAATGGGCTGGACATACTGCCAGAAGGACAGACCATCGATGGACAGCCGAAATTTTAGATTGGATTCCAAGGGACAGGAAAAGACCCAGAAGAAGACCACATGGGAGATGGGTGGATGAAATTCGAAAGTATGCGGGAGGGACATGGAGGAGACTGGCACAAGACAGACCGTTGTGGAGGAAACTTGGGGAGACCTTCGTCCAGCAGTGGATTGATAATGGTTGACAATTATGATGATGATGATGATGATATAAAAAATGTGGTTTAGACTACATCCTGGTGACTGAACGTGAACTCGGGCAGCGCGGTGAATGAGCTGCTGGAGTTTATGTATGAGTTCACAACGCATCATGTATACACCCCCTGCTGATATTATTCTGGGCATCCTTCTTTAGGATGTGTGGAAGGCATACTTTGTAAACCATCTATTAGGATGGGCTACGTCGCACCCGGGTATCACAGCCCCTGATATGTTTGGACGCTCCACTCTTTTCGCCCCCTGGTCGACTGATACGTTGGTCCGGGGGGGGGCAAGTATCATTTAAGCTGATTTTTGGCTTTCAGGGACCCTACATTCTTAAGCTTCCCAGCGCATCGCTTTCCCACCCTGTCCGCAACCATCCAGGCATGGCTCGCAGAATACTCATCTGAGTTTGGAACCATGTAGTGGGCCACAAGGTCTCCAGATTTAAACCCTGTTGAAGCTCTCTGGGATTCGGTGGTGCGGAATATCAGATCTATGTATCCTGGTGCGACATCTTCGTCGGAGTTGTGAACAATGCTGAAAAAGACATGGCTGGCATTACCTCTGGAAACTGTCCGGCATCTGAGGAAGTCGATTCCTTGGTTTGTGTACAGGATGTTATCTGAGCAAGAGGAAGGCCGACTCGCTATTGTGTATGTGTCTGTAATTTTTTGTCCATTAAGTGTATTTGCCAAACGATAAACGCAAAACTAATCACCCCCTTTTTTCGGTAAAGGACCATGCGAATAACAGAAATATCCAGTGGAGAAAGTGTCTTTTTTACACTTTCCAACCGTAGGTTGAAGAAGCGTATATGCTCCATCTTTGTCCGTACGTCCGTCCGCTCGATAACTGGCGTAAAAATAGATCGATTTCGATGAAATTTTAGTATGTGGTAGGGGACCACCTGGGGACGAACCTTATTGAAAGTGGGACAAATGGGGTTAAAGGTCACGACGTAGGAGCGGGATCCTCCCATTGCCCTTATGCGTCATAACTTGCCTAAATATGGTTCGATTTCGATTAAATTTTAGTATGTGGTAGGAGACCATCTGGGGACAAACCCTATTGAAAATTGGCAAAATGGGGGTCAAAGGTCTGGACATAGGAGCGGAATCACTTCCATCGCCATTATGAGTCATAACTTACGTAAAAATGTTTCGATTTGGATGAAATGTTGGTATGTTGTAGGGACCTTCCTGGAAACGAATCCTATTAAAAATGGGCGAAATTGGGTGAAAGTTTAGGACACAGGAGCGGGATCCATTCCATATCGCTTATGCATCATAACTTACGTAAAATATCTTCGATTGCGACAAAACTTTATCGTGTTATTTTTTCGGAGACATACTGAACCAGTTCTGTTGAATATCATCCAAATGGATCAAAGGTCAGGGCACAGGGGTGAGATTTATTCCACAGCCATTTATCTCATAACTTGAGAAGGAAAGCGTATCATAATCAATGCATTGCATGATTTTACTTACTTGTTATATTTCAAAACAATATTGATCACATACTACCTTACAGGTTTTCGTTCATATGTTTCTTAAAGAGCACTTTTGGTTGTGTCAGAAGATATAAAATCCTTACAATCATGAAGCATACGTTTTCGTTAGGTATAACATACATTAGAGGTAATTAGAATCAATTTCATCTTAGATATATTAGTGTAGGGCTTTTTTTTATTACTTCCTTGTCTTTGTATCCAGCATAGCAGATACGTAAGATGCATTATTCTGTTGAGCGAAAAATCTCCAGAGAAATCCAGTAAAATATGTCCCTTCAAGATGACATCTAACGATGGCGGCACACATCGTCTCAAATCCTTCCACTGTCAGTTAAACCTTTCTTTCATTCAATGTTGGAAATATAATAATACTTCAACCAGTTGAACAGATCCCCAATTGATTTCCAAGAATCCAAAAAGTCTGAGATAGCGAAATTCCTGTCTCACTTTAAGATACTTTTGCAACAATATAGAAACTACTAGCTTCCCCCAGAATTATTTCTTTATTTCTCTATTCATTGCAATGAACGGGAGAGAAGAATATCGAAATCACGAAAAAACACGAAATCTAGACATCATCGGAAAATGCCTGATTTTTTTTCTATGCATGATCAACCGCCATACTGCCTTGGTCCTTGAGAAATTGGATATCGAGGTTATAATACTTTGCTGCTAGCTATTGTATGTTCTCTCGCTTACTTATATGCATTACTAATGTAAGTTTTTTTTTTTGAGATGTGTCTTCTAGTTTCTGCGAAATTTTTACTGATTCAATATGTACATGAATTTTTCCATAGGGACTGAAAAACTGTAAAGACATGAATCATATATCCGATAAACAAAAAGGCAATGGAGAGTTGCTTCGATGAAAATACATATTCGTGTTTGTGCATACATTTCAATGTTTACTGCTAGTTTTGCTATGCATTAGTTTAAACCCAATCTCTTTTTGTCGCGCAACTGATTTAAGTAGGTACGATAGTACACAGTGTAACTCGCTGTATTCATTAAGGTTCGTGACAAAACTAGATTATCTGAGACAAAACCACATTTAGGTACAAGTTCCGTGAGAAAATGTATTTTTTATACAAGTTTCGTGACAGATATGGAGTATGAGACAAAATCGTTTTAGATGCCGGTTTCGTGAAAAAACTAGAGTATCTCAGAAAAAAACCTCTTTTACCTTTTTAGATTCTCGACAAAACTGGAGTATCTGAGACAAAACCTCTTGTACAATTTAAATGAAAGTTTCGTGACAAAACTGGAGTATCTCTAAGAAAGCTTCTTTTGATACAAGTTTCGTGACAAAATTGGGGATTCTGAGACAAAACTTGTTTTAGATATAAGTTTCGTGACAAAATTGGAGTATCTTAGTCAAAACGTCTTTTAGATACAAAAAAATAAAATAAAATTATAAGCGAGTCACTAGAAATCAAAACTTCTTGGAAAACGATATTCCAATGACATTTTTAATTAAGCATAGGCATTTTTTTATGATGTTTAGGAAAGTATCATAACGTAAGGTAATGAGATCACTGAAAGAGAAGAATGTAACATGTTTTTGTTTCGTACTTTAACGCCCACTATGAGCAAATCTCTGGGTTACAAACTGTCTCAGTACCTAATATTTGGGCCAGTGGTTGCAGGGAAATCTAAGAGCCAGCGCGATTAGACAAGCACATTATCCATGCCACATCCGGGACCCGTACCCAGGCCCATATCGGACGAATGGCCAGAAGTCAGCGCATCAAACCAGTTTGGCACCTGGGCAGCGAAGACTAATTTACGTATTACTTTATTTATAGCTTTAATCTCTTCATCGATAATCTGTACAAGAGAACAATGTATAGTATTGTATTAAAATTTAATAATATTACTGTTGTCATTCCCTCACAAAGCGATTTATATTTGGAATTACTTGAGATTTTCTTTTTTGTTTGATTCGGGGTTTAGCGTCCACCGTGAGCAACTCAGTGAGCTACAAGCAGTCGCCCGTCCCTAATTTAGGGTCACTGGTTCCAGGGAAGGGAGAGAGACAGCAGTACCACAGGGCAAACACAACATCCATGCCTTACCAAGATTCTAAATCGGATCCATCGCGAACGAATGGTAATAAGCCAGCGCTTAGACCACTGCACCACAGGAGTCTTATTTGAGATTCTGCGACAGAGATAAGATTACGCCTCGTTCATCCCAAAAGAGTCAACAGAACCTTCCCTGACAGAATAAAATTGTTAGTGGAGATGATTGTGGCTGCGTGCGGACCTTCTTCGGTTTTGGGGAGAAGGGATGGTCCCGTTCCTTGCTCGCTATCTTGATTCATGGCTGAAGATAGTCATCCCAGGTATCATCTCCACTAACAATTCTCTGTAGGAAGCCATCATCGTCTGCTTCAAAGTTCCGCAAAAGCTCTTGACAGGCATCAACACGTCGTTGTTTCAATTCTGGAGTCAGCTGGCGTGGCACCCACTCTGTAGACACTTTGTTGAACTGGAGCACATCATGCATGATGTGGTGCGCTGAACCATGACTGCTGTTTAAAAGTGCGGCAGTTTCATCCACCGTCACTCTGCGATTTCTCATCACAATACCTTAAACTGCTGTTATAGGGTCTGCTGTCACTACTCTGTATGCCTGACCCGGTTGAGGAAAATCTGTCACAGACCTTTCGCCGTTTCGGAACTCCCTATTTGATTCTTACACTTACTGGAGTAACAGATATGCATCACCATACTGTAACTTCATTCGACGATGAATTTCATTAGGTTTCACGCCTTCACTACTCAAAAAACGGATGACTGAACGTTGCTCCTCTTTGGTACATGCCTCAAGTGGGGCGGCCGTCTTTACACTGCTACTGTGACGTCACTAAGCTTGTCTGCACCGTGTAAGAAAATCTTTAAGTCATTGGTAACAATACTGCCAAGTTACAGGACAATAGATCTGTATTTTTATCACCCTTTTAAGGTTTTCATTTGACTCATGTGATATTTTGTTTAAAATTAAATTTAATTAGACGTAGATTATCACTCCATGTTTTGCGCTCTCCATTGAAAATGTCGAAAATTCTGTTTTGATTGAAAGTTATGTGGTGGTGATTTTTCATTACGTTGTTATCAAAACATTCTGGAGAATAACAGCAGTTTTCGAATTCGTTGACAGATTAACGAATTTGGTGAAAGCATGGAGAAAGATTCTGGTTTCGTGTAATAGCAATTATTTCTGCTTTACATTCTGTTTCTCCTAAGCATTTTAATCTTACTGCTGTCGCCACATGTTTATCCGTTTATACAGATATCACGTGAGGACAGCATTCTTCCAGCCACGTTGTCATATTCCCCAAATTGATAAGATTTTCGTCAGTGTCGAGCAACAAATGCAATCTGATTTGACATTGTTTTTCATCTATTTCAACAAATTATTAAAACATATTCACACATTAACTGCTTAAGTTATTGAAAACGTGGCAAGTTAATAAAAGGAAATCGTAAGAACATAGATTTTATTATCCGTTCGAGTAAAGATGTTTGTCTTTTAAAATTAAATACAGTAAGGCTTTTGTCAAAAATTCATGATCAGAAAAATATTAGCTTCCGTTACTTTTTCCAGAGCATATAACTTTCCTTTGATCATTTTAAAGCGCAAATTCTAAACCGTGTGATCCAACCATTCGTATAGGTCAAGCATCAGATTTAAATATTTATCGGACGAAGTTTTGGGTTTCTTTCACACATCACGAATGCTTTGTTTTCGTTAGCATAGCTCGTGTTATCTTTTTGGTTCTTGAAAAGTATCTCCGGTCTGAATTGTAAGTAAAATATTTCACAGTTTACTTTTTTCCTTATCCAAAATACAAGTTAAGGAAATAATAGGGGGAGAAATACTTTTGCTGGCTGTTCTTTAAATCAAACACGAAAATGTTGAGATACTTTGCCGTGATCTTTAACGCGATGAAAAATATTTTGGTTCTAGAAATTTGCTGCATGACTTATGGATGAGGAGTTAACATTCCGCGATGCTTTTAGTTTCCTTCGGGAAACTTTTGCTTGAAATTTCCAAACTTAAAGCATAATTTTTTTTCCCTTCAAGAGAAATGTAAAGGTTTAGTCACCTTCTCGCCATGAATTTTCATTAAAACTGCGATGCTGAAAAAGAAATAAAGAAATACTTGTACTCTGGAAAAGCAAAATTTACCGAAACAAAAATTATTTTCACACAAAGGAGTACCTACCTATTCACTAAATTTGTTTTCGCATTTGCATAACTTAACCTCTACCATTGCAAATCCAGCATTGCAAATCCAAGATCTCATTCATATTAACTAAACTAAAGTTACTCTTTTTCCAGAAACTTTGCGTGTTCTGTAGAACCTCGATTGTACGGTCCTCAATTATATGTTTTCCACCTTTATACGTAATTCTGCGTTAGTCCCAATAATTTACCGTAGTTGTTTTTTATTGCGTTTTTAACTCAGTATACGTAATTCACTGTATATGCTTTTGGCTATTATACAATATTGTTTGTGAAAATTGCAACACAAGAAAAAATCGGGCTATTCAAGTGAAATTCATACCACAGATTGCTCACATTGCAGGAAATACCTGATTACATTTGTACAGCTGTGCAAGATTTTTTCCCCTTCAAACCTCAGTGTCGTGTGAAGCCAGCTCCAGCAAAAATAACGGCCTCTACATTGCGTGGCAATGAATGGAAGAGGTTTTTGATGTCTTCCTGGGGAATAGCCTGCCAAGCCGCTCATATGTGAGACTAGAGCTCATTTGTGTTGACTGGCGGAGGCGCTTGGCGGGCAAGTTGACTTGCATGGGAGAAGTCTTGAACATTCCGTGCCACATGTGGCCGAGCATTGTCCTGCTGAAATATAGCGCCAGGACAGCTCAGAAGGAAGGGTATCACCTCTGCCTCTAAAACACCCCTCATATACACTGGCTGTTGAGGGATCCCTCAATTCGTACGAGGGTTGTACCGAAATTAATGCAAAAGTGGGCATAACGTTTTTATTAACTGACAGATGTCGGTCATATTGTACATTTTGGAGGAGTAACTCTTTCTCTATACAGAAGTACTACTCAGCATAGTCCCCATTGCAAGCGATATATTATTTGCGCCATCGTTGAACCCAACTCTCAAATCCTCTTTGAAAAAATTCAGGTGAGGACTGTTGTACCCACTTCCTCACAGCAACTTTCACTTCGTCTGTGTCTTCAAATCGTTGCCCCCGGAGACTGTCCTTTATTGGACCGAACAGGCGGAAATTGGAGGGCGCCAGATCTGGACTGTAGAGTGGATGTGGAACCACCGACCAGCCTAATATTCTGATCTGTTGCCAAAGATGTGTGTGGTATCGCATCGTCATGGTGAATGTGGATGCGTTTTCAGATTCTTGTTCAATCTCTTCCTCCTTATGGCTTCTCTAAGCTTCTTGAGTGTCTTAAGACGAAGTAAATTTCTCCATCATTTTTATGCCAGGAGCTGGATTCGAACTCACAACTCTTGGCTCCTGAGCTCCGAGTGTTATCCACTATACTACACTGGCAAGTGCTCTTACTGCTATCTGCTTTTATCTCATGTGCGTCCTGCGGGGAAGGCACGTCACAGAAGTGCTCTCTTTAAGCTTTTCATTTATAATAAATGGGAATGTCTTCCAAATTAATTTAAGCCACCCCGGTGGCGCAGTGGCCTAAGGCGCTGGTCTCTGATCATTCGTCCGTAAGGGGTCCGGGTTCGAATCCCGGTCAGGCATGGATGTTGTGTTTGTCTTACGGCACTGGCTCTCTCCCTTCCCTGGAACCAGTGACCCTAAATTAGGGACGGGCGACTGCTTATAGCCCACTGAGTTGCTCACGGTGGTCGTTAAACCTCCAATAAAAAAAAATTATTTAAAACTCTCTTTATGCAACGCATTTTCAGGTGTAGAGAAGGGAGTATCACTTTTGTGTGATCCACCAATGGTTCATGTAATGTGTTTTTAGAACCACGCAGTAAATGCGCATTGTATTGTAGTGTCAGAAAAGCATTGAACTTACTTTCGTTCATGATTCCTGTATCATGAAAATTGTGTTCCTGGTGATAAAATTATTTTAATTTGAGTTGAGAACCAAAGAGTTTAATCACTTTCTTCCGGTACGTTAAGATCTTGAACAAGATCATTAAGTTCGGGCTGTGTAAACAGATGTGGAGTGATGTTACTGATCTCAGACAGTAGACTTTCAGTTCTTCTGTTTACTGTTCTCTGTTGTTACATTCTCTAGTCCAGCTGGTGAACAAGATCGTCATGAGTAAACAGCAAACTCGGCGTCATATGTGAACATTTTCAGACAATTTGTGGACCCACTAACCAACATCGATTTACTTTCAGCAAGATGGAGCGACATGTCATACGTCTCGTGTGAGCATGCGTGAAATTTTCTCTTTCTCCGGTGACCAAGTGATCTCAAAAGAATATGGCCGCCTCGTTCACCCGTTTTGCCTCCTCTCGATTTTTTCTGGAAGTGTCCGTATCGCACGTAGAAAAGCAACATCAGTTTAGCAATCTGGACTATTGATGAGGAGATGCTGCGGGGAAACTTTGATAATACGCAGCGTCGCGTTCGAGTGTGTTTGATATCGGTGGAGGACATTTCCAGCATATACTGTGAATGGTGCTATATTCCCATGTAATAAGGTACGTTGTAATCCACATGTCGTGTTTCTAAGTAGAGTGTGTTTCAAAATATGACTGATTCTTTGGGGGGGGGACACCCTGTGGAGGTTTACCACGCTAATTTGGACAGCGATTATTTTGTTTATTGAGATATCCGTCTAAATGAAAATGTGCCTCATCTGAAAACCAAATGTTTAGCATAACATCGGTTCTTCTTCCATAAGTTTAGCGAATGCTGTGGAAAAACAGCGACGTCTCTCTTTAGCCATTGGGTGAGTGGTTGGCTAAGCTAAGCTTTGTAAGGGCACGCTGACGGATCGCTTCGGTAGATTTTCCTTACAATACTGTATGACATGCTCTTCAGTTGCGTGAGTTTCAGCAAACTCTTCTTTTGACTTTGCAGCAAAATTTCCCGAGCTTTCTCCACTTTTTCCGGGTTTCTGAATGATGGTCGCTCACTATGTCCTTTCCTTGCATTCAGAACGCTATCAATCTTCTCAAACTTATCAACCAATGTCAGCACTGTCTTCTTATTGGGTCATTGCATCCATTGGAACATTGACGGTATTTCCTTTGGGTAGTAACAACAGAATTGCCACTGGAGTAATACTGCTTCACAATAAATGCCTTCTGTTGAGTGCTGCATGCTTCCATCGTAACTGAATCTCCAAACCTTCTTCTATCACAGGGGTATCACAAAATTCCCAGGCCCCCAACCGACGTCCCTACAAAGAAAACAAATGGTGTCATGAATAAAAAATCACCCTGTATATGCATCGTGTGAATACAGCCAGCCTGTTCTCGATTGTTTTAAACAGTAGGACTGTCATATCGTAAGACTATCATATCATAAATATACATCATATCATAAATATAATATATCATATCATATATAAATATATATATATATATATATATATATATATATATATATATATATATATATGGACATGGAGATATCCAAATGGGACGACAAGTGAAATTGATTTTATTATGTGTAACAAAAAATTCGTCATAGAAGACTGCAGTGTTCTAAACAAGTTCAACACAGGCAGTGACCATAGATTGGTGAGATGTAAGATGCACCTCAACACTAAACTCGAACGTAGCAAGCTCATAAGACAAACAAAATGTATTGACATAACCAACCTTAAAAAACACCACAATACCTTCAAATTGGAACTGAAGAACAGATTCTCTGCTTTAGAAGGCCTAACATCGGAAGAAGTGGATATTTCTGAATTTAACAGAAAAGTAACCAAAGCTCTTATGGAAACAGCAACAAAATTAGCTGGGTCTAAGAACAACTTGCATGGGAACAAATTATCAGGAAAAACCAAAATGTTGATGCAAAAAAGAAGAGTGATGAGAACAACTAAAGAAGATGTGACTTCCAAAGTGGAATATATAGAGCTATGCAAGACAGTACGAAAAAGTATCACTGAAGACGTAAGGAAATTCAACTGTGAACTAGTAAGGAAAGCAATTGAAAACAACCAAAGCCTAAAGATAGCAAAGGGACATCTCAGTAAGGGGAAAAAACAGATTATGGCACTAAGAAAAGAAGATGGTTCTGTAACAAGAAATAGAGACGAAATTTTGACAAGAGTGAAAGATTTCTACTCCAAATTATATGAAAGGGATGATACATGTACTCCAGATATCATGAAAGGTACCAGAGTTCTTCCAGTCCTTCCAGCAGAAGTTGCACATGCAATCAAGAACATGAAGCGGGGAAAAGCTCCAGGAGAAGATGCAATTACTGTAGACATCATAAAAGAAACAAGTGGAGAAATCGAAACAGTACTCGCCCAATTTTCACTCGATGCCTTAATGAAGGGAAAATTCCTGAGGATTGGAACAACGCTACAATGATCTTGCTACATAAAAAAGGTGATATTGAGGATCTCAGGAACTACAGACCTATTAGCCTCCTATCAGTGGTTTATAAAATCTTCACTAAAGTTCTTTCACATCGCTTGAAGGTGACACTGGACATGGCTCAACCGAGAGAACAAGCTGGATTCAGGAGTGGCTACAGCACAATATATCATATCCACGTACTGAGAGAACTAATTGAAAGAGCGAGGGAATATGAGCTTCCATTGTGCATGGCTTTTATCGATTATGAAAAAGCCTTTGATTTGGTGAAACCATCAGCAGTTGCAATGGCTCTGAAATCCTGCGGTATTGAAGATGCATACATTAATATTATTAATAACATCTATGAAAATGCAAGTGCAAAGATTCGGCTGTTTGAAAATACAACACACATAAAAATTGGAAAAGGAGTGAGACAAGGTGACACCTTATCTCCGAAGCTCTTAAATGCCACATTGGAAAATGTCTTTGAATCACTGAACTGGGAAAACAAAGGGATAAAGATTAATGGAGATTATCTAACCCACCTTCGTTTTGCTGATGACATAGTCATTTTTGCAACTACCCCATCAGAGCTGCAGAGTATGATACAGGACCTTGCTGACAAGAGTAAAGAAGTGGGATTAAAAATGAACTTTCAGAAGACAAAAGTGATGACAATGCTTTTACAAGAAATGAAGATTTATCGATTGATGGAGAAAAGCTGGAGATAACAGACACGTACGTTTATCTTGGACAGCAGATATCAAGTGAGGGTCACATTGGTGAAGAAATTAATCGGCGTACAAAACTTGCCTGGAGAGCTTTTGGAAGAAACAGCATAATTTTCAAGAGCAATATACCATTATGTCTTAAAAGAAAAGTGTTTGATCAATGCATCCTTCCAGTGCTTACGTATGGTGCAGAGACGTGGACCTTAGCTAAAAGAGACATACAAAGGCTGCAGACAACTCAAAGAAGCATGGAGAGGTGCATGCTTGGTGCAACCAGGAGAGATAAGAAGAGGAACTCGTGGATCCGAAATATGACAAGAGTGGAAGACATCATGATCAGAGTTAAATCCCTGAAATGGCAATGAGCGGGACAGACTGCTAGAAGAACAGACCATCGATGGACAGCCGAAATTTTAGATTGGATTCCAAGGGACAGGAAAAGACCCAGAAGAAGACCACATGGAAGATGGGTGGATGAAATTCGAAAGTATGCGGGAGTGACATGGAGGAGACTGGCACAAGACAGACCGTTGTGGAGGAAACTTGGGGAGACCTTCGTCCAGCAGTGGATTGATAATGGTTGACAATGATGATGATGATGATATATATATATATCATATCATAAATATATATATGTATATATATATATCTCATATCATAAATATATCATCATCATTGTCAATATATATATATATATATATATATATATATATATATATATATATCATAAATATATATATATATATATATATATATATCTCATATCATAAATATATCATCATCATCATTGTCAACCATTATCAATCCACTGCTGGACGAAGGTCTCCCCAAGTTTCCTCCACAACGGTCTGTCTTGTGCCAGTCTCCTCCATGTCACTCCCGCATACTTTCGAATTTCATCCACCCATCTTCCATGTGGTCTTCTTCTGGGTCTTTTCCTGTCCCTTGGAATCCAATCTAAAATTTCGGCTGTCCATCGATGGTCTGTCCTTCTGGCAGTATGTCCAGCCCATTGCCATTTCAGGGATTTAACTCTGATCATGATGTCTTCCACTCTCGTCATTTTTCGGATCCACGAGTTCCTCTTCTTATCTCTCCTGGTTACACCAAGTATGCACCTCTCCATGTCTGCTGCCTTTGTATGTCTCTTTTAGTTAAGGCCCACGTCTCTGCACCATACGTAAGCACTGGAAGGATGCATTGATCAAACACTTTTCTTTTAAGACATAATGGCGCATTGCTCTTGAAAATTATGCTGCTTCTTCCAAAAGCTCTCCAGGTAAGTTTTGTACGCCGATTAATTTCTTCATCAATGTGACCCTCACTTGATATCTGCTGTCCAAGATAAACGTACGTGTCTGTTATCTCCAGCTTTTCTCCATCAGTCGATAAATCTTCATTTCTTGTAAAAGCATTGAACATCACTTTTGTCTTCTGAAAGTTAACTTTTAATCCCACTTCTTTACTCTTGTCAGCAAGTTCCTGGATCATATTCTGCACCTCTGATGGGGTAGTTGCAAAAATGGGTATGCCGTCAGCACAACGAAGGTGGGTTAGATAATCTCCATCAATCTTTATTCCTTTGTTTTTCCGGTTCAGTGATTGAAAGACATTTTCCAATGTGGCATTAAAGAGCTTCGGAGATATGGTGTCACCTTGTATATATCATATCATAAATATTATATATGATATCATATAATCATCATCATCATCATCATCATTGTCAACCATTATCAATCCACTGCTGGACGAAGGTCTCCCCAAGTTTCCTCCACAACGGTCTGTCTTGTGCCAGTCTCCTCCATGTCACCCCTGCATACTTTCGAATTTCATCCACCCATCTCCCATGTGGTCTTCTTCTGGGTCTTTTCCTGTCCCTTGGAATCCAATCTAAAATTTCGGCTGTCCATCGATGATCTGTCCTTCTGGCAGTATGTCCAGCCCATTGCCATTTCAGGGATTTAACTCTGATCATGATGTCTTCCACTCTTGTCATTTTTCGGATCCACGAGTTCCTCTTCTTATCTCTCCTGGTTACACCAAGTATGCACCTTTCCATGCTTCTTTGAGTTGTCTGCAGCCTTTGTATGTCTCTTTTAGTTAAGGTCCACGTCTCTGCACCATACGTAAGCACTGGAAGGATGCATTGATCAAACACTTTTCTTTTAAGACATAATGGCATATTGTTCTTGAAAATTATGCTGTTTCTTCCAAAAGCTCTCCAGGCAAGTTTTGTACGCCGATTAATTTCTTCATCAATGTGACCCTCACTTGATATCAGCTGTCCAAGATAAACGTACGTGTCTGTTATCTCCAGCTTTTCTCCATCAATCGATAAATCTTTATTTCTTGTAAAAGCATTGAACATCACTTTTGTCTTCTGAAAGTTCATTTTTAATCCCACTTCTTTACTCTTGTCAGCAAGTTCCTGGATCATACTCTGCAGCTCTGAGGGGGTAGTTGCAAAAATGACTACGTCATCAGCAAAACGAAGGTGGGTTAGATAATCTCCATTAATCTTTATCCCCTTGTTTTCCCAGCTCAGCGACTGAAAAACACCCTCCAATGTGGCATTAAAGAGCTTCGGAGATATGGTGTCACCTTGTCTCACTCCCTTTCCAATTTTTATGTGTGTTGTATTTTCAAACAGCCGAATCTTTGCACTTGCATTTTCATAGATGTTATTAATAATATTAATGTATGCATCTTCATAACCGCAGGTTTTCAGAGCCATTGTAACTGCTGATAGTTTCACCGAATCATATATATATATATATATATATATATATATATATATATATATATATATATATATATATATATATGGGATGCAAGGTCAGGTGATGCGTAACATCACAGCCTCTCCTTGACAAATGTCAACCCCGCCTTCTCGTGGTGCATCCTGTTCCCACTAAAGGGGCTCTGACGACCGCCCATAGCGGTATAACTATACCATCGGGATCAGAGGAAATTCTATCCCACACTCACCAACCCGCTTGGCCAGCGTGGTGAGTTATGGCCAAACCCCTCCAAAATGATTCCACAACTTAAATCTTGGCCCTCAGTCTCCGGCAGCTGGAATGTACCTGGCCAAGGCAGCGGCCAGTGCGACATGAAGGCAGAGGGTGCTAAGAATCCCCGGAGGACCGGACTAGGCTGCCATCTGATGCTGACCTTGGCTACTTACAATGGACGCTCCCTATCTTCTGATTCAAGGCTTCTTGAATTGGAAGAGGAACTACAAAGGATCAAGTGGGACATCGTGGGGCTAAGTGAGGTAAGGAGAAAAGGAGAAGATCTCATCGAACTGAAAAGTGGACATCTCTTCTACTATCGTGGGACAGATACTGGCAGAACTAGTGGTGTTGGATTTATAATAAACAAGAAACTGAAGGATAAAGTTGTAGAAGTTGAAAGTTCCTCTGACAGAGCTGCACGACTTGTTATCCAACTCTCGAAAAGATACCAGGCTCAGATTATTCAAACTTATGCACCCACCACAAGTCATCCTGAAGAAGAAATTGAAGAATTTTATGAGGAAATTTGTCATCTAAATAATAAAGGTAAGCAGCACTTGAAAATAATTATGGGAGATTTCAATGCAAAAATAGGGCAACGGCAACAGAATGAAACTTCAGTAGGTAAATTCGGTCATGGCAACAGAAACCAGCGTGGAAATACTCTCGTTGAGTTTGCAGAGGCAGAAGGGTTTTTCATCTTGAACTCCTTCTTCAAGAAAAAGCCACACAGGAAATGGACATGGAGACATCCAAATGGGACGACAAGTGAAATTGATTTTATTATGTGTAACAAAAAATTCGTCATAGAAGACTGCAGTGTGCTAAACAAGTTCAACACAGGTAGTGACCATAGATTGGTGAGATGTAAGATGCACCTCAACACTAAACTTGAACGTGGCAAGCTCATAAGACAAACAAAATCTATTGACATAACCAACCTTAAAAAACACCATAATACCTTCAAGTTAGAACTGAAGAACAGGTTCTCTGCTTTAAAAGGCCTAACATCGGAAGAAGTGGACATCTCTGAAGTTAACAGAAAAGTAACCAAAGCTCTTATGGAAACAGCAACAAAATTAGCTGGGTCTAAGAACAAGTTGCATGTGAACAAATTATCAGGAAAAACCAAAATGTTGATGCAAAAAAGAAGAGAGATGAGGACAACTAAAGAAGATGTGACTTCCAAAGTGGAATATATAGAGCTATGCAAGACAGTAAGAAAAAGTATCACTGAAGACGTAAGGAAATTCAACTGTGAACTAGTGAGGAAAGCAATTGAAAACAACCAAAGCCTAAAGATAGCAAAGGGACATCTCAGTAAGGGAAGAAAACAGATTATGGCACTGAGAAAAGAAGATGGTTCTGTAACAAGAAATAGAGGCGAAATTTTGACAAGAGTGAAAGATTTCTACTCCAAATTATATGAAAGGGATGATATATGCACTCCAGACATCATGAAAGATACCAGTACCAGAGTTCCTCCAGTCCTTCCAGCAGAAGTTGCACATGCAATCAAGAACATGAAGCGAGGAAAAGCTCCAGGAGAAGATGGAATTACTGTAGACATCATAAAAGAAGCAAGTGGAGAAATCGAAACAGTACTCGCCCAAATTTTCACTCGATGCCTTAATGAAGGAAAGATTCCTGAGGATTGGAACACCGCTACAATGATCCTGCTACATAAGAAAGGTGACATTGAGGATCTCGGAAACTACAGACCTATCAGCCTCCTATCAGTAGTTTATAAAATCTTCACTAAAGTTCTTTCACACCGCTTGAAGGTAGCACTAGACATGGCTCAACCGAGAGAACAAGCTGGATTCAGGAGTGGCTACAGCACAATAGATCATATCCACGTGCTGAGAGAACTAATTGAAAGAGCGAGGGAATATGAACTTCCATTGTGCATGGCTTTTATCGATTATGAAAAAGCCTTTGATTCGGTGAAACCATCAGCAGTTACAATGGCTCTGAAAACCTGCGGTATTGAAGATGCATACATTAATATTATTAATAACATCTATGAAAATGCAAGTGCAAAGATTAGGCTGTTTGAAAATACAACACACGTAAAAATTGGAAAGGGAGTGAGACAAGGTGACACTATATCTCCGAAGCTCTTTAATGCCACATTGGAGGGTGTTTTTCAGTCACTGAGCTGGGAAAACAAGGGGATAAAGATTAATGGAGATTATCTAACCCATCTTCGTTTTGCTGATGACGTAGTCATTTTTGCAACTACCCCATCAGAGCTGCAGAGTATGATCCAGGAACTTGCTGACAAGAGTAAAGAAGTGGGATTAAAAATGAACTTTCAGAAGACAAAAGTGATGTTCAATGCTTTTACAAGAAATGAAGATTTATCGATTGATTGGGAAAAGCTGGAGATAATAGACACGTACGTTTATCTTGGACAGCAGATATCAAGTGAGGGTCACATTGATGAAGAAATTAATCGGCGTACAAAACTTGCCTGGAGAGCTTTTGGAAGAAACAGCATAATTTTCAAGAGCAATATGCCATTATGTCTTAAAAGAAAAGTGTTTGATCAATGCATCCTTCCAGTGCTTACGTATGGTGCAGAGACGTGGACCTTAACTAAAAGAGACATACAAAGGCTGCAGACAACTCAAAGAAGCATGGAAAGGTGCATGCTTGGTGTAACCAGGAGAGATAAAAAGAGGAACTCGTGGATCCGAAAAATGACAAGAGTGGAAGACATCATGATCAGAGTTAAATCCCTGAAATGGCAATGGGCTGGACATACTGCCAGAAGGACAGATCATCGATGGACAGCCGAAATTTTAGATTGGATTCCAAGGGACAGGAAAAGACCCAGAAGAAGACCACATAGGAGATGGGTGGATGAAATTCGAAAGTATGCAGGGGTGACATGGAGGAGACTGGCACAAGACAGACCGTTGTGGAGGAAACTTGGGGAGACCTTCGTCCAGCAGTGGATTGATAATGGTTGACAATGATGATGATGATGATGATGATATATATATATATATATATATCATATATAAATATATATATATATATATATATTCTATTAAGAAGATACCTAAGCAAAAAAATACATATATAATTTTGACTCACACCAAGTACAACATAGAAAAGGTTATGTATCTACCTGTGTGAGTAAAAGGAGAAAAGATAAAAAAATAATAAAATAAAACAACTGAATGTAGAAGGTGTCGAGAATACTGAGCCTTGGCTTTATCAAGGACCAGCAAAAACTCTGCATTTTCTCACTTCCACAAAGGTCTTTGTCACTTCCACAAAGGTCTTTGTGGAAGTGAGAAAATGCAGAGTTTTTGCTGGTCCTTGATAAAGCCAAGGCTCAGTATTCTCGACACCTTCTACATTCAGTTGTTTTATTTTATTATTTTTTTATCTTTTCTCCTTTTACTCACACAGGTAGATACATAACCTTTTCTATGTTGTACTTGGTGTGAGTCAAAATTATATATGTATTTTTTCGCTTAGGTATCTTCTTAATAGAATGTGAATTCTGAATTTTCAAAACTGCTGCGTTGCGCGTTTGGATCTTCAGGGTTTTTTTGCAACTTTCGTTTTAAATTCTAAAGTTTTTCCTTAGTCTTCAGTTTTGCTCTTCAGTATATATATATATATATATATATATATATATATATATATATATATATATATATATCATATATAAATATATATATATATAAATATATATATATATATATATATATATATCATATAATATAATATCATAATAATATCATATCGTAAGACTTTCATATCGTAAGACTATCATACCTGAGCATATTTCACCTCAGCAGACCACATGACCCGAAGCAAACCGGCTCCATTTGTTAACTCCTCATAATGTTGCTATTTTTCAAAGATGGATGGGCAGTAACTGTTTCGGGTCACATGAAAAGTTAGTCAGAATCAAGACTCTTCCTAGCACTAGGAAATAGAAAATAATAGTATTTATGAAAAAATACACACTGTATTTTTTTAAATGGTCCTTTTAATATCTCCTTCTCTCTCCTTCTTTTCCCCTTGTTGGAAGGCATGTTTATTAAAGACGTACCTTTGGAATTACGACACCGCTTTGAGCGTCCAAAAATTACGAGATTCTTCGTACAATCAAAAACACTGTTTAAATAGGGTACTGTATTTTGTTTAGATTTTGAACCTGCATTTTCACAATTTTTTTCAAGTTATCCTATAAACTATAAAAAAAATAGCTGAAGACTGTATTGTTTGGAATGAACCAGTGCTTCTTGAGATAAAATGGAGCGAAGAAAAACAAACAGTTTTCTTTGAATATATTGTTCCTTCTCCTTTCTTGTGTGGATTACGTTCTTGCATCATTGTTGAATTTGTAGCATCACAGTAAGTAAGGATATTTCAGTGAAAATCTTATCAATAAAGCAAATATTATCACGAAGCATAAAAAAATCGTGATTCTATTATCCTTCAGGAAACAGCTCCTGTTTATAATGCTAAATATTCTAGTCTTAGATTTTAAACGCTATTTTATTGCTCTTAGGCTATTTTTGAAATCACGTACCTGATGACCCTATTAGCATATCGAAATTGCTTTTTAATGATTTCACAGTTTACTGTTTTTTTTTAACTTCTTTTCTTTTTTCCAAAGTTTTATGTGCTGTCGTGAACGAAAAAATAAAAGGACATAATTTATCTGATCCTTCGGGGAACGAGTAATTTTACCGTGCAAGACGAAATGAAAGATGTTCTTTTCCCTGTGACCTAAGGGAACAAAAATATCGAAGAGGAAATCATGTTTTAAATAAAAAAAGACATATTTTTAAACGCTTTTGTTAGTTCAGAAACTTACACTTTCATTTTTCTGCGTCACTCGGAATCATTCCTACATGTTTTGGGGATGGGGTTTCATTGCTTAAATATGAGCTCCCATGCACCATTACGTATTCCAAAGAAATGTGATAAAACACAAAGATTACCAATGGGTAAAAATTAAATGTTTTGTTTTAAAATTCTGTAGTAATCACCACTCTTTTGTTTTCGAAAAGCATCAACTACTCGAAAATTCGGCATAAAAATTTCAACTTCTCGAAATTCCGGCATCGACGAGACCGAACGAGTCCCGGATATATGAAAATTCCGGATTTCTGAAGCTATCCAAAAATTACGTAACGTAAAGCACCTATTTACACGTAACAGGTCACCTTAACGAAAATTTCCGCGTCTATGCCTTATAAATATGCAGGGGTCGCACTGCCAATCGGATTCTTCGCAATTTTCCAAAAAAAAAAAAAATCGTTTTGGCGATGGGAAAAAAAGCTATGGCGAAAGTATTGGCGATTACCTTTTTGAACTATTTACTATAAAACTGTCGAAAAATCATTTGGCAAATGGTTAGACAAAAACTTGAAAAAAGCCAGAGCCACCTCTAGAGCTGGGCGATGTTCGATACATCGCGAAAACCCGATATGAATTTTATACCGATGTTACGGTTTTTCGATTGACGAAACTACGATACATCGCAAAGTCGATTACCGCGATACAACATGAATGCCGATGTAGATGTCATTACACAATCGAATTCACATACTGCCACCAACCATAAAGCGCAGATCATCATTACGCGTTCAACACGCATTTTAAACGTACACGCCGATTCGTCGCATCATTGGTCCGCGTCACTTCAGCGCGACCCAATGAGCTGACGAATTTGAGAAACCTCCCGGTGTATACACTCAGGCGGATATAAGACGATTCGCATGCTGAGATCAGATGATCTCGCAATGTGTTGTTGAGACAGCCATGGGAAAATCTCCATGGTTATTGGTGAAACGTCTGATGTTTTCATGATGTTCTTACGAAAACGAAATTAGAAAGTGCCGGTTTTCTGGATGCCAGATTTTCCAAGTTTTACTGTATTTGTATTTTTGATACACGGATATTATAGTCACAGCTTACTGGTGTTGAAAAACTCATTACTTATATCCCCCCCCTAATCTCAACTTTGTTTTACTTGGAAACCAGTGAAGTTATGTGTTAGCGCCTTATTATAGAGGTTCTCTTTATAAAACTGAACTAAACAAAGGTTTTGCTACATTCATGAGAAACAAAGCACCGTATTTTGTTGAAAAATTCCTTTATCACATAAGTGCATTTTTCCTTGCTACTTTTAATATCCAAACCCCTTTGCGTTACTTAATTTATCTTGGGGGGAGGGTGATGCTTTACCGACTAGCATTAATCATGAAACTGTCTATTCCACTGAATTAGCTTTGCATTAGCATAACACGTACCTAATAACGCGTTGGTCCACCTTTCTGTGCAGTCACGGCTCGTAGACTCGTAGGAACACAATCTACAAGGTGTCGAACATCCTCCATTTTACGCTGAGTTACTTTTGAATTAGGAACACCTACCTAATAACGCGTTTGCCCACCTTTCTGTGCAACCATGGCTTGCAGACTCCTAGGAACAGATTCTACTACAAGGTGTCGTACATCCTCCATTTTACGCTGAGTTAACTATGTATTAGGAACATATACCTCATAACACGTTGGTCGACCTTTCTGTGCAATCACGGCTCGCAGACGCCTAGGAACAGATTCTACAAGGTGTCGAACATCATCCATTTTACACTGAGTTAGCTTTGCATTAGGAACGCCTACCTAATAACGCGTTGGTCCACCTTTCTGTGCAACCATGCCTCGCAGACGCCCAGGAACAGATTCTACAAGATGTCGAACATTCTCCATTTTACACTGAGTTAGCTTTGCATTAGGAACACCTACCTAATAACGCGTTGATCCACCTTTCTGTGCAATTACGGCTCGTAGACTACTAGGAACAGACTCTACAAGTTGTCGAACATCCTCCATTTTACACTGAGTTAGCTTTGCATTAGGAACACCTACCTAATAACGCGTTGGTCCACCTTTCTGTGCAATTACGGCTCGTAGACGCCCAGGAACAGATACTACAAGGTGTCGAACATCCTCCATTTTACACTGAGTAAAGCTTTGCATTAGGAACGCCTACCTAATAACGCGTTGATCCACCTTTCTGTGCAATTACGGCTCGTAGACTACTAGGAACAGATTCTACAAGTTGTCGAACATCCTCCATTTTACACTGAGTTAGCTTTGCATTAGGAACAATTACCTAATAACGCGTTGATCCACCTTTCTGTGCAATTACGGCTCGTAGACTACTAGGAACAGATTCTACAAGTTGTCGAACATCCTCCATTTTACACTGAGTTAGCTTTGCATTAGGAACACCTACCTAATAACGCGTTGATCCACCTTTCTGTGCAATTACGGCTCGTAGACTACTAGGAACAGATTCTACAAGTTGTCGAACATCCTCCATTTTACACTGAGTTAGCTTTGCATTAGGAACACCTACCTAATAACGCGTTGATCCACCTTTCTGTGCAATTACGGCTCGTAGACTACTAGGAACAGATTCTACAAGTTGTCGAACATCCTCCATTTTACACTGAGTTAGCTTTGCATTAGGAACACCTACCTAATAACGCGTTGGTCCACCTTTCTGTGCAATTACGGCTCGTAGACTAATAGGAACAGATACTACAAGGTGTCGAACATCCTCCATTTTACACTGAGTAAAGCTTTGCATTAGGAACGCCTACCTAATAACGCGTTGATCCACCTTTCTGTGCAATTACGGCTCGTAGACTACTAGGAACAGATTCTACAAGTTGTCGAACATCCTCCATTTTACACTGAGTTAGCTTTGCATTAGGAACACCTACCTAATAACGCGTTGATCCACCTTTCTGTGCAATTACGGCTCGTAGACTACTAGGAACAGATTCTACAAGTTGTCGAACATCCTCCATTTTACACTGAGTTAGCTTTGCATTAGGAACACCTACCTAATAACGCGTTGATCCACCTTTCTGTGCAATTACGGCTCGTAGACTACTAGGAACAGATTCTACAAGTTGTCGAACATCCTCCATTTTACACTGAGTTAGCTTTGCATTAGGAACACCTACCTAATAACGCGTTGATCCACCTTTCTGTGCAATTACGGCTCGTAGACTACTAGGAACAGATTCTACAAGTTGTCGAACATCCTCCATTTTACACTGAGTTAGCTTTGCATTAGGAACACCTACCTAATAACGCGTTGATCCACCTTTCTGTGCAATTACGGCTCGTAGACTACTAGGAACAGATTGTACAAGTTGTCGAACATCCTCCATTTTACACTGAGTTAGCTTTGCATTAGGAACACCTACCTAATAACGCGTTGGTCCACCTTTCTGTGCAATTACGGCTCGTAGACTCCTAGGAACAGATACTACAAGGTGTCGAACATCCTCCATTTTACACTGAGTAAAGCTTTGCATTAGGAACGCCTACCTAATAACGCGTTGATCCACCTTTCTGTGCAATTACGGCTCGTAGACTACTAGGAACAGATTCTACAAGTTGTCGAACATCCTCCATTTTACACTGAGTTAGCTTTGCATTAGGAACACCTACCTAATAACGCGTTGATCCACCTTTCTGTGCAATTACGGCTCGTAGACTACTAGGAACAGATTCTACAAGTTGTCGAACATCCTCTATTTTACACTGAGTTAGCTTTGCATTAGGAACACCTACCTAATAACGCGTTGATCCACCTTTCTGTGCAATTACGGCTCATAGACTACTAGGAACAGATTCTACAAGTTGTCGAACATCCTCCATTTTACACTGAGTTAGCTTTGCATTAGGAACACCTACCTAATAACGCGTTGATCCAGCTTTCTGTGCAATTACGGCTCGTAGACTACTAGGAACAGATTCTACAAGTTGTCGAACATCCTCCATTTTACACTGAGTTTGCTTTGCATTAGGAACACCTACCTAATAACGCGTTGATCCACCTTTCTGTGCAATTACGGCTCGTAGACTCCTAGGAACAGATACTACAAGGTGTCGAACATCCTCCATTTTACACTGAGTAAAGCTTTGCATTAGGAACGCCTACCTAATAACGCGTTGATCCACCTTTCTGTGCAACCATGCCTCGCAGACGCCCAGGAACAGATTCTACAAGGTGTCGAACATCCTCCATTTTACACTGAGTAAAGCTTTGCATTAGGAACACCTACCTAATAACGCGTTGGTCCACCTTTCTGTGCCATCACGGCTCGCAGACGCCCAGGAACAGATTCTACAAGATGTCGAACATTCTCCATTTTACACTGAGTTAGCTTTGCATTAGGAACACCTACCTAATAACGCGTTGGTCCACCTTTCTGTGCCATCACGGCTCGCAGACGTCTAGGAACAGATTCTACAAGGTGTCGAACATCCTCCATTTTACACTGAGTTAGCTTTGCATTTGGAACACCTACCTAATAACGCGTTGGGAGAGAGAGTCACTGCCGTAAAAGAAACACGATATCCATGCCTCACTGGATTCGAACCCGGACCCATCTCGGACGAATGTTCAGAAGACGATAGCGCCACCGGGACGGCGTAATCAAGGTCCTTCTCGTGCGAAAATTCGGCGATTGCCGGACACCATCGTATCCGCTTGTCTTCACGCAGCTGCAGAAACATATTAGCACCTCGTTGAATTCATGCCATATCGAATCGAGGCTGTTTTGAAGGCGTAGGTCAGTGCAACACGATATTAAGTAAAAGTTTCTAATAATTCGCTCTTAGTTCTGTGACATTTAATTGTATTAAATATTTCATTTTGTGAAACAGAAGCCTTAGTAAATAGCAACACTATACTAGTGATAAGATTTATTGGCGTAGGAAATAAACACTTAGCGTTTCCAAGCTTTCGCACATCAACCAGATGGCTGTTTCAAGGAAGTTAGACAGAAACTGCAAACTGAAGAATAGAACGCATTAACAATTTGAAATCGGGAACTTGACAATAAGTAGATACGACGTTATATTCGTTTAATGATACGAGGCATCACGTTGGATGCGCGCGCGGTATCCTGGTAGGGAGAAGGCGTTACTTGAAGAATTTGTTCCATATTCGTGGCAACTGCAATGAGACGCTATCATTTGCAAGTATCGCTGTTGGTAATGATCTCCAAGGCTTACCGAATGGTTGCACATTTAAGGGTAATGTAGGTTGCTAATTTCTTTATATCATCCTACATAGAAGTAGCGGACTTGAATTTTACTTCTTTGGATAGTGCCGTAGCTACTGTACCGTATTTTGTGTCCCTTTTATGTTCGATGACTCTGATTCCAAGCAAACGCTTGGTTATTCCAGTGTAGTATCGTTTAGAGCCGTCCGGATACTGTAGGGGAATCGCATAAACAGCTGCTTCGCAGGATAGAGGTTTTTCACTATTTCTCTTTAGCATAGTATATGAAGACGCAGGAGACCTTATACCGACGCCGTAGTTCGTCTTCTTTAGGGCGTTTTTGAGTTTGTAAGACACATTTGGTATGTAGGGAATTGAACCTAAATAAAGCAGCTGCGGCACAGGAAGATTAGAATGTTTGACCATGGCTTTTTGGATAAAGTTACGTATCTGATTCAATGAATATCCTGCATCAATGGCCAACTTGATGACGCTTTCAATTTCGTGTTGTCTAGAATGGGTATCGGAGGAAACGGCGAAGGTTCTACGAATTCGGGAAGGGATGATAGCTGTTTTGTTTTATGCGGGACAGAAAGAACTACAGAGCTTCAGGTTGGGGATGGCCGTGGGCTTATAGTAGACTTGTGTGTCGAGGCGGCTGTCAGGCTATTCTCTCACTAAAAAATCCAGGTAAGGTAAAGCGTTGTTGTGTTCAAGCTCCATCGTGATATTGATCGTAGGATGCATATCATTGATTTTATCAAGGAAAAAGCTTTAAATTAAAAAGTTTAGGTCTAATAGAATCATTATGCTAGGATAACTCATTAGATAGCAAATGACAATTCCTGTACGCTTACCGTTGACTGTTGCGTGTAATTTCGATTCAGCATGTAATATTCACAATTTTAAACCTTTTTTTTACTGGAGGTTTAACGACCACCGCGAGCAACTCCATAGGCTATAAGCAGTCGCCTGTCCCTAATGTAAGGCCACTGACTCCAGGCAAGGGAGAGAGAGCCAGTGCCGTAAGACAAACACAATATCTATGCCTCACCGGGATTCGGACCTTTCTCAGACAAATGATCAGAAGATATTACTTAGACCACTGCGCCGCCGGAACGGCATTTTAAACTTTCGTGTCAGAGTCCTTTTCGTTGGGTAGAAGTCAGTTTGAACTTTCCTGGTTGCAAAATTTTGAGGTGTCTGAATGCTTAAGTAAAACATACATTTTTCGTACTAAAATACTAATGAAATTTTGTGTGCTGACGCTGTTGATGCTTTTCTGATGCTGTTTCTCCATTTACAAAATTCTGTGCGGCTAATTGATGCTGTTTCTTCATTTACAAAACTGTGTGCAGTTGATCTGATCTGTTTTTCGTTTACAAAACTGCTTGCAGTTGATCTGATGTTGTTTCTTCGTTTACAAAACTGCTTGCAGTTGATCTGATGTTTCTTCTTTTACAAAACTGTGTGCAGTTGATCTAATGTTTCTTCTTTTATCAAACTGTGTGCAGTTGATCTGATATTTGTTTCTTCTTTTTTTTTTCTTTTTTTCGCAGTTTACAAAACTGCGTGTAGCTTACATGTGGCATATTCACTAAAATCAAACGGGTAAACCATTTCAAAGGAAACTGGTCTGTGATGGTTCGACGAAAATTGGCGAACAAACTATCATCCAAACAGTAATGCTGGCCGTGAAAAGGACATTTAAGGGAAATGCTCTGAATACCAACAGTCCTGATATGTAATTCCGTTTGAGATCTCCCCGCTGTGTTTCAGGATTTTCCAAGACGATTCGTTAAGCTGGGTATTTGTTGGTCCCGTTGAGCTGTGCACTCCACTTTAATTTTCACGGCTAAATCCGTAGTAATTTACGGCTGTAGCGTAATGAACTTTCGATGCGCAAAATTCCAGATGACGCCCGATTGCAATGGATGCTTCTTCACTTTCACTCTGCGAGAACGATTAACATCAGCACTTCTCGCAACTGAAGTCTGAGCTTTACGAGGGATTAACAGCCAACTTCGAGATGATTCATTCATTATTTTATTCCTTGATCACCACAAACTTTTTCCAAAGCATTAATGAATCTTTTTTATAACGTTTTCCTGTGATATCATTTTTTTCTATTTTCGCTCTTATTGAATTATTTGGAATTGCAAAAGGAAACGACTCATTCTGAAATACTTTACTCATTGCCTTTTCCTTTAAATACGAGGTTTCCTGTCGCCTTATTGCCCTTTTTCTTGGTGATTCTTAGCAGCTAATCAAAGCATAGATGCGCAGTGTTTTGATTGGTTAGCAGGTAATAGGAGCGGGAAGAATGTGACTGCAGTTTTTTTTTTTTGCTAATAAATTCACCAACCAAAAAATTCGTAACTATAGGTAACTACGTGGTACCTTTACTCAAAAAACAATGTATTGCATAGGCGCCGACTATAGGGGGATAAGTTGAATCTTGCCCCCAAATAATTTTACTAGGGGGCAGTGCCCAACAATATTTTTGGTCCTGTTTAATTAAATAATCGCTTTGGCCTGGTAAAGTGGCCCAATCTCCACTTTATGAGGCCAAAGCGATTTATTTCCGACAAATTTGTAAATAACAAAATAAGTAAACTTTTCTTCCCATATAAAGTATTGCTTATTTGATGAGAAACTTGATTATCAGCCCCGTATTTGGTTCGACATGTTCTCGTGATGTTTAAAACAATTATGAAAAATAAAATAAATAAAAATACAGAAGCGCAAAATCTCCAGCGCCTTTATGTATCTATTTATTTTTGGAGCTTCTCGTTCTTTGTTTTGAGTAACACCGCTAATTCTTCATATTTTTGATAAAAGTTTGGAAACAAAATCTCTCAGGATATTTTTATAAAATCACAGGCTGAATTTCATTTTTTTTAAATATTAATTTGAAAATACTCTAAATACGTGGCGACAAGTAAATAAATAAATACATCGCTCTTAACCACGTTCTAGAAACACACAGCAACCGAAAAATTGTTTTTCAGCCGCCGCTGTGGAATTGAACCAACAGAACTCTCGATAACTAGCCGAGTGCGTTACATATACGTATAAGTATATGTAACGCACTCGGCTAGATATCGAGAGTTCTGTAGGTTCAATTCCACAGCGGCGGCTGAAAAACAATTTTTCGGTTGCTGTGTGTTTCTAGAACGTGGTTAAGAGCGATGTATTTACTTATTTAAAATATTAATATTCACCAAAAGTTTATTTCTATTTCCTTGTTCATTTTATGGTGAACAATTACAATTGCGTTTCAAAATATACTTCGAATCTCGTAGTTTATCTTTTTGCCCCTTTTTTACGCTTTCCAACCGTAGGTTGAAAAAGCGTACATGCTCCAGCTTTGTCCGTCTGTTTGTCTGTCTGTGTGTCCGCACGATAACTCGCGTAAAAATTGTTCCACTTCGATGAAATCGAACCATTTTGGGGACGAACCCTATTGAGAATGGACGAAATGGGATCAAAAGTCAGGACATAGGAGCGGGATCCATTTCATCGCCCTTTTGCGTCGTAACCTGACTAAAAATGGTTCGAATTCGATGAAAGTTTAGTATGTGGTAAGGGACCACCTGCGGATGAACTTTATTGAAAATGGACGAATAGGGGTCAAAGGTTAGGACTTATGAGCGGGATCCATTCCATTGCTCTTATGCGTCATAATTTGCGTAAAAATGGTTCGATTTCGAATAAATTGTAGTATGAGGTAGGGAACCACCTAGGGACGAACCCTATTGAAAATGTGCGAAATGGGGTCAAAGGTCTGGACATTGCGGGATCCATTCCATTGCCCTCATGCGTCATAACTTACGTAAAAATGCTTCGATTGCGACATAACTTTATCATGTTATTCCTGTGATATACTGAACCGGTTGTATTGAATATTATCGAGATGGGGTCAAAGGTCAGTACACAGGAGCATGATGTATTCCACAGCCATTATCCTCATAACTTAAGTAATAACTTGAGTAATGATTTCTGGTATGTTGGAAAGCGTATCATAATCAATGCATTGCGTGATTTTACTAACTTGTTATGTTTTTATTGTCCTACTGACAAAGGAACAGACGTGCTCCTCCCACGTCTGATCTCTTCACGCCTGCCCCCTCAATAATTTGGTGAAATCGGCGACCCTGAGGTATTAATAGCATAAGTGTGTTAATTTTGTAATCCATTGAGACTTAGGTATAGGTTTGAGCCCTTTTCGAGCATGGCTGACGTCATTTTTACACAGGATGATCACACATTTTTGGAACATTTTTGATAAGAAATTATAGAAAATATAAGAAGTTTAAAGAACTGAAACTGGCACAGGTGAACACGAAAGAAACATGCACTACAGTTAAATATCGTCTGCTAAGAAAATGGTGTACGAAAACAAGCTGTGGGTGGAAGGTTATGTTTTTGCTTTTCACGAAGAGAAATATTCCTATTCTATAATTGAAAACGTTGTGAAAATCATGGAATTAGCATTTCTAAATGTAAAATAAGCAATATTATTAAAAATAGAGGAGAAAATCGTCAAGCATTGCTTTGCACAGGAAAAAGAACGCCAAACAAATATCCAAATAAGTTATAGTTCTTTTACGACTATTTCAAAAGTAAAGTCTCTGGTCTTAAAAGAAAATCCACCGACCCAAAGAGCAATCACTAATCATTAAACATCTCTGTATCAACGTAAACAAGGTAATGCACAAAGATTTGATCCTCAAAAAACAAAAACAAAAACAAAACAAAAAAAGCATAGTGTTCTCTGCGTTTTGCCTACGCACGTGGCTGAGCGCAGAACATGGTGTAGACTTCTTTATGAGAATCCCTTAGCCGGAGACTGACGGAAATTTATTGTGACTATTGATGAAGCATGGATCTACCTAAATGACTGTAACAAAAAAATTTATTTACTAAGGCTAAAAAGCAGAAAAAGTCTTACAAACTTGTTTCAAGAATCCATAGAAAGTTTCAGTAAAAGATTCACGTTTGTCGTACAATGGAAAATTAAAGTTAAAAAAAGTCGAAAAGAACGTTAAAATCAATTCTACATATTACCAGAATAATGTTTTAACTCCTGTGTTGAAAGAAGAAATACCATTCCTTCATGCAGAGAGCCTTAAAAGAGTAGAAATCCGTTACGATGAGGCTACCAGTCGTACATCCAAATCAACCATTCTATTTCTTGGAGAA
Source organism: Macrothele yani (assembly GCA_039090855.1). Classification (NCBI taxonomy): domain Eukaryota; kingdom Metazoa; phylum Arthropoda; class Arachnida; order Araneae; family Macrothelidae; genus Macrothele; species Macrothele yani. The sequence continues at coordinate 91,926,761 of CM077026.1, forward strand.
ATGACAAAAGAGAATGGTATCAAGTCTATATCTTTTGCTCACATTCCTTCAAATACCCCCTGATATGTCAGGAATGGGATAATGTGCCTTCGGAGTGCTAAAAAGAGCGCTTTGTGAAGGCAGACGTAAAAGAATTATTGAACTATGGAAAGCAGTGGCAGAAGAGTGGAATAAAATACCACTACCAATTTTAAGAAATGCCTGGCTATCTTGAAAATCTAGATGCAGGTTCATTTCCAGAGAAAGGGATATCAGATAGAACATTTAAGGAAGAACTAATTTTCTTTTAAACATTAATTATATTGGTGGAAAATCGCGTTAAAAATGTGTGAACATTCTCTGTAACTTAAAGCAGCCAATTTACTTATACCAAATGGAGCCTAAAGATTTTTGCGATGCCCAAGCTGAGATGTTCACATAACGTCTGCGTTTTACGAAAAGTAAGGCAAGACAATTATTCCTCTCTCTTTCACCTCAGCACTACTGAGCGCAAACCGGTTATTGGTGATACGCGCTCTCTTCTGGTCCTTTATTCTCTGATGCATGATCCAAGGCGTGACGAGGAAGAGGTAGTACCTCTGACACGGGCATCATGTCACTGGTCAGAAACAAGCGAATCTTCACTTTCCATTCTTAGTTTCGTCGACATTGTTATGGTCCCTTTTAGCAGGTAATCAGTCAGAAAGGACTAGTGTCAGTCATTTCCCTAAATGACTACTACGAATAACAAAGCTACCGGAAAATCATGGATTTCTGATGCTCTTGTTTACTCACGCGGCTAGAGTATGCGCGTCTCATTCGTCCGAAAGGGGTCCGGGTTCGAATCCCGGTGAGGCATGGATGTTGTGTTTGTCTTACGGCACTGGCTCTCTCCCTTCCCTGGAACCAGTGACCCTAAATTAGGGACGGGCGACTGCTTATAGCCCATTGAGTTGCTCACGGTGGTCGTTAAACCTCCAACCAAAAAAAAAAAAAGAAGAAGAAAGAGTATGCGCGTCAAGGATTTCTGATGCGCGTGCTCCAGCTGCGTGCGGTTCATTTCTTAGGCAACGAATATATTCGTTTGGGTTGATTTCAGTCCATTTTGCTCATCTTCAGTTAATTCGTTCCAGCTTGTTAGAAGGTTAAAGTTGCGTTACTCAGGAGACAGACTGGCGATCGACATTTCAATGTCGTTATACACACACTGACCAAAAATCTTGCAAACTTTAATGATAAGACAGTCCCAGAAAATAAATTGCAATATACACTACGTGATTAAAAGTATTCAAATACCCATTTTCAGTAGTTGATTTACCCTTATATTCCACAGCCATGGCCCATGTATAAAAAGCCGCACGTTCCGTGGCAGACATCATAGACAAGCATGAACAGTAGGATGGGCAGTACGGCAAAGAACACTTGTGTTCAACGTGGCACGGTTATAGGAGGCAATCTTAGTAACAAGTCATTTCGGGATTTTTTTCCCTGTTGCTGCTACACCGAGCAACTGTGAAGGATGTTATTGTGAAGTGGAAACGCTTTAGAGCAACAAGAGCACAATCGCGAGATGTTGGGCCTCATCAACTGACTGGGCGGGGCTGAGTTTTAAGAAGTGTTGAGAAAAATATATTTCTATTAGTATCGAATATATTCTTCACTGGTTACCATATATCTAGACCTGCTAGTCGAATTTAAAAATATTTTACCGTTAGGTTGTTCGAACTATGAGAACAATGAGTTAAACTTTTTACCTTTCTCCCGATCCATACATAATCCTGCTATTAAAGGCATAATCCTGCTATTAAGGACACGTGTTAAGAGCAGACAGCCTATTGAAAAGAATGATAGGAGGGAAAATTGAATGAAAGTGACCAAGAGGAAAGAGACGACTAATGATGCTTGATAATATAATAGCTACGGGAAGCTATCAAGAATTGAAGGAGGAAGTAAGGGGCACAGGAAACTGGAGGAAGAGAACTTGCTCAGTTACCGCTGAACCTATCAGGAGACAGAACACTAATGATGATGATCCAAAATTAGTATTATAACTTCCACAATTTCCACACAACTACTGCTGCTCAAACATAATAAAACGTTAGTTCTCGTCTCTCAAATCCACACGTCATTCGTTCGGAGCTCAGAGTGTTATCGACCACACTCTATCAAGAGATAAGATATCACGTTAGTTTGAAGCATGCTAAGGAAAACGAACTCAAATTTATATAGAGAAGGAAACTAAAAAGTAAAGTTAAATTGGAGTATACATCACAGCTCTTCCTAACCTTCGAGAATGCTTACAGAAAAAAAAAGACAGAAAGAAAAAAGAGTGACGTCATATATTTCTAACGGCGGAAAGCATTCTCATGTACAGTATGTTCTGCTTCCAAGTTTTCCTACCACGGCATAACAATGTTTGTTTCTGTTTGCGACTAAATTGGCGCTGCAAAAAGTCAGACTGAATGAAAATTCTTTTTTGCATCGGATCATTGCAACACTTACTCAGTTTCACACTCTGAGAGTGTAGAATGCTTGGCACTGTGCTTCAGCAATACAATGTAGACCACATTTCCTGTTCAAATTCAAGAGGTTGTCTACCTCTCGTCGGTAGACATCCGTGGTTTTCAAATTTATGGTCCATCAGAAATGGCTGAGATTTGATCAAGCATTACCCTCGATTTATTTACAAGCCAAAGCTTAACCGCACATAAAACTAGCTGCAAAAGTCGTAGATGGCCGTCCTTGAGACCTGAAATCGACACATGCACGACTGAGAGCGCTGCTCCTGTGATCGAGTAATCTGGAGAGCCGACTCATGTCCATTGGTCACAGATGGGTTTGAGGTCAGGGCGAGGTAGCGATAATGTGTTTGTTGTACGGCTGTCTCTTCTCTGTAGAGCTCCAAAGTAAGCAAGGGAAAATGAATATCTGCACAACCCTTGCAGTTGTTCATGGTGCACGTTTACACCCACCCGTTCAGAGAACAAAGCGAAATAATTTACGCAACTCCATACCGGTAGTCAAACACTGTATGCATCGCCTGAGCGATGTTCATTCGTGGGCATTAAATTTTTTGACCACCGATGGAATAACAATGACCAAATAAGGGCAGTGATTTGCTTCTCGCCATGTACATGTAACTGGAACATTTTCAAAAAGACGCGAGTGGCAGATCACGCACTTTCCAGATTCTGCATGCGTTTTTACGCGTGTATCTGCGCATGCGTATATGTGTACTCTATCTCTCTGCTCTGTGTATATCCCGTACAGATGGCATGGTATATATTTCTGCCTATAGCAAGCCTCCTTTTCGAACTTCTACTGGAAACAAACTGCTACGAACCAGGCAATAATGACGATCGGCCAAATTTTGAATGGTCTAACTTGATTTCTAGATAAGACATGTCTTCAATAGACACACATATTCTCTTTTATTACACAGGAAAAAGTACTAGAAAATATCCATTTTCACTTCTATCTTTAAATTCGGTGATGGTGAAATGCTGTGAAATCTTTATTTGACATTTTTGCCCAGTTCATATATATAACTTTTTCATTTTTATTCTTTAGAATAAAAAAATTAAACGAGGTGTCAGCGTTATCAAGACAATAAAATGACGTGCCAAACTTCTGATTTGACTTCAACTTTAGTATCTGTGCAAAAATAAAAAATAAAGCACCTAAAACTTACAAAAAAGGGAGGAAGATATAGAAAAATAGAAATGAAGAGGTGACTAGCGGAACTGTCATTTTTATTCAGGGCTTTATGAACTTGCCGTTAAATATTTCATTGTCTGAAGAGTTGCAAAAACGGTCACTAGATGTGATAAGAAAATGGAAATGGAAAGCGTCTCACGTTTGTATTGATGTGAGGGTTCTCCCAGTTTGTAAAAAGTTGTGCCAACTGAGGCAATTCTTAATGTGGCTGCGAGAAAGAAAAAACGAGACGAGGGAGGTGAAGGAGAAACCGCCATTAATCACGTGGGAAACAAAGCCCGGGCGGCAGCTGAGCCCTCCCTGGAGGACAAGAACTGACCTACTGACAAATTAAGAGGAGGCAGGTTAGCGCCGGCGGATCTTCTTTCCTCTGCTGACAACTGACGCCCAAGATCAATGAAACCGAAAATAGACACCTTGTCGTTGCCTAAAACCAGCGATCGCTTATTCAGTGCCAGATCTTAGCCTCCCATTTACGGTCACTCCTCTTCATTCCTGCTCAAGAGCAACTCCGTCTGGCACGTTAACGAATCCTTCTGCTGATGAGAACGACCTATAAATGTTGAACCCATGCGAATCTTCTATTGATCGGGGATCCAGGAGGTGCATCTCGTGTTTTCTTTATAATCTCATTCAGCTATTGTACTCCTTCAAACAGTGTTAGTTGATACCATACAAGTAAAAGTCCTCTGTACCGGAAACTTGACCGACATGGAAAACGAAAGGAGTCCATATTAACATATTCTCCTTTCAGTTTAGAGCGAGGAGTTTTGTCTCATTCTTGACGACCGCCATATCATGGTGCAGTGTTACTTTACTAGATCAATGTTGTATCTGCGATACTTTTTATTATAGGTTTAACCCTTTAACCGGCTAGAACGAATTAACTCGGGGTTAGAATAATGAGCTGAAATCAAGTAGAAGGAATATTTTTGCTGTCTAAGAAGTGGATAGAACGCAAATGAAAGGAGTGAACCCAAGAATTAGAAAGTGTTGCCTTCCCCTTATCTTCGTTATTCAAAGTAATCGTTTACAGGAATGATTGACACTAATCCTTTCTGACTGATTACTTGCTCGAAGGACTATATCAACGGCGAGGAACCAAAGAAAGAATGGAGAAGATATTTGAGTAACGTGTTTCTCTGCCTAGTGGCATGATGTCCGTGTCAGTGGGACTAGACACGGACACCATGATACTGGAAAGAAGCAAGCCCTTTCCCTTCATTCCTTAGGTAATAGCGCAGACTAGAAGAGATTGCTAGAGAAGAGGACTAGAAGGGTATATCATATACGAGCACCGGTAATAGGTATATGGTCGGTACTACTGAGATGAGAATGTGAAAAGAACTGTTTTGTCGTAGCTTTTGTTAAACCCAATCGCTATGCGGACATTTCTGATTGGGAAACTTAGTAAATTTTGGGCACCATTTGGTTCAGGTACAACGGTCGCTTAAAGGGTTAATGACAGTCCTTAGCATTTAAGGCCATAAAAAATCTGCCGTTTCTAATTTAGGTTCCAGGAATGGTCGAGAAACGGTAATACTAGGTACAAGGTACAAGTACGACAGACTATGCACAATCAAAAATGCTTATTGCGTAGTAAAATTCCGTTTATTTACTGGAGTATCAAGGTATAAAGAATCGCCAAGTTTTTGCTCTCCAATGAGAGGCTTTTCAAGGAGACCAAAAACAAAAACTTCGGTGACATAAAATGCAGAGAATTAGAACACGTAAGAAACAAACATGAGTTTTGAAAAATAATGTGGAAGGCATCACGAGCGGTATTATCTGTATTTATCACAAAATCATACGACGTTCTGCGATCTGCTTCCATTCTTTAATAATGCGAGCCAAACCATTCGTAGTTTCATAGAGACCACAACATTGTAAGCTAGTTTGGATTAGAGGATTTCGACTGTTTACCTGATGGCAGTCTCCTTAAAGTTCGAGTAAGAGACAATTCTAATACACTAATTGACAAACGTCACCGGACACCTAGAAGAGAAACACAACATAGCATTTATTGTCATACCTTATTAGTACAGTGACGGTCCACCTTTGGCCTTAATGTATACACTGACCTTCGAGACATGATTTCGACAAGGCTTTGGAACACAGCGATAGGTATGCGCTTCCATTCAGTACATACCGCTACCGCTAACTGTTGCTTAGTAGTAGGCCTTGGTTCCAAACTTCTTATGCGGCGCTCTAATTCATCCCATAGGTGCTCTATGGGCTTAAGATCAGGGCTCTATGCTGGACAGTCCACACACGATACGGAATTATCGTCAAACCACGTCGTAACAGTCCTTGCTTTGTGGCTCCGTGCATTATCCTGCTGGTACTAACTAGGCTCGGTTCCATAGTTTTGCCGCAGAGTTGGTAGGTCATAATTATCCAGAATATCGAGGTAGAAGTGCTGGATAACAGGTTTGTCCACGATAAACAATGGGCAGGGACCATACCACGGAAAACACCGTCACACGAGTACACAGCCTACTCCAAACTTTACCGTAGGAATTGTACACTGTGGTAAATAGCGTTCCCCCGGCTGCCACCATACCCACACACGGCCATCGGACTAATGTATCGTGTATCTGAATTCATCAGTCCATAGAACCCATTTCCATTTATCTACGGGCCATGATAAACGTTATTTACATCATGCTAAGCGACGAGGATCCAGCATTTTTATTCACCTGTACACTGAGGTCTTGTGTAGTAGTACTCCGTCGATTAGCTGTAAAGATTCTCCTGAGGCTTCGACGTCCTCTATCACTGATTTTCTTTGGTCTGCCGGTACGTTTTGATGCTTTAGGCACGCCATGTGTCTTCCACTTATTCAATACATCCAAAATATTTGACTTGGGTATGTTTAGCCGCCTCTCATTTTCTCTTATGGACAATCCCACTAATATAACACCCAACAATCTTTCCTTTCTCAAAGTGAGTTCTCTCCCGCTGCGACATTTTCACTCAAACACATTGTGCGATATGATCGTGGTCAGCTGCAGGCTTGTTTTTATACCGTTTGCAGCTCTACCGTGCATCTCAACAACGCAGCGGACCCGTTCATTTGCTTTTGAAGCGGTGTCCGATGACTTGTCAATATAGTGTATTATTCCATGTCGAAGCAGCAGAGCAATGCATGATTTCTCTGGAAAGCGCTGTATTCTGAATGTCTTCGTTGGCACTTCTCATGTGTTCCAATCAAGACATGCAGACACATAAGGATAGCTTTATCATTCCTATATAGTCTTCAGTCCTTGGTTTTGGTCGTCCGATATTAGGAAAAGACTGACCCAGCGGCTTTGTAACAAATCAAGTGTACGTACCTCAACTTTCACTAGCTACGATCCAAACGGTTAGCATTAGCCAGTAACATGCGTCTCATCAGGAAAAATAATTAGAATATTTATCCACATTTTTTAGCAACGAACATTCATAGAACGTGATATTTTGCAATTCAACATTTTTTTCGTACTGTAGAATATGGCATAGCAACTGTGTCTTAAAATCGAATACTTCTTCAGTTTGTAGCTCTAATACGAAACTTACTTCGCTCATAAGCGTGAAATTTTTGTAAACAGCACAAAAAGAAGGACTTTTTGTGTTTTTTGAGATTGTGGTTTGTAAAGGTAAAAAGAAATGGCGATTTAGTGCTAATTCTGGGGTATTCTAGGCACCGAGAAAGCCTGCTACTTCACGAGAAACTTTTTGTATTACTTATTTTACGTTTTTTGTATGTTATAGAATACGGTATTTCAGGAAACGTAATTTGGGAATACTCAAAAAACTCTTTAAGAGTAGAAAATCCGTTTATTTTTGTGGTGTAATATGCATAAAGATTCGACAAGCTTTTGCTCTCCACTGGGAGGCTTTTTGAAAAGCCTCCAAGTGGAAAATAAAAGCTTGGCGAATCTTGGCTTTCTCAAAAAGCCTCGAAGTGGAGTGATAGCTTAGCGAATCTTTACGTACACTGCTGGCCACCCAAAATGCAACACCAAGGAGGACACGAGATAGCAAAGCTAGATTTACTGGACACATAACAACAGATACAAAGATGAAACGACTGAGCTTACAGGCCCGTGCGACTTGCGGAACACGCAGACATCAATAGTTTGTGTGGCCCCTATGGCTGGCAATAACAGGTGCTACACGCCGCTGCATCGAACAAAAGAGGCTTTGGATGTGGGCTTGGGGTATGTCGGTCCAGGCTGCTTCCACACGTTGCCACAGTTCCTCAGACGTAGCAGCGGGTGGTGCCTGCCGGGCCACTCGGTTGCCGATCAGCGACAAGACGTGGTCGATAGGCGATATATCGGGAGAACAGGCTGGCCACGGCAGCAGTGACACCTGGTGGGCCGTGAAGAATTGTTGAACGATGCGTGCCACGTGCGGGCGCGCATTGTCCTGTTGACACGTGGCCGCTGGAAGGTCCTGCAGGTAAGGGAGGACTACAGGCTCCAAAACGTCGGAGATGGTGCGGTGGCTGTTGAGTGCACCGGCGATGTGTACCAGAGGGGTGCGGGTGTCATATGCCATTGCGCCCCAGACCCTAATGCTAGGCGACGGACCGGTATGACGATGCATAATGCAGGCGTAATACAGTCTCTCGCCGCAGTACCGCCACGCGCAAATCCTCCCATCGTGGTGTGGCAGGCAGAAGCGGCATTCGTCGGAGAAGACAATGTCGTGCCATTCCGTAGTCCATGTGCGGCGTTCAACGGCCCACTGCCGCCGAATTCGCCGCTGATGTAACGTCCATGATAATCGGAGGAATGGGCGCTGTGCGACAAGTCCCCGCTCCTGCAGACGACGTCGAATGGTACGTGCTGACACATGTTGTTGCGCAACACACCCTAATTCCTGCGCTAACGTTTGTAATATGGCGGTGCGAGCCGTCAATGCCCGCCGCACAACATGGCGGTCCTCTCCTTCGGTGGTGTTGCCGCGGCTGCGGCAATCGCTCACGTCGGACTGTCCGTCCTTCTTGCACCCACCGAATCCATACTCGCCTCCTTGTGGCTGGATGTCGTCCCACACGGGGGCCGGTGTCTCGGTACGATAAGCCGCTGTCGCGATAAGCTACTATTTGTTCCCTGTCGAACTCCGAAGCGTGCTGGAATGACTGCCGTATTCTGCCACGAGGCATCAGGAAACTTCCCACGCACAAATCCGGCAGCATAACACACTTCCACTACTTATACCCCCGCCTTCTGTGCACCCTTCTTATAGTGCTTCTCGGTGGCGTGCCGGTCGCACATGATTTGCATATGCCATGCAATGCGAATCGTGTGCATGTCCTCTCGCGGGGGATGCATACTGCGAATTTCAGGCCAATCGGATGCTTCCTTCTTGGTGTTGCATTTTGGGTGGCCAGCAAAGTATATTACACCACAAAAATAAAGAAACAACCATATCCGAATGCTCAAGAAACGCTTAAAGCGTTTATTTTTTCGTGTCGTTGAGTGCATGAGGAAATGGCCTCGTCATGCCATGTCGTCTTTGTTCAGGGTGGTGTTGGTTGTATGAGGGTTTGCGGAGTCTTTTGGGATACATTAGATCCCTTAGAGTATCTGGAGAAGTCCTAAACCGCTGCGCGCTACCAGCATATGCATACCGATCACCTACATGACATTTGCGCATTCTGTAGCCAATGGTCTGTTCCAGCGGAATAATGTGCCAATCCACCAGGCCGCTAACACACAGGCATGGCTGAAGGAACACTCATCCGAGTTTGGAACCATCCAGTGGTCCCCAAGGTCCCCTGACTTAAACCCTGTGGAAGCTCCCTCTGCGATGATGTGGAGCGGGACATCAGATCCATGGATCCTGGACAGACGTCTTGGGCGACGTTTTGGACATTGCTGCAATGGGCATGGCTGACATTGTCTCCGGAAACCCTCCGGCATCTGATGGAGTCAACGTTTCGGCGTGTATGGGCTGTTATTCGCTCTAGAATAGGACCAACACGCTGTTAAGTAGGTATCTAATGTTTTATCCATTGGAAGTATAGTTACACCCTTAAAACCTAAGAAAACTACAAGGTGTCTAGAATACCCGATGAATTTAACTACTAGAAGAACTCTTATATTCTGATTCATATCATTCGTGTAGAAGCTGAAACTTAACTCTGTAATATATAGGACACTTTCAAATCACCTCTGTCCAGCATGATTCCAGAATCAGAGAATTTTGTACCTACAAGTTCAATATCTCTCTATTCAATCTCCAAGCACATCAATAATACACTGGTGTGAAAAAGAATTAAGGACGAAGAGGAGAAATTAGCGTAACAGCGGAACGAGCAGGCAGAACGGACCGAAAGACCACTCAGGGGATAGACTAGGGTCCAGAATGGTAGGGCGTGCGCATATATGCAGCATGACGTAGAGGGGGAGGGGAGTGTCGGAAGGGTATAAAGCACACGGGCGGTGTACGCTCAGCAATCCGGTGAAAGCTATTGCACGGTGTGCATCGGTTTGGACGACGTCGAGTTGCTGCCACCGTGTGATATGGCCAACAAGCAATCCAGTAGACGACATCTGGATGACTTTTACCCGAGGTCGCGTCATTGGGAAGTTGGAAGAAAGTCCAAGTGTAACTAGCGTGGCCGAGGAAATCGGGATCGCTCACAGCATCGTTTCACGAGCTTGGAGAGCATTTCAAACGAGAGGAACAGCTGTCCGAGAGTTTAGCAGTGGTCGTTCACGAGCAACCACGGCGGCGGTATATTGTCCTACAGACGAGAAGAGACAGACGGCAGACAGCGGGAGAAATCACAAGGCACATGCAACATACAACTGGCATACAACTGGACGTCCGTTATCGCGTTTTACCGTAGCCAGGAGGCTGCACAAAGGTGGTCTATTTGCACCACGACCAGTACGGGGTGTGCCATTAACGCCTGCTTATCGGAGACGGTGGTTTCTGTAGTACCAGGAACACAAGAACTGGACACATCAGCAATGGGGTCGAGTTCTCTTTAGGGATGAGAGCCGATTTAGTCTGATGAGTGATTCTGGACGTATACACATCTGGAGAGAGCAGGAAACACGCAATCACACCTCCAACATCATCGAAAAGGACCGGTTTGGAGGTGGCGGAATTCTCGTTTGGGGCGGCATCATGCTTGGTAGCCGTACTGACCTCCACATCTTCCAAGGAGGTTTACCTCACGTGCGTCTGTTTAGAGGTGCTGTGGGTCCTGAGTTCCTCTTCATGGACGCCCCTCATCGTACAGTGGCTGTCGCAGAGCTGTTGGAGAGTGAAGATATTCAACGCAAGGATTGGCCCTCAAGGTACCCGGACCTAAATCCAATCGAACACGCGTGGGACCTTCTCGGGAGACGCTTGGCAGCACGTAACCAGCCGCCAGCAACGATTCCGCAGCTGCGATTGGCGCTACAAGATGAATGGGCCGCGATGCCTCAACAACTCCTTGACAACCTCGTCCTCAACATGGACAGACGTTGTAAATCCTGCAACGCAGTCAGAGGTGATCATATCCCCTACTAAAGACTGGATTTTTCTTGGCAGCCGCCTGTCACATGGACGTTTCTGTCTTCTGTCCGGTTGTGCTCGAAGCTACCTTTTCAATAAAGTGCCTTTGTATCCTTTGGATTCCTTGTTTGGATGGTTTTGCTCACTTGTCCCATATTCTTTCATTTTGGGGATCTTATGTTATGATTTGCGTCTATATGGAACACTTCTGCACGACGTCATATTAGAAAAACCGTCTCGTCCTTAATTTTTTTCATGCCAGTGTACTTCGTACTTTGCTTCTAACGATAATATACTTCAAACCATTATTTCTTACTGAAATAATCGTTTGAATGACACTTACAGCTCGCTTTTACTAAATACAATCCACATTGCTAAAATGGTACAATACTTATAGCTGTTCATCTAACATAGCATATGATTCCGCACGTAGCTCCCCTCACACTTAGAGTTGAACATTTTATTGAACCTTTGACTCACTGACTGGCTGCCGACAAAGAACAACTCGTTGAAAGAAATAATGTGCCGTTTTGTTAGAAGATATTTAAAGTGGAGAGACCATAAGAATTCGGAAGCAACGAAGTAAGGCTAAATTACAGATATACGTCTCACTTCCCGAAATTATAAAAAGAAAAAAAAATACACCAGATTACTCAGATTTGCCTAATTGTTTATCTGCTTAGCTCAGCTTCACTTTGTCTGTTAGATTTCTGCGTTGTGTTTGCCTTACTTGAGCGTGCGTTGAACAGAACCTGAACATTGTTGACTGACAATTTCAATGTTTTAGTTTTGTTTCAGCTACAAAGGGCATTAAACGGACTATACGCCCGTTCTCCCTCATAGTACGTATTTGCTTAAGGACTTAGATTCCATTAATTGCCTAAACTACTAATTTAATTTTCATTGGAAATCCAGTAGCGGACGTTGTAAATGAAAGTCATCATCGGCAGGGATTAAAGGACAGGAACTGGGCGAAATCGCGTTCTACAAGTCCGTTCTGCTCAAGACCACTAGCTGGCAGACCTTCACGTGTGTGCAATTCCCCGCTGTCATATCTTGTTAAATTTACACATTGTTTGTACATGCATTTAGCGATGTTGACTTAGGCCGTTATGAGGGATTAAGTTAACACTCGAATTCTCGTCGTCGCACAGGGCGGCAGCGATTTTCAAACGGCCGTTTGAGCAGCGAAGATGTAAACGTTTGCGGATCGGCAAACAAACACAGCGACGCTAAGGTCAGACGTATAATATCCCGTCAAACCTTGTCACTTCATTTCCACGCGTGTCAACAAAACCGGGTGAGCACAGATATCGATTCTGCTTTAGTTTAAATTATGATAAATCCAGTTTCACTTGAATTGCATTAGAAACCTCTCTGCATGGCTAGGAACAAGCGAAGCGAATTATTAGACGCCACCGAGGTTTGCTGAAGTAATCGACAGCAAAGAATATTTAGTGACACTCTCCATAACTCTCTATGCGCCTGATTAAAATTTAATCAAAATTTCGCTGGTCGAATATTAGTTTCCTAAATGGGGAAAAACTATGATATATGAATACTTCCGTAGTTGCAATCGTAATGGGAACTTTTACTGGAGATAAATGTTCACAAGATTCTGGTAGAGGTAATGGTGATATTTTGCCCACACAGGGGACGTCCGTATTCATTTTTTAAATGATGCTGCATTAAGAAAATCTACAATTCTGTCCTGCCTATCACCACGACTGCGTATTGGAAAAGGAAATCAGTCATCTGATGAGGTGAAAACTGCAGATGTCTTCTAGCTCATGGCGGAGGAAAAGCTTATAAAAGGAACTCGAGACTGTCGGTCATGCTTTCTTCTTTCCGAAGCAAATTATAACCTTTACGATCTTTCAAACGGAAGTACATAATTCTTAAGTTATTCTTGATGCTATCATGAAAGGAAGAAATCCACTGTTTGAAAAAGCATAAATGCTTTGTTCATATTTAGGTACTGTATTGCCTCTTGGTTTAAATGGGTGTCAGTGTATAAAGTCAACTCAACCTTAGAAACACTACCTTAAGTTGTCCTACTTCATTTAAAGTGGAACCCTGGATAGTTTACAAAATAAAAAAGTCACTCAAAGATCTTCAAAGAAGTAGTTACTTACAGTTTGTCGGAATACGAGCAAAAGGTATAGACTTGATACCAGTGTCTTTTTTCATTTCTTCAAGAAACAGAGCAGTAGATTTGTATGTACGACTGGTAGCTTTATTATGATGCAGTTCTACTCTTTAAAGGCTCGAATGGCATTTCCTCTTTAAATATAGGAGTTAAAACGTTATTTATTTAAAATGTAGAATTGATTTTAACGTTCTTGTTCAACTTTTCTTAACTTTAATTTCCCATTGTACCAGAAAGTAGCAATAATCATGAATCCTTTACTGAAACTTTCTTTGGATTTTTGGAACCAAGTTAGTAAGTCTTTTCCTGCCTTTTTGCCATATTAAGTCGACCTTTTCTTGTTACAGTCGTTAGGGTAGATCTGTCCTTCATCAATAGCCACAGTAAATTTCCATCTATCTCCGTATTTTCATAAGTAAGTCTACACCGTGTTCTACTTTCAGCCTATGCCTAGGCAAAAGGTGGTGAACATTATATATTTTTTCCAGATCCAAATCTTGGTTTATTACCTTGTTTACAATTGATACAGAGGTTTTTAGCGCTTAGAGATTGCTCTTTGGGTTCGTGGATTTTCCTTTAAGACCAGAGACCTTACCTTTGAAAGGTACCTTTTTTACGCTTTCCAACCGTAGGTTGAAGAAGCGTATATGCTCCGGCTTTGTCCGTCCGTCCGCACGATAACTCACGTGAAAATGGTTCGATTTCGACGAAATTTTAGTATGTGGTAGGGGACCACCTGGGGACGAACCCTATTGAAAATGGGCGAAGCAGGGTCAAAAGTCAGGACATATGAGTGGGATCCATTCCATTGCTCTTATGCGTTATAACTTGTGTAAAAATTGTTCGATTTCGATGAAATTTTAGTATGTGGTAGGGAACCACCCGTGTACGATTTTTGTTGAAAATGGGTGAAATAGGGCCAAAGGTCAGGACATAGGAGCTGGATCCATTCCCTTGCCTTTATGCGTCATAACATGCGTAAATATGGTTCGATTTCGATGAAATTTTAGTATGTGGTAGGGAACCACCTGGGCACGAACCCTATTGAAAATAGGCGAAATGGGGTCAAAGATCAGGCAGGGCATAAGAGCGGGATATATTCCATTGCCATTATGCGTCATAACTTGCGTAAAAATGGTTCGATTTCGATGAAATTTTGGTATTAGGTGGGGAGCCACTGGGGACGAACCCTATTGAAAATGGGCGAAATGGGGTGAAAGTTCAGGACACTAGAGTGGGATCCATTCCATTGCCTTTTTGCATCATAACTTACCTAAAATGCTTGGATTGCGACAAAACGTTATCATGTTGTTCCGGAGGTATAGTGAACCGGTTCTGTTGAATGTAATCGAAATGGGGTCAAAGGTCAGGACACAGGAGCGAGATTTATTCCATAGCCATTATCCACATAACTTGAGTAATTTCTGGTATGTTGGAAAGCGTATCATAATCAATGCATTGCATGATTTTATTAACTTGTTTGGATATTCGTTTGGTGTTAGTTTTCCTGTTAAAAGCAGTGCTCGATGATTATTTCTTCTAATATTAATAATATTGCTTATTTTACATTTAGGAATATTAATTCCATGATTTTCGCAGGGTTTTTTAACTACAGAATGCGAATCTTTCTTTTTGTAAAGAGCAAAAACATATCCTTCTACCCACAGCTTCTTAACGTTTGCCGTTTTCGTAGCAGGTGATATTTAACTGTAGCATGTCTTTCTTTCGTGTTTATATAACACGCTGTTGCCAGTTCCAGTTCTTTGAACTTCTTTTATTTTCTATACTTTGTTAACAAAAACGTTCGAGAAATGTACGAGTATCCTCTGTAAGATCAAAACTCCTCGTGGAACACATTACGAAGTGTGCCCTAATGAGGATCTCAGAAGTTCTCGTATGAGCCACAAAGCTGTTGTTTTATGACGTCACTGCCGTTCTATTTATAAGTTTAATTTAGAATTTACTTTTTAAAGTAAATAACGGTGAGTGCGAAATTGGTTAATCTTGTTCAATTATATCTTGTTTTGAATAAAATGAAATTGGAAAAATGCTTGAAATCTCTTAATTCGGACAAAGTATAATCCTACTAGACACAGTCCTTCTAAAATAGCCGTTATTTACTGTAAAATCATGTTTCAAACAAGACTTTCTGGAATTGAAAAAATAGTGTGGCGTCACAGAAAGATTAATATCGTGTCTTTCTACACTCTGTTGATAACGGTGATCTTCCTACATACTCAAGCGTAAAAATAGAAAGCGTTCTCTCCCACGTACTTCGGGCCATTTCCCCTCATTTTTCCGCAATTTTTTCACAAACAACATCTGACAGTAAACTCGGAAGACACGCCCAAACCTCCCAGAATACGATACGAACAGCTAAAACTTGGTCCCGTTGAGGAAGCAATGTCCTCCCTTACTCGGATCCTTTGGTCCCCTATAAATTGAAGACTCCTAGTCCATTGAAACATACACTATATTGACAAAAGTCACCAGACACCTGGAAGAAAAATACACCATAGCATTTATTGACTTACAATAGTACGTTGTCGGTCCACCTTTGGTCTTATTGCACGCACTGACCGTTCGAGATATGCTCTCGATAAGGCTTTGGAACACAGCGATCAGTATGCGCTTCCATTCAGTACATAATGCTGCCGCTAACTGTTGCTTAGTAGTAGGCCTTGGTTCCAAACTTCTTATGCGGCTCTCTAATTCATCCCATATGGGATTAAGATCAGGGATCTGTACTGGCAATCCACACACAACAAGGAATTATCGTCAAAACACGCCGTAACAGTCTTTGCTTTATGGCTTGTAGCGTTGTCCTGCTGGTACCAACAAGGCTCGGTTCCATATTATTGCCACAGAGTTAGTAGGGCATAATTGACCAGAATATCGAGGTGGACGTGCTGGTTAACAGGTTTGTCCAAGATACCCAATGGGCCGGTCCCATACCATCAGAAACAGTCTTAGACGAGTACATTGCCAGCTCCAAACTTGACCGTAAGAAAAGTACACTGTGGTCAATAGCGTTCTCCCGGCTGCTGCCATACCAACACACGGCCACCAGACTGATAGATCGTGTATCTGGATTCATCAGTCTATAGGACCCGTTTCCATTGATCTACGGTCCACTATAAATGTTCTTTACACCATTTTAAACGACGAGTAGCACTCCGAGTGGAGATGAAAGGCTTATGAGCATCCGCACGACCAGGGTAACCCATGGAATGAAATTCCCTGCGAATGGTACCTGTACATACCGAGGTTTCAGCATTTTTACTTACCTGTACACTGAGGTCTTGTGCATTACTCCGTCGATTAGCTGCAACGACTTTGCTGAGGCTTACACGTCCTTTATCACTGATTTTGTTTGGTCTGCCGGTACGTTTTGCTGCTTCAGGCACGCCATGTGCCCGGGTGTGGAGGTCACCGGGACAACGGCACAATCCCAACTTCGCTATCGAGCGCCACACGTCCCCCACTGCAGGAACTATTGTCTGGGAAGCCATTACCTGCAATAGCCTATCATCTCTAGTAGTGTTACATGAATCACCGACGGGCCAGTGGTAAGCGGATGAGATCCTGTGGCCCTATGTGCTCCCATTCCTGGTAGGGATTCCAGGTGCGCTATATAACAGGAGGATAATGCCCGCCCGCACACGGCTCGGGTTTTCCAGGATTGCCTACGTCATGTTAAGACACTTCCATGGCCTGCCCGCTCCCAGGACATGTCCCCTATTGAAGATGACCGGACTGCGTGCCACAGATTCTTCTGTAAGTGTCCTGCAGCTTGTTTTTGCCATCATGTGTATCATTCATCTGCATCATTACGTCGATAAAATCTCAGTTCAATCCGATGCTTCCTTCTTGATGAGTAAATTTCATTGTCCGTGAGCGTATGAGCATCAGAAATCTATTTTTACTGCTACTATATAGTAACTATAAAAACGGGTGACGCGGTTGTTCCTTCCGTAAAAAGGAAACATACTTTAATGCGGATTTCCAAGCGAATTTACCGTTTATTTTTCCACTGAAACAGACTCCGGATAATAGTGCCGCGGGTGGCCTAGTGGTCAACGTTCGTGTCTGCCACGGAGAAGACCTCGGGTTCGATCCCAGGTAGGTACGAAGGCTCGAACCACTAAATATCCGCCGTGCGTCGGATGGGCACGTTAAGCCGTCGGACCCCTGGTACTGGCACGCCGGTAATAAATAAGGGCGTCTTCCTCCCCCTTTCTACTTCGCTTCCGTGTCACTTTCCTATCGGGCAATCTAGCCCAAATCTCCTAGCTTCCTATTTCTAAGGGTTGTTTAAGACCTGGGGTAAGACACTCCCTTCCTAAAATCCTCTACATTTGATCTGATCTGACTCCGGATAATTGGGGCACATCAGTTCTAGAACGCTATGGCCCAGTTAAGCAGCTGCCCCAAATAATCTAAGCTTTATCCCATAGAGCTAAATTGGGATGTTACTGAAGAATTGTCCAAACGAAACCGCTGTCCCGATTACCCGACGGCCCAGTTAACCGGAATCTACTGTACTTCCAATAGCAGCCATCAGCGGCCGTCTGATTCTAATGTAGAAATACGACTAGCTCTTAAACCAAATGGGTAAAACCTGTTTTGTAATAAAGAACAAAGTGCCATATTGCTATCAAAATTTCAACATAAGCTGATCAGGTGTCTTTTTCTGAGGTGCTCGGTCAATTTATTATCGAAAATTTGGCCCAGTAGCAATACTTGCCTTTGAACAATGAATGAAATCATTTTCGAACGCTTAGTAACAAAATGGATATAATTTGCAAAAAAAAAAAAAAAATGAAATAAGATTAAGGATATCATTATTTTTAGAACATTTCCATTAAATAATAACACACATATGATTCAAGAAATGTCGTAACAAAAAAGAAGAATAGGCATTGATTTATCCGTGTTCTTTAAGTGATACATTGGTCCAGTTACCTCTACTTCTCTCTTTCACCCCATTTCTAGATTCGTGACTGGAATTTCCTGTGATTTGTTCTTTCACTTATCGAAATCAATGGAACTATTTCTCTGCTTGTTGTGACTATCGCACAGCATACACAGCATCCCTTATGACGTGGTCATAAGTATTCACGAATGGTCGCCGTTGGTGTTATTCTCTACCCATTTCCGAGACGTGACCACAGACAAATTTCGAGTAAAATGCACTACTTTGATTCTTTTCTTTCTTCTTCTTCTTCTTTGTGAATCATTAATAGTTTTCAGTTCTTCGTCATATTACTGTTACCACTAATCATGCTGCCAGCTTTTTGGACTCTGTTTTATGTCTTTTATTTTTTTTATTATTACTCTAACTACATAGTGAGACAGTTTCTATGACTTGTCTACATGCCTAAATAATCCATTTTCCATCTCTGTACACAACAGAATTTTACACCTGTTAACTAGATGTGAAAATGTTATTTATCCCCTTCTTTCGGTGGCGGAGTAGTCAGACGTGTAGGTTTCTGATTCGTCGAATTCCATTAGTCGGGGTTCGAGCCCCGGTGCCGAATGGGTGGTACGCTTGTCTTACTGCTCTGACTCTCTCCGTTCCCTTTTTTTTTTTTTTTTTTGTTCTTTTTTTTTTTTTTTTTTTTGATTGGAGGCTTAACGACCACCGTGAGCAACTCAATGGGATATTGGCAGTCGCCCGTCCCTAATTTAGGGTCACTGGTTCCAGGGAAGGGAGAGCACCAGTGCCGTAAGACAAACACAACATCCATGCTAACGGGATCCGAACCCGGACCCCGTTCGGACGAATGAACAGAGACCATCGCTTAGACCACTGCGCCACCGGGACGGCTCCGTTCCCTTAAACCAGTGGCTCTATTTTTCTTTATTGGGGTTTTACCACCTCCGTGAACGACTAAATGGTCTACAGGCAGCCGCCCGTCCCTAATTCAGGGTTGCCGCCCCGGTGGCGCAGTGGTCTAAGGCGCTGGCCTCTGATCATTCGTCCGTAAGGGGTCCGGGTTCGAATCCCGGTCAGGCATGGATGTTGTGTTTGTCTTACGGCACTGGCTCTCTCCCTTCCCTGGAACCAGTGACCCTAAATTAGGGACGGGCGACTGCTTATAGCCCATTGAGTTGCTGACGGTGGTCGTTAAACCTCCAATGAAAAAAAAAATTCAGGGTCACTGGCTCCAGGGAAGGGAGTGAGCCAATGTCGTAAGACAAACACAACATCCATGCCTCATAGGGATTTGAACCCGGACCCATCTCGGGCGAATGGTCATAAGCCAGCGCTTAGTTCACTGTGCCACCAGGCGGCGACCCTAAATTAGGAATGGACGATTATTAACAGGCCTAAGAGTTGTTCATGGTCGTCGTTAAACCCAGAAACAAAATAAAAAAATTATTCCGTTCCAAACATGAGGTATACGAGCGACGATACATAAGTTTTAGTCTTTTTACCGATACACAACATTGCCGCTAGGTGGCGAAAATGCCCATGGCTATTTTCTTCTATCTTCATTTTGTTTTGTATTTCTCTTTCTAAAAATACTTTTGAGAAATATTTGTTTGGAACAGGACACTTTTATCTTCGTAGAAATGTTTGCGCACCTTGCATACATAATGTACTATTTTCCCGCAATATGGCGCAAATGCTTTTTTTATTCCTGTGATTATATTCGCTTTTAAAAGTCCCCTTCGTGAAGTCCGTTTTGTGTTTTACCGCTTCAGTTATGCAAAATATTTCACGTAGATTTCCGTAATGCGCAGTTCCGTTGCTCGATTCGACTCCGTTGCTTCACCTCTAAAGTGTGGATTTAAAAAAGTGATATTCTTCCAGTACAATTCACTATAACAAACATTTACGTTTCTACTTCTAATGATGCTCAGTTTTTATCACTGGAGGCATAATTATCCGTTTCTAATTGATAACCAACATTAGGTTCTAAGTACCGGACTGCAAACTTTACTGAGTCGGAGAGAATACTTAATGCAAATCATTTACCTTGCATTCCCTACTTCTAGTAAAACACATCTTGCCGCTAGATGGCGCAAGAGCATATTTCCGTTTGTGACCGATATTTTTACTTCAAAATGACCTACGGAAAAATTTACTACGAATTGGATTTTTTTATTTTTGACGAACAATTTGTTAGTTGTCCTCAACTCTCAGCTATTAAATTTCATATACAGTGACACCTGTCTAAGATGGAATCTAAGGAACTGAAACTACATTATCTACCAACAAGTAATTAGATTTTTTTTGTGATAAAAATGGAAAACGAAGTTTATTCACCTTCAATAGTTGGTGGAGCCTCCACAAGCGGCGATTACAGCTACGACCCTCCGGGGCATACTCTCAACCAGGCGTTGTACGACGGCTAGCGGTATTTTTTTCCACTCGGCTTGGAGAAGACAGGTCAGTTCCTTCACCGATGTCGGACGGTGGGGGCACCCCTTAAGTCGACGCTCCAACTCGTCCCAGAGGTGCTCGATAGGGTTAAGGTCCGGGCTCTGCGGAGGCCAGTCCATTCGATTAACCCCATTGTCACCATACCAAGCCATGGTGGACCTCGCAACATGACAGGTGGCATTGTCATCCTGAAAGTAACATGGGTCCACCCCGTAAAACTGCCACAACGTAGGAAGCGCATGGTAATCCAAAATGGTGCAGTAAGTCTCGGCGTTGAGTCTACCAGGAATTGCAACCAAATGTCCCGTGCCATACCAGGAGAAACACCCCCATAGCATAATTCCACCGCCGCCGAACTTCACAGTTGGCACAATACATTCCGGCAGGAAGCGTTCTCCAGGCAGACTCCAAACCCAGATCCTGCCATCCGAACGGTAGAGGGTGAACCTTGATTCGTCGCTCCAGAGAACCTGTTTCCACTGTTCAACGGTCCACTGTCGACGTTCTTTGCACAACGTTAGCCGAGCAGCGCTATTGGACTTGGTGATCAAAGGCTTGTGGGCGGCAGCACGTCCATGGTAACCAAGCAGATGGGCTTTCTTACGGATGGTATTCATCGAAAAAACACTCCCGGATGCCTGTTGAAACTCCTCGCGGATGTGGCCCATCGATTTGGTGCGGTTCTTCCGAATTTCTCTGGCCCGCACCCGTCAGTCTCTAACTCCCAGTTTTGTGGGTCTGCCTTGTCCGGGCACATTCCGACAGTCACCTCTCATCTTCCACTTGCCAATCACATAGGCCACTGTCGATTTTGGGTACTTCAACTCGCTGGATATGTCACGTATGGATCGGCCATTTCTGTGATGCCCGACGATTACACTTTTCTTGAAATCAGAGAGCTTCGAACTGCGTGGAATCTTGCATGCGACTGGTTGTGTTGTAGTTTTCCACACGATAATTAACGGCGGCAACCGTGACGTGTATCAGGACCGCAGATATCGTCGATTGCAGGGGTGTCCAATTACTTGTTGGTGGATAGTGTATTTTACGCTTTTGACAGGTTTCAGTTTTATACAGATGTATCCATGGAAGCCATTGAAATGTTAACAGTTGAAATTTTGTCATGTTAAGAACAGATTCTACATAATTAGGTTTTACTTAAGTGAATGTATTGTTCGTATTACCTTAATCAGCTAAAATCACAAACCTTATTTTTTTAAATGATCCGACATTAATCTCCCGCCAGTAGCACTTACACTGAAGTGCCAAAGGTCATGAGATGTGTACTTTGGGTCGTGTAGGACCTCCTCTAGCCCGGCGAAGTGCAGCAGCTCGACGTAGAATTGATTCCGCAAGTGTCCAAATGACTTCTGGAGAGATGTTAAGCCATGCCGTCTGATGTTTTTTTAAAGATGTTGAGCCATGCCCGCTCACGGTTCCCTGGCATTTCTAGGTGCAGGATCTTGGGTGCGAATAAATCTTTCCAAAACGTCCCATACGTGCTCTATTGGGTTCATGTCGGACGAACGTGGTGGCCACACCATCCCTCGGAACTGTCCAGAATGCTCCTCGAACTAATTTTGGACAACGTGGGACAGATGACATGGTGCACTGTTCGCCTGGAAAATCCCATTGTTGTTGGGGTACATGAAACCAATAAAGGGCTGCAAATGGTCACCCAGCTAAGCAACAGAGCGATTATTGTCTAATCACGAGTTTACACGGACCAGATGATCCAAACAATGCAAAGTAGAGACACCCCACACATGTGTGGAACCACCACCATCTTGTACAGTGCGTTTTTGACAGCTTGGGTCCATGGCCTCATGGGGTCTGCGCCACACCCGAACCCTACCATCACCTCGTAACTACTGGTAGCGTGACTCATGGGACCACGCCACATGTTGCCAGTATTTCAGGGTGTAATTATCGTGTTCATGAGCCCAGGTGAGGCCCTGTGTCCGATGCCGTTGTGTTAACAAAAGCACTCTAGTGGGTCTTCTGCTTCCATACCCCACATAGACACTAAATTACACTGCACTGACCAGATGGATATGTCTCTGGTACCTCCTGCGTTGAATGTGGTTGTTATTTGAGCCAGTGTCGCTTGTCTTTAGCATGGAAACTCCTGGTCAGACGCCGCCAGTCATGGTCATTCAGGCTATTCAGTACCCCTGGTCAGCCTCTGCGCTGCCCACGGTGGGTGGCAATGTTTTCCGTGTGGTACTCTCGGTACAAACGTGACAACACGGGTCGAGTATTGTTGAATTTTCGCACAACTTCTAATGTCCCATCCCTCTGGCTCCCACTGCCGTGACTCGTTCAAACACCGATAATTCACGTCGGCATGCCATAATCCTACTGGCGGTTGTTCAACCTGACTCACGAGATTACACTTTGCAACTGATAAAAATCATGGCGTGCGTCGAAGACTTTATACGACGGCAGTGTCAGTTAAAGATGTGCATTCTGCTATACCATGACTTTTGGCACCAGTGTATAATACGACGCTCAGCGGGAGCACGTGCGCTTCTCATTAACTAAAACTATTCGAGTACCTCGGAGAAGTGCAAAATCCCGGATATCCTGAATATTGTGCAATGCTTCATGTTAATAATTTTGTATCCAATTCGATATTATTCAAGTTCATAATTTCGTATCTCCCGTTTCGCCACAAATTCCTTTGTACGGAATGTTGTGCGTCTTTCGAAAACTCTCTAACTACCCATTTGAAGCATGGGACTCATTTCCAAGTCTTATTGACTACATTTGTTGCTCGTGTTTGGAGCATGCTGGCTCGAATTGGCAAATCTTTCGATCTTGACCAACAATATCAAACAGAAGCCATCGCTCTTTCCACGTGTGTAAGTGAGTCACGGAAAAATTATCATTGGCCACCACCCAGAATCGAACCCAGGGCCTCCCAGTTACGCGCCGGACATGCTAACACTGCGCCATTACTTATAAACGTGGAAAGAGCGATGACATCTGTTTGATGTTCCTAGTCCACGGTAATTGTGTGTATTAATTATTCATCCGCTTCCTACTTATTTGTTCAGTTGCTGCTTTCCATTTTTGGTAAACCCCCAGTGCGGGGATCCAAGAAGCAACCTGCCATGTGGTTTGGCACTTAGTCGTATGAGAATCTGGAGAATTTGAGGCCGCTCTGTTGCAGTGGTAGCATGTCCGGAACGTAACTGGAAGACCCTGTGTTCGACTCCCGGTGGCGGGCAATGAGAATTTTTCCGTGACTTACTTATAAACATGGAAAAAACGATGACTTATGTTTGACGTTCCTGGTCCACGTCAATTGTGTGTATTGATTGACCTAACAAACCATTCGCAGACAGACTTACTCAATCGACTATCCCAGCCTCTTTATTTCCGGCTTTCAGCATTTTATTCTTCTTTGGGCTAAATTACCTTTACGCCGCTTGTCTCTTATCTCGTCTTTTCGCTTTAAAATGGCCTTAAAATTTTCAAATGCTTGATACTCACTCTTTCTTTTTCGTGCTTTTCAATGACTAACTTTTGTATCCAGATCGAGAAAGTTATTCTTTGACGCTATGCTAAGACAGAATATTCAAAGGAGACAGAATAAAAATTCTAAATTTACTTGTAACTTACTGGTCATCCATGTAACAGCTCTCAGAAAACTTGAAAGTTTCATCCCCCTGGAGCGGGAATCGAACCCTCATCACCCGATTTCCGTTCGAGTGTGCTAACCGTTACACCACCCAGGACAGTGAATTTCCAAGCAAATGAGACAAAACAAACTTAGCTTAGGAATCAGAACATCCTTTGATTTTCGCTTGTCGAAGCGTCGTTTCTTCCTCATAGCGTTTTCTCTATTACCATCCATAACGGATGTAGGTCGGAAATCACCAGTAGCGCAGATAAATCAATGAAGGAAGAAATACACAGTCGAGTCACATTATTGTGACCACCAGCTAATACCGAGAGTAACCGCCGTGTGCAGCGCAAACAGCAGTTAGACTGGCTGGGAGTGACTGAATAAGGTGCTGGAAGGTGTTCACAGGTATGTGAAGCTATGCTGACGGCGGTTCATCTGACAGCTGCTGAAGGGTGCGTGGTGGAGGATCAATAGAGCGAACAACATGATTGAGGTAGTCCCACAAATGCTCAATTAGGTGTAAGTCTAGGGAATTAGGGGCCAGGGAAGTACTTTGAAATCTTCATGGTGCTCTTCGAAACACTCAGACATTTCCAGTTGTGTGACACGTCGCATTGTCAAGATCTCATCTGCCCCAGGGAAGACAAGCAGCGTGTACACTGCTGGCCACCCAAATTGCAACACCAAGAAGGACACGAGATAGCAAAGCCAGATTTACTGGACACATAACAACAGATACAAAGATGAAACGATTGAGCTTACAGGCCCGTGCGACTTGCGGAACACGTAGGCATCAATAGTTCGTATGGCCCCCATGGCTGGCAATAATGGCCGCTGCACGCCGCGGCATCGAACGAAAGCGGTTTTGGATGTGGGCTTGGGGTATATCGGTCCAGGCTGCTTTCTCACGTTGCCACAGTTCATCAGGCGTAGCCGCGGGTGGTGCTTGCCGGGCCACTCGGTAGCCGATCAGCGACCAGACGTGTTCGATGGGCGACATATCGGGAGAACCGGTGGGCCACGGCAGCAGTGTGGTGGGCCGTGAACAATTATTGCGCCATGCGTGCCACGTGCGGCCGCGCATTGTTCTGTTGAAACGTGGCCGCTGGCAGGTCCTGCAAGTAAGGGAGGACTACTGGCTCCAAAACGTCGGAGATGTAGCAGTGGCTGTTGAGTGTACCGGCGATGCGTACCAGAGGGGTGCGGGTGTCATATCCAATTACGACCCAAACCATAACGCCAGGCGACGGACCGCTATGGTGATGCATAATGCAGGCATCATACAGTCTCTCGCCGCGGTGCCGCCACACGCGGATCCGACGATCGTGGTGTTGCAGGCAGAAGCGCGATTCGTCGGAGAAGACAATGTCGTGCCATTCCGTAGTCCAGGTGCAGCGTTCAACGGCTGGCTGCCACCGCACTCACCGGTGGTGAAACGTCAATGGTAATTGGAGTAATGGGGGTCGTGCGACAAGTCCCCGCTCCTGCAGAAGACGACGAACGGTACGTGCTGACACAAGTTGTTGCGCAACACACCCTAATTCCTGCGCCAACGTTCGTGATGTGGCGGTGCAAGCAATTAATGCCAGCCGCACAACATGCCGTTCCTCTCGTTCAATGGTGTGCCGCGGCTGCGGCAATCGCTCACGTTGTTCCGTCCGTCCTTCCTGCACCCACCGAATCCATTCTCGCCTCACTGTGGCTGGATGTCGTCCCACACGGGCACCAATGTCTCGGTACGATAAACCGCTGTCGCGATAAGCCACTATTCGTCCTCTGTCGAACTCCGAAACGTGCTGGAATGACTGCCGTATTGTGCGACGAGGCATCAGGAAGCTTCCCACGCACAGATCCGGCAGCACAACACACTTCCACTCCTTACACCCGGCCTTCTGTGCACCCTTCTTATGGGGCTTCTCGGTGGCGTGACGGGCGCACATGATATGCATATGACCCGCAATGCTAATCGTTTGCATGTCCTCTCGCGGGCGACGCATGCTGCGAATTTCAGGACAATCTGATACTTTCTTCTTGGTGTTGCATTTTGAGTGGCCAGCAGTGTATGTGTGTACGTGGTCTGCAAGAATGGATTCATA
The DNA here is from genome assembly GCA_039090855.1 of Macrothele yani. NCBI lineage: Eukaryota > Metazoa > Arthropoda > Arachnida > Araneae > Macrothelidae > Macrothele > Macrothele yani. Next base: position 91,953,238 of record CM077026.1, read on the forward strand.
ACAAATTTGATCCACAGTGCCTTTCACAGGTATGCGTGGACCCAGGGAATGACACGAAAACATTCCCCAGACTATAACACTGACCCCAACAGTTTGTGTTCTTCCCGCAATGGTTGAAGAGTGTTTCTTCACTGATGTTTTTCGCCTTATACGCCAACGTCCATCCGTTCGATGAAGCAGAAAACGTGACTCGTTGGAGAAGCCTATCCATTGCCAATCAGCGGAGGTCCAATTCCGATACTGCCGTGCAAATGTAAGCCTTTTCAGCCGATACGGCTCCGTTAGCATAGGTGCAGTGATCATCCGTCTGCATCGGAGCCCCTTACGCAGCAGGATTTGCTGAACTGACTTTTTAGACACACTTCTGGTAGCCGCCTGGTTCACTCTGCCAGCGAGTTGCTCCACTGTAGTGTGTCGATCGGCCCTCACGCGCCTTCGAAGCTGACGTTCACTTCTCACACCAATGGCACGTGGAACTCCGCAGTTTCCACTTCGCTTATTCGTAATGGTGCCATTTCTTCAATCACGATACACTTTAACCACAGCAGATTGCGAACAGTTCACAAACTGCACTGTTTCAGAAAATACTGCCATCCTTGGCCCTAAAGCCGATAATCATAGCTTTTTGCAAATCCGATGCATCGCTTTGTTTTATCCTTGACAGAAACGAGTGATATGTTTAAAGATTGTGTACAGCACACCTTATATACCTCCCAAGCCTGCTTACGACATGTGTCTTCTTTGATTGGCTACGCGCTGTTCACGTCAAAAGTAGGAGGTGGTCACAGTCATGTGACTCAACTGTGTATTTCCCGTAACACATGGGAAATCGATAGAATATTCAAAGCAAACGGAACATAAATTCTGAATTTGCTTGTTACACTTTCTGGGCATCCACGTAACACCTCTCAGAAAACTTGAAAATTTCATCACCCTCGAGCGGGAACCGAACCCGCATCTCCCCCTTTTCGATTGGGGATGTTCAGATTTTTAGCTAACTTTGTTTTGTCTGAGTTGCTTGGAACTTCACTGTCCTGGGTGGTGTTAACTGCTAGCATACTCGCACGGAAATCGGGCGATGCGAGTTCGATTCCAGCTCCAGGAAGATGAAATTTTCAAGTTTTCTGAGCGATGTTACAAGGATGACCAGTAAGTGTTATAAGCAAATTCAGAATTTATGTTCTGTTTGTTTTAAATATTTTATCCCCTTGTATTATGAGGAATGTTTCTTCCTCCGTTGATTCAGCCATGGTAAGAGGCAAGCGAAAGTTGCGAACGATCTTAGTGAATAATTGTTGAGAGAATTAAATCGGAACGGCAGCCCAGGTGGCGCAGTGGTCTAAGCGCTGACTTCTGATCGTTTGTCCGTGAAGGGTTCGGGTTCGAATCCCGGTGAGGCGTGGATGTTGTGTTTGTCTTACGTCACTGGCTCTCTCCCTTCCCTGGAACCAGTGACCCTAAATTAGGGATGGATGACTGCTTATTGCCGTTGAGTTGCTCACGGTGGTCGTTAAACCTGCAATAAAAAAAAATAAGAAAAAAATCGGAACGTCTCGCTGAAATCCGTACGAAACAGCCAGCTGTGAACATTTTGGACTTTGCATCCAGCAACGAGATTAACGCTGATCACATGAACTATACCCAAGTTTCACCTGAGCCAAACAGTTGATGTGTTGCAGTTTGTGTAAGCAACTCATTTAGAATCTCTCTGTGTTTAATAATGTTATCTACGACTTCAAGTACATTTGTTCCGTATGAATTCATCATTGCATTTTGTGTTCAATTAGAATACTTTATGGCACGGGAACCTCTGGGAACTTTCCGTTGTTAGAAGGTTAATTTATTCTCTTGACATTTTCACTTCCGCTTTTGGCAAGTTCCGTTTCAGACAGGTTAAATAGTACGAAATTTTCAATCTTTAATTTTGCGTCCAAAAAAAAAAAGGTATCCTTTTGAAGCAGGTTTCCGTTTTATACAAGGTCCGTCTTAAACAGGTTTTACTCCATTAATAAATGTCTAATCAAGACTACATTTCATTATAGCAGTTAGTAGTTTACTAAAAGAGCTTTATTTGATCAGAAAATTCCCTCCATGCCACAGGAATACACTTCTTCAGATGCTCCAGTCCCTTGATCCCGGTGGAAATAGTTACCTTTATCTTGTTCTTCCAACCTCACACCAGCAGTCCCGGGGGTTGCAGTGGTCTATGCACTGGCTTATGACCATTTGTTGAAGATGGGTCCGGGTTCGAATCCCGGTGAAGTATGGATGTTGTGTCCAACTTTGTGCAACCATCGTTTACGTGATGGTTGCACAAAGTTGGCTTGTGAGACCGACGTAGCCTCACAAACCCTGGTGCACTTCTTTCCTACGTAGTCAATAATTATGATGCCTTCTACATTTCACTAATCTGACGCCACCTACATGCACGGTAGAACGGAATTACACGGAGTTTGTTAGGAGACGGAGAAGATGTATATGCTTCAAATCTACTTCAACAGCTCTTTCCCGTATCTACTTGGAAGCCAGGCATACCCCTATATGGGAAGACATAACCATACTGAACACTATAAAGACACGTTTAACTATTCTTTTTGCAGAGAGTTTATAAATACAGTCACCTTTGCTGTAATGAAGAATACCCATACACCATCCCCCTGCCATAAAACCAAATAATGGATTGTGAGAAACACCCAGAAAATCCAGAGGACGAGTTCGCTCAAATATTTCGGCACATGCGTTAACCTTAACTCTGAACTACGTCCTAGTGAATGCTCTCATGGTATATAACCAACATCGAACCACTTGTGATTAGTGAATTGTCAAACATCTGAGGATGAGCTTGAAAGATCTCATGTGTGTATTTTAACTTGTATATATGATTTTAATCTGTATATATGTTTTTTAACGTAAAGCTTTATAAAAAATCGTGCGTAAGACGGCATTGCTTCTTTTAATTTTGGATCTTTACTTCACCGTTAGACTTTGTTTTATAGTCTCAAAGTGTTTTGCTTCATACAACGGAATCTTGTGCTGTTACGAATATCTTGTTTCTTCATATTTCCTTTCTTAGCATTTAAAGAGTACAATTTATTCATAACCTTTATTTGACACTGAAGAGTTAGTAAAATATGCTGGAAGGTCAAACAATGTTTTATATAATTACCACAGAGATCGTTTTTTTAACCTTATGCGATTTTACTAAATGTTGAAGTGGCACATTATTAAGTAATTACTGACGTTTTTCAGGCATTACAAGGAAACCACCAGGGAAAATTTCAAGCTAATTGTGTTTGCATACTCATCTTAAACAAGCTAATCTTTACTTTTCTTTTAAATGTTCATGCCTGTAAATTATTCTTGGTTGAGATTACTTCTCGTTCTTTATAATGAAATATAATTCTTTTAATTTTGCCGCTTTTAAGTGATTTTCTGAAACCGAAGCTGACACTAATTTTGGATTAAATTGCTAAAATACATTACCTGCCAATGTTTAAGTCTTTTTGCTGTTCTGTGGTAATTAATTGCAAAAATTCGTTGTTATAATAATTACGTTAAAAGTGTGTAATCTGATTCTGTGTAGATAATTGGATGCTTTCTTTTTATTTTGTAGGTAAGTCGCTTTTCTTGAGAATAAATGGTGTTCAAGGAAACGTCTGGAGGGTAAATCACGAATTTACTTTGAATATTGTTATTTAAGCATGTTTATCGCATGTTTCATTTGTTTTCTGAGATTGATAGACAGTAAGAAGATTTGCATATTTTTGTTAACCATCTTTTCGTTCTTTCTTAAACAACATTTCACTTAAGCGTCGTTTTGACAGCCTTGAAGGTGAGTTTTATGAATTTAATTATTATACCCGGGTGAGACAAAAAGTTCGTCCCGTTTTGAGCTACACAAAATGTTGGGCCTGAATTCCTGCGCGTCAGAGTCGACTGGATACCTCGATTACGTGCATTTGGCACGGCGCCACATTATGTTTTCAGGTAAGCAGAGAAAAGAAGAGGTCGATAAACGTGTTGTTAGTGTAGATAATAATTGTGCATATAAACTCCCGGACTGAGTTTCTCTATAACTCTCTTTGCTGTGAGCAACCGTGAGACCGAAGACATTGCGGCAACTATCAACAGTTGAATAGAAACTCCAATATTTATTCCCGACATTCCTTGAAGGGTGGCCTCGTATTGTCTACCTGACACACGCACCCTGCTATCAGTGTGCTGTAGTTGTAACCTCAATTCATCAGACCAAGCTACATATTTCTTATCTTCCGTGGTGCAGTGACAATGTTACTTCACTCCTACGCCATTATTCGAACAAGTGTTAAACGTAGCAGCAGCAGCAGCGAGAGAAATTTGTGTAATTTACAGCTAGGAAATAGTGAACGCTGCACGAAAATGGCTCCAGCTTTTTAAGTTTGAGGTCACCACCCTCGAAGACAAGCCGAGATGAAAACTTTCAATGAACATCAACACCCTAGTTGAAGCTGTGACAGCGAATCCCGGTGCCAATGCACAATTCGCAGCCCATGTGGGGGTCCTCGATTAATGTACCATCGTTCGTCATCTGCACCAGCTTGGTTTCTTCTCCAGGGCGTTATCGAATGGTATCCTACTACTGGGAAGCAGTGGTTGAAGCCACGCCGGAAAGCACAGCCAGTGGTCCAAAGAGGAGGTTCCAGAAGAAAGTCATGCTGTGCATTTGGTAAAGTTGTGAGAGTCATCTACAGTAGGAACTCGACAGGGTTTGGCTTCGTATCGTTACAGGAGATGAGAAATTTATATTCCTACGTTATCCTACCACTGGGAACTAGTGGTTACTGCCACGCCCGGAAGCACAGCCTGTGGTACAAAGAGGGCAGTTCCACAGGAAAGTCATGCTGTGCATTTGGCAGAGTTGTGAGGGTCCTGTACACTAGGGCTGAACAGGTTTCGGTTTCGAATCTTCACAGGTGATGAAAGGAGGATACTCCAACGTTATCCTAGTAGCTGAAACTAGTGGCTGAGGCCACGCAAGGAAGAACAGCCTGTGGTTCAAAGAGGGCGGTTCTAGAGGAAAGTCACGCTGTGCGTTTTGTTGAGTTGTGAGGGTCCTGTACCCTAGGAACTCGACAGGTTTTGGCTTCGTATCGTCACAAGTGATTAAACATGGATATTCCTACGTTATTCTACTACTAGGAAGCAGTAGTTTACGCAACACCAGGAAGCACAGCCAGTAGTCCAAAGAGTTCCAGAAGAAAGTCATACTGTGCATTTGATGGAGTTGTGAGGGTGTTGTACCCTAGCAACTCGATAGCTTTTCACGTCGTATCATTACAGGTGATAAAATGTGGATATCCCTACGTTATCATACTACTGGAAACTAGTGGCTGAGGGTACGCCGGGAAGCACATCCAGGTGTTCAAAGATGGTGGTTCGAGAGTAAGGTCATGCTCTGCATTTGGTGGAATTGTGAGGGTCCTCTGCATTAAGAACTTGATACGTTTTGGCCTCGTATCGTCACAGGCGATTAAAGTTGGATATGCCTACGTTATCCTACATTGGGAACCACTGGGTGAGACCACACCGGGAAGTACAACCAGTAGTACAAAGGAGGGTCGAGATGAAAGTCACGCTGTGCAGTTAGATGAATTGTGACAGTTCTGTGCACTTGACCTCATGCCGGATGGTCTGATGCTGGGTGGAAACCTCTATGCCGAATATCTGCTGCAGGTATGTGATGGTCTTCGCCAACGCTAACAAGAGCTCATCAATAGGAAACGCGCGTTTGGATAATGCACCAAGTCACACCTTTAGAATGATGAGCTGAAAACTACAAAAAATCTAAGGGATTGAGATCCTACTCCGTGCTCTATACAATCCTGTCTTGGAGCCATCGGAATATTTCGCTTCATCGTCTATTTCCTACAACGAGAGTACACGGCTTTATTGGTGGATGTGAAATCTAACATCAGAGAGGTTGTCCTCGACACCTGCCGAATAGTACAGCCGTGGGACCGTTTTCATAATCTTTTTTTTTTTCTGAGAAAATGAAGGGAATTTGGATATAAAGGGCAAGAACAATATAGGGCCAGAAAAGTAGACAAAAGATGTAATATGTACAATGAGATCGTAATATGTACGAGAAACGTATGTACAATATATACAAGGTGGTACAACAATGAATAGAACAGATCATGGCTGGGGCATGTGCAACAAAAGATAAATATGTTCAGAAATTCCAAGCTACGTGATATTTACAAGATGTATATGTACAAGATTCAAAGCCAGTAATAATAACAATAGTGACAATAAGAAAACTATAGGGCAAAAATGCGTCAAAGACGACTCTGAGGACATAATACATGATACAGCATTGCAATGTACACAGGTATAATGAAAACAAGAGATGTATGGAAGATATAGGCGCAGATATATGGTAAATAATATGATGAACAGTGAGAACAATGCATAACCAGAACATGTGCGAAAAAGACATAATATCGTGCAGGATTACAAAGAGGGTGTAATATATACAAGATGCATATGTACAATCCAATGTAGGCGTAATAGCATAAGCTGAAAAACCGGATAAGAGAAGATTGCATGAGTACCAAGTAATGCTGGCAACAATAATAATCATGATAATGATAACGATAACAAAACTAGCAGCAGGAAGACATAACGAAAACTACAAGGATCCAAGAAATATGCACAGGTCAAAGAGATGTGCATAAGTACAGTGAAAGTAAGCAATGTGCAAAATAAGTACGTACAAATATATGACAAATAATATGATGAACATCAAAGAACATTGCAGAGCTAGTGCATGTGCTGAAAAACATAATATCGTGCAAGAATACGAACAGGATGTACTATATACAAAATGTATATGTACAGAATCCTATGCAGGCGTAATAACATGTGCCAAAAACATGAGAAGAGAGAAATGCATTGGTGCAAAATAATGCTGACGACAATAATAATAATAACAAGTAATCTGCAGAAACACACAAAGAACTGGCATGATTCCAAGATCAGGTATGTATGAGGAGGCAAAGGAAGATTGACGCTGAGATCTGCTAGGTAGGCAAAGGAGTGAAGTGGTTTTTGTGGAACGTTGGCAAAGGACTATAGAAAACAATGGCCTGTACTCTTTTTAATGAGGTGATGGAGTATGTTTTCTTTTGTTTTGTTTTTTTGTATCTTTAAAATGTTTAGCTTCAAACGGGACAAATTATAATTTTGACTCACCTTGGCATATATTATTACAGATCATAACTTAACAACTAAGTGCATGTCAACATGACTTTATTAGGAAATAGAGGTTTTAATACATAAATAAAACAAAAAATTGTTTGTACAGAGAAATTGTGAAGCGTTCTCTTCACATGGTGAAACGGAAAAATGTACCAAATAGACAAAATTAACCATGAAAAACAGTAGAGGACATGATAATAATTCTGTCACTGGATAAATCAAAAGCTTTTGAGAGAAACAAACACCCTACTGCTACGATCTGAATAAAATATTATTCTGCAGGAAAGACACGTACATGCAATTTATAAAAATTTTGTTGGTGCCAAATTTATTAACTATTAACATGTTTATTAAGTATTCGATGAGTAGTTTGAGAAGCTACGATTAAATGCTCTTGTCATCTAGTTGAAAATGTATTAAATGTTCTTGTCATCTAGTTCAAAATCTATTAAATGTTCTTGTCATGTAATTGAAAATTTATTAAATGTTCTTGTCATCTAGTTGAAAATCTAGCTGAAATTATAATCACACGTATAATTAGCTATGAAAAAGACAGGTTTATCCAAATAGATGCAACTTATTGGAGACTTTGTCTTTGAGATTCATTGAATGCCATGGAGTAAGTAGGAATAATTTATATCTATCTGAAGCAAATCGATTCTTGAAATAAAGACTACGTCTCCACTATTGCATCCTTTCTAGAATTACACTTCTGCGTAGTACTGTGACTCAAAGGCGTGTTCCCCTACAAAGTTATTCTGTGCAATCTAGATTTTTTAGCAGCATTATGATGACTCCTACTCTTAATACTAATGGACAGTAGGCAAAAAAAGTGTATGCACACACGCATTACTTTGCATAATAAACTTGGGAAGCAATTGTGACGAAATACTTTTAACAACTCGATTACTTGTACGATAAACACACTCCCAGCACACACACGCGCGCGTTTTTTCTTTTTACTAATCAGAGATACACAGTCGAGTTACATTATTGTGACCACCACCTAGTTTTGACGTCAACAGCGTGTAGCCAATGAAAAAAGGCACGTGTCGTGAGCTGGCTTGGAGGGTATATAAGGTGTGCTGTAGGCATTCTGAAAACACATCACTCGTTGCGGTCATGGATAAATGAAGCGATTTATCAGATTGCAAAAAGGGATGATTATCGGCTTTCGGGCCAAGAGTGGCAGTATTTCTGAAACAGCGCCGTTTGTGAACTGTTCGCGTGCTGCTGTGGTTTAAAGTGTATCGTGATTTGATAAATAGCACCGTTGCGAATACGTGACGTGAAAACTGCGGAGCACCACGTGCCATTGATGTGAGAGATGAACGTCGACTGCGAAGGTGCATGAAGGCCGATCGACAGGCTACAGTGAAGCAACTCACTCGCCGAATGAACCAGGGGGCAACCGGAAGTGTGTTTAAAACGATCGATAGTTCAGCGAAACCTGCTGCGTATGGGCTACGATGCTGACGGATGGTCACTGCACCTATAATAACGGAGGTGCATCGGCAGAAAAAGCTGACATTTCCACGGCAGTATCGGAATCGGACCTCAGCTGACTGGCAATGGATTGCCTTCTCCGATGAGTCACGTATTCCGCTTCATCGAGCGGATGGACGTTGGCGTATAAGGCGAGAAACATCGGAGAACAAACACTCTTCAACATTGCTGGAAGAACACAAGCTGGTGGGGGCATCGTTATGATCTGGGGAACGATTTCGAGGCATTCCCTGTGTCCACTCACACCGGTAGAAGATACTATTAACCGAATTCCTTATGAATCCAGACCACGTACACTCATACATACTGATGGGATCATCCAGCATAACAGTTCGATGTGTCATACAGCTAGAAATGTCCGAGAGTGGTTGGAAGAGCACGATGAAGATTTCAAAAGACTTCCTTAGACCCCTAATTCTCCACACTTAAACCCAATTAAGCATCTGTGGGACCACCTCGATCGTGTTGTTCGCTCTATGGATGCTCCACCACGCACCCTCAAGCAGCTGTCAGATGCACTGCAGTCAGCATGTCTCCACATACCTGTGAAACACCTTCCAGCACCTTATTGAGTCACTCCCGTCACGTCTAACTGCTGTCCGCGCTGCACACGACGGATACTCTTGATAATAGCTGATGGTCACAATAATGTGACTCGACCGGGTATATATATATACACTATAGTGCCAGAAAAACTGGTACACCAGTCTATTAATTGGTAGGTCCCCGACGGGAGCGGAGGACTCCAGAAATACGACGGGGCATGGGCTCCACTAGCTTCTGGAAATATGCTGTATAGGCAATGAACACTATACTTCCTACAGAGCGTACCACAATTCGGGTGCATTTCGAGGTCTCGGATTCCTGTAATCGATAGCGCGTTGCATGGCATCCCAAATGTGTTCTATCGCGTTCAGATCTGGGGACTTCGGTGGAAATGGGAAAACCCCAATTTCAGATGAATGCTCCTCTAACCATAATGTGGCGTTCCAACACCTGTGTGGAGGTGCATTGTCCTGCCGGAACAGACCCAACCCATTCGCATGAATGCAGGACATGAACGGGCGTACTTCGTTAGAAAGGATGCGCACATAGTATTGGCCGGTCACAGACGTTTGTAGACGTACCAGGGGGTCCAACTGAAGCCCAGTTAAACACACACCATACAATTACGGACCCCCACCAGCCGGTACAGTTCCCTGTGGAGAGGCGGGATCCATGGCTTCATGGGGTTTGCGCTACACACGAATCCTCCCATCTGACCGATACAGTTGGAAATGCGACTCGTCAGACCAGGCTACTTGTTTCCAGTAATCAAGTGTCCAGTAGCGGTGTTGCCGTGAACAAGCGAGGTGCATAGCTCTATGTCGTGCACCCATCAAGATTACTCTATTTGGTCGTCGGCTCCCAAAGCCCATGTCGTGCGGGGTACGTTGCACAGTCCGGACGCTGATGCTTGTTGAGGCTCCAGCATTGAATTCCGATGATACCTGCGAGAGTGTTGCACGCCTATCGCATGAAACGATTCTTGACAGCTGACGATGGTCACGTTCACCCAATGACTTTTTACGGCCACACGGGTATCGTAGGTTGGACGTTTTGCCGAAATTCTTGTAGTCACGGTACACCCTTGCAAATGGTCGTCCGTGAAAATCCGAACTTCGTTTCTACCTCCGAAATACTATGACCTATCTCACGAGCACCAACTATGACACTGCGTTGAAAATCGCTTAAATCGTTATTACTTGTCATTCTCTTGCCGTAAACAGCTCTGACAGCTAGTAAGCATGTCTACCGCTTTATATACGTACTGGTGGACGGAATCGAGTACGCGCATAGGTGACGTTGCTATGTATTTTGCGTAAGCTCGTCTGTACCAATTTTTCTGGCACTTCAGTGTATATAACAAATTAAAATATTAATTTTTCATGTAAAAATAGTGTCTGCGCACATAACTGACAGCAAATAGAAGTCTCGGACTGTTTAAAAGACATATTATAAGATCTCTTTGGAGCGGCAATCTAGTTAATTTCATCTGTCATGTCTCCGACGAAGTGCAAGTCTTCCATTACAGTACGGAAGACGGTTATAGCTCTTCATCGCTGTGGTTTAAGTAATCGCAAAATTGGTAAGAAGTTAAAGTTGAACTTTTCTATGGTTCGGTACGTAATAAAAAAGAAAAAAAGAGATTGTTAGTACAGAGATAAAATTGCGATCTTGGCGCCCGAAGAAGCTAAATGCTAGGCAACTGAGGGGCATCATTAGGAAAATATCGAAAAACCTCCCTAAGTGCTCGAGAATTGGCTAATTACATCGCTTTAACATCGGGGACATAGTAAGTTCTCAAACTTTTCGTAATGTTCTTTACGATGCATATATTTATTCGAGGCAGGACAACCAGAAAAAACCTTGTATCAGTGAAAAAAGTAGGCAGAAAAGACTTAAGTTTGCTAAAACCTTTGTCAGCAAACCATCAGAGTTTTGGCGAAGTGCGATAGTTTCCGACGAAAGCAAATTTAATATTTTCGGTTCGGATGGAAAGAAATATGTATGGCGCGAAATCCTAACACCTCCCTTGAAACAAAAAATTAAGACAAACTGTAAAACAGGGAGGTGGTCATGTAATGATTTGGGGATATTCTTTTAATAGAATGGTCATGTAATGATTTGGGGATCTTCTTTTAATAGAATGCTCATATAATGATTTGAGGATATTCTTTTAATGATTTTCTTTTAATAGAGTTGGCAATAGGGCTTTTACTGAAAGTAATATGAATGCTAGACTATATATTGACATATTGCAAGGTAATTTATTGTCCATTGCATCGAAATTGGGAATTGCAGATTCATTCTATTTTCAACAGAATAACAATTCTAATCATACAGCCAACATAACAAGGTCGTGGTTACTTGATAAAGTAAAAGTTCAACTGAAAACACCCCCACAATCACCAGACCTCAACCTTATTCAGAATTTGTGGCATTTATTGGATTTGCAAGTTAGGAAAATGTTCAACAAAACAGAACTTCGGCAAGCACTCAGTGAAGAATGACTGCAAAAGAGTGTAGAAACAACTAGAAAATTAGTCGAATCTATGCCGAGGCGATTATAAGCTGTAATCAAAAGGCATGCATATTCAGTATTACCCAGCAAAAACACAAGTGTTGGGAAACTGCTGGCCACCAGCTGACAATGATGGGTCACTGCTGGCTGAAATAGGCTGCTCACGGTCCAGTAGCGGTCAGTTGGTGGCAGCGCCATCAGTTGGCAGCCATTAATGGCCCTGCAGCATTGCCGTGAATTGCGGGCCACCAAGCAAGTGCCACTAGCTGGCAACCGATGCAACCCCAACACCAGGTGGAAGCAACGGAACTAAGCATGCGCAGAAGCAGCACGTGCTGTCTCTCTTTCGGTACCAGTTAGTTGAAGACGACGCTATTGCCATCGTGTTATTTTAGTGGATGTTAAGAAAAAAAGCATGTGTAGAGAGGCGAACTAATTTCCTAGGGAAATGCCACGTCGACGAAAACATCAGATTAAGCCATGAAATACTACATTACAACCATAATACACCCACTCCATTCCCATGAATAACAAGAAATAATTTCTGTGTAATCTTTCGTTTTAACATTCACTAAACTGCTTGAAACAAAAGTCCTGGAAGAACATTAAAAATGCGTTATGTTGAAAAAAAGAATTATACGCGTACAAAATTTATCAATTATTTGAAACAATAACAACAACAACAAAGCTATGTTAATATTATGTACTCATCCATGGGTTGAATACACAAGACTGGAGGAATTCACTTCTAAAAATAACAAGAAGTAAAATATAATAGCTTTCCTCTTTAAAACAAATGTAGCTTCGGACAACGGAAAGGAAAGATACAACGTTAAAAATGTAACAGAATGTGACATGAACGGGTAAATATATTAATTCAACAATCGCCTTTCAAGACGACAAGGACAGCAGGAAACTTTGGAAAGCGCCTTTAAGTTGGTACACTCGTTGAGAAAGTGAAGTTCCATTAAGGTAAAAAAGCAAAACAAAAAAAACAATCGTACGTTGAAAAAATAAATTTATGAATTATATGAAACTGACATTTATGAAAAATACCTCGCAATATTGTAAAATGAAAAAGAGAATCATCGTTACACATTCCGCAGAAACGAGGGTCAGCTTCAAGCCATGCTCGTGCGTGCCAAGTCAGTCCAATTTTTTTAACGCCTGCTTCCCACGCAGACATTCCTTCGTTCGTTTTCAGACAGATCCAAACGGGCGTTTTTCCGGACCTGTTGAGAAAATTTCCCCAACCCAGTGCTATAAGTCAGAAGTTTCGTAAGGACAAAAAATAAAAAGTAGTTGTAGCTGTGGGTAACTGCGGTTATCGTTTATTATTTTTTTTATGGTACTACTGAGGAATTGGCGGACAAGATTCGGCAAGCCATCAGTTATGTCACGTGATTGCCGGCTGCCACTGCCGGGAAACTAACGGACCACATTAGGCTAGCCATCATTTATGGCATGTGCTTGCAGGGCCGCTAGTTGCAGCTACTGCCTGTCATGGATAACTGATGGCCCTGTTGTGGCATATGACAACTGATGGGGGTGGCAACTGTTGGCCAGCTGCTGGCCTGAACTAACTCGATGAAAATTTTATAAAAAATGCATAATATATAATTTTTTTATATTATATATTTTTATGAAATTTATAATGAGAATTTTATAAAATGGTGGCAACTATTGGCCAGCTGTTGGCCGCCCGGACATTTTATTGACGGTTCGGCAGTGGCACTGTTTTTGCTGGGTAACATTTTTATTTCGAAAATTTCTTGTTTTTATTTATCTTTACAAATGTGCTGATACTTTTTGGAAATAAAAATAGGATTTCCATTTGTTATGCATGTGTTTCTTCTGATTAATAAAAAAAAGAAATACTGTTGTGTGTGTTTGTGTGTGTGTTTGTGTGTGTGTGTGTGTGTTTGTGTGTGTGTTTGTGTGTGTGTGTGTGTTTATCGTACAAATAATTCAATGGTCAAAAATATTTTGTCACAGTTGCTTTCCACGTTTATTTACGCAAAGTAATTATGTGTGCATATACCTTTTTACCCACTGTATGTGGAGAAGGGACGGATCCAGAGGGGAGGCGCCCCAACCTCATGAACCAAGGAAAAGATTTTATGCGTTAGGTTTTAATAACAAATTGAATTTTTGTTTGTGAAAGAAGGTATTACTTAAAGTATATTTATTCGTTAATTAATTGTAAGAATTGATAGACATACTGAGGACACTTTTTAATTTTGCGGGAAAATATCAGAAAGGTACGCAGTTATACCCGACACTTACGCCTCCCTCTTCACGAAAATTCTGGATCCGCCCCTGAGGGGGGGGATACGGGATAGGTTTAGCTCGTGCATAAAGTCTGAAGAATAATTCGAAGCATCATTGGGACATTCGTAGAAAAAGATGCCAATGTTGCAGCTAATTTTTGTTAGCTATGATTGCTAAAGCCTAACTGTAATTTGTCTGAAGCTAAAATTTAGGTATATTTTGTCTGTAACCAAAAATTACCCATGATTTCTCTATCCGAGTGAAGTTTCTCTGTCTTTGTCGGTGCAAGAATTTCATCGGCATGCTTCATTAATTCTTCGAGTAGCATTTTTTATAAAATTTTCATCAAGTTTTTTATAAGGTTTCCGCACGACATCATTTTTACAGGAACTTCAATTAAGAACCAAAGCAGAATTAGAAACGCTTGCATATCGTCGCATCTAGTTTTGAGAAGCCATTCGTAATTAGTACGCTTCGCATGTTGGTTCTCAGTGGTGAAATGCTGAAAAAATACACTCGATTTGAGGCAGCACACGACGACCTCAACTCGTGTTCCTCGCACGATGACTGGTAATGTTTGTCTGAAATTTCCTCCAATGAAGATCACTTTTGCACCAAACAGCTCTTAAGTTTACATGAATTCGCTCAGAAGAGGATCAATGCTTCTACATCCATGTTTGCACAAGATAGAAATTTCATCGCTGACGACCCGAAGCTTTTCAAATTAACGAATTGGCTCGCATTTCTAATAAATAAGTATCATTTGTGGAACTGGAAGCGTAGTCTCTCTGTGAGCTTTTCACTAACTTTAAAGCCGTGTAACAGGAATTTCTTTTTTTGTGAATGAAATCCTGTTTGTTGTTACCAACGACCAAGTGGCTGCTAACAGAAACCTTCATTACAGAGTAATGGGCGTCACTATTGGGCTTTAACTGTTGAGTGTTTATATGAATAATGCTTCCCTTTATCTGATTGGCTTTATTTCAAAGTAACGATATCCAACGACCAAACTGTTGCTAACAGCAAACACCATTACAAGGTGCAGTCATTTGCAAAGTTTAAGACCACCTGTCAATTTATTGAAAATTAAGATTTTCAAAGAGTCAACTAATTACTCGCCAGAGATATTTGAAAAAATGACACCACGCATGAATACTTACATTTTTTATAACACAAAATGACCGAAAAGAGTACATTGTGTAGTCACCTTTGTTTTTTTATAACGGACAGAACACGATCTGGCATACATACTCTCAATGAGGAATTTGCACTAGTCACTTGAAATGTCTGTGCACTACACGTACTTTTTATCGCGTCAATCAAAGCTTGGGAATTGACCTTTTTTTCTGGAACCTTGTGTTTTAAAATGGTCCACAAATTTTAGATGGGGTTAAGTTCGAGACTATTACCGGGCCAGTCAAGCAGAGTTATGTTTTTCCTCTGCAGGTAGTTCTTTATTGTCTTTGATCTGTGGCATGGAGCACCATCTTGCATAAAGATTGGGCATGTGTGCACTCATATGAGTTAACAGCTTCTCACGTAACATTTTCACATAAAAAGGACCAGTCATGGTAGTGCCTGTTAGGAAAAACGATAATGAAGCAGTACCGGATGCTGACATAGCACCCCATACCATCTGACTAGGCGGATGTTTCACGATGCTAACAGTGTATTTTTCCTCAAACCTTTTGCCTTTTGGTCGTCGAACGTGTGCTTCACGTGATTCAAATTGACGCACAATTGATTCATCGGAAAAAAGAACTTGGCTCTAATTTTCACCAATTCACGATTGATGACGCTTCGCAAACTGGTGTCTCTTCTTTTTCATGACAGAGGTTAGTCTAGATTCCTCAGGAAGACGCTTTGACGTCTGTAAATTCTGTTTTACACGTTATGTAAAGTGAATACAGTCTGCGGTGGAGCATTCAATTATTCAATTAAGATATGAATCGGTTAAAAGTCGTAAAAATGTTACTAACGGAAGGTAACATTTTGGGACACGGAAATGACCTCCGTGAGTAGCATTTTTTAGGACATTCAACCGATTCATATCTTAATTCAATAATTTAATGCACCATCGCAGACTGTATCCACTTTACATAACGTGTAAAACAGAAATTGCAGACGTCAAAGCGTCTTCCTGAGGAACCTTGTGGCCACGTAATGGTATGTGAACTTTATGACAGAATTACATGAGATATAATGTTAGTCTAGATTTATGTGGAAGTTTATAAGACTTAAATCCAAAATCTGTGCTAAGACGTCGAGAAACGTGCTGACAGTATTATCAGACCCTTTTGAATGTAGAAAGGCCTTGATTTTCTTGCACGGACTCCTCGGTGAACGAATAACTATTCGCCTTATGGTATTGTGATGACGTGCGGTTGTTTTCCTTGGACGTCCACTTCTCTTTCGGTAGCTAAATTCACCTGCATTTCGATATTTCATGATCTTATTATGAATAGCAGTCTTGCTCACATTCACCTTTCTGCTTATGTGAGTATCCTTCATGATATAAAGTCCCTTTTTGTGCCCTCTGAGTAACACTTAGTGACTCTTTTTGCCCATTTTTCGCTATATAGAAAATACATACTCAGCATGAAAACCAAAAGCAAACTGACGCTCGCACGCTTCCCTCAACTCTATAAACAGCTGTCTCTGTAGGATGATGCAACACCGACAGGAAGTTGAGTAATACAGACAGTAGCTGACGCAATCGGCAGAAATCTCCTAATACCAACAGGTGGTCTTAAACTTTTGCAAATGGCTGTAATGGGTGTTTGTATGAATGATGTTTTCCCTTTATCTGATTGGCTTTATTTAAAAAAACGCCTGACCAGGTTTTCGTCAGGGTAGAGTGCAACACTTCGAGCAGGAATTACTTTTATTTTTTTTAAATAAACCTAATCTTTTGCAAACCTGCTGTTTCAAAAGAGATCGGAAATGCGTTAACCTGAAAAGACAGAATTTAACTATCACTTCAAAGTTGGGCTCTGATTGGTTGATCTTTAGGAAAGGAGTTTACCTAAATTACTGCCTGCAAGTAGATCGCTGAAGAGACATTATTAAGATTTTATATACAGGTATCTTGTTCGAAAGACGTGGGATCACATCATCGTTTTTTACGTGCATTTCAAATTTTTCATAAAACTGTGTACTTTATCTCCGAGTAATGGTTACCCACATACAGCCTTTTTACGTTACAGCATCCATCGTTTTCATGACTTCTATATTCGGTACACGAGCACACTGAAAAAGAAGAAGTGCTTCTTTTTCTGCGTCAGTTATGTGTTTCAAACTGCATAAATGATGTAAAAAATTATTGTATAATATTTGCAAACGAAATTACAAAGGTGCTGTACGGGAGTCCTAACAAAAGTTCTTCACACTGTCCATTTTTGAGAAAAGTGTGACGTAACGGAGAAAACTTACTTTATTGCCATTCAGTGTACTCCCCTCCGCTGGTAATGACAGCTTTCCAGCGGTGACGTAGATCCTAAATGCCCCGTAGTACGCCATTTTTGTTCAGCTGTCTTATTACTCGGGTCTCGTCCAATGACAGTTCGTTCAGAGATTCGTAGCGGATGCCACGGAGCCCATTTTTTTTACTTTGGGAAAAGTAGTGTGTGGTGTGTGGGATAAAGTTTCCCAGCCATATTTTGACAAAATCTGCCGTACCGATGCTGCACCATGACTTGATGAGTTGTCTTCACGCAGCAAGATTGCTTCCGCTTCCAACAAGTTGGGACGATTTTGACGAATATTCGGTCCCAATTTTGTCCTCAGAAAGAAATTGTGCTTCGATCAAGAGGTTCTCCCCCACAAACCTTTTGCAAGGCAGTGTTGATCTGTGTCGCAGTTTTTCTCCGCAGAGTTTCTATTTTCGAGCGCTGGTCTAACGCCGTGACTCGACCTTAGGAGCTGCACGCTTCCATTTCCAAACCCTCCCACGTCCACACAGAGTTTCTATTTTCACGTACGAGCGCTGGTCTAACGCCGTGACTCGACCTGAGGAGCTGCGCGCTTTCATTTCCAAACCCTCCCACGTCCACACAGCAAATGATAGCGCGTCGTTCTGACACCACTGCGTTCCTGAGAGTCTGACCTTGATATGACGCAATCAGTTTTCCAATTGCATCATCCGCTTCCGTTTTAGATTAACGTGTGCAGAACTTTGTTATGACCCTCGTACATCAAAGTGCCAAAACATTACGACCACCTGCCTAATATGGTGTTAGTCCTCCACGTGCCTCCAAAACAGCTCTTACACGGCGAGGTATGGTCACTACAAGATTTCTAAACGAATCTTCTGGTATCAACACGTTGCCAGCAGATCCTTTAACTCTTGTAAGTTACGTGGTTGAGCCGCAGTAGGCCGGATTTTCTGTTACCACACGAATCACAGATGCTTGATTTATGTCTGGGGAATTTGTAGGCCAAGCCAGTACCTGGAAGTCTTCCGCGAACCATTATCGAACAATGCGGGCACGGCGCATAATACTGCTGGAAGAAGGAACTCCTAGAGGGGACTACTGCTGCCGTAAAGCGATGTACCTGGTCTGCAATGATGTTTAAATAGGTGGCTAAAGTCATAGTTTCCTCCTCTTGAATGACTACACCCAGCGTTTTCCAGCAGAACGTAGCCAAAGCATTTACATTTCCTCGGCTTGTTTTCGACCCACGTTGCGTCTTGGTGGCAATGCTTTCCCAAGTAAACGACGCACACATACCCTGCCTGCTGCATGAAACGGGATTCATCGGACCAGACGACTTTCTTTCAATCATTCAAGGTCTAGTTTTGATGCTCGCGTACCCACTGTAGACGCTTTCGATGGTAACCCAAGATTAGCATTGGCATTCGGTGGGGCCTGCGGCTGCGCAGCCCCATTTTCAGCAGGGATCGATGTACTGTGTATTGGGACACATTACTCTCGTCACCAGCATTCAGATTACCGCAGAGGTGAGCCACAGTATCTTTTCTGTTTGATCGTACCATACGGGATAGCTTCCGTTCACCTCTAGCATCGATGAACCGTAACCTTTCCGCGCGTTGCCTACGGTTCGTAGTTTTCCCTCCTCGGACCAATTTTTTGAAGTTTCTAACCACGGCTGATCGTGAGCACCACACAAGTTTTGCCGTCTCTGAAATGCTCTGACGCAGTCGTTTGGCCATTTTGGCCATCGTCAGTCTCGCTTAAATCAACTGCCAAGCACAGGAATAGCACTGATTTAACAGAGCTCAGTGTCAGGTGTTATTTGAATCGTTTCATAATCTTTATAGTTGCCGTCGTTTACTTGCAATTGCGCCCATTTGCATATAGACGTGCTCATCATAATGGCTGTTCGATGTAATTCACGACTGGAGTGAAGAATATTGAATCATATACGAGTAAAGCAAAAGTACGAAAAATAACTCTTTCAAAATTCCCAGTTGTCTTAAAAACACACGCACCTTGATATTTTGCATCCTGTTACGTAGTGACTATAAATACTGAGGAATTGTGGTCGGAAAATTTCACGACTTCCGAACGAAATGCCGTGAAAGATATTAGCTGAACTCGGTTATAATTATCTTGGGTTAGACGTCATTTATTTTACAATGAGAAGTCAATGCGTGTTTCATTTCGGAATAATTATCTTTAGGGAAAACCAATATTGCTTATAATATGAAATAGAGATTTCGTTTTTAACGTCGTACAGTATTTTCGTTTTTGTTTCGGTCGTTATCACTTGCAAAATGTGTCTTGGAAATATAAGTTAAAATATCACTTGTAGCGTCAACAAAATCCGAACACTGTACAAATTTTGATAAAACTTATAAAGCCAATCTAAAAAAGATAGGAAATTTGCGTTATTACTTTTAGTTGATGATTTTCGTGTTTTAAGCAAAGCATGAAGACAAGCTTCAGTATCCGCTTCATATTCACCTGTGACACCAGGGGTTGTGCCGTTAATATTGTATGCTATCATGACCTTCGATACGGTACGTCTCGATACCCCAATACCTGTGCCTCTGTGGTTACCAACGCACCAACCAGACGGGCTTCTACAATCTGCCCTCTTTGGAACTCCGAAAGGTCACTCATTGTGCCTTCACCTGGAACGAAATTATGCAAACACCAATTTACAATGCAATCACACAGACCCTTTAGACTATAAGCAACACTTTTTTACAAAAAGCATTGCAGCTACATGTTCGTTTTACTCAAAGAGCAGCACATACCAAAGGTCACTGTTTTCAGCAAGGTGTTTCTATTATTTTGGACAACCCCTGTATATACGACGGATAAATCAAAATTTAAGGTCAATGTTGTCTTCGTATATTTAAGAAACTAAGAGGCATATATATAATAACTATTTTATATCTCAACATACTCCCCTTGTCGTTCAACCCAAATTTTACATCTATCTACAAGCTTCTGGATTCCTGCAGAGAAGAATGTTTTGGGTTGTACCTGAATCTACAAATGTACCGCTTCCTGTACCTGGACACCACTTTCAAAACGGCGCCCTCGCAAAGCTTCTTTCAGAGGCCCACTCACATGAAAGTCGCACAGTGCCAGATCTCGGGTGTAAGCAGGATGTGGTAACACCTAAAACTTCAACTCGGTAAATTTTTGTTGAGTTGCCAATGCCGTATGTGGACGAGCGTTGTTGTGAGCAACAGCGCTGTTTTGGATTACATGCCCCGTCGTTTTGGCGAATTGCTAGTTTCAATTTGTCATTCAGCAAGTCACAATATAACCGACTGTTAATTGAGTCATCCTCTGCTTGATAGTTTTCAACGATGGGTCCTTTCATGTCAAAAAAGAGAGTCAGCATTAATTTTCGTGACGAAGGGACAACTTTGAACTTCTTTTTGGATGGGGAGCTCGGATGTTTCCACTCCATGCTTTGCCTTTTGTTCTCGGGGTCGTAATGATGAACCCATGTTTCGCCCCCAGTGACATTCCAGAATACTGGGATCTGACTCATACTGCTACAAAAGAATTTCACAAATTTCCAGGCGTTGCTGCTTATGTTCATTAGTCAAATGCTTATGCTCATCAGTCAACTGCTTATGCTCATCAGTCAACTGCTTATGCTCATCAATCAACTGCTTATGCTCATCAGCCAACTGCCGTGGCACCCATTGGGCACACACTTTATGATATCGGAGATCGTCATGTACTATTGAGAATGCACAACCATAGGTAATGCTTACCTTTTGGGCGATCTCAGACAGAGTACACCGGTGATCTTCTTTAATGAGCGCATCGATGCGATCTAGATGGTCTTTGGTGTGAAAAGTTGACGGACGAGCCAAGCGAGCTTCATCAAACACATTCGTTCTACCGGCTTGAAACCTTTCTATCCACTTGTACACATGTCTCTGGCTCGTACACTTGTCCTCCCCATATCGCACAAGTCTCCTACGATGAATTTCAGAGGGTTGCACACCCTAAGCCATAAAACAAATCTCACTACACTTCGGTGCTCGACGATGGAGCATTTCGACGAACGAGCGGCCATATTTACGCCCTTAAAACTGCTGGGTAACTGCGGTTAGAAGATTACCGATCGCATTCGCCACGTGTAAAGGTCACGTGCACTCCCCTGCCCAAATAGCAAGCTGGCGCAGCTCTGCTTGCCTACCTAACGAGAACATTGACCTTACTTTTTGATTCGCCCTCGTATATGCCACTGCAATGAGTTTTAGTTAGCTGTATAAAACGGATATGACGCCATAATTTAATATGTCGGATATCACGTAATATACAGTCCCTGATATAACGTTATAATTGAGCTCGTTTACTTTATTTCCATCGATAAATTGTTAATTTCGTACTTTTCCTAAAATCAGTATACTGCTTGCGTTTGAATCCAAATTGCCCATGCCATCGTGAAAAATTAGGAGAAACCATATCCTCATTTGAGAAAATGCTATGTTTAAACTCGTACTGCGTTCAGTGTTTACGCTTCCGATAATCAATATCTCAGTTTTTGTGTACTTATTTATTTGCGTTTTTAACATCGATTTTGCGAAAACCGTTATTTCACAGCGCATTTGGAAATTGGTTTTCGCAACAAGCTCAAAGGATTTCTCAGACCTGTTATTGTATTTATGTTAGAAGAGACCGTGGTGATGAAAACATGTGTGCTATCATCGTTTCCCTCCAAGTATTCACGAAGGAAAAGAAAAACAAAAAAGAGATGATGAATATAATCCTATCCCTTGCAATCACATGTTCAACTCTCCGTCCATTAAGAACCGGTGGCCACGTGACCTGCTTTTGCCACTGCTGAAAAATGGTATTGAAAATTATGGGTGCATTTTTCATTGTTGTCTGGTATTTGCTGCTTTCCCTAGGCAGAGTTATTGATTGTTCTTTTGCTCTCCTTCCGCTCTTTATATCCGCTGTTTTTGGCCATTTTTCTTATACGACGCTATGTCTTACAACTTCTTTTTTTCCTTTTTTCCAGAGTCAATAGGGAATGATATATTGATTTCACACTTCATCGCGTTGATATAATAAGCATTAATATCGTATTTGTTTCTTCAATGTTTGAATGTTTGCTGCTGGGCATAAGGATGTTTTTCATAACACAATACTACATCGACTCAAGAATATTTTTTGTTGCTGTTGTTTCGGTTAACGACTCTCCGGAACACTTAATGCTGTGCAGAGTCGTACGCTGCAAATTTAGATCCACTGAGATGAAGCCAGCAACGTAAGAATAACACACCATTCCTTATCCGACACTCGAACACGGACCAAACTCAGGTTGTTAGCAAATAGCCTGCGCTTCCGGATACTCCTCAAACGTGAGCTTCCTATTAAGTGTAACAAATACACAAATCTTCCATTTTAGTTAGTGTATATTCACTGAAGAGTCAGGGTGAAAAATCGGTCTCCAAGTGGTCAGAGGCATACGTTTCTGGCTACTCCTCCAAGTCTAGTATTATTTTTATGGTATGCAGATTTCTTCCGACAGCATTTAAATAAATCTCATGCAAAAAATATTGATGTAACGGAAATGGGTACCGGAAGTACTAGGGTCTCCTGACAGGCAATGGATTTTAACCACAGTTATATTAAAACCCAATAATATTTCCTCGAATAACGTTGGAACTTGCTAATAGATGGCGCGACCTGTATATTGATGACGTCAGTCGGCAAACATATGTTTGATGGCTTATTTTGAGTTTTTTAAACAATTTTCGGAATGGAATCAAAATTTGATAATGAAAATCTTTCAAATACGGGGAGAAAATGTGAGTAGACAAAGTGACCCCTCTCTTTCCACGCTTTTCTTTAATTAACACACAGCAATCGAAAAATTGTTATTCGAACAACGCTGGGATTGCATACCAGATCTCTCGATAACTAGCTAAGTGCGTTCTCCTTACGCGAACGCACTCAGCTAGTTATCGAGAGATCTGGGATACGATACTCCGCAGGGTTTGGATAGCAATTTTTCGGTTGCTCTGTGTTAATTGAAGAAAAACGTGGAAAGAGCGATTACTTTATCTATTCTCATCAAAATTTGAGTCCATCCATGCTATAGTCCGGAATGTTTAGAATGATTTGAGCTACTTAGATTAAATGTTCTGGCAATAATTTAACTGAAAATGTAAACAGAACAATAGGAATTGTTGATTTTTAATTCGGAAATAAGTTATCCAACGTTTGTTTGTCCACTGACGTTATCAATGTATAGGTCGCAAAGTCTATTATGAGGTCTCAACATCAAATTTGGAAACGGGTCAAAAATTTCAGACACGGACTTGACCCACTTGAAGTCGCAAAGGCATCTTGACCCAAAAATCTGCTTTGAACCATAAATTCGAATCTCAATTTTGTAGGTTACATAAAAATCATATAAATGTATTACGGAAACGTGCAAGTAACTCGCTTACTTACAAAAAGTGTTGAAACTGTCGTTCTTCACATAACTAAACTGTTTTACACATGCTTTCGAACACTTCTACAAGAGCCAAAAGTCCCTCCGCAGTAAAGTTAAGGCTGTTCCGTTTAAATTTGATGGTTCTACAGTCAAAATGTTTGAATTAAGTAACTTGTTGTAGGTTGGATTTCAGGTTTTTGGTATTTTCTTGGTAGCATATCAATCAAGCTTCAGAATATGTTTCACAGCAACATCAATCTTCACCAGTTTCTGATAAGTTGAAAGTTTCCAAAACGCGGATGTTGATTTCATCATTGCCCCACAGAAGGAAGGAATACTTACGAAATCAGCATCTACATTTTGCAAACTTATGACTTATCACAAGCTTGTGAAGATTGATGTTGCTGTGAAACGTATTCTGACTTGGACGAAACAACTTCTAGCATTCACTGTTCCTTTTTTGTTTCCATCTAGCACGTATTTGTTGGCCTCGACGCTTTCTTTCAATCTCCTTAATGTTAATTTCATCCACATTAACAAATATGGCATTAATTCCGACGCGACATGCAATGGAACGGGATGTTAGCACGTCAAGTGAAAACCTCTGAATGCTCAATGCAAAAGATGCGATGTGAGAAGTAACTCACAATCTTACAATGTGACACTCCGGGTGTGAGAGAGTGAATCACCAGAGAAGCAGCGACAGGCGTTTGCGTGTATCTTGCTCTGCACAGTCGCGCTGAAAACAAACGCAAAGGAAGTATCGTTTTACGATATGGTATCTTCAGTTGGTGGAAATCTTCTTTCCTTTACGAACGAAACGGCAATATTTTTGTATCGCAAATTATTTTTCATTCCGCTGGCACCAACATCTAGCACAAAATTCAAAAGAACGCTTTTTTCTTTTCAAAAATGAAACGGATATAAAACTGGGTCGAAATCGGCTCAGGAACACCTTGACCCGACCCGTTTGACCCGCAAGGAATTGTCGATCCACCCGGACCCGTTTGACCCGTTTGACCCGCAAGGAATTGTCGACCCGTGACCCGTTTGACCAGCAAGTAATTGTCGACCCGTGACCCGTTTGACCAGCAAGTAATTGTCGACCCGTGACCCGTTTGACTAGCAAGTAATTGTCGACCCGTGACCCGTTTGACCCGCAAGGAATTGTCGACCCGTGACCCGTTTGACCAGCAAGTAATTGTCGACCCGTGACCCGTTTGACCAGCAAGTAATTGTCGACCCGTGACCCGTTTGACCAGTAAGTAATTGTCGACCCGAGACCCGTTTGACCCGCAAGGAATTGTTGACCCGTGACCCGTTTGACCCGCAAGGAATTGTTGACTCGTGACCCGCAAGGAATTGTCGATCCGTGACCCGTTTGACCCGCAAGGAATTGTCGACTCGTTTGACCCGCAAGGAATTGTTGACACGTTTGACCCGCAAGGAATTGTTGACCCGTGACCCATTTGACCCGCAAGAAATTGTTGACCCGTGACCCGTTTCACCCGCAAGGAATTGTCGATCCGTTACCCGTTTCACCCGCAAGGAATTGTCGACCCGTGACCCGTTTCCCCCGCAAGGAATTGTCGACCCGTTTCACCCGCAAGGAATTGTCGATCCGTTTGACCCGCAAAGAATTGTTGACCCGTTTGACCCGCAAAGAATTGTCGACTCATGACCTGTTTGACCCGCGAGGAATTGTTTACCCGTGAACCCGTTTCCATCTCTGCTCAACATTACTCAAGGAAAAATAATTTATTTTTAATATTATTATGGTTAAGTTTTAGCAAATATTGAATATGCCATGCTGTAATTAAAGTCGTTTACGCCGCCCCGGTGGCGTAGTGGTGTAAGCGATGGCCTCTGATCATTCGTCCGAAAGGGGTCCGTGTTCGAAACCCGGTGAGGCATGGATGTTGTGTTTGTCTTACGGCACTGGCTCTCTCCTTTCCCTGGAACCAGTGACCCTCAATTAGGGACGGGCGACTGCTTATAGCCCATTGAGTTGCTCACGGTGGTCGTTAAACCTCCAATCAAAAAAAAAAAAGTCATTTTTATCCATGTGCAAATTTTTATCTTTTGGATACATTAATTGTGAAGAAAATACCTACAGAAGTCTTTACCATTGATAACACAGGGCGGAGTTTTTAGGTGGAACCACCTTAAAGTTTCTGTTTACTCGGTTTTTATTTGCAAATATCGAATTTACATGCAATTTGAAGTTAACTCAACTCACATATTTTCTTTCAAATGTGTTATTGTTTGGCGTAAGTTTTCTCCAGAATAGGTATGTAGTGTTAACCTGCCTAAAGCTACCCGTAGTTTTAAGAAACATTGGCAATATTAGTTGTTTACTTCAATAAAAGAAAACTGATTTTTTAGTACACACAAACAAATACCTGGCATAACTTGTAACTTTCATTGCATCATTTTTAACACTTTTTTAGCACGTCTTTCGAAAAAAAAAAAAAAAAAGATCGTGCTTATGTTATTGGTTTGTCCGTCCGTCTGTGGACACCATGTCTCTGCAACTATTAGTCCGATTTGAAAAATTCTTTTCGCATTGGGAAGCCTGAAATATGCGAATGATGATCCTTCATTTCGCATTTTTTTAATGTACATTTTCGCCGCTAGAGGGCATAAATGCAGATGATATAGAATTCAAAGTACATTTTATTCCATATATTTGATTCTAAATATCCGATTGAAAAAAGTTTTTTACCATTCGATTCCATTTATGTCGAAGAGCATTTTAGGTATCTTTATGAGGTTACGCATAGATTTTCCGCTAGAAGGCATAAAAGTAAATTGCGTTTTCCCCGATATCTCTACTTCTAAAACTCCGATTTCAAAACTTTTTTCCTCAGATGATACAGCTCCTCATGTGAAATCTTTTGCATATAATTTGTAATTTTTGGTAAATAATGGGTTGGCCATTAGAGGGCGTAAGTGTTAATTTCTGCTTCTGATATGTTTGCCACAAAATCTGAGGTTCTAAAATCTCTATTGAAGAAATTTGTTCGTGGACCGATGCCACTCAGGTTGATAAACGTTTTTGCAAATTTTTTTCTTAAAATCTTGCATGGTTTCTCCGCCAGGCGGTGTAGATGTATATCTTATTTTTGTCAATATCTCTACTTCTAAGTGTCCAATTTGAAAAATTTCCTCTTTGTTGTATAGCGTCTGTGCTGAAACATGTATTTCATATAATTCCAAAATTTTCAACTTATTCATAGACTTTCCGCTTGGGGTCGCAAAGGCTAATTGCGTTTCCACCGATATCTCTGCTTCTGAAACTTCGATTTGAAATTTTTTATGCACCGGATACAGCTCCTGATGGGAAATCTTGTGCATATAATTTCTGATTTTTGGAAAAAAATGGTTTGCTACCAGAGGGGGCATAAGTCTTAATTTCCGCTTTTGATGTATTTGCAGAAAAATCTGATCTCCTGAAAACTCGACTGAAAGAATTCTTTCTTGGACCGATACCGCTTTCATCGAAAACATTTTTGAGAATACTTTCTACTTAAAATAACGCATGTTTTACCCGCCAGGGGTCGTAGATGCATATCTTATATTTGTGGATATCACTGCTTCAAAGAGTCCGTTTTGAAAATTTATTTCGTTGTTGGAGAGGTTTCCGCTGCGAAATATTTCCCAAATAATTTAAAATTTTGCTTATCGCACAAGTCTGCAACCAGAGGGCGCAAGTTCAGTATTCCGTTTACAGCAATATCTGCGGGATGAAACGTCCAATTGAAAAACATCATTCTTCAGTCAGATACAACTGTTTTATGTACCAGTTCCATTGACTTTGAATAACTTTAATAAATTTAATTCGCGTCAGAACGCATTTAAAAGACGTGCTCATTACACCCGAAAATTCCGGTCATATTTCTGGTTATTTTTTGCTAACGCAGAGCTGTAACGAAATCTTCTTCGGAAAAAGCGCAAGAGTAGTAAAATAATTTACAACAATAGCGATTTTGTAATATTTCTTCAAAAGATGGGGGAATGCGCTAAACATTTTCGATTATTTTCTTTCAAAGAAATCACATGAAAATCTACAGAAAAGAATCTTTCTAAAATAAAATTGCAAAGACTTCGTCGTTCTTCTGACGTGTTTATTTATAAGAGACATGCCACGTTTGGAATATTCTAACAACAACTGAAACATTGCCATTTGTTGGAAAAGTGCTCACAACAGATAAACACATTAAAGCTTCATCTGTGAGACAAACAAAAGATACTGGGACCGATTTTTTTTGCGATACACTCTCCTGCAAACAGGATACAGCAGATATTTCCCCCTCTTTTGATGACAAAGAATAACTTCGGGCAACGATATAAAAAAATCACAAACTCTACTTTCTTTTATTCTCTTTAGAGGTAGTTCAATCTCTTTCGTATTTTTAGACAGTTGCCTTTTTGCCGGAAGCTGAAAAACAGTGCGTTTAAAAGCTGAAACACAGCTCAAAGCTTCGGAATAAAAGAGAGCTAGCTACACTTCAAAGGAAGATTTCGGAAGAAACAACGGTCCTTTAAATTTTGATGAAGTACAGATTGTGAGAAAAAGATTTTTTTTCTGCTTTATCAGGTGAAAACGTTTCACTTTCCACTCAGCTATTTTTTTCTAACAAAAAAGGATGATAAAAAAATTGCTCACTCTTACTATTCTGTATTTACGCATAGAAGATAATATTGCAAATAATAGTATATATAAGCACAATTATCATGGGAAGGAACTCCATAATAGATGGTAAAAAAATGACAGAATAATAAATCTCTCGCCACATCAATGGTCCTCCTTTGTTTCACAATATTGTTTGGTTTCGGTTTTTCACATATTCACTGTAGATTTTACAATTCCATTATCATTTACATAAGCTACGCAAGTAGTTCCATGATTTCTTTTCCCAAAAGAACGAGTTAAATCGTAAGTTCCTGTATTTTATGGAAAATGCATGTTTTTCTTTCTGATTTCTAGGAGACAAATATTTTACTTTTAAAAGTAATCTAATTTATACCTTAAACCGCAAATCTAAGGAATGACTACCATCAAAACACTGCGCTGTTATGTTGAACGATATGTATTGTTTTTATTAGTTGAACGTTGCTTTTACTTAGTATATTTAAAGATACTTGCTAATGAAAGGATAAACTAATTATTTCGTTGAGCATATATCTCACATTCGAGAAATAATTACAGCAATCCCTGGTTATTCGCGGTTTTTGTTATACGCCTTTAGGAAATAAAGAAAGATATGAAAAAACCTTTTTGAAAAATATCGTAGGAAGGAAAAGTAGCGCGGATAATTATTCCACATCTTGATTACCACTCCGGTTGATTTCGACAGTATAGCGTAAAAGTCTTTTGTACTTCTACGTTGTTTTAACACATCAATATACTAAGAAATAGTTCCTAAATGAAAGAAAACCTTAACGGCCAAACGAAACAACAGAAATCAACTTACGGAAAAGCTTTATTCAAGACGTAGAAAACACATCGTAATATGGCATACTGCAGTAAACGCACCACACATTATCACAACACTCCTATCAATAATCAGTTTACAACCCAACGCTCGTAATAATCGCTCTCTTACACTGCTCTCTTACAACGCTCTCTAACAATAGATCACTCGTCGTTTTTATCTCTTGCTCTTATCAAGATCAGGCATACGTCACGTGCATTCAACCTCAATTGTGTTGCCAAACGTATTCGTTTGAGAGAAACGATATTTCGTTAAGCGTGAAGAATACTGAGAATAAACTCAAGATTTACATAGGGAAAGAAACTAAAAAGGAAAGTTAATCTAGAATATACGTCACAACAGTGCTCTCAAATTAGCTAAATGGTCCCCAATCATCAGTAAGTCATTTGTTCTCTCCAGGAGAGGAAAAGGTACACCGATGCTTCGGGGCACATCGACACTATGTGGTCAAATGTGATTGCGCACTGTAAGTAAATAGAAAAACAGCATTGTATTTACATTAGTTGCGTGTATGTCCTTCATTTGCAGAGATTACAGCAGCCACCTGTCGAGGTTAACTGGGCACAAGTCTATGGAGTACGTAGGCCGGGGATACTCCTCCATGCCTCCTTGAATACATCGGCCAACTCTGTCAGTGAAGAAGATCGTGTTGGTCTAGAACTCGCCCGGCATTCAAATTCATCCCATAGGTGTTCAGTGGGATTGAGGTCCAGGTTCCGAGCAGGCAAGTCCATCCGCGAGACCTGATTTTCCTTTTACCATTCCACTGTAGCCCTGGAAACATGACAAGCGGCATTGTCGTCCTAGAAGGATCAATCATCGTGTCCGTCAAACTACCACAACGTTGAAGGAATGGAGTTATCCAGGATATCTCCATACAGCACAGAGTTCATGTAACCATTAATAACTACCAGTGGATTCACTTCGTACCAGTTGCAACAGCCCTATACCATAACTCCACTGCCTCCGTGCTTCACAGTCGGCGCTGTACACTCCGGAAGCAGACGTTATCCGGGCAACCGCCAAACCCTCACATCTGCACCCGATCGGAATAATGGGAAGTGGGATTCGTCGCTCCATAGCACCTGCCGCCATTACTCCATATCCAAATGTTGTGCTATTGACACGATCGTGGCCCTGTGGCTTTATTGATCTTTGTGATGAGATGTTTATGGGCGGCTGCTGGGCCATGACACCCGAGTGCATGGGCCTCTCTTCGAAGTGTCTTGGTGGAGACCATAACTTATGTGGCCATCTGGAAGTCCCGTGATATGGCATGCATTGCTTGATACCTGATTTTGCGGATCTCCTTCTGTAGCACCCTTCGGTCCCTGGGTTGCCATTTCGTGGTCTTCCAGGGCGAGGTTAATTCCTGCAATGTCTCGTCTTCTTCCACTTGTTGATGACGCATATTTGATGTCAGCAATGCTTTGTATGCTCATACCTCGAATTGAGCAGCCTACTAACACGCCCTTTTCAAACTCGGAGAGCTCTCTCCTGCTAGCCAACTAATCAGCGATTAATCTGAGCGTACTCCCGTTGCCATTTTTATACCTTATAAAGAAGTAAATTTTCCCGTCATTTTTGTCCACGCCGGGGGTCGAACCCGAGTCCCCTCATACCGGAAGAAGTCGCTCTACTAACTGAGCTACGCGGACGTTCGTTAGCGCTGCTATCCGGCTTTTTTGCCGTGTGCGTCCTGCTGCGCAGGCACGTCACAACCTTATCGATCACGTGTCCGTTGCGGGACACCATTGCACCTGCGAGGGGTTGTCCAGTCTCTTTGTCCACATAGCGTAGCACTCTAACTCAGCAACTTTAACTGTGGCGCGTAATTCATAGTCCGCATCATGCCGGCCGAGAGACGCGCCGCAATGTAAAATCATAGCTGGCGTACGGACTGGCAAATCTTACTGATTTACCACGTAAATTAGGGCTGTTTTGTTCTCTGGTAGTCACCTGATTGGACAATGTCATCGCTCCCACTCCGTCTAAATGTGCGATGTGTAGTCAATGACCTAAGTCACGCTTTGTTATCTCGTAGTAGTCGGTTTGTGCATTGTCTATTTTACAGTTTCTCTGCGTGCGGATTTGTTATTTGTGCGTTTGTTTTAATTTTACACCACGAAACTGGATTTTAGTGGAAAGTGTTCAATAGTGACACGATCAAGAAAAGTTATAACTTTATATTTAAGTGTAACATTTAAATATTACACTATTTTTATATGTTTACAAATATCGAAGTTGGTAGTTTCTTTTCTAATTTATCCTGTAACCTATAAAATAATACAAAATTTCCTGCTATTTATATGTAAATGGGGACAGTTTGTACTCACAATCGCTGTTTTTGTATATACACCTGGTCTTATTATCCGCTGCATGTTGGCAGAACGTAATCCCCACGAATAACCAGGAATTACTTTATATGAATAAAATAACCACCTTGTAAAAAATTAGTGGTGTGAAAGTATGCCGAAAGTTACCGTTTCTTCTAACAAAAACTTCAGTATTTTAATTCCTGTGGTCACTAATTCCGTTTATTTCAAAAATGTTAGTTTCTTCGGTTTTTATAGAGAAATTTCAAATAATCTTCGATTTTGACTTTTGTACCCATTTTACCAGATATTATTTCCAGGTATACGAAGTGAGCGTGTCATTTGTGGGGAAAAGAAGTCCTACAGAAAATGAAATGACTAATTAACCCGCATTAATAGCAATAAATATTTCTTCATCGCGCCATTCGAGTCATCTTCATTTTTACCTTATATGTGACCATATATTAAGTGTTTTTCTAGATCAGTCGGAAGCGCGCTTGGCTGTCGTTGAAAACAATGAAACTCGTTACCGACTCGGAATTAAATCTAGGGTTTCATAAATGGCGATAATAATGTGCGTATTATGTTATTTTAACTGTGATCCAAAGTACGAAGACTGTACAAGAAGCAAATCTCGATGACATTTGACCGCGGATTAATATGGTAAATCTGTGCCTGTCAACGTCCTTACGCTTACCTACCCGAAAGCGTTGCTCTGAAAAGAGTTTGGACAGAAGTAGCACGTGCTAGAAGACGGATTCAAGTGAAACGCAGGAACAAAAAAACAAGTTAGTAAAATCCTGCAATGCATTGTTTATGATACACTTTCCAACATACCAGAAATCATTACTCAAGTTATGAGGATAGAAGCTGTGGAATAAATATCACTCCTGAGCCCTTACCTTTAACTCCATTGCGATTATATTCAACAGAACCGGTTTAGTATATCTCCGGAATAACATGATAAAGTTTTGTCGCAATCGAAGTATTTTTACGTAAGTTATGATGCATAAGGCGATGGAATTGATCCCGCTCCTATGTCCTGGCCTTTGACCCCATTTTGTCCATTTTCAATAGGGTTCATCCCCAGGTTGTCCCCTACCACATACTAAATTTTCATTGAAATCGAACCATTTTTACGCGAGTTATCGTACGGACAGACAGACAGACAGACAAATCTGGAGAATATACGCTTCTTCAACCTACGGTCGGAAAGCGTAAAACATGACCAGCTTGGAAATTTAGCCTTACTTGAAGTTGAACGATGTGACGTGCGGTACACAAAGGAACATTTGCATTTGAAGCAGTCTAACGCAAAGTCACCTAATTGCCTTTTTGCACCAGAGCTCTTTCCCTCCCCATCGCCGCACGCACGCACGCACGCACACACAGTGTGTTCCGCATTCATGAACGCATTGGTCCCGTATGCGAAATTTGAACACCATTCTGGCACACTCATGGATTGAGGATCATAGACTTTCCTTGCAGTTCACGACGGAACTATGCTGGCCAGGTTTTCCATGCCCAGAGAAAGCTAATCACCGTTCATGACTTGAGGACCATAGACATCTTGCAGTTGATGACGGATCTCTGCTGCCGGCATTTTTCCACAGAAACCTAATGACCACGAGTACCTCTGAGTGAGACCCTGTTTCCATTCGGGTGATCACTTCCACTTGAATCTGTTTTCCAGCAGGATATTTTTTTTAATTCAAACTCATATGCAGAGAAATGTCCAGTATTCAGGAGAGCGTGATGACGTTGAGAGACGCGAATTTACATCCGCCTAATCTCCCGCCAAAGATCTTCGGCACTGATTATTGGTCAGCCTATAAGCATTGCAATTACTTGCGTTTCAAATGAGTTTTCTTTTTAGAAACTGTCACATTTACATGGCATGTACGTTGTAATATTGAAGATAACATAATGTGAAATAATGTTGGAGATCCTGACATTCTTCGAGTAATTTCAGCATATACCTTCAAGGGCGAATCATTGATGTATACTCTTTTTCTTTTTTTTTTCTTGATTGGAGGTTTAACGACCACTATGAGCACCTCAATGGGCTATAAGCAGTCGCCCGTCCCTAATTTAGGGTCACTGGTTCCAGGGAAGGGAGAGAACCAGTGCCGTAAGACAAACACAACATCCATGCCTCACCGGGGTTCGAACCCGGACCCCGTTCGGACGAATGATCAGAGGCCATCGCTTAGACCACTGCGCCACCGGGGCGGCCGATGCACACTCACTTCCTGCTTACTCAATCATTTAACCTGAGTTTAGGTACAATTTAATATTCGACAAACTCTAAGGACATTGAGAAATATCTAACTGAACGATTTTTTAGAAGTGAATTATTTAAAACTCTGAGCTCTTCGTCTTATTTTTCACAAAAGATCTCGTCATCTTGGTAAACTTCCATTTTCGTGCGGAAGACCGTATGTTAAGTGAGAACACACACAATTTCGCCCTGATGTGTGATATTACCTGCATAAGAAATACTTTGTTAAATTCTTCTTTACGCACTCTGACATGAACCCGTGATATTTTAACTTCTGTATGTTTCTTCATGTATTCCGTAGACAGTGAATTTGAGGGAAAAAATCCTTTCTATAATCCACAGACCGTGAATTTTAGAAAAAAATCTATGATCCTCACTTGAGATCTTAATCACGAACCATAATTTTTTACACAAAAGTCTTGATTCAAGGGATGACCCAACAGTCCAAAGAAATGGCGGGAAGGGGGGGTATTTTATTGAAAAAATAACTTTCGCATATTTAAGCGCTTTTGTGTTACGGATAAAGAGTAAAAGCTATGAGTTTTTGTTTTTTGCATGACTGCAAACGCGTGTAGCACCCGCAAACGATTGTGACGATGAGCTTTCCGAATCACGTGATCGTCCGAGAGAGCAATATACCATCTTCGCTGATTTGCATTTTCAGTCAAAGTGCTTGTAAGCAAAATAGAAAAAAAAGAAAGAGCTTTGTTTTCGGACATCTATAGCCTTCTGTTTACGTACATCTATCTTCGTATTGTTTTGCGTTCTACTGTGGTTAACGCTATTTCGGTATTTTTTTCAAATATGCGGCCTCTCTGAGTATTGCGATGCGGGTTTTGTTTTGTTTTTTTTTCAAATAAAAGTGCTATAAAAACCTTTGTTTTTTTAAGCGGCGTATTATCCGCAGAACCTATATTTATAATTTTTTAAACAGATAATTGGCGGATTATACCATAACATTACGGAAGGCAGGCCATCGCAAAAACCTTGAACGAAGCATTGGCCAATCTTTTCTTGTTATATATTTTTATGTACACTATATTGACAAAAGTCACCGGACACCTAGAAGAGAAACACAACATAGCATTTATTGATATACACATGTGTACATTAGTACGGTGTCAGTCCACCTGCGACCGTAATGCATGCACTGACCTTTCGAGACATGCTTTCGACAAGGCTTTGGAACACAGCGATAGGTATGCGCTTTCATTCAGTACATAATGCTGCCGCTAACTGTTGCTTAGTAGTAAGCTTTGATTCCAAACTTCTTATGCGGTGCTCTAATTCATCCCGTAGGTGTTCTGTGGGATTAAGATCAGGGCTCTGTGCAGGCCAGTCCACACACGATACGGAATTATAGTTAAACCATGCCGTAACAGTCCTTGCTTTATGGCCTGGAGCATTATTCTTCTGGTACCAACAAGGCTCGGTACCATAGTATTACCACAGAGTTGGTAGGGCATAATTGTCCAGAATATCGAGATAGACCTTCTGGTTAACGGGTTTGTCCACGATAACCAATGGGCCGGGACCATACCAGGAACACCAGCCCCACAGAAGTACACTGCCAGCTCCAAACTTGACCGTAGGAACAGTACACTGTGGTAAATAGCGTTCCCACGGCTACCGCCATACCTACACACGGCCATCAGACTGATGAATCATGTATCTGGATTCATCAGTCCATAGGACCCGTTTCCATTAATCTACGGTCCACAATAAATGTTCTTTACACCATGCTAAACAACGAGTAACATTTCGAGGGGAGATGAAAGGTTTATGAGCAGCAGCACGACCACCGTAAGCCATGGAATGAAGTTCTCTGCAAATAGTCCGTGTACATACCGAAATTCGAGCATTTTTAGTCACTTGTACACGGAGGCCTTCTGCAGTACTCCGTCGATTAGCTGTAACGACTCTCCTGAGGCTTCGACGTCCTCTGTCACTGATTTTCTTTGATCTGCCGGTACGTTTTGCTGCTTCAGGCACGCTACGTGTCTTGCATTTATTCAGTTCATCCAAAACAGTTGACTTTGGTATGTTTAAACGCCTCTCGGTTTGTCTTATGGACAACCCACTAATATAACACCCAACAATTTTTCCTTTCTCAAAATCAGTTCTCTCTCGCCGCAAGATTTTCACACAACCTAACAGTGCGATGTGATCGCGGTCAGCTGCAGGCTTGTTTTATACCGTTTGCAGCTGTACTATGAATCTCAACAACGCAGCGGATCCGTTCATTTGCTTTTGAAGGAATGTCCTGTGACTTTTGTCAATATAGTGTACATCTAGTCGATTCCTTTAAGAGTCTCTATGAGGAAAATACTTGAAGTGTCGTATTTTAAAAGAAAAGAGGAAATGAATTATTAACTTTTTTCTTTTGTAATCCCTTTCAGTGTTTGCACATAATTTTTATGCTACTTACTTTTGGTAATTAGAAGGGAATCTTTTCACTGGATTGCGTAAAGTCACGCTAAAATGCGACTGCCACAAGAGAGTAAATAAGGAAAGTATTCGGTGGAAGAAAGTAAAAGTGTCTGTCTAGACAAGCCTAGTTCGTTTTAGAGATTCTAAAATAGTTGGATCGTTAGTGTTATTTTTTAACACAGCTCCCCCTTACAAACAGTGAGATATTTTATATATAAACATGGCTTTTGAAATGTCTGTCGAACGTGAGGATTTTGCGAGGTAATAAGCTAATAAAAAATGCATACAATTTCATGGTGTGTGCAACTTTAGGGAATAGAGAAAGTAACCGAAAAGCAGAACGACTGAAAAACTCGGAATTGAAAGTAGAGAATCTGTGTAAAATTACTAGTGCGTTCAAACTATTACGAACAACATGTTTTTGCAGCAATATTGATAAAACTAGCTCATCGCCAGGGAAAGCTGTTATTGTTATTGCATGGAAAATTCGTATAAATTCCGTGCAGTAACCAAAATTGTTTTGGCATATTTTGAAACAAATATCGCTTCACGCATTACCAAGTTATTTTACATTATATCTGCATCATTTTGGTGAACTGTGAAACGAGACCTCTGTTCAGTTTAACACGTGCTCATTCCTTCTATATACACAGTCGAGTCACATTATTGTGAACACCTCCTACTTTTGACGGCAACAGCGCGTAGCCAATGAAAGAAGGCACGTGTCGCGAGCTGCTTTCGAGAGTATATATGGTGTGTTGTAGGCAATCTGAAAACATACCACTTGTTGCTATCATGGATAAAAAGAGCAATTTATCAGATTTGCAAAAAGGGATGATTACTGGCTTTCGGGCCAAGGGTGGCAGTATTTCTGAAACCACGCAGTTTATGAACTGTTCGCGTAATGCTGTGGTTAAAGTGTATCGTGATTGGAAAAATGGCACAATTGCGATTAAGCGCCGTGTAAACTGCGGAACACCACGTGCCGTTGATGTGAGAGGTGGTCGTAGGCTTCGAAGGTCCGTGAGGGCCGATCGACTCGCTACAGTGGAGCAACTCACTGGCTGAATATGCGGGGGGCTACTGACAGTGTTTCTAAAACGACAGTTCAGCTAACCCTGCTGCGTATGGGGGCTCCGATGCAGACGAATGGTCACTGCACTTATACTAACGAAAGTGCATCGGCAGAAAAGGCTTACATTTGCACGGCAGTATTGGAATTGGACATCCGCTGATTAGCAAAGGATTGCCTTCTCCGATGAGTCACGTTTTCTGCTTCATCGAACGGATGGACGTTGGCGTACAAAGAGAGAAACATCGGAGAACAAACACTTTTCAAAAATTGCTGGAAGAACACAAGCTGGTTAGGGCAGCGTTATGGTCTGGGGAATGTTTTCGTGACATTCTCTGAGTCCACTCATACCTGTGGAAGGCACTATGGACGGAATTCCTTATGAATCCATCCTTGCAGACCACGTACACCCATACATACTGTTTGTCTTTCCTGAGGCGGCTGGGATCTTCCAGGACCACAATGCGCCGTGTCACACAGCTAGAATTGTCCGAGAGTGATTGAAAGAGCACGATGAAGATTTCAAAGTACTACCCCGGTCTCCTAATTTCCCAGACTTAAACCCAATTCAGCATCTGTGGGACCTCCTTGATTGTGTTGTTCACTCCATGGATCCTCCACCACGCATCCTCCAGCTGCTGTCAGATGCACTGCAGTCAGCATGGCTCCACTTACCTGTGAAAACCTTCCTGCACCTTATTGAGTCACTCCCAGCCCGTCTAGCTGATGTCCGCTCTGCACACGGCAGTTATTTTGCATATTAGCTGATGGTCATAATAATTTGACTCCACCGTGTGTAACATCGTGAACAGCGTGGGTGTGCAGAAAAGCACTCTCACGCTGTTATTTAGTATTATCGTGTCACTATATATCTAAACTGTTCTCTGAAATTTAGAGGTTATCTCCTGTAAGAAACATCATCTGTCATATAAAAGTTCAAAACTGATGCTGCTAAATTTTACTTACTGTTGGTGTATAAAACATCTCCATTTTACAGCGATCTGGATACATAACTCGAGTTTCAAACGTTTCGCACAAGAACTTTCGAACGTAGCTGTGTCAGAAAGAAGAATGAGAATGTAGCATACCAGCGGAGCTAGTCAGCGTCATGGTGACTGTAATCCTTTCACGTGTTTCAAGCGTGAAAGGACCACAGTCACCAGAGAAGCCACTCTTGAAACACATGAGAGAATCCATTTTCTGAGAGTTCCTTCAAAATTACCTCCGTCTTTTTTGGTAAGGGACTTTTCTGATGCTCTAACCTTGTAATGATCTTTCCAACGACGGAAACAGAAAAAAAGTGATAAGGGGCCATGTCCGCACTGTAGGGTGGATGTGGAAGGCAGGAGATGTTGTTTTTGGCGTAAGTATTCTATTACAACAGTAGCTATATGAGACGTGGCATTATCATGGTTAAGTGTCCACCCTCCTGAGTGCAGAATAGGCCTTTTTTCTGGTCCCGGACAATTCGTCCATCGACGATTAGTCCAATGCTCATTCATCCAGACGGATAATAATTGGTCTAATGCCGTTTGGTCCAATGGTACGATTGGTCCAATGCCCATTCGTCAAATGGTACGATTGGTCCAACGCCGATTCGTCCCATGGTATCATCTTACCAACGGTAAACTTTTCCTAGAAAGGAATATTAATTTAAATTATTTTCCTCCTTATATCCTTTGAAAGAAAATGTCCGTATATTTGGTAATTGTAAACATTTTACATAAACCTGGTAAAAGGCACTTAATGGAGCATTTCTCAGCTGTTTGCAAAGCACCAAGCCCACAGGCCTTTTTGGTAGATTTTAAGTTACAACCTAGATATTTAGTATTTGTAAACGTTTTATAAAACCTAATAAAAAGCATGCATCCTATCATCAGTAACTTCATACGACAGCAAGGACAATATAACAAGAAAACGCGACCCCCTCCCCCGAAAAAATCTCTAACTATCATATTACGAATGAAATGTAACATTATTTTACATTCTTTGGATTACCGGTGCTTTCGTATAACATCGGAGATAGAATCAGAACAGATGAGATTTTTATACTACGAGTAGCACTTCGGACAGATCGGACTCAGTTGGACCAATGGTCCCATTGGACAAATAGGCATTGGACAAATCGTCCCTTTAGACGAATCGGCATTGGACAAATCGGACCTTTAGACAAATCGGCATTGGACAAATCGCGCCTTTAGACGAATCGGCATTGAACTAATCGTCGTTGGACGAATCGTACCGGACCCCTTTTTTCGGATATGCTCCAGCAAATATCCCAGAACACTGACATGATGAGCACCTGCAACGGCCGCATGATGGGTGGTAAGGTGTATTGGTGAATCATCCCAACACTATCAAAGAATGAGATAATAATTTCCTTGCTAGCTGAAGGCACAACCTTATCCTTTTTTTGGGCGGGGGCCCGGAGGTCTGGAAGGAGAAGGTGACTTCCACACGGAACCTTGTTGCTTTGACTACGGATCATGATCATTGAGTCCAAGATTCATCTCCAGTTACTATAGTGTCCAAGAAAGCATTGCCAAACTCCTCAAGCTTCGTTTTCGATTTTCGGTAGATGTCAATGCGCACCTGCACCCGTTCAGGTGTCGTCAGCAAACGTGGAACCCACCTTGCACATACCGTGTTATATGCAAATGACCACTGTCGTGAAGCAATCCTAGTAGTTTTCCCAAATGCCCCACTGTCACTCGAAAACCTTCTCGCACTATAACAGCAGCAGTGTTAATCGTTTCACCAGTAACAAACATAACCGTACAGCCTAGCGCACCTTCCTTGCCTATTGATTGATTTCATTCTTGAAATTCTTGAAACCACCTAAACGCTGTTGCATGTGGCCGAACATTTTCCTAATAGGCCTCCTTCAAATTTTGGTATAGTTTGGTGGCTGTTTTATTCCGAATTTCAACCAACATACTGCTCTCTCCTTATCGCAGCCATTAAGCATGCAGTCGAAATCCGACATGACTTCACGACCCTACCTCTATCTGCCGAACGACCAATCACCGATCGACGCCTTTCACCATGACAACTCAGCACACAACGGTTGGTTTAAGTACCATTACCGTTTTAACGTACGTCACGTCAGCTGCAGTCCCATTCCTTTTCTAACAGCCTTCGTACTTCATAATAATTATCTTCTCGTGCAGCTCGTTCTCCCACGATTTTTTCGTTCAGCCATTCCTGAACCTCGACCTACTACACTGACGGAAAAAAATCCCAAGACCAAGAAGGGGTTGTGTTAGATAAACGACAGTTGGTAGGCGGTAAGAGTACATCTGTAAGATGACGTCTATGCAAATTTCGCGCTCGTCGCATACGTGTGGCGTTAGTAGCGCCCCACGGAACATGCAAAACAGGTTTGCTGTAAATACGCGCTGTAACGTTCGTGAGCGTTAGTTATCGTTGAGATTCGACGTAGGGTGTTGATGTTAGTCAAGAATGCCTTTAAGAAGACGAAGAAGCCATTATCAACAGATCACGGAGTTTGAACGAGGTCGTGTAATAGGGCTACGAGAAGGTGGATTTTCGTTCCGCAATATTGCAGAACGACTTGGCAGGAATGTAGCCACTGTGCATGATTGTTGGCAGTGGTGGTCAAGGGAAAGTACTGCCTCAAGAAGACCGGGTTCCGGCCGGCCACGTGGCACTACTGAGAGGGAAGATCGCCGTGTGCGGCGTATGGCCGTGGCGCATCGTACCGCGTCCGCGGCAGCAATTCGAGCTGCAGTTGCCACCACAGTGACACAACGAACTGTTACAAATCGGTTACTTGAAGGACAGCTCCGAGCCAGACGCTCTGTATCGTGCATTCCACTTACTCCAAACCACTGCCGTTTGCGACGTCAATGGTGTCAAGCTAGAGCTAATTGGAGGACGGAGTGGAGATCTGTTGTGTTTTCTGATGAAAGCCGGTTCTGCCTGGGTGCCAGTGATGGCCGTGTGTTGGTTAGAAGGAGGCCAGGTGAGCGCCTGCAACCAACCTGTCTGTGACCGAGACACACTGGACCTACACCTGGAGTTATGGTCTGGGGAGGAATTTCCTATGACAGCAGGAGCACTCTCGTGGTTATCCCACGCACCCTGACGGCACAATTCTACGTCGGTCTGGTGATTCAACTTGTTGTGCTACCATTCATGAACAGCATTGCAGGGGGTGTTTTCCAACAGGATAACGCTCGCCCGCATACCGCTGTTGTAACCCAACATGCTCTACAGAGTGTCGACATGTTGTCGTGGCCTGCTAGATCACCAGATCTTTCACCAATCGAGCACGTATGGGATATCATTGGACGACAACTCCAGCGTCACCCCCAACCAGAATTAACCGTTCCTGTATTGACCGACCAAGTGCCACATGCATGGAACTCCATCCCACAAACTGACATCCAGCACCTATTCGACACAATGCATGAACGTTTGCGTGCTTGCATTCAACATTCTGGCGGTTACACCGGTTATTAATGTATCAGCATTTCACATTTAAAATGGCTCTTCTCGCGCTTACAATAAGCTGTGATCTTGAAACCTTAATCGATTAAATATGTTACCTATACAAATTTATTGCCGCCATTTCATTCCTCTGCAACTATTTTTCGTGGTGTTGGGATTTTTTCCGTCAGTGTATAATTTTCTTGTGGAGGCACCTCTGAACGTCGTCCTCCTACGATTTTCTCGTGCAGCCATTCCTTAGCCACGTCCTCCCATTATTTTATCGCGCAGTCATTTCTGAACGTCGTCGTAGCTCGAATTTCTCGTCCTTCCTGTACCTGTCTTGTGAGCTTTTATTTTGGTAGTAGAACCAACCCAGAATAATCAGAAATGACCCTCTAGCAACGAAACGGCGTTTTTGTTCCGAGTCAGCGCAAAATTGGAGTACCCATGAAGAAAATAATATTTTACTTACTGATGATAATTATCAGCAGCTGATGAATCAAATGAACAATAATAATTGCGTGGAGAAGGAGGTACCTACCTCTCACAACTGTCGTCTGCTCAAAACCCGCATGACAGTATGGATGTAAAACATAGTGAAACAAGGGAAATGACACCAAATTATCTGGTGTAATAAGCAGATCATAAGCCATTTCGACTCAAAAGCAGTTTTGCCATCCTTTCAGAATAATACGACAACCTACCTAATAATGGAAATATCCACATTTGGCACAGATGACAGCGGCGAGACGGCGCTGCGTGGCATGGATGCAATGAGGCCCTGGAACATTGTCCGAAACACACGTGCCTATTCGGACTGCAGCAGAGCACAGAGGTCCCGGAGGTAACGTTGTTGTGGGTCGGCATGTCGAACCTGTCGATACAAATAGTCCCACAACTGCTCTATGGGAATAATTGTAAGCACCAACTGAAGAAATATAACCATCTTTTGGTGAATCCCCCAGCATTGTGCGGGGCTCCAAGAAGCAACCTGCCAAATTGGCTTGGCAGTTAGCCTGTGTGAGTCTGGAGGAATTCGAGGCCATCTGTGGTGTAGCGGAAGCATATCCGGCGCGTAACTGGAAGACTCTGGGTTCGACTCCCGGTGGCGGCCAATGAGAATTTTTCCGTGACTCACTTATAAACGTGGAAAGAGCGAATATCTTTGTTTGATGCTCTATGGGAGTCGGGCAACTTCGCCGGCCAAGGAAAATGGAGACATCGATGTCGTGTTTCAGGAATCAGTCAAGCACCCACCTTATTGACGTGGCACGGAGCATCGTCTTGTTGGTAACACCATCACCACCAGGGTAAAGGTCCAACATGAATGGATGCATGTGATAAGCGAGGATGGACAGGTAGCCATTGCAGTTCAGGAACCCATCCAGTGGTACCAGTGGTACCAGTTCATACCATCAAAACATCTCCCAGACATGCACACTGCCACCACCTGCCTGTACTTGACCGACAAGCGTGTTCGGGTGACGGTTATCGCGTATCTGACGCCGCCGTATCCGACACCTCCCGTCACTTCTGTGGAGAAGAAAGATCAATTCGTCGGAAAAGGCAACTTTTTCCCACTCTTCCGCTGTCCAATGACGGTAGTCCCATGCGAGGTGCAGGCGTCTTTGCCGATGGACCTGGGTTAACATGGGCGCCTGGACTCAGCGTAGACTCCGGAGACTCATGCGTAACAAGGTTCGCACCAGCGTTCATTTGCGTTGTAAATTGCTGCAGAGTTGCGCGTCGGTTGCCCTTTACCAGTCGACGAAAGCGACGTTCTACTCTGGAGTCGATGGCCTTTTGGCCTTCACAGTTATGAGGTCGGGAGGTACTCGGTGTGCCAGCGTCCATTCTTGGTACACCCTTACTGCACAACTCGTGAACAGCCCACGAAAACTACTGTTTCTGAGATGCTTCCACCTTTGGCACGGTAGCCGATGCTCGTTCCTTTTTGAGCGTCCGTCAATCACCACCTCTGCCCATTTTGCTCACGTAACGCAATATGGCTCATCTGTCCTGGCTGGCCGCTTATATCTCTGTGTGGTCGAACTTGTCACGTGCACTCTGCGACGCACCTGCGCGGATAATCTGTGATTCCGTGGGTGGTCATAATTTTGAGACGACCGTGTACTGAAAAAAGGGAAATGACACTGAATTCTCTGGTGTAATAAGCAGATCATATGCCAAGATATCAGGTTCTCGTACGGAATGAGTCAATCGTAAAAGCTTAAGGTAGCAATCTTAAAAGCACGATAATTAAAACACTACGTAGGCTTCTGGTGAAGTGAAGAACTTATTTCATGTATAAGTTAAAAGATTAAAAATAAAGCCATAAGAACTTTCGGTCTTCCTAAAGACCATCATCAGGTAGTCACCCTTCAGTACTTCCATCTGATGATGGTCTTTAGGAAGACCGAAAGTTCTTATGGTTTTAATCTTTTAACTTATACATTAAATAAGTTCTTCACTTCATCGGAAGCCTACGTAGTGTTTTAATTATCG
Source organism: Macrothele yani (assembly GCA_039090855.1). NCBI lineage: Eukaryota > Metazoa > Arthropoda > Arachnida > Araneae > Macrothelidae > Macrothele > Macrothele yani. The sequence goes on from CM077026.1 coordinate 91,997,762, forward strand.
TACTTTTAAAATTGCTGCCTTAAGCTTTTATGATTGAGATCATAAGCTTTCTCGGCTTAAAAGCAGTTTTGTGAAGTAGATGTTTACAAAAAGGAAAACCTTCAGCAAAGAAAAGAATTCATTTACAGCCTCTAATGGAAGAACTGTGCCTTATTTAAAATACCCAACGTGAGTAGTGTTTATCATAGTGAAATATTAACAAATATAAATATACTGCTCGACATAGAAAATGCCACTCCATGAAGTATTTGTTGGAACGTCATGCAAATTGGTGGGTATGTGTGGACAGGTGAGTTATGTAAATGATTTCATGTGCGAACCAGTCGCGTGATAGGTTCCAGAGACAAAAAGGTTAAAACGGCTCTTTTTCACTATCTCTACACCTCCTTTTTTTGATAAAACATCTTGTATTTATTTTCTCCTGTCAGCTTTTCAAAGTGTACAACTTTTTCGGAAAGTAATATGTCGTTCAGTAAGAAAATCTCAAACCGAGATATAACGGTATTTGCATAAGAAAACAAAAAGTACTCAAAAGGGAGGTTGAATTGCAGATATACGTCACATCATTACTCTTTTCAACATTCATCAAAATGCGTTTCCAGATTGGGGAGAGGGACAGGATAGCAAACATCAAAGCTCACCCTGTCCACCAACATCAAAATTGTGGGCTTGAGAGCATACAAAATATAAATAAATTTTGTAGAGCTATTTTCCCTCTCAAATAATATTTATCAGAGCTTGCATTTATTTTACGCATTTTCCAAACATAGACACACTGCCCCTGTACCCCAAAAAATTGCTTTTAATGTTGATAAGACGTGTCTGCTGATATCAACAGCTTTACATACTTCTAAACTTCTCTTTCGTCATTCAGACCATATTCTTCCATTATGACTACGCACTGTTAATAGAGAGGGAGGGAGGAAGAAAGGGGAGAACGCGAAGGCATCATTCATTTTCTTCAATGTCAAAGTCTAAGTGGTGGGTATTTGACAGTCATTATCTCGGTTTCAGGAGATGTCTTATTTACGTTTTGCATCTCATTTAGATCTTTGTTGGATACGGGCTCTCTAAATGAGATGCAATCAGTTTATCCAAATCCTCAATGCTGACACACAAGTCCAGTTCATTTATAAGCTGAATACCTCCCTTAGCAGTTAGTTACATGCACAATATTATCTCGCGTTTAAAATACTCCCTTGAGACGTACACCTGCTAACGTATAGTCAAGGATTTTCCCCTGAACCCAATATACTTTAAAGACATATTGGATATGATGAAGAGACTATCGTGCTGATTGATATATAAATAAAGAAGATAGCTGTCTAAGCACGAACACTTTAGCTCAAACCAATTACAACACTCAAATGAAGCTAAGACGTATCACCGGTATCAAAAGTATACACAGTTAAAACCATGACGACACAAATAACTCATTCCATTGAGGTTTAAAAAGGTTTAATGTTAAAAACTTGCGAGATCTTTCGAACCTACGACATATAGGTTCATCATCAGGCACCAAAACTCGCAAGGTGCACATGAAACTTAGTGGTTATATACACGTGTGGTTATGGGCAATGACCGCGCATGCGTGCAAGTCGGAACAGTATGAGGTCATAGAATACATACATTTAAAATAACCTGTAGGATAAAAAACACATAATGGTTGTCATAAATATAAGAAATATAAAATGAAGGTCAAAGTTCCCTCGCCTGAGTTTTATATATGTACAATAAAATCAATGGTTGTCTAATCTTGTTTCTTGGTTTTTCAGTAGGTATCGCCAAGGTGCTGGTATATTGGATGGAGCTTCATCATTACAACATTGTTCATTCAAATGATAAATATACAAGCTCTCGAGAAACAACAGGCCATTTTTAGTTTTGGTCGTCGATAACAGTTTTACATTGTCCCAGTCAGGATAGTGCTCTCCTTTTAGTACCTCTCGCGCTAAAGAAGTTGTTAAGGCATGTGTACGAACACTGTATTTGTGTTCTGTAATTCGTGTCTTTAATGATCTACAAGTGGATCCCACGTAAGAAGTAGACTGTGAGGTAGTTGAGAAAGAGTTCAGTGGTATCGAATAAACGCCGTATTTATCTAAGATTGATGTCGGATCTCGGTCTGATTTGGTCAAATTGAACAAACTTTCCGAAGAAACACCAAAGGAACAATCGTATTTTTTGCATGAATTTTGTAAGATCGGTACAATGGTTGGATGGAAGGGGATGGATGCCACGTATTTTATGGTTACTTCATCACGTATTGGTTGTAACGTTGTGGAGATCCGTCGTTGATACCTGCGTAACAATTTTGTAAATAGATATCCGGGATAACCGGAAACCTTTGTTAGATTGAAAATCCTGTGTAATTCCAGTTTTAAAGATCTTTTGGTGGATGAATGACTATAAGCCCTACAGATTAAAGATGAAATAGAACTATGTTTATAGGGAAGTGGTGTGTACGAATTATATGGAATGAGGGTAGGTGAACAAGTGGGTTTTAGGTAGACGGAGGTTTGAATGTCATTAGATGGGGTGCGTCGTAATAAAATATCTAAGAACGGAAGGGTGTTGGAGGATTCTAACTCTTGGGTGAAGGAAATAGTGGGAAAGACGGCTGATAAAGAGGCAGCAAAAGTGTCTAATTCACTAAGTGAGTATTGCCAAAAAACTAAAACATCGTCGACATATCGTATATAGAGTAATGGTTGGAATGTACCATTATGAAAAACTGTATGTTCGACGTGTTGCAGTACTATTTCTGCCAGGACGGGGGAAAGAGGTGACCCCATTGGGGTACCGAAATCCTGGCGGTAGGTGATGTTATTAAATTTAAAATAAGTCCGGTTCTTGATAAGGTTCAGGGCTGAAACTATAGCAGTGGATTCAATAGAAGAGAGGTTTAAGGATGGAAGTAGTGGGGTAATCAGGTCAATGGCTACATCCACAGGGACATTGGGAAACAGGGAAACTACATCGAGACTGGCCATTTTAAATGGAATACCCGACGTAGCGGAATGGATCCGTTCCAGGGCGGACTTAGAACTCTTAATTGAGAAAGGTGAAGATGTGGTTAAGGGGGAAAGGACTGAGGCAAGTGATTTTTCCAGATTTCGGGTGGGGTTAGTATAGCCTGATACTAAAGGACGGATGGGGTGTTCCGGTTTATGAAGTTTAATTTTGCCAAACAAATCTGGTGTACGAGGACCAAAAGGAGGTTGCATATTATTTGAAATGGCTGGGGGTAGTGTATTACTATTTTTAAGTTTTGCAAGAGCAGTAATAGTAGCTGGGATAGGGTTACGAGATAATACTGTATGTGGGATCTGATTTATAACTGCGGTCATCTTGTTAATATAGGTAGAGTTATCAAGTATAACTATTTGGTCCGATTTATCTGCAGAAACAATTGCTAATGATGTGTCTCCGGAAAGAGATAACAAAGTAGTACGCTCATATTTTAATATATGTTGAATTTCAGTTGGTGGTTGAGTGGATTCCTTTTCAATAGTACGAGAGATTTTATATCTAAGTGGGTCCTGAGCATGAATCGGCAATGACTTTATGACCTGTTCAAATTGGGTAATGTAATTGAAGGTCTTTGGTTTGAGCACCGGAAACGAGAACTTAAATCCTCGGTTTAGTGCCCTACATTCGTCCTCTGTTAATTGTCTTGCACTCAAATTCACAAAAGCATTCGTTGAGGTCATTAGATTAGATTTTGTCAAGGAGTTTTTTCTAGTTGTAGACTCGTGCACCAAGACCCTCAATTTCCGTATTTGTCTCTGTTGGTACATTTCCACCTCGTGAGTAATCTTGGCATAGTTTATATTAAACTTCATAAACCGGAACACCCCATCCGTCCTTTAGTATCAGGCTATACTAACCCCACCCGAAATCTGGAAAAATCACTTGCCTCAGTCCTTTCCCCCTTAACCACATCTTCACCTTTCTCAATTAAGAGTTCTAAGTCCGCCCTGGAACGGATCCATTCCGCTACGTCGGGTATTCCATTTAAAATGGCCAGTCTCGATGTAGTTTCCCTGTTTCCCAATGTCCCTGTGGATGTAGCCATTGACCTGATTACCCCACTACTTCCATCCTTAAACCTCTCTTCTATTGAATCCACTGCTATAGTTTCAGCCCTGAACCTTATCAAGAACCGGACTTATTTTAAATTTAATAACATCACCTACCGCCAGGATTTCGGTACCCCAATGGGGTCACCTCTTTCCCCCGTCCTGGCAGAAATAGTACTGCAACACGTCGAACATACAGTTTTTCATAATGGTACATTCCAACCATTACTCTATATACGATATGTCGACGATGTTTTAGTTTTTTGGCAATACTCACTTAGTGAATTAGACACTTTTGCTGCCTCTTTATCAGCCGTCTTTCCCACTATTTCCTTCACCCAAGAGTTAGAATCCTCCAACACCCTTCCGTTCTTAGATATTTTATTACGACGCACCCCATCTAATGACATTCAAACCTCCGTCTACCTAAAACCCACTTGTTCACCTACTCTCATTCCATATAATTCGTACACACCACTTCCCTATAAACATAGTTCTATTTCATCTTTAATCTGTAGGGCTTATAGTCATTCATCCACCAAAAGATCTTTAAAACTGGAATTACACAGGATTTTCAATCTAACAAAGGTTTCCGGTTATCCCGGATATCTATTTACAAAATTGTTACGCAGGTATCAAAGACGGATCTCCACAACGTTACAACCAATACGTGATGAAGTAACCATAAAATACGTGGCATCCATCCCCTTCCATCCAACCATTGTACCGATCTTACAAAATTCATGCAAAAAATACGATTGTTCCTTTGGTGTTTCTTCGGAAAGTTTGTTCAATTTGACCAAATCAGACCGAGATCCGACATCAATCTTAGATAAATACGGTGTTTATTCGATACCACTGAACTCTTTCTCAACTACCTCACAGTCTACTTCTTACGTGGGATCCACTTGTAGATCATTAAAGACACGAATTACAGAACACAAATACAGTGTTCGTACACATGCCTTAACAACTTCTTTAGCGCGAGAGGTACTAAAAGGAGAGCACTATCCTGACTGGGACAATGTAAAACTGTTATCGACGACCAAAACTAAAAATGGCCTGTTGTTTCTCGAGAGCTTGTATATTTATCATTTGAATGAACAATGTTGTAATGATGAAGCTCCATCCAATATACCAGCACCTTGGCGATACCTACTGAAAAACCAAGAAACAAGATTAGACAACCATTGATTTTATTGTACATATATAAAACTCAGGCGAGGGAACTTTGACCTTCATTTTATATTTCTTATATTTATGACAACCATTATGTGTTTTTTATCCTACAGGTTATTTTAAATGTATGTATTCTATGACCTCATACTGTTCCGACTTGCACGCATGCGCGGTCATTGCCCATAACCACACGTGTATATAACCACTAAGTTTCATGTGCACCTTGCGAGTTTTGGTGCCTGATGATGAACCTATATGTCGTAGGTTCGAAAGATCTCGCAAGTTTTTAACATTAAACCTTTTTAAACCTCAATGGAATGAGTTATTTGTGTCGTCATGGTTTTAACTGTGTATACTTTTGATACCGGTGATACGTCTTAGCTTCATTTGAGTGTTGTAATTGGTTTGAGCTAAAGTGTTCGTGCTTAGACAGCTATCTTCTTTATTTATATAGACATATTGGTCTCGTCTTCATTTTTCGTATCATATGATATTTAAAGATGTTTGTTGGTTAGCGATGCGTCTAATTGAATCCGGTGGTGGCGCAGTGGTCTAAGCGCTCACTTCTGGAATTCGTCCGAGATGGGTCCGGTATCCAATCCCATGAGACATGAGTGTCATTTTGGTTTTACGGCACGAGCTCTCTATCCCTTCCCTGGAATCCGTGGCTCTAAATTAGGGACAGGAGACTGCTTATAGCCCATTGATTTGCTCACGGTGGTCGTTAAACCCCCAAACAACAACAAAAGATGCAGGTAGGCTCAGTTCTGATTGAGCCGATAATTTGAAACGTAGGACTACGACTTTCAGATCGGAAAGCTGAAATGAGCCAGTCGAGTATAGTTTCAAAGCGTTTATTTAATATGTTATAGTTGACACAGGTCTGCGTTGTAAAAAGTAACTTACATAATTTTTATAAAACAATACTAGATACATTGTGCAAACTAAACACGTCGATACACGAATTACCCAGCGTTATCTTCTTCGGCTTTTTACATTCCTTGTCACTTGCTGTTGCCTCTCGTTTTGACTTTCTCTACTTTCGCTTGTGTTCATTCCGCGAATTCCGCGGCATTGTCGAAAATGTTAACTCGTTCACATGAAAATATTTTCTTTTAATTTTAGTTTAAACCACTGCTATATTTTCTTTACATATTTGAATATACCTCGTCGAAAGTTAAAAACCATATCACGCACAGTATTTTTGCGCTTACGGTTGTCCAGATAAACCGCGACGTTTTCAAAAGTGTTCACCAGAAAACATTTTTTTAAATGTTCAGTTCAAACCACTACGAAATGTTCTTCGTATATTTGGATAGATCGCGTCGAGAGCTTTAAAGCGTGTGACGTATATTCTAAATTAACTTTCATTTTTAGTTCCTTTTCTTATGTAAATTTGAGTTTGTTCTCCATTATACTTCCAAACTTAACGTGACATCTTCTCTCTCACGAGAATACTGTTGGCAACACAGTTGAGGTCAGAGTGAAAGTGACGTATGAATGTGATAAGAACCTTAGATAAAAAGGACGATACGACAGTTGCTGATGTGGATGTGTGTGTAGACGTTCAATTAGTAAATGTAATCTGATATCTGCTGTCTTATATTGTGGAGTTCTACTGAAATTCGTGCTGGAATTCCAAGGTTATCGTAAGTCTGACTTCTGTTTATGTTTCGTCTGGCCGTCAAAGCTTAATTAGGAACTATTGCATCGTATTTTTAGTACAACATTCCTTAGTCACAGTTTTAGACATAGAGTAACACCAATCTTGCTCACGAAAAAGACATTACGTTTTAAACGATACCACGCACAGTTGTATTGCGCTCATGGTTGTCGAGATAGAATGAATCAAACGCAGCGGCACACCCAAAAATATTGCACCAACATCCCCCGCGCACGGGGAGCGTCGCGCTCACGATGTATTGCACAGTATGCGAATTGGACTGCATGCTGTTTACGAATATGCTAACACGATTAGTTTGTGGCGCGTATTTTTAACGCTGTAAAGATTTCAATAGGGGCCTATTTTCGTCACAGGCGGTCTGCCGTAAGTTGCTCCATACTATCCGCGTAGTTAGACGTAGTCCTCCGACGAAAAAGTACGGTCTGCGAAAGGATGATTACTGATGCAAACGCATAGTGTGCGAAACTGTCAGCTGTACAAAAGTCCAGTTTACAAAAGTAGAGACGCTGCACCACTGGCCGAGTGTACCGAAGCGCGGATTCTGACGGTTCTGCCGAGATGGACGCGAGTCCCAGATGACGAAAGAGAAGCGGGACTACTTGATGGCGCTGCACGCACACCTTCCCAAAGCCAGTAGCCACAAATTAGGGACGGCCATCTCCTCACAACACCACCAGCTGATCCTGATAGTAGTTAGACCTTCCCTCTTCACCTGAAACAAAATTCACATTGTATTAGGGCTTTCAATACTATTACTTTTGCCTCTCCTTCAAAAACGTCTGTGTAGTCATTTACTTACTGATTATAGAAATTTCAGTTTCTTCTATTTCCATTTTTCTTATTCCTACACGCCAAACGTTTTCCTTTATATTACGGCAATTCAAACATCACTTCATTTGATTAGATACCATTTAATACGATTTTCTTATGGAGCGTTTTATTTTAACAAGCTCCAGTCGGTTTTACTCTCAGATATTGAAAACATTTACCGCTCCATGAACTTTGCTTTTGTCGAACCTCTCCCAATACCATTGCCGTCTTCAATTGAAAGTTTACGATTTAACAATTGTAGATTAGTTACTGACTAAGCTAAATCATTAGGATACTTCTACGCTAGTTTCATGTTTCGCTTCCTTTTAGAAAGGAAACTTTCTCGTGATTGAAAATTATTCCATATTGTGGCAACACAAGCCACTATAATAGTTTCATTAATCATCAATGAGTCTCCCTTTCGTAATTACTCTTTCTCATTGCTATTCCTATTTAGGAAAATGAACTTTGGATGTCGTAGCTGTTTAAATATTAAATAGACAAAAACATCGCTCTTTCCATGTTTTTTTTTTTTGCCAACACACATCAGCCGAAAAATTTTATTCAACACTACTGGGATGGAACCCCAGATCTCTCGATAACTAGCCGAGTGTGTTCGCTTTACGCTACGATTACAGCAATCCACGGCACTATGTGTGTTTATCTGTCAGCATTTGACTTCACAAATCCGTAGGGAACGTCTCCATCTGGTGGAGCTTAACGGCACAAGCTAGTTAATTATAGCTAATAAATCCAAAGGGCGAGAGAAATGGATTCATATATATATATACACACTACTGGCCACCCAAAATGCAACACCAAGAAAGACACGAGATAGCAAAGCCAGATTTACTGGACACATAACAAGAGATACAAAGATGAAACGATTGAGCTTACAGGCCCGTGCGACTTGCGGAACACGCAGACATCAATAGCCCCCATGGCTGGCAATAACGGCCGCTACACGCCGCGGCATCGAACGAAAGAAGCTTTGGGTGTGGGCTTAGGGTATGTCGGTCCAGGCTGCTTCTTTGCTTGCCGGGCCACTCGGTTGCCGATCAGCGACCAGACGTGTTCGATGGGCGACATATCGCGAGAACTGGCGGGCCACGGCAGCAGTGACACCTGATGGGCCGTGAAGAATTGTTGCACGATGCGTGCCACGTGCGGGATCGTATTTTTATTTTGAAGCGTGGCCGCTGGCAGGTTCTGCAGGTAAGGGAGGACTACAGGCTCCAAAACGTCGGAGATGTAGCGGTGGCTGTTGAGTGTACCGGCGATTCGTACCAGAGGGGTGCGGGTGTCATATCGAATTGCGCCCCAAACCATAACGCCATGCGACGGGCCGCTATGGTGATGCATAATGAAGGCGTCATACAGTCTCTCGCCACGGTACCACCACACGCGGATCCGACCATCGTGATGTTGCAGGCAGAAGCGGGATTCGTCGGAGAAGACAATGTCGTGCCATTCCGTAGTCCAGGTGCGGCGTTCAACGGCCCACTGCCGCTTCACTCGCCGGTGGTGTAACGTCAATGGTAATCGCAGCAATGCGCGCCGTGCCACAAGTCCCCGCTCCTGCAGACGGCGTCAAACAGTACGTGCTGACACAGGTGGTTGCGCAACACACCCTAATTCTTGCGCTAACGTTCGTGATGTGGCGGTGCGAGCCGTCAATGCCCGCCGCACAACATGCCGGTCCTCTCGTCCGGTGGTGTGCTGCGGCAATCGCTCACGTCGGTCCGTCCGTCCCTCCTGCACCCACCGAATCCATACTCGCCTCACTGTGGCTGGATGTCGTCCCTCACGGGCGCCGATGTCTCGGTACGATAAACCGCTGTCGCGATAAGCCACTATTCGTCTTCTGTCGAACTCCGATACGTGCTGGAATGACTGCCGTATTCTGCGACGAGGCATTAGGAAGCTTCCCACGCACGGGTCCAGCAGCACAACACACTTCCACTATATAACTCCGCCTTCTGTGCACCCTTCTTATAGTGTTTCTCGGTGGCGTGCTAGGTGCACTTGATTTGCATATGCCCTGCTATGCTAATCGTTTGCATGTCTTCTCGCGGGCGACGCATGCTGCGAATTTCAGGCCAATCGAACGCTTTCTTCTTGGTGTTTTTTTTTTTTTTTGATTGGAGGTTTAACGACCACCGTGAGCAACTCAATGGGCTATAAGCAGTCGCCCGTTCCTAATTTAGGGTCACTGGTTCCAGGGAAGGGAGAGAGCCAGTGCCGTAAGACAAACACAATATCCATGCCTGACCGGGATTCGAACCCGGACCCCTTACGGACAAATGATCAGAGGCCGGCGCCTTAGACCACTGCGCCACCGGGGCGGCCTTCTTGGTGTCGCATTTTGGGTGGCCAGCAGTGTATATTATGTCGATTACCATATTGGTTGCCTTGAGCAATCGATAGTTATTCTTTGAGTAAGTTTGATAGTATGATGTACACACAGTCCCACATCATGGACGTTAATCATGCAAAAATTCCTGAATTCGGCCAATGTCCGGATATCAAAATGGTTCTGTGAGAAGCTTTTATTTTTGCCAGAAATCTCTCTGGTAGTTTAATAATATCGCATTTAATCTTCCTAGTTCTTCATAGCCGTAATTAGGAAGGTATATTTTTTAACATGCGTGTGTACATTCTAGCCAAAAGAATAAGGTGTAAATGTAGCCAATGACGGAAACCATACGTCGCAGTAAGGATTCTCAGGGGCTCTTGAATTCGTTTTGGTACGAAAAAGAAAATTGCCATTGCCGCTCCAAAATATCACGCAACTGTGTCAGTACTGAGGAAAGCATTTACGCCTATAAGCTCTTTATGGCATGTCCTATACATTTTCAGTAGGATTCATGTCAGGTGACCATGAAGGCCAGGGACACTGACACAGTTGCGCGATATTTTGGAAGACGGAAGCCCTGCTCGTTCCCAACAAGCCATTCCTGCACGACTTCATCTCTTTGCCTAGACATCTACTCACACATCGGACACTGAATTAGAAATCTTTATGCAGATTTACATAAACGCCACATACCCAGCATATATGCAAATTACGTGGTCACAAGCATCACCACGTTATCTGGGCAATTATTTAAGACTGCTGTTCGTCAGTAATAGTCATTAGTGGTGATCACAACGGGAGAAAATAAGGACGTTTCAGACTTCTATAAAGGGCTTATTATGTGTGTCTGTTTGGCTGCAGCGACAATTTTGAGAACAGCAGAACCGATTGGATATCTCGAAAGGTGAGATATCCCGGGTATTTAGTCGGATGAAAAATCACCCACACTGCATATACACTGAAGAGCAATTGAGTTACAGACAGATAGCGTTATGCAAATGTGGAGCTGTGGGCTACCCTGTAATCGGAAACGACATGACGTATGCAGCGATCCGACAATATAAGGAGTGATGCGACGGGAATTAGTAAGAGTCGGACGGAGTATGGGTAAGACGAAGGATCTAAGCGCATTTGATCTTCGGCAAATTGTCGGGGCCCGACGAATGGGTCACTCCATCTCGAAAGTCGTGCAGGCACTGGGATTTTCACGAGCCACTGTGTCACGGGTGCACCGTGTGTACATCGAATCGGTAAACCCATCCCTGTAAGGGCCAACTGCCTTGGACAACAACGTGTGGATGAGCGGGGTCATCGTCGGCTAGCTCACATTGTAACAAAGGATAAACGGGCCGCAGTGCAATAAATCACTCGGTAATTTAACGCTGGTGCACAAAAACGTGTAAGCAGCGACACCATCTAGAACCATCTCCGCCTTATGGGGTACAGAAGCCATCGTTCCACGTGGGTACCGCTGCTGAACGCACATCACAGGGTGCAAAGATTAGCATGGACGCGGGAACATCGCCACTGGACCCTAGACGTGTGGAAAAATGTTGCCTGGACTGATGAGTCGAGATTCACGTTGGTACATGCGGTTGGCAGGATACGAGTATGGCGCAAACCACATGAAGCGATGGATCCTTCTTGCCAGCAGGGTAATCTTCAAGCTGGTGGGGGTAGCATTCTCGTCTGGGGACTGTTTACGTGGACTGAAGTGGGACCCCTGGTGCGTGTGACATCGTCCCTCACAGGTCAACGTTACCCGTATATCCTGGTCGACCATTTGCTCACGTTTGTGCGTCTTCAACATCCCACTGGGGACCTCATCCTGCAACAAGACAATGCAGTTCCCGAATTGTATCCGAATGGTTGGATGAACACTCCACCGACGTGACCTCGCTTCCTTGGACAGCTAGGTCATCTGACCTCAATCCCATCGAGAACATCTGGGATGCCATCGAGAGAGATGTTCGAGGCTCTGACCCTCATCCATCAAATCTTCGTGAACTGTGGGAGCTTGTTCAGGGGTCGTGGATCCATATGGCTTCCCAACGCTTCCGGTGTCTTGTCGAGTTCATGCCGAGACGAATCGCCGCCGTCATCAAGACGAAAGGTGGTGCTACACGTTAGTAGACAGGTATCTCTAATTCAATTGCGCTTCAGTGTACAGTATAAGAGGTATAAGTGTGGCGCGACGACAATCTATCAGAAACGAGATCGCCATCGTCTGAGAAGGCTTGTGCGGAGAAACAGGACTTCTGTTCGCAGTAATTGACCACAGCATTCAATGAAGGCTGCTGCCGACCGATATCTAGGAGAACTGTGCCCAGAGTGTTAAAGAGGATCGATATTGGGAGTCGCATGTCTATATGGAAACCACTGATTTTTGCGAAGAAGTAGAAAGTTTATTTACAGTTATGTCAAGAACACCATGATTGGAGAAAAGAAAACTGGGGAAAAGTCACGTGGTTTGACGAATCCGACGAATAGCGGTACATCTTGTTCTGCACCGACTGTAGCCAGAGAGCTTTGCTGGAGCCGTAAGACGCATTGCACTCGGATTGTCTTGTAAACACAACTCAAAGTTCTGGAGATCGTGGTATGGCGTAGAGTACGTTCCTTTAGTACAGAATGGGTTATTTGATGTTGCTGGAAGGTCGGGTGTCCTCCAAGGCTTATCTGAACGCTGCTGCCGATCAATTCGATCCTGCAACGTTGACTTTTTATCCAGCAGGTGGCGGCTGTTTCGTGCACCACAATGCTATGTCCGTCGCCCAAGATGTGTTCAGCAGTAATTCAGCGACATCAGCTTTCTTACCTAGCCATAAAAAAGCCCGGATATGAACCCTACTCCGGCACATGTTAGAAAAAGTCCCCTTCCGTCAAATCTGGGCCAGTTAAATGACTGTCTGGTAACCACCTGGTATGCTGTAGACGTAGATACCCTGAAACACCTTTCGGAATCTATGCCTAATGGCATACATGCTATAAGTCAGGATAAAGGAGCTCCAACCCGGTATTGAATAAAAGTTTATAATTCCGTGGCCGGTATGTATACGAAAGATGCCATCACATGCAGGAAAGAGAAGTGCAACATTTCGAGGTGCCCAAATACTCAGGTATTTTTTAAGGTAATCATGCCTTTAATTGATATTAATGGATCCAGTGAGTACCAATACAATATGAGATTCCCGCCACACTCTCCGGTGGCCAGTAGTGCAAAATAACGTATAGCGGGGTCAACTGGCCACTTGCCGCACTGTAAGCTGATTTTCCTGCTTTTTGTTGTAAGAATTAATCCATGATGTTGTCTTGCCGCGCTTGTTCTCTTCTCTCCCTGGAACTAGTGGCCCCAAATCAGGGACGATCAACTGCTTATTGCTCTTAGAGTTGCAGATGGTTGTCGTTTAACTGCGCGCGCAAAAAACAACAACAAAAAAGAACAGAAAAATTCGAGGGGAGCAGGAGTTAGAGCCAATGACCATGCAGACGACGCTGTAGGACTCGTTCGCCCAATCTGTTGGTCTGACAATTGCGTATGTTCAAAAGAGTTGTAACAACATGATGGGTGCGAGAGGTTGAATATAGACTTGGATGAGCACAGACCAGATGAATATAGAATTTTATTAATACAGACTAGATGAATATAGACTCAGATGGTCACAGACTAGGAGAATATAGACTTGGATCAGTATAGACTAGATGAATATACAATGATGAGCCATTACATTATGATCCCCTACCTGAGAAACGACCCCCCCCATAGCCCGCAGAACAGCGGCCACTCGCGGAGGCAACGATAGATGAGGTCGCGATAGGTACCATGGGGTATCTGGTACCATAATGTCAACACCAGATCTTCCAGTTCCCGTACATTTTGGGGTGGTGGTGATTTAGCGTGAACCCGCTTTTACAAGTCTTACTACAAATGTTCGATTGGGTTCATGTCAGGTGAATTTGGAGACCAGGACATTAACAGAAATTCCCCAGCATGTTATTGGAACCACTTTTTGACGATTCTGGCCATGTGGCATACCGTATTATCCTATTGGTAATGGCCATCACCAGCAGGGAACACAGTTTCCATGAATGGGTGAACTTGGTCCGCAACGAAGTTCAGGTACCTGACAGCTGTCAGGGATTGTGCTATTGGGATAACGGGGCCTAAATTGTCCCAAGAAAAAGCATCGCCCGCTGCATAACACCGCCGCCACTGGCATGTCTCCGTAGCCGAAGACCCAGCCGAGTCCCCATGCTCACTGCAATGACATGCAGTGAGCATGGGGACTCGGCTGGGTCTTCGGCTACGCAGGCCCATGCGCATAAGGCTGCGATGAACTGTGTGCTGTGACACATTGCCCTGATCACCACTGTTGTAGCTGCGCGTGATTTGTCGCACTATGGCCCTACTGTCTCTGCGAACAATGCGCAACAGTCTCCTCTCTGGCATCAATGAGCTGCGGGACTATACACACTGCTGGGCGACGGTTCGTCGTTTGGTCATCTTTGCACCACTTTTGATACGTACTCACTACAGCGTCACGTGAACAACCCACAGACCGCTGCGTTTCCGAGATCGTAGTTTCCAGACGCCGTGCCATCGCAATTTGTCTTTTATCAAACTTCGAAAAATCTGCAGCTTCTCTCATTCTGACTCCGAACACTCTACTAACTCGTATTGCATATATACTGCTCTGTGAACTTCACCTGCGACACCGTCTGATTTCCAGGTGCGCTCATTTCTCTAGGCTAGGGGTGGTCATAATGGAATGACTCATCGGTATACTAGACGGGTACACCAGACGCGACATGATGTATTTTAAACTAACTAGACAAATATGCAGGACTAGACTAGGCAGGGTATAGATGAATATAGACTAGACAGACTATACAGACTAAACAAAATATGAGCTTGGCTTGAATAAAATTCCAAGGGTCCCCCAAAAAAAGCACGCCTGGCCACTCTTCATCTTTCTCTGCGCTACATCGGCAGCAAAAGGCAGTATAATGTCAGAAATGAAATCTTTCGCCTATGCATACAAAAATCTTTGAGTTCCTATTTCAAATAATCTATGGTGCATTTGTCTGCTGCTAATTGTTTCTACGTAAACAATTTTCGAAGTCGCGTACATCATTTTGACTCACCCTGTATCAAGGCGAGTTTTGAATAGACCAATAGATCTTTTGCGGTGAAAATCCCATCATCTGCCTACATCTCATGATTTGAAATATTTGTGTATTTACTTGAATGAATATTCTGAGGTAGCAGCAGTTTACGAATTAAGGAGGTCAGCCACCTGCTCGAATTTTCCTTTTAATTTCAGTTTCAGTTCTTTCTTTTTCGTGAGTTATATTGGTGAAGCAAATCTAAGAACCAACACGTACCCCATTAACGAAAGCCGCCTGTTGTTTCTAGGGATTCTGAATATAGCTCCAGGCCATCAGTGGCCTCCGCCTCACTAATATTCCACCCGATCGTATGAGAAGTAATTTTCCCGTTAGGTCAATTGTTTCAGTTACCCTTGATGAGTTATCTTCAGAGAAGGGTTCAACCACGCGTACAGATCTTCCAGTAATTGAACGTCGTTTCGACGAACTTCCCTTTCTGATCAAATCACTCGAACGAAAACAGAAAGTAGATTGGCCACGGTCGCAGCTCTTTACTTTTAGCCGCTCTTTACAAAGCAGTCTTTTCTTTTCTTTTCATTTTACTTCTTATCCAAAAGAGGAAAGGTTTATGAGAATGATGTGTACGCCAGTATCTCTATTATTTTCAATTAATCATGTATGTTCAGATAAAGCGTTACAAAATTAGAGTTGGAATGTTTAATTTCCTACAAACGTACTAGGTTAGTGCAATACACAGTGCGGCAATTAAATAATGGTACTGATTTAAAAAAATCCTGGTAAAACACACGTTTCCGGAAGGCATGGATTTTTTGTAAGTCATTTAGCAACTATGAGGTAGTAACTGCGTTTGCGTGAGAATTGCGCATATGATTATTTACACTGCGCATGACGTCATTCGGAGGGAGAACATTATCACAGCTCTGTCATGCAGCAGAGAGCAGATATCCGGTTCTATTTGAAAATCGATAATACGGCATATAAGGCTGTTGAATTGTTGCGTGATGGGTACGGGGCTAATTGCCTATCCCAAGCACAAATATTCCGATGGTATGCACGTTTCAAGGATGAGCGGGAAGATTTGGAAAATGACGAAAGGCCCGAACGCCCTACACTTATTATCGCCCTACACTTATTTCGCACGTCTACACTTATTGAGAAAATTCGCGAAAGGATAAAAAGTGATCGTTGTGTGACTTTGAGGAAGCAGGAATGTGAGCTCGGCGTTAATAAAGAGACTATTTGTCAAATTTTAGTGCAAGAATTGGGGGAGGAGTTTGTGCTCGTTTTGTTCCGCGTGCTTTTGTCAGACGACAAGAAACATGCACCACTGGAGCCGTGATGGAGGCTGCAGAGACAATGCACAACTTTCTCCAAAGCACTGTGGCAAGTGACGAGACATGGTATTTTCGTTATGATTTCAAATAGACATGTTCCGTACTAACGATGCGTCAGAGTGCTCTGTGGAAGTCTCTACAGTCACCCAAAGGAAAGATGATCGGGCTACAGAAGTCCAAACCCAAGGCAATGCTTGTGCGCTTTCACAACTGCAGGGGAATTCCGCATCACGAGTTCAATCCTAAAGGTTCAGCCGTCACTGGCAATGCATACGCATCCATTTTAGAACGACTGCGGAAGAGGATTGCTCGTGTCAGGCCTAAGTACAAAAAGAGGCAATGGTTCCTTCTTCATGATAACGTACCAGCACACAGAGCAGTCAATGTGCAGCAACTTCTTGCACGGAAACAAATTTGTGTACTCAACCATGCTTCCTATTCTCCAGATTTATCACCGTGTGACTCTACCTTTAACCGTTTAACGACCATGACCCCGAAATCTTGTATCACTCTAAATACCACAACGCCCGAAACTGTCTGTTGGTTCACTTCTTTGTTTAATAGCAACAATAGTGACTCCTGCTGATCCCTCCTAAGTCATTCAAATTCGAAAAACAAGTAAGGGTAGGATATCTGACTCACTGCAGGTGTTTCAGGCTGCTATAGCCGTTTGTATGTGAGGGCGATAAAGGGTTAAAAGGATTAGTTTCTCAAGACATTTTCGTTATGTCTCAAAGACATCATTTAGGTAATTTCACACGTGGAAGCATTATCGGGAAGCTGGAAGCAGGCCACCGAGTGATTGATATTCCCAAGGAATTTGGAATCGCCCATAGTGGGGTATCCAGGTTCTGGGCAGCGTTTAAAACCAACGGAATGTGTTCCAGAAGCATACTAGCAAATCTCCCTCGGTTTACTACGACCCACGAAGGCAGATTTTTAGTTGTAATAGCAAAACGTAATCGCCGTACCACGGCTGGTCAGCTTGCGAGTCGCCTCCATTCCATAACAGGAACGCGGATATTCCGACAAACTCCGGCAAAACGTCTGCGACATATTGGGCTATATGCCCGAAGGCCTGTAATGTGCGTTTCTCTATCCAGAGCTCAACGTAGCGCACGTTTTCAGCAATGTTGTATCTACAGAAATTTTGGATACGACACCACTGAAAACGTTATCATTGGGCCAATGCACTCTTCACAGATGAGTCGTTTCAGTCTGTCCTCTGATTGCAGACGTCAGTTGATCTGGCGCGAAAGTGGTACTGCGTATCACAGCCAGAATGTGCAGGAAAGGGACAGATACAGCGGTGCCGGGATGGCATCACGATTAATGGACGCACCGAGGAACAGGTGCCAGAAAATGGGACTATGATGGGTGAACGATATTGCAACGAAATTCTTCTACGTCATGTTCGATTATTCCGTGGTGCTCTAGGCGAATATTTTCTGTTCATGAATGACAACGCGACACCCCATCGTAAGCAATGAAGGCACTTCTGGAGGCCTATGATATTCATTGCATCGGCTGGCCAGCAGTTTCCCAGACCTCAACCCTCTCGAAGATGTCCGATACGCAGTGGCGAGACGTCTGGTGCTTGAACCTCCCTCCAGAAAACAAGCAGGGAGTCATCCGTGTTCTGGAAAAGGGGTGGGCCAATTTGCCTGAGGAATTCCTGGATCGCTTTGTGCTCAACATGCCAAGACGTTGTGAGAACTGCATCGCAGCTCGGGGTGTACTGAAATGTCTCTCCTCCTGGTTATCTGTAGCGCTGTACATCCATTCACCAATTATGCCGTTCGCAAATTTGTACGTTTTGCGTAAACACTGATTACAAATGTGCGTCGTTTGTAAAGAATTTTTTGTATCTTTTCATGTGTTCGTCCCTTTTGCTGCGGCCGTGTATTATTTTCCTTATACAGGTAAACATGAAGTCCGTTCTTTGGTTTTCGACACAAGTGTACTTTGAAGTAGATGGTACAAAAGAAAGATGATTAAAGCAACATACGTGTCATGACACGTACAATATTGCTTGGCGTGAAGAAAATATAAAAAAAAAAACTTAAGCAGATCTCAGTGGCAAGTAGAAATTGTGCAGTTTTTAATCTTCATGGCTGTAGTTTAAATGATTAACCAAGTTGCCAGCGCGATGATCAAAGAATTTAGAATATATATTCACACTTCTTCAACATGTAAGTAAATACAAACTTCCAAATACACTCATTGTCATGAAAATCCGCGCTCCAAGAAGGAGGCGTCGGATGGAAATGAGATTTTAGTAGTGAGATGGTACATAACAAGGACAGAAGTGATTACGATATCACACTATTGATGCAAGGTCCTCAGGTACTATCGATGCAAGGTCTTCATATTCAACCTGGGCTGATCTATCAGAGATGGTGTGATTTACTAACAATCGCTGAATATCCGCCGTGCATCGGACGAGCACGTTAAGTGACGGCCCCCAGGCTGGACCCACTGGTTAAATGGGTATCCTTTCCTATGTCCTCCCTGAAATTCTCTCACCCATTTATGTGCAATATCGTACTTGTACGGTGGCGCCATCTACTGTACTCTAATCTCACTACAAACTGTTCTGTCAAAGTCGCTAGACTTGCTCTCATTCCTTCCGTTTCTGTGTCTTGCCCAAAAGGCGATCTCGCTGTAGGTCTCTGGAACCTAAACTCTACTCACTGTGGACGGAAGTCCTACAAGAAAATGACAAATACCTAACATGATTACAATATCACAGAAGCAGGGCGATTTACGAAACTATCAAAGAGTTTTAAGAAAACTCGTACACTTGAGAACGAGAAGAGCCAAGTTTCCTATTTTTTACCTGTCGAAGAGAACTGTAATTTCTAACACCGAATCAAGGGGGCAGTTACTGTTAAACTGAACCTACACGTGGTGATGTGAGTTGCCTTAATTGTTTGGTTAAAGGACTGCAAATATTTGTTTGGAGAATTAACTACCACCGTGTGAGCAATTCAATGGGGTATAAACAGTCTCCTGTCTCTAATTTGGAGCCACTTATTCCGGAGAAATGGGAGATGGGAGAGGGGGGAGCAAGCGCAGTAAATTAAACACATCCCCTGTGCTTCATTTAGGGTTCAAGCCAGGATCTATTTTGGACGTATGATTAGAACCCAGATATTCGTACAACTCGGCTATCGGTCGGCATGTGAGCAAATGGCAGAGTACACTTCTAACGCTCGTATTCCTGTAGAAGACAATGATACAGATTGTAAATCAATATGAAATACACCCAATGGACAAAACATTAGAGATACCTACATAATATCATGTTGGTTCTCCTCCAGCACAAAAACCGGCTTTACACGCTGCGGCATCGACTCCACCAGATCACGGAGGATTTCTGGAAGTAATGACAGCCATGCCTGGTGCAGTATGTTCCAGAATTTTGCCCGAGATGCCGGCCCAGGATCTACGGACCTGTTGTTCCGCTCCACGAAATTCCAGTGACCTTCAACAGGTGACCTTGGAGGCCGCTGGATGGTTCCAAACCCAGACGAGTGTTACTCAACCAATGCCTTGGTGTTTGCGGCCCGATAGAACCGCGCATTGTCCTGCTGTAACAAACCATCGGTCACACGATACGCGCAGGCCATACAGGCGTGTAGGTGGTCCTGCAGCCACATGTTGGTAGCGAGCAGCGGTTAAGGACCTTTCTAAACACACCAAATGACCTAATGTGTACATGAGAAGGTTCCCCAACCCATCACATAGCCACCACCGTCTTGAACAGATTCCGACCTGGCACAACGAGGCCGCAGCCGCACCCATGCTGTCAACTCAGTACAGTTGGAAACGGGATTCATCTGACCACACGACGTGGTGTCTCTGCAGAGGTCCAGTTTTGATGTTCCAGGCACCAAATGAGGCGTAATTTCCGATTAGGAGCAGTGAGTAGAGGCACACGAGTAGGATGTTGGGATCCGCAGCTCAGGGGATGCAGGGTACGCCGTAACTTCCGCAGGTTTACCCTGCTTGGGCCTCCGACCTATAAACTGAACGGGATTTGCGCCTCCGTTACCAAGCTGTCGGACTGTACAAGTCTGGATGGTCTCTACTTCGACTCCGGTCGTCAATGGCAGGTGGTCGGCCATCACTTGCTCTCCTGTGATGCGGTTACCCTCAGGAACTCTGCGATTCTCACCACTTTGGCGATCGGATGACGACCCATTTGTCCTGTACCGACAATGCGTCCAAGATCAGAGTCGCTCAGATCACCACGTTTGCCCATTTTCATCGATTGTGACACACTGCTGGGAAGCCTTTCTGTCGGCCTATTTATCGCCTGCGATGAGTTTGAGCCTGTTCCACTCTGCGCGGGAGATGCCCATGTCATCTCCCCTATCTCTAATATTTTGGCTACTGAGTGTACACTGAAGTGCCAGAAAAACTGGTACAAACGAGCTTATACAAAATACATAGCAACGTCACCTATGCGCGTACTCGTTTGCATCCACCAGTGCGTATATAAAGCGATAGACCTCCTTTCCAGCTTCCAGAGCTGTTTTCGGCATTAGAAGGACAAGTAATAACGATTTAAGCAATTTTCAACGCGGTGTCATAGTTGGCGCTCGTGAGATGGGCCATAATATTTCGGAGGGAGAAACGAAGTTCGGATTTTCACCGACGGCCATTGCAAAGGTGTACCGTGACTACAAGAATTCCGGTAAAACCTCTAACGTACGATACAAGTGTGGCCGTAAAAAGACATTGGGTAAACGTGACCATCGTCGGCTGTCAAGAATCGTTTCACGCGACAGGCGTGCAACACTCTAGCAGGTATCATCGGAATTCAATGCTGGAGCCTCAAAAAGCATCAGCGTCCGGACTGTGCAACGTACCTTGCACGATATGCTTTGGGAGCTGACGCCCAACTCGAGTCCCCTTGATGGGTGCACGACAAAGAGCTATGCGCCTCGTTTGGGCGCGGCAACACCGCCACTGGACACTTGATGACTGGAAACAAGTAGCCTAGTCTGACGAGTCGCGTTTCCAACTGTATCGGGCAGATGAAAGAATTTGCGTGTGGCGCAAACCCCATGAAGCTATGGATCCCGCCTGTCAACAGGGAACTGTACCGGCTAGTGAGGGTCCGTAATGGTATCGGGTGTGTTTAGCTGGACTTCACTTGGACCCCTGGTACCTCTACAAACGTGTGTGACCGGCCAACGCTATGTGCGTATCCTTTCTGACGAAGTACACCCGTTCATGTCCTGCATTCATGCTGATGGGTTGTGCCTGTTCCAACAAGACAATGCACCTCCACACAAGTGTCGGAACGCCACATTATGGCTAGAGGAGCATTCATATGAGTTTAAGGTGTTGCCATTTCCGCTCAAGTCCCGAGATCTGAACGTGATAGAACACATTTGGGATGCCATGCAACGCGCTATCGAACACAGGAATCCGAGACCTCGGAATACACCCGAATTGTGTAACGCTCTGCAGGAAGTTTCGTGTGCATTGCCTACAGCAATGCACACGAAACTTCCAGAAGCTAGTGGAGTCCACGACACGTTGTATTTCTGCAGTTCTTTGCTTCCGTGGGGGACCTGCCAAGTATTAGACTGGTGTACCAGTTTTTCTGGCACATCAGTGTATATACTCTTAATTTTTAGCGATATCTATGAAGCGTAGTAGCATCGCTGAAGCAGATTTCTAAAGTTATGAATATCTTTGAACCTCATATTCACGTTCCAAACGCGATGAAGTTAAACATACGCCACAGGGTTCCGTATGAGAAATTTGAATAAAAGGCTCCTTGATCCCTTTGACAACAACAGAACAGCAATTTCAGATCGTCGGAGGAACGCTGTTTTGCGACAGCCTTCGCTTCAAAAGGATCTTCAAGTATTCATGGAAAACAGATTCAGTCCTAATGAACCTTAATGCTTCTCATTCCTAAAGGAAATAAGCTTAAAGGTAATATGCTCGCAGGAAGTCAAAACAATGCAAGGAAATGCGAAAGAAGTTACGCAAACACAATGATGTTTTGATCGAAATACTTTCAAGCCACCGAAAAAGGTTTATATGAAAGGAAGCACATGTCTTTCATGATTGGTTGTGAGAGAAACGTTTCTGCGTTTACTCGGTACATCATCATTTTGTGAACATACAATGGTTATACAAACTTCGCAACGCTATTTTTATATTGAAATTGCATTTGGAGCGCTTCAACGTTCAAAGGAAAATTACTTCCTTTGTGTTATTCTACAAACCAGTCTCGATGAGCGAACACGGAGAAAAATGTGGCATGCGCCAGAATTTTATGCATCAATGTCATGAAAGTGAATTTATTCCATTAGTCATATCGACGTCTGTAGTCCAACTTCATTTTGTACAATTTCCGTGTTTGTTTCCAACCGCGTTCATTTTATAAATTTCAGCCAAAAAAACTGATTTTGCATCCTTCTTCTTTCTTCTACCGTCTTCACATTATATTTCCCATTTACATCCACTTTCCGTCTCATTCTTTCATTTTATTTTAATTTATTTTATTTCTTCGGGATCGCACCCATTAACTTCGTGTTTACCTGATAAAAAATAATGTACGCGGAGGCAAATCAAAAAGAGTGAAACTTAAATTTCAGACTTCAATGGAGTTTATTTATTTAACTTCTATACACTGAGTGGCCACTTTATTATGACCACCTCCTCAGTACCTCGTTGGGCCACCTTTTGCCTTTAATACTGCATCGATTCTTCGTGGCATGGACTCCACGAGATGTTGATAGGTGGTTTGTGGAATCTGAGACCATGCTTGATGAATAGCACTTTCCAGGAATGTGAGATTGCAGGGATGTGGATCCAGCTGTCTGATGGCTCGTTCAATTTCATCCCACAAATTTTCAATGGGGTTGAGATCTGGAGATTGTGGGGCCGCCTAAGCAAAGTAAACTCACCGGCATGTTCCTGAAACCAATCTTGTACAATACGAGCACTATGGCCGGACGCATTATCTTGTTGAAAGTAGCCATCGTCATTGGGATAAACCATCCACATGACAGGATGCACTTGGTCCGCAACGATGTTTAGATATGATGTGCCAGTCAAACGTTGATCAACACGAATTAAAGGGCCCAAAGCATGCCAGGAAACCATTCTCCAAACCATAACGTTGCCTCCAACACCTTGAAGTGTTGTAGCAATGCATTTGGGGTCCACCTTTCCTGCTGTTTCCGCCAAATTCTCACTCAGCCATCGGCATGGTGCAACAAAACGTGATTCATCGGACCACATAATTTATTTCCAATTATCGACTGTCCAATCCTTGTGCTCCTGTGCGAACTGGAGACGTTTTCTCTTGTTAACTGCAGACAGCAAAGGTGTTCGAACAGGCCTTCGGCTGTCAAATCCCATCCGATGCAGTGTACGGCGAACAGTGCATACATAGATCATTTGAGGGGATCCTTAATTAATATGGGCTGTAATTTGCTGCACTGTTGCCCTTCTGTTGTATGTTACCAGTCTGGACACTCTCCTTTCCCCCCGAGCTGTCACTAGTCGATGACGACCACACGTTTCACTTAGAGACCCAGTTTTTTGCCTGACAGTCCAGTTTTTAAACACTTTAACAACAGCGCTGCTCTGGAACATTTCACGAATGCGGCGGTTTCGGTGATACTCGCTCCATGGCTCCGAGCTCCTACAATCAGCCCACGTTGAAAGTCCGTCAAATCGCATTTTTTACCCATCTCGTTGCCCAAAAATCACTTTACTACTGTCGCAAGCACTAAGCTTTCCATTTTTATACTAGCCTCGCCCTCTGGCAGCAACAGGGTGCAGCCATAGCTCATTTGCTTAAAACTGTCAAGTGGTCATAATAAAGTGGCCACTCAGTGTATTGTGATTAATGCATGTTACAGACATGAGAACTCTCCGGATTTAGGCGGGAGACCGGAAATTTCGACCTTTCTTCCCTCCCTCCGGATGAATGTCAAATTTTCCTGATTTTACCACGAATTTGCCATTCGGATGGTCGAAATTTGATCAACCACTATTTCGAACCGCCTGTGAAAACTTTTTCTTTCTGCGTCAATGCAAGGCAGCCTTACAGTCATCCGTTTCATACTTTTCCTCTCCTATATCAAAACGAAAGCCGCCCGGTGGTGCAGTGGTCTAAGCGCTGGCTTCTGACCAATCATGCGAAATGATCGGAAAAATTTGCTTTAAAAAAATTATTCCTGTCCGATTGTCATACGACGCCTTCAGCAAAAAGTCCACCTACTCTGGCAGTAGGAAGGCCGGGAAGGGTCAGTAATTGGTTGACAGATGGGAGATGCACTGTCTTCTGCTTGCAGTTCAGTCTTTCAACCCCAGCATTTGTGTTGCGGCGAATGCACGTAACGACAAAAGGGAGTAGTTCCAGATGGCCTCACCTTATAGCAAAAGACGACGTTAGTACGATGCTTTTTGTCGTCTTCCCCTTCGCGCACAACCTAAAGAAGAAACGAAAAACAGTCTGCTGCTATTTTATTCGTAAAAAACGAAAAACTTGCGGGTCATTTTATGTTTTCATTATCTTGCGGAATCGACGTACCTGAAAACGAATTTCAGTTGGTGGAGCGGGTGTTGATTTTCGTGCTGTTTTTTTTTCGGAAGGGGGGGGGGTGTTCTCCAGAAATTTTAGTGCAAAAAAATATTACTTCCGGAAAATTGTCCCTGCGTCTGGAAAATGCCGATAAAAAATAGCGCTCGTGTGATTTTATTAGCTGTAAAAATCTCCCGAATTTTTTTCTTGGATTGGAGGTTTAACGACCACCGTGAGCAACTCAATGGGCTATAAGCAGTCGCCCGTCCCTAATTTAAAGCCACTGGTTCCAGGGAAGGGAGAGAAAGCCAGGGCCGTAAGACAAACAATGCATCCGTGCCTCACCAGAATTCGAACTTAGACCCCTTTCGGACGAATGATCAGAGGCCATCGCGTAGACCACTACGCCACCGGGCGGCCCCGATTTTTAGATTTTGAAGGTTGGCATGTCTGATGTTACAAGCCTTGTCACTAAAAGTACTTTACAGGAGCTTTTAGGGAACAAGTACGTTCCTGTAACGTTCACAGCTCAATTGGACGAGTGGTACGAAGGTCTGGTTTCAAATAATTCATCCGAGAAAGTTTAAATTCGGTTCCATGCGATGAAGGGGGATAGTTTGCTTGTTGCACATCCCCACCCTTTCCTGAACCTGCGGCCCCACATTAGGGACGGACAGCTGCCCTCAGCCCATTGATTCGATCACAGAAGTCGTTAAACTTCCAAGCTAATAAACAAAACCTAACAATTACGTTCATTGATTCCTTTCGCGTAGACCAGGAGTCTACAACCTACGGCTCGTACTACAGTCTTTCTGGCTCATCATTGATGATTCTAAAAAGGTATCATTCAAATCGTTTCCAAAACTCCTAGTAGTCACAGTAGATCATTGGTCTAAGCAATTGCTTCTCCGAATTCATCTGTGATGCGTTAGTGTTCGAATCCCGGTGTGCCGCCCCGGTGGCGCAGTGGTCTAAGGCGCTGGCCTCTGATCATTCGTCCGTAAGGGGTCCGGGTTAGAATCCCGGTCAGGCATGGATGTTGTGTTTGTCTTACGGCACTGGCTCTCTCCCTTCCCTGGAACCAGTGACCTTAAATTAGGGACGGCGACTGCTTATAGCCCATTGAGTTGCTCACGGTGGTCTTTAAACCTCCAATCAAAAAAAAAAAAAAATCCCGGTGCGTAATGGATCTTGTGCTTGTGTTACGGCACTGGCTCTCTCCCTTCCCTGGAGCCAGTGACTCTAAATTAGGGAAGAGCGACTGCTTATTCAGGGTGATTGTAAACTCTTTCAACAAAACAAGAGGGGAGATAGTACACATCAAGACGACCAATATTTGCAATGGAACCTAAGGCCGCATTCCACTCCTAATGACAGAAAAGAGTAAAGTTACATATCCACGTTGAGCCTTCATCAGTGAAAACAAAGAGGCATACCTAATTTATGAGTTGCACAATTCCAATCGCATCAGAGAAAGACCCAAAGGAGCTGCGCAAACTGGCGTCCAAGGGCGTCGTAGCAGAAGCCTACACTGACGAATGAAGGACTGCCGCACCCTCTCGTAGACTCTCGGTGTGGTGTTAATCTTGTCCGCAGCAACCGCGATTCGCGCGACAAGATCTTCCAGTGAGTCCACAGGTGTCTCGTACACCAATGTTTTCATGTGCCACTAGACAACGAAGTCCAGTGGATTAAGGTCCAGGGAGCGTGGAGGCCAAGCCACAGGTGCACCGCGTCCAATCCACCACCCGGGATATGTCGCATTTAGGAAGTATCGGACCTCGGTGGCAAAGTGTGATGGGGCCCCATCATGCATAAACCACATGCCCCTCCGTGTGGTGAGCGGAACATCTTGCTACAGACCGGGAAGCACTTTCTCCAGAAACACACGGTACGCTGCGCCGGTCAGACGTATACGTCAATTCTCACGTGATGTTCACACGATAATATCGCTGAATGGGTTCGGCTGCGTTTTTAAATATTTACTCCTCATCGTCTGCGCACGTGTTCAGCGCACCTGATTTGCATCTTATGCTTCTCATGCACTGGTTGGAACTCCGTGTGTCTGCTGGACGTTTTTCGAACGTGCTCTTTTCTGGCACTAGGATTGGAATGCGGCCCTAGGTTCCATTGCAAATATTGTTCGTGTTGATGTGTACTATCACTCCTCTTGTTTTGTTGAAGGAGTTTACAATCACCCTGTATAGCTCATCGAGTTGCTCGCAGTGGTCGGCAAACAAGCAAAAACTTCCTTCCTTTCAATTGCGTAAGTAACTAGGTATCTTTCGCAGCAACGCATCTTTTTCAACTTATTTAATAACACCATGTTAAAGACTTGATTTTTAACTCTTACTGCTGTGTTTATTTCGACCAACCTCGTGCTCCTATAGTATACTAAAACACTTTTCTAATAAAAATAATTTCAAGAAAAAAAAACTATTGATTATTTTCGGAAGGTCTGTAATGAGCTCTTCAAAAATGTAAAACATTTAAAAAATTTCGCATAGAAATTGCTAATAGTGATTCAATAAAATCTTTTGCTAACCTTCCAAAAAATATCAGCTTCATTGCTTCGAAAATTAAGCCTCAAATTCCATCGTCAATACTTCTTGGTTTCACACTCTCCTAACCATACAAACTTTGAGTTCTCTGTATATCGTAAGCCTACCTCTATCCCGGTTCTG
The DNA here is from genome assembly GCA_039090855.1 of Macrothele yani. Classification (NCBI taxonomy): domain Eukaryota; kingdom Metazoa; phylum Arthropoda; class Arachnida; order Araneae; family Macrothelidae; genus Macrothele; species Macrothele yani. The sequence continues at coordinate 92,025,587 of CM077026.1, forward strand.
ATCCCCTTCAATTCTTGTACACCAACCCCCTATAAGTATTCAGCACTTAGATTCCTAGTTAATACAGCCTTTACCCAATCTTCAAATCCTGTTTATTGTGATCAGGAATTGACGAAGATTAACGTGATTCCAAAAGCACATGGGTACCTTACGGATTGTGTTTAAAAACTTATACAACAATATAAACGGTAGAATTCTATAACCCTCACTAGAAGTGTACACACAACTACCTACTTGGAAAGTATAACCTATTTGAAACCAGTTGTTACTTTGCTAAAAAACACCTGCAACAAATTTTCTTTAGGATTTGGTGTCAAGACCCAAAATCTTTTCTCCATGATTAGGCATGACAGAGACACAATACCTAATCTATCCCATTTTGGTGTTTACAGTACCCCACTGTTAGACATTAATGGACAAACTGCAAATCTCTGCTATGTGGGTTCGAGCTACAGAAACCTGGGAATCAAATGAGCTGAACATAAATATGCAATTCGTAAAGGAGCAGTTACTTCAACTTTGTCAAAAACTGTCATTGAGAGAGACGTAAAACCGGATTGGGACAATGCAAACTTGTTATCAACAGCCTCGACGAAAAAATCTATGTTGCTTCCTGAGAATCTTCACATTATAAAACTGGGACATAAGTTTTGCGATGAGGATATGCCTGTTTACGTTCCTAGTGCCTGGAGGAGATCTCATGTTGGGATATCCAAGCGAGGAACCCTCTAAAAAATTTAGGTAATTTTGTAAATAGTTTGTAGTGATTGGCATTTAATATCCCTTACTCATCTCATTTACATATTTGTTGTCTTGTGCTCATCCCTGTTACTATATAAGTCATGTACCGCTTCATAGTGATTTCACTCTTTAGCCTGATGATGCGACCATAGTGATTCGCGAAAGTGCTCGCTAGAGCTTTTAAACTCACATTTTTAATTGTAAATAAAGACGTTTTCTAACCTACGTTTTTAGATAGTGATTGAAAGGTGTGGTGTTTGTGCTTTGTATTTAGACGAATCTGATCGTGGTCTGACAGCCTTTATTACTTTTGTCCATCGTCAACATTGCGCCGATTATCAGAATCTGATTCTTTTTTTTTCAAATACATCCTCTTCCTTGATTTGAATTTTCAGGCTATCTACATTTTAGTCCAAAAGATATGAAATACTGGAACACTGATGATGTATCTATGTAGTTGTCACCATAGTAGAATAAAGACAAACTACTGCAGCGTGTGAAGAAAGGCATCGAACGTTTCACAACTTACAGTACGCTAATCAGGTGGGCCGCCCCGGTGGCGCGGTGGTCTAAGGCGCTGGATTCTGATCAATCGTCCGTAAGGGGTCCGGGTTCGAATCCCGGTCGGGCCTGGATGTTGTGTTTGTCTTACGGCGCTGGCTCTCTCCCTTCCCTGGAACCAGTGACCCTAAATTAGGGACGGGCGACTGCTTATAGCCCATTGAGTTGCTCACGGTGGTCGTTAAACCTCCAACCAAAAAAAAAAAAAAAAATAATAATCAGGTGGAACTATATTGCCAATTTTGCGTTTAAAGAAGATGGAACAAACACTCAATAATGTATTTGAGTGATTTTTGCAATTTTTAGTCACATTAAATATGTATACAAACCATGGCAACTTCCCATTCTCCATGCACGACCCTGTTTCTAAAAGTTGATAGCCCGGGTGTAGAGGATCATTCGTCTTAAGCTTGGTTCTGACAGACTGGTGTTTTCCGATTAAACTGTCGACGGATTTTATTTTATTTTATTGTTTTTTAGTCCATCTTTTTCTTGTTACGTCTCCTTGCATACGTCTGTTAATAACTTTTGCAAATTCATTATGGCATTTTTTTCTGTTCATCCGTTTGGAGGCATCACTAAGTGATACATACCTCCAAAATAAGGGGCTACAGCACTCATTGATCTACCGTCGTAGCACCCGAGGTAGTATATCCTCTTAGGCACCTGGTGGAACAACTCTATGCATGCGTCATCACCAACTAGAGATCATTCAGGAAGTTCGTTAAATTCGTTTTCCTCGGAGAAACAACAGCGATCTCCGGCGATCTCTAATTGTGCCAATGCAAAACACCCATGGTACGAATTTGACTGGAAACATTCCATGAGAGATGATCTCAAGCATTTAATACACTCACAGTGTTACGCTGAACTAACAAAGGCTATCGCTATGGAAGGCTGAAAATCAGTTCATATTGAGATGTAGCGGCATCATTAGAACTAGTTAATTCTGGATTTTGGACCATCAACATCCCGCTGATAATGCCACAGAAATTCCTGGAGATATCTGATGGCTACTGGGTCTGCAGTGTCAAGGCAAACCATTCGGAAGCAACTTCATATAGTCAATATTCTCTCCAGAACTCCTCGATAAAAGGTTCCGAGCAAAATTTGTTTTACCGTTTACCGTGGTGCGCGGCTAAAATAGACGAAATTCAACTCCAAATAAACAATCGCACCATCCAGCAGCTGTCAGATGCACTGCTGAATGGTGGCTCCACATGCCTGTGAACACCTTCTAGCACCCTATTGAGTCACTTCCAGCCCGTCTAGCTGCTGTCCGTGCTATAGACGGCGGTTACTCTGGATATTAACCGGTCGTCACAATAATGTGACTCGACCATGTATATGTTTTACGGGAAAAACTGTGATTTAGTCTGGTGTCCCTGATTCCCGTAGATAGCGAATGTGGAGAGAGCGAGGATTTGCGGCACGATGTCAGCCGCCGCCGGATAACTTTAGTGGAACGGTGTTCTGTAACATTACCGGTGGCAGTCATGTATGGATGCTCAACATCCCCGTACAGCGCACTGACATCTGAACCAGTACGAAGATAAGATCTCCAACCAGCTGTGCAGCTTTACACCTTACACTGTGGTGATGGGTCCGTTTTGCAGTATGATAATACGTTATCTCATTGAAAAAGGCTGCTAAATTCCTACTTCCAGAAAGCAACGATCACACGAATTTAAATGACAGCTACACTTTCACGTGCACAATCTCATTCAGCTGTCTGGAACAGACCTAAACAGGCTGTGCCACAAAGAGGGTAACCGTTGCGCTTCTTAGAATATCAACGGAAGTCCATCATTTTAAATTGGAATGCTGTAGAGTTTACACTAAGGCCATCTCAGCGAGCACAAAACGTAGTTTCTGTATCAGTTCTGTATCACTGCCAGGGGTGACATAACCCTTGCTGATGATCGCTCTAGTTCGTGCTTCTCCTACAGACCAGAGATTCCCAGAAAAATTCAGAATCACTAAGAACCGAATTCAAAAAACCAAATTTTTTGGGTAACGCTACGGGGATCATTGGAACCAAATTCAAGCATAGCGAATTTTCGGGTAACGCTACGTGCTGCGACATCCCTCGCGTCTTGAACACAAAACCTTATGTCATATTCTTCGTGACCTTGCACCGTTAAAACTATTAACTGAGAGCACACGACTAGCCGTACATGTTGCGCCCCCAAATAAAGAATAAATGCATAGGCCACTAATCGTGTTTTTGTTTTTTTAGAATTTGGTACAAGGTTTTTTGTAGAATTGTACTATATGAAAATGTCTTCACCTTTCCTTCTTTCGATTATGTATACTAATTTTTTATCTAACTTTCATCTTGTTTTTGTCTTTCTTAACATCTCAACAAAACAGAAATACCCTTTGTATGACTGGTATCTGTTACAGAGATTTTATACAGGGTTTTAGGATTTTATATAAAATCTCAAAATGCAACCTTTTTCCATCTCGTGCTCTCCTTCCTTTGTCTCCACAAAGCGTGAGAGAAATTTCTCAGAGTCAGTTCCGCATTAGACACCGGATGCACGGTTAATTTTCTAAATATAAGTATCTGAGCTTAGTATATGCACATTGTTTGTTGAAAGGAGATTAACTCTATCGCGCCTCTTTTGATGCTTTTCGGGTTTGATTTCAATGCGGCCGACTAATGCACTAGCCGCTCACATTTTACTTTGAGGTCTGAGATTTACCGAGGGCGGTGTGGTTGATTCTTAAGGGGAATTTTAGGATATGCTTAAGGTCAGTTTTTGGAGGGAAGCGAAAGGAGAGTTGTCTGTAATCTAGGAGAGCGAGCGGTCACGAAAAGTACGAAGAGGTTTTTTCCCCAGCGAAGGTCTTAGGTGGACCGGCATGTTAGGGGAGTTCATGACAGCGCGAGAGATGAATGAAAGCAGGACTTAAGAAAAAAGGAATTGGAGTTTTAAGCGGGAGAGTTAGGAAACATAGCACAGCTAACGGACAACATTTGCGGGCAATTAAATAAAGAAAGGAATAAAAGTTTCTTAGACATATTTACGAATCGCAAGAATTATTTGCATACAATTATTATCATTTGGTTTTTAATTACTATCATTATGAACCATACAATACTTAGCAACTCATCCACGCAATATCTATGAAGTTAATATGAACATGTAACAACAAGAACAAAGATACAAAGAACTTGTTAACATATCATTGTTAATATTTTCGATGCTAACAATTAAATTTTGGTCACCCCTACCTCCATGGCAACCGCTATAATTAACGGCTTAAGAATTAACTGAATTTTTTTCATACATGAAATAAGAAACTAATATAATATGGGGGATACATCTGCACGTAGATTTTTCCTAAACACAGCAGAAGCATAATAAATGTATATCTCTGTTTAAAGGAATTTGCGTGTAAGAAAAATGCGAATAATAATTCGGGAAACAAATAGACATTGTGCAAGTAAGGTCTGGTTCATTTAGGTTTACTTCAGTGAAGGGTCACTTGACTGAAAATCACTTCCCCGGAAAGACTGTTTCACCGAAAGGTCTCTTTACCTAAATGTTCATTTCATCGAAGGGTGAGTTTATCGAAAACTTCGGATTTCATTACAGGATATGTTGAAGCATGGTGCCAATTCGGAAGACAGACCGCCGAAATGTTAGAGGATCATACTCAAATTGCAGTTTTGATTTCTCCGTGTCACAAAGAGCGCAAAGATTTAGTTTTAAGACAAAAATAGTTAATTTTATGTCCCTATGCCTCAGCTGAGGCCTTTTTAGCAAATTTTAATCGTGCGTGCTCATGTTCATAAGGTTTACGATAAAAGTCAAGTTAATAATGTTGCACATTTATTCAGACAAAAAGAATCAATTTTAATTCCCTAGGCATCGGCTTAGGTCACTTTAGCAAATTTCAATTGTGCGTGCTCATGATCATAAGTTTACATAAAAACCTTATGAACATTAAAAATTCCCAGATCTAGGTCTAAGGCCTTAAAATTAATGCTTTAGGTCTGAGTAAGAGTGCAACATATTTTACTTTAAATGTTATGTAACGCTTATGAATATGAGTGGGGTTAAAATATGTTAAAATGGCCTGTATCTAGGTCTACGGTCAAAAAATTAATGTTTTATGGTTGAGTAAAAGATGGAACATTATTTACTTGACTTGCTATGTAACCCTTATGAACATGAGCTCGGAGGATTAAAATTTGATAAAAAGAACCAGACGTAGGCCTTATAATTAATGTTATATTTCGAAAAACCTACTTATTGAGAAGTGTTTCATAGAAATTAAAAGTGCATTTGTTATACACTCCCATAACGTTTAGGTGGCCAGTTTTTCAAAAACCGGCACCACACGCCAACAGATCTCTAACCACAAAATCCTAAGTTTTCGATAAGCTAACCATTCGGTGAAATGATCTTTCGATAAAAGGAATTTTTAGGTGAAGTAGTTCTTCGGTGAAACGAACTTTTCGATCAAATGACCTTTCGATGAGATTAACTTTTAGATGAAGTGACCTTCGGTGAAATGAAGTTTTCGGTCAAGTGACCCTTCGGCGGAATGTACCTCTCGATCAAGTGATTTTCGGCGGAATGTACCTTCGATCAAGTGATTTTCGGAGAACTGATTTTCGGTCAAATGATCTTTGGATCAAGTGAACGATATCCGTGCTAGAGTGTTTGTTGTTTTAAGTAAAATAATATAACTATGCTAATAATCTGAATTGATTGGCGTAGAATAAAAATCAAAGTTTTTCAAGCTTTTGCTCATCAACCAGATAGCTTTCTCAAGAAGGGAGATAGCAAACTGGATAACAGAACGTTCTATTATTCAGTTTGCTGTCTACCTTCTTGAAGAAGCCATTAGGTTGATGTGAGAACGCTTGGAAATTTTGATTTCTATTCTACGCCTATAAATTTCGGTTTACTAATATAATTATACTATTTCAAGTATAGTTGTTGTAAAGTTTCCTTGTGTTATTAGTTATTGTACTGGTGTTAACATAAATAGTGATTCGTTTGCTGAATATAGGCATCCTTCTTTCGTACCCAGCCAACTGCATTAGGACGTAACCGGATTTGGCGTGATCTCGAATTTACGCGCAAAACAGGAACTTTCGTTTGATATAATGTTGATTCAAAGCTAATTTAATATTTTTTAAAGAAAAAAAATCTGGTTACGTTCTTATGTAACGCGTAAGAGAAAAGCTTAACAAGCAAAGTTACGAAGTTTAATGAAATTCCATATTTACCGAGGAAAAGAAAATCTGCTTTGCATTGTCTTGGAATGGGGAAATAGAAATTGTGGCATAAGGGGCGAAATTGCAGCAGCTCAGGAGAATCCAGATGTGCTAGTGGAAGAATGTTGATAGAAAAGCAATGGGGAAAGAGTGCATCAAATGCTCAACAAACAAGTTGTGCGAGAGATTCTCCCTACCACCCACCCAACAGAAACTATGGCTTGGGCTCATCACTTCAGCTGAGATGAAAACATGCCTCCCACTCCTAGGCAAAACTCCTAGGCTGTGGTTCACGCACATTAAAGTTGATTTCTGAGAAACACTTTCAGAAAGGGATAGGAGAATAATGGAATGCAGATGACACCGCAGATCTAACAGGAGATAACGATTCCTAGAATTGTGTCCATTGCCCCTTTCACCCTCCAAATGAGCGTTGCATTGAGAGGATCTGCAGTTTTTACTTTACATGTGTTGTGTAATTCTTAGTAGGATCGGTGCTGTTTTTCTTATGTGTGTGTTGAGCTGGTGGAAGTAAGCAGCTGTTTCTATTTCTGGATGGTCAATCGATTGTAGAATTCTGGTTAATTTCTTTCTAACTGGTTGCATTCACTTTGAATAACACTGATAAATTGAATTCGCGTCAGAAAGGGTTCAAAAGGCGTCTCAGCAGAATCAGTCTTGCTGGGCTATCACGGGCCACTGCTGGCTGCCAGTGGTGGCCCAACACTATGTTGCCGCCGACCAACCGTCAGTTAAATGTCTCGGCGGCCACCACAGGAGCTAGCAGTTCGGGCCAGCAGCGGGGCAACAGTGGCACCCCATCAGTTGTCATATGCCAGAACAGGGCCATTATAGTTATCCATCACAGGCAGTAGCTGCCACAAGTGGCCCTTCAGCGGCCCTGCAAGCACGTGCCATAAATGATGGCTAGCCTAATGTGATCCGCTAGTTTCCCGGCAGTGGCAGCTGGCAATCACGTAACGTATCTGATGGCTTGCAGAATCTTGTCGCCAATTTCCCAGTAGTAGCCGTAAAAAATGATAATAAAGGACAACTGCAATTACCCAAAACAACAACTACTTTGTTTTTCAGCATTTCGAAACTTCTGCATTACAGCACTGCCTTGGAGAAATTTTCTCAACAGGTCCTGAAAAACGCCAGGACTGTCTGCATAGGAAGCGGGCGCTCTACCAACGGAACTGATTTACCACTCACCATCGCTCGCTTGAAGCTGAGCCCCTTTCCTGCGGAATGTATAACGAATGGTTCTCTTTTTACTTTTACAATATTGCGAGGTATTTTTCATAAATGTCAGTTTCATATAATTCATAAATTTATTTTTTCAACGTGGTTATTTTTTTTTTTTTTACCTTAAGGGAACTTCACTCATTTTCAACGAGTGTACCAACTTAAAGGCGCTTTCCAAAATTTCGTGATGTCCTTGTCGTCTTGAAAGGCGATTGTTGAATTAATATATTTACCCGTTCGTGTCACATTGTTACATTTTGAACGTTGTATCTTTCCTTTCCGCTGTTCGGAGCTACACTTGTTTTGAAGAGGAAAGATTTTTTATTTTACTTCTCGTTATTTTTAGAAGTGAATTCCTCCAGTCTTGTGTATTCAACCCATGGATGAATATTGAGTACATTATATCCACATAGCGTTGGGGTTTTTTTTTCAAATAATTGATAAATTTTGTACGCATATAATTTTTCTTTTTTTTTCTTTTTTTTTCAACATAACGCGTTTTTAATGTTTTCTCAGGACTTTTGTTTCAAGCGGTTTAGTGTATGTTAAAACGAAAGATTACACATAAATTATTTCTTGTTATTCATGGGAATGGAGTGGGTGTATTTCATGGCTGTAATCTAGTATTTCATGGCTTAATCTGATATCTTCGTCGACGTGGCATTTCATTATAGGAAATTAATTCGCCTCTCTACATATATATATATATATATATTTTGTTTAACATCCACTAAAACAACACAATCTCATCGCGATATCGTCGTCTTCAACTAACGGGTACCACGAGAGACACAGCACGTGTTGCTTCTGCGCATGCACAGTCCCGTGGCTTCCACCTGGTGTTGGGTTTGCGTCGGTTGCCAGCTACGGGTCACTAATGACACTTGCTTGGAGGCCCGCAATTCACGCATGGCGATGCTGCAGGGCCATCAGTGGCTGCCCAACTGATGGCGCTGTCACCAACTAACCGCTACCGGGCCGTGGGCGGCAGATTTCAGCCAGCAGTTTCTCAACACTTGTGTTTTTGTTGGGGTGCTCATTACATCCGAAAATTCGGTGTCATCGTTCCTATTTATATTTAAATTCGGTTAAATTTCTTAAGGAAGCCATATTTCCTGCAATATATTCAAAACTGTACAAAGCTGAAATTTCACCTTAAATTCATAACGGACAAAAATTCTGTTTCTGTTTCTACTTTGTAGCTGCAAAATGCACAAAAATAAAACCATGTTTGCTAACTTCTAGGTGTTTTTAATTTATTACCAAGACGACATTTGAAAATGTTACCAAGTTTCGGATTGCCTGTTAATTATAATCGACAAGATATGTCGTGGTTGAAAGAAACAAACTTAAGTAGAATAACAGAGTGAAGAAGAGTTACTAAGAGTTATGGTCAGTAACTGTTACTGGTTATTGAATGTTGATTTTAAGTACACTCACCGAAACACAAAGGGAATAAAAGATCTGCTTCCTTATAAAGCTACAATTGAGAGTCTCAGTGGCATTCCCTTTTTTGAAAAATATATTACCAACCAAAACAAAATGCATTCTTTTTATCAAAATAATTCACTAGAATGCTCAAAAATCCATTACTAGGAATTTCTTTCTTTTTTTCACACAAGAGAAGTTATAAAAATGAATATGCATGAAACAGTAAGATCTGAAAACGCTGTATTTACAGGTGTGTTGTAAATTTAAAAAATATTTAATAAGAAAACAAGAAATTGACGATTATGTTCGCGCAAGCTCAAGAATTTTGTAGAGCTTTAGAGCTCAAGATTTTGAAGTATGAAAAAAAATCAGTAAAGAGAAAAAAAACTCGTCTCTAGGAAGAGAAGGAATGAATGTCTTCTAAAAGTATCTTTTTTTCACTTCATCATTTTTAACCCCAGTAACTCCGAATATTGGAAAAACAACCTACGATTTCATACTTTCAGAGAGACTTTTGATAAAATTCAAAGTAGCAGAGAACGATTTGGGAATATGTAATCTTTTCCATTTGAATCAGTTCTGCATTCAGCAAAGGAAAATTGGCAGCAGTGCGATAGGAATGAACAGAAAAAGCGAGACAAGCATATTTTTATTCCCTGAGGTCCGTTCAGCACATGTTGTGCAGAATTTGTTCGCAGCGCCTGTGAAGGCAAACAGACTGGCTATAAATGCATATGGAAAAACGAAAAACATAGAAGAAATCTATTTCTTTAAAAAAAAACGGACTGTATATTAATATGCCAGTGCTAGTTCTGTATTAAGAAAGTATTTGTGTACAGTAAATGTCCCCATAAAGCGAATATTGGAGACTCATGTAACCTTTTACGAGAGTAACTGACGCAACGAAACTATAATGTATTCCATGGAATATATTCCACAAAACCTAGAAAGGCCAAAAAAAATGCATAAATCATATGACTAGTACGAGTGTTGAGCAGTTTCACCAATGTCGGCCACAAGTATAATAAAATAATCGAGTAGAAGACAGCGTCTCAGAAATCCTATATTAAAAGGTTGCCCAGAAAAATGTTTATTACTGTACTGCGGTATTCTTCTTACTATTATACATTCCTCCTTCCTGAATGAAATGAGTTCCGGTGATCAAAAGCCCGGGAGGTGAGACTGGAATCACTCAACATTTTAGAGCACCTCACTTAAGGTACAAGGCCGTTCCATAAAAACTGAGAGTAATTTTTTTTAAGCTGGAAACGGTGAGTATGGGGAAAATAACCACGCAGACGACTAACTGAATCAAGGAAGTATCTATGGCAACAGTTATTAGCAGTGGCAGACGATTCTGGTTTTTGTTATTGCGCAGTTGTTTAAGGTACGTCTGCATTTCGCCCTACAGCTATGGAGGTGAGTGATTCAGAGTGAAAAAATGAAATGTGTTTTGCGATAAAATGTTGCTATCGTTTGGGTAGACGGCTCCAGAAACAGCTGATTTAACGAAAACAAACTTACAAAGCTAAATGTTTGGTAAATAACGAAAAATGATTTATCGGTGAGGCATTCATTCCTTTTGATGATTGAATGGAAACTAAAATTATTTAGTTTACAATTCAAAAAGATATATCAACCCTTCCCTACCCCACCCATTTTTGGGATTATTAATTGTAAAACTTTCCTTATAAATTTGCCTTACCTGTAAAATTTCCGCCTATAAATTTGTAATAAACATAGATACAACACAATGGGAGGTAATTCCTTTAGATAGAAGAGAGCTGAAGACAGAGGCAGAAACAAGCAGAAAAACCCAAATTGCATTTTGGAAATAAACATTCCTATGTCACGACCATGACAAAGGGCAGAAAGAAATGCGATAGAAACACTGACACTAATGTGAAAAATATGATAGAGATAACAAAGGTTGTGATACTGGATCCGGTGTACGTAGAAGGAAGTACAAGGAAGAAGAAAAATGACAGACTGAGTCAATGACATATGAGGTTTAATCATGCAGGGAGTTTTCGTATATCTAGCCTAAGCCATTTGTACACTACACCGAACGAAGCAATTCCAGACATATTTGATCTAATACGGCTCGCCAGAGAAGCGCAAAGTAAAATTTGTGAAATGGCGAAAAATGTACATGTTCCAAAAATGAACGACAGTTCAATTTCTTTTTTGTTGGTAATCACCATACGTCATCATCTATTCTAAAATTAAGTTCTTTGAAAAAAAAAACGAAAAGCAAAATCAACTAGTGTGAAGATACTATAGATAAGATACGTGTGATAAACTCTTTTGTTCAATTCTGCAGTTATTTTTATAAAAAACTGCAGAAAGCAAAATATTGTTAGCAAGGTGGAGACAAATTTTCTTCGGTGGTTTGGCTTTGTTGAAAGAATAAGTGATGAGATGCTTACTAAGAATTTTTTTCTTTTTGCCCAAGGAAGGCCCAGGAAGTCATGGGAGGATCAGATTCAGGAGTGTCTGCAAGAGAAAAAAGATTATGAATATGAAGTATAGAAGGTCTTGTGTACGTCGTGTGATGGATATCAGTGAAGCGCGAGTTGTATATCAAAATCGCTGTAAATGGAGAAGTTTGATACGGCAACGGTAAATAAATAATCAGTTAAAAATTCATCTGATAGTTTGTATTCTTTGTAGAGCTAATCTTTGAATCTCAGAAAACAGCTTAGTGATATGTATGTATGTATGTATCTTATAAAAAAGAACGGTTAATTTTTCATTTCAAGCTTATTTAGAAATAAAACAACGAAACTTTTTTTGAAAAGATAAAGGCAACAGAAAAAAACAAAAAATGCAATTTATTCCTGTGTTTCTCTTTGCCACACACTCTCAGTACGATTTATCAGTGAAAGAGTCAAATTTTAACTATATATACACTCAGTACAAAAACCATTACTGATAGGGGTGATGGGCAGTTGACATAGGTATTGTTACAGGGCTTGGTGCTGAGTTATACTACAGCGCCCTGTGTGAAAGGTTCGTTTGCTGCTTTGCAGTTTTGTTTCTGGTCCTTAACTCGTATTTTATCCGACTTGAACAGATTAATAAAATATAAGCAAAATATTAACCAAAGAATTAGCTCGTTCTTACAGTGAAGAAGGTGTTTATTCAGATGTTATGGGGAATGCCTCAAAGTATTGTCCTGATCTCCTTTCCTCTATTATCATCAACAAGCTGATCGCCTTTCCGTTCGGACAGTGTTAGCTTCCTGCCTTCTCATTCTCCGTCGATTCTCAGCATTTCCTCCAATTCCCACCGACGGGACAGATTTGACACCTCCTCTCTCCACTCCTTACCACCGAATCCCTTGCTGAAGAGTGAAATGCACGCTTTCTTCTAACACCATAGTCCCACACTTTCCAAGAAGACGCGGGGAACTCCTTAAAAATGCCTGCCGCTCCGGTGGCGCAGTGGTCTAAGCGATGGCCTCTGATCATTCGTCCGAACGGGGTCCGGGTTCGAATCCCGGTGAGGCATGGATATTGTGTTTATCTTACGGCACTGGCTCTCTCCCTTCCCTGGAACCAGTGACCCTAAATTAGGGACGGGCGACTGCTTATAGCCCATTGAGTTGCTCACGGTGGTCGTTAAACCTCCAACCAAAAAAAAAAATGCCTTCTTTTTGTCACCCCTCAGAGATCATTATTCCAGTTCCCTTTTGCTCTTAGAAGGCGCAGAATGTCCTCAATTGGCTTCTTTGTCCCCCTCTCGCGCATCCACGATACCATAAATCTAACACCTCCTCACATGAAGGGAATGCGTGAGAAAGAGAGTAATTTGACTGTTTCTCAGCTCATCAAAATGGAGAGAAAAGTGCTTACAATTCGCTATCCTAAAACGGTTACTTAATTTCACTTCTGATAAATATGGACGCCCAGGTTATAGTATCCCACAAGAAGAGTGGAACAGACCCAAAGTGAAAGCAGGCGATAAATAGGCGTACAGCACTGTTGTGAAATAGTGTATCATAGTCGAGAAACCAGGGTACACGTAGTGATCTGAGCGACTTTGATGGTGGGCACATTGTCAGCGGAAGACAGATGGGTCATTCTGACGCCCATGTGAAAAGAGTCAGATCCCAAGGGCAATGATATTAAGGCTGTATTCCGTAAATACTATCGCGGACGTACCAGCGCCCAGAGAGCAAGCGGTGGTGGACCACACGCCATTGATTATCGGGATCAGCGTAGATTATTCAGGCTTGTACATCCCGACCGCTTGGCAAAGGCGGTGCCAGCCACTTTCAAGTTAAATGTCGAAAGCCCAAACCGCATCATTGAGCTTACGGCGTGGCACACTCTCGATAACCCTATACTACAGCAGACTACGCCCTTCTCGTGTGCCACAGTCGACAGCTTCTAATCGGATATTACGCCTCGGCTTGTACCGTGGACATCAAAACTCGGCCTCTGCAGAGTGGCGCCGCATCCTGTGATCAGATGAACCCCATTTTTCAGTTGTACCGCGCTGACTGGAGGGTGCGGGTGTGGAGTCGAGAACATAAGGCAATAGCCAGGTTAGCTCTGTTAAAGGCGGTAGTGGCTCTGTGATGGTTTGGGGAGTTTTCTGATAGGGCACATTAGATCCCTTTGTGTCTGAAGAGGTCCTTAACAGCTGCGCCCTACCAGCATGTGCTGGATGACCACCTACACGCTTTCATGGTCTTCGGGCATCCTGCGGCCTATTGTCCCTTAGTGTGTGAGGAGAGATTCTTAAATGCTGCGTGCTACCGGCATGTGCTAGCTAATCACCTTCGCGCTTTCATGGCCGTTGGGTATCCTGCGGCCTATGGTCCCTTTGTGTGTCTGGAGAGGTTCTTATATGTTGCGTGCTTTCAGCATGTGCTGGCTAATCACCTTCACGCTTTCATGGCCTTTGGGTATCCTGCGGCTTATGGTCCCTTTGTGTGTCTGGAGAGGTCTTATATGCTGCGTGCTTTCAGCTTGTGCTGGCTAATCACCTTCACGCTTTCATGGCCTTTGGGTATCCTGCGGCCTATGGTCCCTTTGTGTGTCTGGAGAGGTTCTTATATGCTGCGTGCTTTCAGCTTGTGCTGGCTAATCACCTTCACGCTTTCATGGCCTTTGGGTATCCTGCGGCCTATGGTCCATTTGTGTGTCTGGAGAGGTTCTTAAATGCTACGTGCTACCATCATGTGCTAGCTGATTATCTACACGCTTTCATGGCCTTCAGGCATTCTGCGGTCTATGGACCCTTAGTGTGTCTTGAGAGGTTCTTAAATGCTGCGTGCTACCATCATGTGATGGCTGATCACTTACATGCTTTCATAGCCATCGGGCATCTACGGCCCATGGTCTCTTAGTGTGTTTGGAGAGGTTCCTAACTGTTGCGTCCTACCAACATCTGCTGCCTGATCACCTACACGCTTTTATGGCCTTTGCGCATCCTGCGGCCTATAGTCCCTTAGTGTGTCTTAAAAGGTTCTATACCGCTGCGGGCTACCAGCATGTGCTGGCTGATCACTTACATGCTTTCATGGCCTTCGGGCATCCTGCGGCCTATGGTCCCTTAGTGTGTCTAGAGAGGTTATTAATCACTGCTGGCTCTGGCTGATCACTTACATGCTTTCATGGCCTTCGGGCATCCGGCGGCCTATGGTCCCTTAGTGTGTCTAGAGAGGTTCTTAACCGCTGCGGACTACCAGCGTGATCGGGCTGATCACTTACATGATTTCATGGCCTTCGGGCACCCTGTGGCCTATGGTCCCTTAGTGTGTCTAGAGAGGTTCTTAACCGCTGCGGGCCACCAACATGTGCTGGCTGATCTCTTACATGCTTCCATGGCCTTCGGGCATCCTGCGGCCTATGGTCCCTTAGTGTGTCTAGAGAGGTTCTTAACCGCTGCGGGCTACCAGCATGTGCTGGCTGATCACTTACATGCTTTCATGGCCTTCGGGCATCCAGCGGCCTATGGTCCCTTAGTGTGTCTAGAGAGGTTCTTAACCGCTGCGCCCTGCCAGCATGTGCTGGATGATCGCCTAGAAGCCTTCATGGTCTCCCCACTGTTCCAGCAGGACAGTGTGCCACTCCGCCGGCCCGCGATTACCCAAGCATTGGTCGAGGAACACTCATCTGAGTTTGAAACCATCCATTAGACCGCAAAATCTCCGGATTTAAACCCTGCTGTAGATATCTCTGATGCCGTGGAGGTGAACATGAGATGCGTGGATCCTGGACCGTCGTCCAAGGCAGAGTTGTGGACAATGCTGCGGTAGACATGGCTGGCATTTCCTCCGGAAACTCTCCTGTATCTTTTGGAGTGGATTAATCGGCGTGTGGAGGCTTTTATTCTCTCTAAAGCAGGAGCAACACGCAATTATATAGGTGTCTCCAATGTTTTGTCCATTGAATGTAGTTAAATGCGCCCCAATTTTAAATGTTCTGGAATAACTGTGTAAGCTTTTGCTTGAAAGTGTATTCTGCTGACATTATTTCGATTTACTTTATCGGGTTTCAATGAGTAGCTGTAAAAATGGTCCTTTAACATTTGATAAAAGCTTACTGATGCGTGCATAAGGTAATTTAAACGGTAAAGGCAAAATTAAGAAGTGTATGACGAAGTAAATTTCTCCATCATTTTTATGCCAGGAGAGGAATTCGAATCCCCAACTCTCGGATCCGGAGCTCCGAGTTCTATCCAATGTACTACACTGGCATGTGCTCTCACTGCTATCTGCCTTTATCTAATGTGCGTCCTTCGGGGCAAGTTTGTCACAAACGTTCAACGCTTATGCAGTTGTTTTTCAGTTTTACTTGCCATACGTCGGGAAGCTGACCTTTGTAAGGAGGGAAAGAGAGTCACAGGAAGTACATAAATGATTGCCGTGATCTAATCATTTACAGTTTTCTAGCTAACACTGGTAATTAAATGCAAATTTAAACAGAAGTGGATAAATAAACAGTGCTCTGATATATAGTTAATGAACTTGATAAATTTCTACATGTGCACCCCATGTGTTACTTAAAATGTCCAAACGATATTTACACTCGCACCGCACATTTTCCAAAACTTACGGAGTAGCCTTTGTGGTGTACCTGTAATGCTTTCTCGCAAAGTCCTGATATGTGGAACAACTGTTGCATGAACCACATATTTATCGTAACACCACAGAAAGAAATTCAGCGAGGTAAGGTCTGGTGGTCTTGAGATTGGTCATTTTTTGGGAATTCATCAAGTTGGAGTTTTTGCGTTGAGAGCTTCACAAATATGTGCCTGATGAGGAGGAGCCCCACATTGTTGGAAGATGACAGTCACCTGACTATCCTACAGCTGAAGGACGTCGTAAATTATTATCATATATCCTGATACACATATGAGAAAACTGTTTTCCCCGGGAAGAAGAAACGAACAAATTTTCGATCATCGTTATCCCAGAGCAGATATCAATACTGTCCGCAATATCTTTGTTTACGACATGTGAGTTTTCCGATCCTCAAACACGCACAGGTTGTCTGTTGACTGCGCCACTGACTAAGTAGTGTCGTCTGAAAGGCAATCACATAGTAAGACTTCATTATCCTCATTAAAGAGGTTCGAAATGACATTAGCAAAAGTTTCAATTTTTATACTGTCACTAAGCTGTAGTTTAGTTGCCAACACCTTGTGCACCGTAGATTTCGGTGACAGCAGTTGATGTGTAGTTTGTATCACCGATTTCGTTGGTTACCTTGTAAAAGCAGTTTAAATGTTTCTCACTGTCTCATCGGAAAATTGAGATCTATCGAAAATCTGTTTTTTTTTCTCGCTGTTCCTGTTTTCAAGAATTTCACCATCCACGATTTAATTAACTTCACATCACGTGTCTCCTTTCCTTACTTTGTTTTGAACGTTTGGTTAACAAAGACAGGAGATTTTGTTTCTGCCACCCATGGAACACACCGTGCCTTCTCTATCCCAGACGCCATCTTAGCTACTACAGCGCTCCTAGTGACGAATGCAAAAGCCAAAACACTCCATCAAAATCTTTACGCGTTTATAAGACCTATAAATAGAAAACGGATTTTAAGACTCGTTATTAAAATATTACAGTTACTGTAATTAGGGTAATCTAAGGACACACTGTTTCTCCTTTGCAGAATTATCATGTGCGAAAAAATAGGCGTCTAAGCCCTCTACCACCGGGCAATGGATGCTGTAGATTTTAGCCTTATCTCTCACGATCTGAGCTGGAACGCATGACTATAGACACCAAATCTTGTGTTCTGCACCAGGTGGCCACAGCTTACCCTTGTATCAGTAAAAGTAACAAAGTATTCACTCATTTAATCGACACCACACTACATTCATTACATGAAGCTATTTAGGAAGCAGTGCATGTGTGTATGCGCGAATTTTTTGCAATAAATTCAGAAACAGAAGGTAAAAACTCAAGACTGCCTTGCTGGGCGAGTGGTCTGAGGCACTAACTTCTAACCATTCGTCCGAGTTGCGCCCGGGTTCGAATCCCAGATCAGATACGGTGATGTGCTTGTCTTATATCACTAGCTCTCTCGCTCCCCTGGAACCGACTCCATATTCGGAAAGGGAGACTAATTATGGCTCTGAAAATTGCTCATGAAGACAAATCTTGACAAGCAAATCAAGTACTCGGATCTCGCTTTGGAATTAAATCATCATCGTCAACCATTATCAATCTACTGCTGGACGAAGGTCTCCCGAAGTTTCCTCTACAATGGTCTGTCTTGTGCCAGTCTCCTAAATGTCACTCCCGCATACTTTCGAATTTCATCCACCCATATCCCATGTGGTCTTCTTCTGGGTCTTTTCATGTCACTTGGAATCCAATCTAAAATTTCGGCTGTCCGTCGATGGTCTGTCCTCCTGGCAGTATGTCCAGCCCACTGCCATTTCAGGGATTTAACTATGATCATGATGTCTTCCACTCTTGTCATTTTTCAGATCCCCGAGTTCCTCTTCTTATCTCCCCTGGTTACACCAAGCATGTGCCGCCCCGGTGGCGCAGTGGTCTAAGCGATGGCCTCTGATCATTCGTCCGAACGGGGTCCGGGTTCGAATCCCGGTGAGGCATGGATGTTGTGTGTGTCTTACGGCACTGGTTCTCTCCCTTCCCTGGAACCAGTGACCCCTAAATTAGGGACGGGCGACTGCTTATAGCCCATTGAGTTGCTCATGGTGGTCGTTAAACCTCCAATCAAAAAAAAAAAAAAAAAAAAAAACACCAAGCATGCACCTCTCCATGCTTTTTTGAGTTGTCTCTTTTAGTTAAGGTCCACGTCTCTGCATTATACGTAAGCACTGGAAGGATGCATTGATCAAACACTTTTCTTTTAAGACATAAAATGCACTAATGTTAATAGAAAACAGAGGACCTGAAAGAAATCGAGCTACGAATTTCCTTTTTACAGGATTTATTCACTAGACAATACAGAACAAATGATTAGCAACTAGCAAGGAACACCCCCGGGATCGAACAAAAAGAACCGCACCAAACTTTCGTATAAGTAATTTACGTACCTCTGAATTCAATGGTGATATTCGTTTTTCTGTAAAACTCCGCAGTTGACCAGTAGAGGTCTCTAAAGATAAGTGCGCAGCCCCGGTGGCGCAGTGGTCTGAGCGATGACTTCTGATCATTCGTCCGAAAGGGGTTCGGGTCCGAATCCCGGTGAGGCATGGATGTTGTGTTTGTCTTACGGCACTAGCTCTATCCCTTCCCTGGAACCAGTGACCCTAAATTAGTAACGGGCGACTGCTTTTACAGCCCATGGAGTTGCTCACGGCAGTCGTTAAACCTCCAATCAAAAAAAAAAAAAAAAAAAAGTAGAAGATAGGTGCCACGTCGAAGCGTAAAGAGCGGATCGCACGAAAATAATTATCACGTACGTAGGATTGTTGGCGTCCGTGACATCATATCGAAGGGTCAGAGTGTGCAAGTGTCAAAAGATTAAGTCATGTGAGGGTAGTCTATAAAATGATCAAAGCAATAACCATTGCTGCAAAATACACAACAATTAATAAATGCAACATCGGTACATTCATAGAATGCACAGGCACGAAGATCATTAGTGTTGAAAACCACGTGGATGACACTTTTGAAATTATCCACAGGTTCACCACAATGGTAGCCAGCTTTCTGCCATGCGTAACGAAGCATCGGTCTATGTATCTCCGCAGGCAGTTGATTGTAGATCGCAGAATGCATCTTCAGAAAGGAATGTTCTATCATGTAATTTTGGCTGCGGCGTGTTGGATCGTAGTTTTATGTGGTCTGTAATCCTCTTTGTAGCCGGCCACGGTGGCGCAGTGGTCTAAGCGATGGCCTCTGATCATTCGTCCGAAAGAGGTCCGGGTTCGAATCCCGGTAAGGCATGGATGTTGTGTTTGTCTTACGGCACTGGCTCTCTCCCTTCCCTGGAACCAGTGACCCTAAATTAGGGACGGGCGACTGCTTATAGCCCATTGAGTTGCTCACGGTGGTCGTTAAACCTCCAATCAAAAAAAAAAAAAAAAAACAAATCTTCTTTACGTAAATTTTATATTATCTGAAAAAATAAACATCGAGGGGTTGAACATATTTCGCAGTTTTTAGTGGAATGCTTTTTGAATGGACTAGTTTCCCCCGAAGGCCTCCTCAAATATTCGTTCATCCTTGTGTCCAAACCAGGAATCACAAAGTACGAGTGACTCGTCAGACAGATGTATATTCAAAACTGACGCAAAAAAGTTCGAACCATTTTGTCGTCTGACTACGTACACTGACAAACAAGGCATGTGATACAAGCACCTGCACACTCTCGGCTGGCATAGCAACCGGCGAGCGACTGGTGACTCAACGGAGCCCTCTAGTGAGCAACTGCGGAGTTTTACAGAAAAAGGAATATCACCGTTTAATTTGGAGGTACGTAAATGACTTATAACGGAAGTTTGGTGCGGTTTTGTTTGTTCGAACCCGGGAGTGTTTCTTGTCGGTGTCATACGTACAAGGTGCGTCGATGTAGGTACCAATCGGTGTTACCACCTCAAGCTTGTATCACCTGCCATACGCGCTGAGGCATGGAATCAAATAATGTGTGAATAGTATCCTGTGCAATAGCCATCCAGGCTGTATTGACCCGCGTTCAACGTTCATCAAGAGTTTGTGGCGGACAGTGGTACCACAGTGCTTATTGTTTGAGTATTTCCCAGAGATTTTCTATGGGTGATAAATCCGCCGATCTAGCCGGCCACGGAAGAAGACGAAAGTTGCTATCCCTGAAGAAGACACGTGTTGTCGCTGCAACATGCGGTGTGACATTGTCTTTCTGAAATATGGCCCCGAGGACGTCTTTGAGGTACGGAAGGGCGATAGCCCGTAGAATGTCACCACTCTCACGAGAGGTGATCTGCTTGATCTCTCGGATCTCTCACTAGGATGTGATCTATCACGAGAGGCGATGTGATCTCTCACGAGAGGGGATCTGAATGTCACCACTCTGACGAGAGGTGATGTGATCTCTCACGAGAGGTGATCTGAATGTCACCACTCTCACGAGAGATGATCTGCTTTCGTACCCGATAGCACTCCAGGCAATAATGCCTTGTGATGGTGCGGTATGCCAGGTATGAATATGAATACACTATTCCCGACGCCTCTAGTTCTGTCGTCGGCAGACACCGATTCGGCCATCTTTTTCGCCTAAACAGAAGAGCGTTTTTCTTCCGAGAAAAAGTTATTGTGACCTTCGTAGAACCACTCCCTTCATGCATCATTGTAGCCTGGCAGTCCCGTTGCTGCAGTGTCAAAGGTAGCTTCAATAGGGGACTACGAGCCTGCAGTGTGAACTGTAATAACCGGCGAGGTACTGGTACAACTGACATAGGAGAATGCTTCAACGTTCGCCACTGCTGTGCCAACACCGTTAATGCTTTAAAACGGTCACCTAAATACATCCTTATGAGATGACTGCTGTCCGTCTGCGTTCTCTGTGTACGACGTCTAGAACATTCTTGTGCAGCACCACTCGTACCAAGGCCGGTAATCTCCCGGAAGCATTTTAGTCTCGCATGCCGATAATATAACCTCTGTCGAATTCGCTGATGTGATTGTACCACTCTTTTACACGTGGAAGAGGCATCCGTACCCACTACTGACCAAGAACTGACATGCCGACCGAACCACAGAGGCGCTTATAACATAAAAACGGCCGGCTTCCCGTCTGTGACGTTGCGCGATCTGATTTGCCTAGACGGGGTACGCATGCACCTATGACGTCAACATGCTAATCATTTCTGCGATGTTGCCTGATTAGCATATCCTGTAAAAATCAGTCGTACCTCGACTGCTTTCAGTGTTCTACACTGCTGGCCACCCAAAAGGCAACACCAAGAAGGAAGCATCTGATTGGCCTGAAATTCGCAGCATGCGTCGCCCGCAAGAGGACATGCAAACGATTAGCATTGCAGGGCATATGCAAATCATGTGCGTCCTGGCACGCCACATTGAGAAGCACTATAAGAAGGGTGCACAGAAGGCCGGGTGTAAGTAGTGGAAGTGTATTGTGCTGCTGGACCTGTGGGTGGAAAGCTTCCTGATGCCTCGTCGCAGAATACGGCAGTCATTCCAGCACGTTTCAGAGTTCGACAGATAACGAATAGTGGCTTATCGCGACAGCGGTTTATCGTACCGAGACATCGGCGCCCGTGTGGGACGACATCCAGCCACAGTGAGGCGAGTATGGATTCGGTGGATGCAGGAGGGAGGGACGGACCGACGTGAGCGATTGCCGCAGCCGAGGCACACCACCGAACGAGAGGACCGGCATGTTGTGCGGCGGGCATTGACTGCTCGCACCGCCACATCACGAACGTTAGCGCAGGAATTAGGGTGTGTTGCGCAACAACCTGTGTCAGCACGTACCGTTCGACGTCGTCTGCAGGAGCGTGGACATGTCGCACGGCGCCCATTGCTCCGATTACCATTGACGTTACACCACCGGCGAGTGCGGCGGCAGTGGGCCGTTGAACTTCGCACCTGGACTACGGAATGGCATGACATTGTCTTCTCCGACGAATCCCGCTTCTGCCTGCAACACCACGATGGTCGGATACGCGTGTGGCGGCACCGCAGCGAGAGAATGTATGACGCCTGCATTATGCATCGCCATACCGGTCCGTCGCCTGGCGTTATAGTTTAGGGCGCAATTGAATATTACACCCGCACTCTTCTGGTACGCATCGCCGGTACACTCAGCAGCCACCGCTACATCTCCGACGTTTTGGAGCATGTAGCCCTCCCCTACCTGCAGGACCTGCCAGCGGCCACGTTTCAACAGGACAATGAGCGCCTGCACGTGGCACTCATCGTGCAACAGTTCTTCACGGCCCAACAGGTGTCACTGCTGCCGTGGCCCGCCTGTTCTCCTGATATGTCACCCATCGAACACGTCCGGTCGCTGATCGACAACCGAGTGGCCCGGCTAGCACCACCCGCGGCTACGGCTGATGAACTGTGGCAACGTGTGGAAGCAGCCTGGACCGACATACCCCAAGCCCACATCCAAAGCTCTTTTGTTCGACGCCGCGGCGTGTAGAGGCCGTTATTGCCAGCCATGGGGGTCACACGAACCATTGATGTCTGTGTGTTCCGCAAGTCTCACGTGCCTGTAAGTTCAACCGTTTCATCTTTGTAACTGTTATTATGTGTCCAGTAAATCTGGCTTTGCTATCTCGTGTCCTTCTTGGTGTGGCATTTTGGGTGGCCAGCAGTGTATTTTTTATTTGCATCAATGTCCACCTAGACCTTTTCGAATGCGGTCAAAAAGGTCAAACAGCAAGATACCGCCCGCTACCTAAATTCTTCATGTCCGATCAACGAACGAATACAAAGCTAGAAACACCAGCGGTTTCATCTTTCAGAAATAAATCAATGCAAAATATGCGAAACTATCTGTATATTTAAATTGCATTGGAAAGAAAACATATTTCAATTGAAATTTACATTCCTCGTCCCGGTCCAAATATCAATCGTGTGTGAAGAATATGGGAAAAATTGAAAACCGTCGCTAGAAATTTATGCATCAATCTCAGCAAAGTGAACTGATTCCATTAGTCGTTTCGGCGCCCACGGTCCAACTTCATTTTTTACGTTACTTCCGTTCAGAGTCCCTCTATCAACTTCCGCAGCAAAACTGATTTTTCCTCCTCTTTCCTTCTACCTGTATTGTTTCGCTCTATATACCCTTCCTTCCCTTTCTCCCGCTTTTCCATCTTTTCCTCGCTTTGATCTTTTCAATACCACTTCCTATTTATCTGATGTAAAACCGGAAGCCACATTTTTCAGCGTTTCATTGTCTTTCGTCATACATCAGTTCCATTTTTCTGCCCGTATCTGCTGATACTCCGAATTCCACTCAAAGAATTCAGTTCCATAGATTTTTTCTTCACCTCTATCGGTGAGAGGGAGAGATGCGTGCGCACACTAGAGTGCGTAGGGTGTGTTTTGCATTTCACTTATTTTTATCTTTCTCCTATATTTCGTCTGGAATGGTGGAGCCTTCAATAAAAAGAACGGGACAGATCTTTTTTTATTCTCCATCGGTGAAAGGTGCATTTGCATCTCTGGCGATAGTCTACAGAGATTTAATTTTTTTTTCACCTGAAATGCGAAGTGTTAAAAAAAGTGAAAACAAAAAAAAAAGGAAATAACTTAAAATTTCTCGAATAAGATTTTCTTTTTCCGTCTGAGGAAAATTGTTTAAGACGGTAGGCAATTCTTGCATTCAAACGAGAAATTTTCACTTTTTCATTTCTCCTTCACTTTACTTTATACAGAAAATAAACTAACAATCAGTTAAACAAAATGCGTAAATAAACTAACCTATAAGATTGCGAGATAGCGATGAAGTATCTTAAATGGAAAAAAATTAATAAATATTTTAAAAATGCGTACCCAAACTGAACACTCACATAGACTTCTTTTTGGGCAAGCAACTAAATATTTTTTTTGTGATTTTAGCTCTAATTGCATGCACAGAAAAGTTAGGAAATGCTAATTAATATTACATACAGGGTGTACCAAAATATACCTACCAAGACTAAGGGTATATAACTGGGAAATGAAGACCAGAAAGCGGAATCTTGAGTGTGTAGGAATGTTTAATGCCAGGGATTTATATGAAAACATGTTCAATGTGTTTGCCCTAGCCTGCAATGACGTTACGTAACCGTGGCGCAAAATTGGAGATCATACGGTCCATGAGGTCAGTGGAAATGGCGCAGATTTCATGTTCAATAACTGTTCGGAGTTCTTTCAATGTCCGTGGGTTGTATTGGTACACCTAATCTTTAAGAAAACCCCAATAGAAGTAGTCGCACGGATTGAGGTCCGTAGAATAGGGTGGCATAATCCACTAAGGTGCCATAGTGCTTGCAATAGTCCAAGGCAATGACACGTTCTCCGAAATGTTCTTGGATCAATGCACGAATAGCGCGGTGAATTGTTGGCACCGTAGCGTAAAGTGAACGCACTCGGCTAGTTATCGTGAGATCTGGGGTTCTTTCCCAGCGGTGTCGGATGTACAATTTTTCAGTTGCTATTCGTTGTTTATAAAAATAACGTGGACGGAGCGATGACATAATATATTTAATATATTCGCAAATTCGTGTGCTGTACGATGCGGAACGTGCACCGTCTTGCATGAAAACGTGCCCCTGCAAGTCACCACCAGTGAAACCCCGCAGACATGGAATGAGGCCTGTGGACCCCCAAAACTTCCAATTATTATGTTGTTGACAAGACCGTCGAGGCGGAAATGAGCCTCGTCCGAAAACCAAATTACCTCTGTGTCGAAGTTTTGTGTCTCAGTTCTGTTCAGCATTATCTCGGCAAATGCCAGCCTTACACCTGTATTCCTTGCTGTTAAAGGCTGTTGTGTCTGGATCTTGTACGGGAACAGATGCAGATCTGTTGTGAGAATGCGATGACTACTGCTGCGTGACAGCTCCAGCTGCTGCTCAGACCGTCGGATACTTTCTCGGGCTTCTGAAAAATGTTTCTCGCGCCCTTTCAACGTTGGTTTCCGTCATTGATGTGGAGGGCCAGCCACTTCGAGTCCGATCATCTAACAGCTACCCCATTGTGCAAAATTTGGTGACGATGTTCTTTATGTGTCTGTCAGGTCCGGATTTGACCCTGAACGTTTTCTGGAATGCCTTCCTCACCTTTTCCGGACTCTCCGATGATCTATAATTCTCTACCATGAAGAAGAAAAGCTGCTTTGTGGTATGCGTTGTCATTTTCTCGACTCCTGCAAAAAAGGGAAAAATTGTTGTATCAAAAATTCCAATCATCACGGTACAATGTTGAAATTTCTTTATAATTTCTGCAGCCGTTGTGGTGTTATCTCCGTTTAAATACCTGGTAAGTATCTATTTGCTTTTGGTTGGCGACTTCTTATAGCCCATTGAGCAACTCAATGGGCTATAAGAAGTCGCCTGTCCCTAATTTAGGGTCACTGGTTCCAGGGAAGGGAGACAGTCAGTGCCGTAAGACAAACACAACATCCATGCCTCACCGGTATTCGAACCCGCACCCATCTCGGACGAATGGTCAGAAGCCATCGCTTATACCTCTGCACCACCGGGGGGGGGCTTATTACATATGAGCGCAATAATTAGTACTACATTGAACAAATGTATATTCGAAACTAAGCCTATGTTTTTAACTTAATGGACGTATATTCTTCATTCTCACAATGAGAAGTGAAAATAAATTGTGGCTATGATTTTCACAAAAATTAGTTTATTCAAAAACTATGATAATTTTATTTATCTTTAAATAAATGGGTTTATCCTGGAGTTGTTGTAAAACTGATATCTTAATTATCATTTCAAACTACTTTTGAATAACATTTTCGTATAGAAAAAGAAATATAACGCATTTTTGATGTACAGCGAGGTTTTTAATTTATCTCTTTTAATTTGACCATCCCTTAAAAAAAGCAGCGAAGAACTGAAAATTGTATTTTAATATTACTGGCTGCGTGGATGAGAGTGAACCTTAATAGGTAAATAAGCGTCGTCATCATCACCATTGTCATCCGTTATCAATCCACAGCTGGATAATTTCTTCCACAATGGCCTGTCTTGCATAAATCTCCATGTAACTCCCGCATGCTTTCGAATTTCATCCACCCATCTCCCATGTGGTCTTCTTCTAGGTCTTTTCCTGTTCCTTGGTCTAAAATTTCGGTTCTCCATCGGTGGTCCGTTCTGCATCCAATAGCAGCGATTATATATATATATATATACCTGTTAAACTTTCCTCACAAGAGATCAAGAGATTTATCTATTTCCCTTTGTGCCTATCCTTTTCACAGAAACGCTTCTGAAACTTGAGTTTTATCTTTTAATCTACGAAAAAAAAAATATTAATACGGAATTTCCAACGAACGAATTGCTCTCAGATAGACAATTTTTCAGAATCGGATAATTCTTTGGTGATCCAACAATCTTATGTTCAGGTTCATTCCATGATGATGTAGCACTGGCGAATGAAACCATTACAAAAAGACGTTTTTTTCCTGGGAGAAAAATAATTTCGTGGTCCTTCAGGGCGTGATCCCTTCCAGAATGCTTGATCCCTTCCAGAATGCCTAAGCATTCTGGAAGGGAGTATCTCCCATATATCATCCGGGTATCCATCTCGGGTCCAACTCAGACGAAAACTCAGAAGCCGGTACCTTTTCCTACTCAGCTACCGATGTGGCTTTCCAGGTAGCACACAGCCTTACATTTAACGTAGGCCCAAATACATACTGAATTACTATTTTTTAAGAATACGACGGATTATTGTTGGGCGACGGCTCATTGTTTTATATTCACTTGGGTGTTATTTCAGAGTAAAGTGGAGAAAATAATGATATATACACCATATGATCAAACGTATTCGGAAACCTTTTGAGCAACGGATTCGCCCAATTACGTTATGGCCATGCGCCATACAGGTATTAAAGAAAACTCATGTGGCCTGGCAAACATCACAGACAAGCATGAACAGTTAAATGGGCTATACGGAAGAGCTCAGTGACTTTCAATGCGGCACGGTCATAAGGTGCCATCGTAGCAACAAGTCGATTCGCGAAATTTCTGCTGCTGCAACTGTTCCGATCAACTGTAACGGACGATTTTATGAAGTGAAAACACGTAGGAGCAACAGCAGTGCAATCGCGACCTGGTAAGCAAAGTAGTAAAATGACAGAGCTGGAGCGCCGAATTCTCAAGCTGGATATTGCGACAAAACCACCTGTCCTCGATTGCAGCACTCATCACTGAGTTCTAAACTGCCTCTGGAAGCAACGCCAGTACTGTAGCGATTTTTCGAGAGCTGATGGAACTAAGTTTCCATTGCCGAGTAGCTCCCTACAAGACTAAATTAGCAAGAGCAACGTCAAACGACGGTTGGAGTGATGTAAAGCTCTGCAACTGTGAGTTCTGGAGCAATAGGAACTTATTCTCCGGAGTGAGGAATCACGCTTCACCATCTGACAGTCCAACGAACCAGACTGGGTGTACGGAATCTACCTACCTGACTGTGTTGTACCAGTTGGGAAGTTTTGTGTACGATGCCTAAAGCTCTGGGGCTGTTTTTGATGATTTGGGTGGCTCCTTTCCTAGTTCTCGTGCTTTAACACAGGGGCTTATAACGGCATTCTCAACAATTGTGTGCTTCCAACATTATTGTAATAATTCTGTGAAGGCCGTTGCATTTACCAAGGGAACAATGCCCCGTCCACAAAGCGAATTCCGTACACGAATGGTTTTACGAGATGAGAGTGAAAGGAATTGACCGGCGCGCACAGAGCCCCGACCTCAATCCCATGGAACACCTTTGGGTTGAATTGGAACGCTGACTGCAAGGCCGGCCAAACGACATGACCGACGTGACTGCTACTCTTGTGGCAGAACGTAAGCGCATTCCCGCAGTAAAGTACCGAAATCTAATGGAAAGCTTTCCAGTAGAGTATGATGGCAGCAAACGGTGGACCAAATCGAAATGTATTCCATTCTTATTACAGAGTGTTTGTGGACATACAAGTGTCTGGATGCTTTTGATGAGACACTGTATATTGCAGATTCAATATTTACTCAAGTAACGAAGTCGGATATCTTGTCTCATTTGAGATACTTTCTTTTGTCCTTCAGATTCTGCTATTCTTGGAAACAAACGCTTTTCCTTTGCTTATTTTAAATGTATTTTTGATTGTTGTGTATTGCTGAGCAGAAGTGTGGATTTCTTCCTAGTAGTTAGAGATGAGCCAGGGTCTTAAATGGGGCACAGTAATTAATGCGAATGACCCAAATCGTGGATGATCTGCAGCCTGTAACCCTTGATGCTCACGGTTGAAGTTACACAAAGGAAAAAACCAATCCTCCGAAAAAGGGTTCTATGATAATTACTGTTTTAGAAGACTTCATCGTGGTAGATCATCCTGGTAGTCTGTATCATCGTGATAGTCTTTAGCTACTAGGAAAAAGTTTCTAACTGTTTTGAATATTTGTAACCGAAACAAAGCCTTTAATAAGAACACATAGTTGAAAGCACTTTTAACGCCAATGGACAAAAAAAGGCTGTGATCTTATCCAGTCTCTTGTTTCCAACTCAAAATCCAATTCCTTGTTTCCTTTAAATGTATTGTTTCCAAATCTCAATCCGTTATTGCCAAATACAATCTCTTGTACCCTCTAAAATCCCTTTGAAACTTAAAAATTGTTTTTTGTCGTAATTCTACCCGCTATGTGACGTATACTTATAATTCAATTTTTCTCTAATCAATCTTCTAATTCAGTCTCTAATTACAGTCTTCCAGTTACAGTCCTCTAATTTCAGTCTTCTATTACAGTCCTTTAATTTCAGTCTTCTATTACAGACCTCTAATTACAGTCCTTTAATTTCAGTCTTCTATTACAGACCTCTAATTACAGTCCTTTAATTTTAATGAATTTCAACCTTCTAATTATCTTTCTCTAATTACAGTCCTCTAATTTCAATCCTCTAATTATTTTCCTCTAATTCAATCTTCTATGTTTTGATATAAAGTAGGTTTCCACTCGCTAAATGTTTTCGTGAGTTAACGACACAACATTTTTCCCGACGAGTTTTCAGAGTTGGCAACCACTGAGCGTGAGTCAAAGGTCAATAAAAAAAATGAAGATTCTGAGCAGTGTATGCGATGTTCTATATCATAGGTGAAGAACACTAAGAGATTGTAAGAGCAAGATAAGATATGCATAAAATATGTCACGTACGAGTATGTATATGACGTACTGTATGTGAATTACGCTTTGTTATATAGGGCTAAGGTATTGATTTGTCATCCTGTTATTGCGGAATGAAAAATCTTCAACGTTATTCGTCCTAACGTTCCCATCTCCTGAATAACGTTTCGACACTGAATTAATAAGTAGTTGATTCTGAGATTTTTCCTTGAACCGTATAGTACTTATTATTAAGCAAATGTTTAATTTAGAATGACGTATTGCAGTTGCAACGACTCAATTTAGAACTCAATGGTTCAAAATATTGTTTAGCCGGTAAGTGATATTTTAACCTTAATGTTCTACAGAATCAAAATAGTTTATCACCCAAAAGCTTACTGTTGCTCATTAGCTTATGTATAATTTTTGTCCATGTAGAGAGAAGGCAAACCGACGTGTATAAATTTCGATGGGAAATATCCCGCCCTGTTTATTAAACAATACTAAGTTTGCCTTTTTCCAAATAATAGGGGAAACTCATCAATCCAAGTAAAAATTAATGTGTTTTGTAAAAAGCTGCGGATTAGTCTCAAATACGTAAGTCATTCATAAAGTAAAGAACGTTTGCGCATAGCGTCTGTGCAGGTTTCTGGACGGACCTCAATCCAGGACATACGAGCCCAGTGCTCTGTTAGCTATCTCTTGGCACCATAGTCGGGCGGGTATTATCCATTGTGGTTAGTTATGATCTTTTGAAATGAACAAACGCATTGAAAATCCCGCCGAATACGAGGTTAGATCAATTATCCGCTTTTTGACTGCTGAAAACACCAGACCTATTGACATGCATCGTAGTCTTGTTCAAGTGTATGGAGAAGGTGTTGTGAATGAATTATGTATCAGAAAGTGGTGTATAATGTTAAGCAACGGAAGAACATACTTTCATGACGAGTAGCGGTCAGGGAGCCCCTTTCTCATTACGGACGAACTCAAACAAAAGGCTAGTGAGGTTAGTGACATCATTAAAGAGAATCGACGCTTTATGCTTAATGAGTTTCACCGGGAATGTTTTCAGCATCCATCTTACAGCCCGTACTTGGCACCATCAGACTAACACTTTCTCCCCAATTTAAAGCAGTTCTTTTGATGATGATGCGCTAAAGGAGGCTGTTATGGACTTGCTGAAAGGACAGGCGGCAGAGTTCTATGAGGAGGGGATGCTTAAACTTATCACAACACATGAAAAGTGCCTTAATGTCCTGGGCAACTATGTAGAAAAATAGGGTAAGGTAAAGTTAAAAATGAAATATTTGAAAAATTAAAAAATGAAATATTTGAAAAATTAAATGAAAATGAAATATTTGAAAAATTTAAAAGTATATAATTGTAAATGAAATATTTGAAAAATTTAAAAGTATATAATTTTTATAACGAAACGTTCTTTGCTTTATGAATGAACCTCGTACTTCCTTTAGGGTTTCTAGAGGGTATATAGAGCTGGACCCTTCCGTTGTTTCACGCTGGCTTTCGTTGCACGTATCTCATCTGTCCAGAAATGAATACCACCCTAAATTTCAGGAATTTTATTTCATTTATTTCCTGTTTTGCTTTGACTATATATTCTTGTTAATGACCTATCGATAAGTGAAGCCCCTTATGCAAGCCATAATTTCCTCGAAGTTCGTACAAATGATCTCATTGCCATTGATTCCCCCTTCCCAATTTTTTTTGGGGGGAGAGCGTTTAACGACAACAGTGAGCAACTCGAAGGGCCACAAGCAGTCTCCCGTCCCTAATTTAGGGGCACTGGTTCCAGGGAATGGGTAAGCCAGTGCTCTAAGGCAAACACAATATCCATGCCTCACCGGGATTCGAACTCTGACTCATTTTGTACAAATGGTCAAAAGCCAGCGGTCAGCCCACCTCACCTTCGGGGCGTCAACCATTGGTGAATAGCAAAAATAACAGCAATTTTGCGGTAACTTGGAGATGTTACCGCGTCTTTTATAAATCCTCATCATCCTGCATTATGCTTAGCGAAGTAGAAAAGACAGCTTGTATGTTAAGCTGAAAAAAATGTAGCAATTCTGGAAATAGTATGTTTATGTTTTATGGACAGATGCTTCATTTTCAAAAATCCTCAAAAAAACCCCAAATTATCTACAAAGGCCGTTCCATAAAAACTGAGAGTAATTATTTTTGAGTTTGCAACAGTGCGAAGAGGGAAAATAACCACGCAGACGACTAACTGAATTAAGGAAGTATCTATGGCAACAAAGTTATTAGCCGTGGCAGATGATTCTGGTTTTGATATTGCGCAGTTGTTTAAGGTACGTCTGCATTTCGCCATACAGCTATGGAGGGGAGTGATACAGAGTTAAGAAGTGAAATGCATTGTGCGACAAAAGTTTGCTACCGTTTGGGTAAAACGGTTCCAGAAATAGTTGATTTAATGAAAATGGCTTACAAAGATAAATGTTTCGGTGAGTCAACGATTTTTGGATGGCACCATGGGTTTCAAAAAAGGGCATTTGTGCGAAGAACTCTGCTAGGCCTGGTCGGCCTGAAAGATTTGTCACGGAGCGTATTGTTAGCACT
This sequence comes from Macrothele yani, assembly GCA_039090855.1. Taxonomy (NCBI): domain Eukaryota; kingdom Metazoa; phylum Arthropoda; class Arachnida; order Araneae; family Macrothelidae; genus Macrothele; species Macrothele yani. The sequence goes on from CM077026.1 coordinate 92,057,655, forward strand.
GTTTGATCAATCGTGCAAGAAGATCGACGAATGACGTGTTATCAAAGACTTTCATTAAAATCCAATGAGAATACAGTGCAATAACATAGCGGCGTCAACTAATATTTCAAAAAGTCGGCATTCCGCGTTCTACGCGATAAATGCCTGCTGCATCGTGTGTGTGCCAGATGGGCACCTCATCACCTGACGAGAGAACAATTGTTAGCCACAGTTTAGGTGTTTCATAAGTGGAAACAAATGATTGCAAAGGATCAGAACTTTCTAAAACTGCTGATGAAACATGACTCCACTATTTCGACCCTCTCACGGAGCGCACAACGAGTGTCTGGAAACACATAGGCTCGCCTCCTCCGGAAAAAAGTCCGCCAAACCAAACCAGCTGGAAAGGTGATGAGTGATGATGATAATACTCTTTATTCATAAAGGAGTAGTTTACCAGCTTGCCGGTCCTCCACAAATTACTGTCAATGCTGAGTATTACATTTCAGTCTTGAAGCGTCTGCGACGAAACATATCGATTAAGCGACCGGAACTGGTGGGCAAGTGGACCCTACACCATGATAACGCCCGCCCACATGTGGCTGCTTGTGTTCAACAGTTTCTTACGAAATACAGTATTGAAATCATGCAACAGCTTGCCTACAGTCCTGACCTCTCCCCGTGCGATTTCTGGTTGTTTCCAACAATGAAGAAGAAGTTCCGTGGCGCAACATTTCACACAGATGCTGACGTTATTCAAGATATGCAGGGTCGCTAAAGCAGCTTCCACAAAATGTTTTTGCCGCATGCTTTGAAAAGTGGACTGAACGATGAGACCGTTTCATATCATGCGAGGGAAGATATTTTGAGAAAGAATAACCTATATTTTGTTTTACCTATATTTCTTCTTTTTGCGTGATTTTACTCTCAGTTTTTATAGAAAGACCGTTGTAATTCGCTTTTCCGAAATATGTAAATCAACAACATAATGTGTTATTTTCTGTCGTTATAATACAAAACAATAAAAAAAGGAAAACGCAATTCCCATATTTAGTATACGAGCATACTTAGCTTTCTACAATGTTTCCAGTAGAAATCTTTTAATATACACTGCAGAGCAATTGAATTAGAGACAGCTGGCGTTATGCAAATGTGAACTAAAACGACATGACATATGCATAGATCCGACAATATAAGGAGTTATGCGACGGGAATCAGTAAGAGTCGAAACAGTATGGGTAAGACGAAGGATCTAAGCACATTTGATCGTGGGCAAATTGTCGGGGCCCGACGAATGGGTCACTCCATCTCGGAAGTCGTGTAGGCACTGGGATTTTCACGAGCTACTGTGTCACTGGTGCACCTTGAGTACATCGAATCCAGTAAAACCATCCCTGAAAGGGCCAGCTGCCGCGGACAGCAGCGGTAGGATGAGCGGGGTCATCGTCGACTATCTCGCATTGTAACAGCGGATAGACCGGCCACAGTTAAAGAAATCACTCGGCGATTTAATGATGGTGCACAAAAACGTGTAAGCAGCCACTCCATCCAGAACCATCTCCTCGCTATGGGGTACAGAAGCCATCGTCCCACGAGGGTACCGCTGCTGACCGCACATCACAGGGTGCAAAGATTAGCATGGGCGCAAGAACATCGCCACTGGACCCTAGACATGTGGGAAAATGTTGCCTGGACTGATGAGTCGAGTTTCACGTTGGTACATGCGGATGGCAGGATACGAGTACGGTGCAAACCACATGAAGCGATGGATCCTTTTTGCCAGCAGGGTACTCTTCAAGCTGGTGGGGGTGGCATTCCCGTCTGGGAACTGTTTACGTGGATTGAAATGGGACCCCTGGTACGTGTGACATCATCCCTCACAGGTCAACGCTACCGGGATATCCTGAACGACCGTTTGCTTCCGTTTGTGCGTCTTCAACATCCTACTGGGGACCTCATCCTACAACAAGACAATGCATCTCCCGAATTGTATCCGAATGGTTGGATTAACACTCCACCGACGTGACCTACTTCCTTGGCCAGCTAGGTCCCCTGGCATCGATCCCATTGAGCACATCTGGGATGCCATCAAAAGAGATGTTCGAGGCTCTGACCCCCTCCATCAAATCTTCGTGAACTGTGGGAGCTTGTTCAGGGGTCCTGGATCCGTATGGCTTCCCAACGCTTCCGGTGTCTTGTCGAGTCCATGCCGAGACGAATCGCCGCCGTCATCAGGGCGAAATGTGGTGCTACACGTTACTAGACAGGTATCTCTAATTCAATTGCTCTTCAGTGTATTGAGCGGCTTAATAATGTTTCTTCTTTTTCAACTGGCAAAATGTCTCATTGTTTTTCCGTCTGCAGAGCCACTCACTATGCTTCCCTGAAAAGGGTGTAAACCTATTTTATTTTTATGTGTTTCTCAGGTGAGAGAATTCCAAATAAAAGTCTCGTGTCCCCTTTTTTAATGCAATTGACTGGCACGTTTAGCAGCCTTTATTTTACTTTGAACATAATTCTTTATTTGTTTTAGAGCCATTCCGAACATCTCGTGTGTTTCTCTAATTCGTTTCGCACGTCAATTTTAACTTCCATGGAATAGAAAAAAGGTACTTGCTCTGATTTAATTATTCCCCTGCTTTGAAGAAATTACTCTTGCTTTTCTAAAATCAGTCTGTAACATTTTTCTGCGCGAAGAAGAAGACTACCTGTAAAGTACTTTGTATTTTATTTCTCTGATTTTTGCGTAAGTTTTCTATCATCGTTCTTTAGTCGCTGTTGATAGCGTAATCCTTTCACGTTTTTCTTTTCATCTGTTGTTACTTATCTGATTCCTTACAAAAGTATTTGATAAAAAGTACTGAATTTGCTAGTAATACGAGAGTTCAAATGAGAGTGGAATTCAACAAATACGTGAAAGCAATATTAGGAAATATTTGGGGATGGGCTGTTTCTGCTCACGATATTTTCTCGTTATTTCCCGAGGAGAAATTTCTAGGGCTTAATCCGACAGAGCTTAATTGAAAGTAAGACAAAGGAGTGACGACCGGACTTATTTTTCTTCCTATTGATCGAAATACTTAAGGAAAATAACATCTCATCTCAAAAACAACTCTGAAGAGCTAATATGGTTTTCATAAAGTTTCTATAAATATGTCCGTGTTTTCTTTTGTATATACGAATCTCCTTTCCTCTCCCTTGGTACTGAGAGAAAAAAGTTGAGATGGAATTTAAAAAACTATGCAAACGGAAGGAAATTGGATTCCTGATAAAACAAAAACACATACTTGTGTTCTTTTATTAAAATCGTTTCATAGGACTACAAATGAAAATTTCAAGAACGAAATGTGATACATCTGGAATTTTTGTTTACATGAAATACCTATCTAGTGTCTCTAAAAACCTTTTCCTTGGACGTCCGTTCCTATCGTATGATGCATTTAAAGGCTAACTGGTATTGACGTGCACTGGTGTTTCCAGTAATCAGTTTTAACATGCATAATCACCATAATGCACAAATTTTCAGTTTACTGGGGGGGGGGGGATCACAAGCAGAAGACAAAAGTAGCTTTATCGAAAAAAGAAAAGACAAGGTATTTAAAAAAATGTGGTAGTTTAATGAATAGAGATGGGTTAACGAATAGAGATGGGTGGCGATCCTTAAACACCGAACTAAAAAAAAATATATTGCAGTATAGTTCTTCGTGGCGGTTGTTAAACTCCGAAAGAAAAAAATTATTGCAGCAGAGCTTCTCATGACGGTCGTTAAGATACGCAACAAAAAATATTGCAACAAAATTGCTCATGGCGGTCGTTCAACCCGAAAGCAAAAACTATTGCAGCAGAATTCGTCATGGTGGATGTTAAAAAAAAAAAATCAGGTGGGCTCAGTTCCGGTTGAGCCGTCAATTTGGAGCCTAGGACTACGACTTGCAGATCAGAGAGTTGAAATGAGCTAGTCGAGTATGGTTTCAAAGCGTTTATTTAATTTGTTATAACCAACACAGGTCTATGATATGAAAAGCAGCTTACATATTTTTTACAAATAACACTGAATACATTGCGAACACAAAGCAGATCTATACACGAATTACCCACCGTGGTGCTCGGAAGAAACGATTCTTCCCATTGGTGCGACACCAGCTACTAAGCTATTTCGAATGCAAAGAGCTGCACAAATATGCTACGCAATCAACGTAGCTTTGTGTTAATGTCAGACGTATGAAAAATGGAATGGTATCGTGTCAGTCGAAGTAGCAAAATGTTTCTTGTTTGGGCTTGGACGTTGGTTGCGGCGTTCACTAATGTAGAATAATAATATGATCACTAATCTCACCCATCTACAAACCATGCAGGTCCTTCAGTTAAGATTTAGAAAGGTTCTTTTAGTCGTGAAAGTCGCCGTCTTTTATTTGTGCAAATCACCTGAAGTCAATACAACGCGATAGGATGCGAATATGCCAGTACCAACTGCACATCGCTACATGATAAATAAGATGAGCATTGTTTTTCCTTCAGCCCGTTTCCTACCGTTTACCAAAGTGACGGCTTCCTCTCTGTCATCAGATCAGTTAATCATTGACCCTGTCTATGAAATACACTGCCGGACAATTGCTAAGGACGGATGACAATAGCAACGATAGCAACCATAAAATGGAAGGCAGGAAAATGTGGAAATTAGCATAAGTGCGGGATACAGTAAGACGTATTGTGCGTATGCAAATTTTGGATTGCCGAACTTGTTCGTCACGTCATAGCGCTGATAAGAGATATAAAGGATTTGACGCGTATTGACCGTTGTTGTTCAAACGCAAAATTGAAAGAGAAAGAATCAATTGACGAACTTGCAATTTTCAGTATGTCTTCCCGACATCTCCTAGATGATTTTACTCGTGGCCATATTATTGGCAAGATTGAAGAAGGGCGAAAAATAACAGATGTTGCCAGGGAGTTCGACGTCAGCCACAGTGTTGTTTCAATTCTTTGGAAATCATTTCAAACAAATGGAGAGTGTAGCAAACGTCACGGGGTTGGCCGTGCTCGCAGTACGACACCTGCGGAAGATCGGCACATAGTGCTATCAACAAAAAGACACCGGCGCAGCACAGCTAGTGAGGTAGCAAATCAGTTTATGGCTGCTACTGGCAAGCGGATCTCCCGAAAAACTGTCTCCAGACGTTTGCATGAAGCCGTCCTGTTGTGTGCATCCCATTGTCCAGACGTCACCGTACCGCCCGTTTGCAATGGTGCCATCAACATCGCAATTGGACTGATAACGACTGGTCTGCTGTCCTCTTCTCAGATGAGAGTAGATACAGTCTATCGTCTGATTGTTGACGACAACTGATCTGGCGTGATAGTGGTACAGCATATTGTCCAGCACACATACAGGAAAGGGACCGATATCCGACATGTAGTGTCGTCATGGTATGGGCTGGCATCATGATCAATGGCCGTACGTCCCTCTATGTGCTTCCAACTGGGACTATGACTGGCCAACGATACACTAATGATGTTCTGCTACCTCATGTTCGCATGTTCCGTGGTGCTGTCGGTGATAGATTCATTTTCATGGACGACAACGCAACATGTCATCGAACAGTCGCTGTCCAGGAGTGTCTTGAGAGCGAGGATATTCAACGCCTCGTATGGCCAGCACAGATCTGAATCCCATTGAAAATGTGTGGGATGCTTTGGGGAGGAGTCTTGCTGGTCGCCAATGCCCTCCAATAAACAAGAACACCCTCATCCGTGCACTGACAGAAGAATGGGATAAATTACCCCAACAGCTGCTTGATAATGTTGTGCAAAGCAAGACACGACGTGTGGAATCTTGCATCGCCCTCCATGGTGGCCATATCCCGTATTGACATCTTACGCCGGAACGCCTGCGGACGGTAATTGCATTTTTTTCACGTTTACGTATTCTGCACAAAATGGCCTGTTTGTCCCTTGAACACGTTCCAAAGCCTTCTGGATTTCAGAGCGCAATAAATTGTCTTTCTTGTAATGTCCCGGCATTCTGACATTATTTTATTTCACTTGGCATCCAACCATGCTTACTTTTTATGCGCTATATAGCCGTTTATGATCCGTCCTTAGCAATTGTCTAGCAGTGTATTATGCCGTATGCTACTTCGTCACTCGACTCGACTCTTTGTATGTTAGCAGCCTTGATGGTCCAGTGGTACGAGTCTTTGGCTTCTAAATATTCTTCCGACATCGGTTCGAACCGGAATTCAGGGTTAGGCATGGATGGCGCGTTTTCCTTACAGCACCGGCTCTCTCTTCCGTGGAATCATTGGCCCCAAATTTGGAACGGGAGACACCTTATAGCCCATTAAGTTGTCCACGATAGCCCATTGAGTAGCAAAGGCAAGAAGTTAGATCAAGGATGAGCAAACTACGGCCCGCCGGTGTGTGTTCAGTCCGGGCCGCGGGATGAATAATTTTAAAATTTTAATGAATGAAATACGAGATGACATTATTGTACAATACAAATTTGGAAAATATGAATCCGTTTATTGGTGTAAATATGACATGGATGTTAAGTCAGATAATATCCGAAAACTTTAAAAATTCCGTCGTATATAGTCAAATTAATCGGAAACTTGGTCGTTCTGGGTGGTGTAGTGGGGAGCGTAATCGAACACTATCCGGGAGACGCGGGTTCGGTTCCCGCTCCAAGACGACGAAATTTTCATATTAATCTGACTTAGCATCTATGTCCTATTCACACTAATACACGGATTCACATATTCGAATTTGTATTAAAAATGCTGCTTCTCTTAGGCATGACATCATTTTAGCTGGAAAACATTGCTTGTTCCATTCTGAAATATTCCTCTTTAATTTCTGGGTACAGTTTCGAGATAGGATTCATTTCACCTTTCAAAATTAGCCTTTCCAATTTGCTTACGACATTTGCTGTAACCCCTCTTTATATAATCTTGAAAAAGACGCCAGCCAAGTTGAATGAGATGATGACCACTGATGCATGGGTGGTTGCGAGTGTTGGGAATCCGATATCGCGACTAACTGACAGCGGTGAGTAGGTATGCAAGTGAAAAAGATATTTCCTTTTTAGGACTTGGCTGCTGGGCAATGTCCAACTTTTCGAGGTGTGTGTTTCGTGTCATCTGCATTTTGATGCAAAGGTAGAAGGTTTGGTGGTAGTGAGAGATGGACGTTGTTCGGGTTTCACGAGGACAGAAACAATGATAAGAATGTAGTTTTATGCTTTGTGGCTTTTAGTTTCCATGTAATCAACGACAACAGGTTAGTGAGTCTCCATGTGAACATTGCCGTAAAATGATGTATTTATCATTTTTATCAAAAAATGGACTTTGAAGAATAATTAATGAAAACAGTCTTTGGCCCGCAAAGCCCTCCTATAAGTAAGTTTGCTCAGACTTGAATTATAGGATTATTAAGCATAGCACAGCAGTGAGTAATGTATTCTAGAAGAATGCTTTATTTATTGTTCTGTAATTTGTACCAATTTTTTACGATTTCCAACCGTTGGTTGAAGTAGCGTATATGCTCCAGCTTTGTCCGTCTGTTTCGTGTATCTACAAGATAACTCTCGCTTAAAAATGGTTCAATTTCGATGAAATTTTAGTATGTGGTAGGGCACACACTGAGGACGAACCCTATTGAAAATGGGCGAAATGGGGTCAAAGGTCAGGAAATAGAAGCGGGATCCATTTCATCGCCCTTATGCGTCATGACTTAGGTAAAAATGCTTCTATTGCGACAAAACTTTAGTATGTTATTCCGGAGGTATAATAAACCAGTTCTGTTGTATATTATTGAAATGGGGTCGAAGATCATGGCCCCGGAGCGAGATTTATTCCACAGCCATTATCCTCATAACTTGACTAAAAATACTTCTATTGCGACAAAACTTTAGTATGTTGTTCCGGAGGTATACTGAACCAATTCTGCTTAATATCATCGAAACGGGGTCAGAGGTCAGAGCACATGAGCGAGATTTATTCCACAGCCATTATCCTCATAACTTGAGTAATAATTTGAGTAATAATTTCTGGTATGTTGGAAAGCATATCATAATCAATGCATTGCATGATTTTACTAAAGTTTTACTACTTATTTTCATAGAATCGCACTGACCTCCTCTGGGTAGAAGAACTTTAATGTATATACCAGATCTGGTCAAAAAGTATCCGACACCATTCTTTTCTCCTAAACTATATAGGGCATAGCGCCGAGACTCAATGGCACGCGACCTTGGATTTTAATGCGCATGTAGAAATTTTAGCCATGCTCTCGGCCGGATACGATTTGAAGTATCGTCACTTTTAGGCATTACCAATTGGTGCTGCTTCGCGTTATCCTTGATTTCCCCTGTATCTATAAATAATCCCGCTTCAAAGGCGTATGAAACTTCCGGAACAGCAGAAGTCGCAAGGAGTCATGTCTGGAGCATATGAGGCTTGTCTCACTTGTGGGATCCGGTGTTTGGCCAAAGACGCCTGAATCAGGTGAGACGAATGGGCGGGGGCATTGTCGTGGTGCAGCTGCAAGTAACCTTACAGCGACAATGCAGATGCTTTTGGCCACACTGCATCTCGTAGGTGGCAGATAACTTTCCGGCAGTAACCCCCCCATCCTTTTATTTTTTTTGCAGTCCGTATACATTACGTACTTTCTCATCATTTCGGTGTTCTTACTCGTTGCTGGGATTCCTGAAGGCGCGTCTCTGTTAACAGACGTTCGTCCACCTTTAAAGCACCGATATCACTCCTTGATTAGTGTTCCACCCATAACTTTATCACCGAAAGCCTTTCTGATCATTTGAACTGTTTCAATTGATGTGAGGCCAAGAACACTTTCCAACACAGAGTCGCATACAGTGTTGCCCGGATCCGGACATAAACCCGACAAGTGAAAATCCCGTCAGCCGAAATCCCGACAACACCAAAATCCGGAAAACCCAAATTTCAGTATTTCTTATTATAATAAATCAAATGATTGATAAAATATTATTATATAAATATTGATCAAACAATTCAATTAGCTAAAAAAAATAATGATATTACCGAAAAATAAAATATCACGTCAAAAAGAATTTGAAAGATTTTACTAAGGTTTCAGTACTTCCAAATTTTGGTATTTCGTATTATAATAAATAAAGTAATTGATTGAATAATGCTATCAGCTAAAAATAAAATAATGCTATCAGCTAAAAATAAAATAATGCTATCAGCTAAAAATAAAATAATGCTATCAGCTAAAAATAAAATATCACGTCAAAAAGAATTTGAAAGATTATCTGGGATTCCAAATGTAACATGTTCGGGATTTTGGATTGTCGGGATTTCGGCTGTCGGGATTTTGGCTGTCGGAATATTGCCTGTCTGTATTCTGACCCAAATCCAGTGTTGCCATTCGACTGCTTTATCAGTAGATCTACTGAATTTGACTCCTGCCTACTGATAGATTTAAGTAATATACTGATTTTTTTCCTGTTTTAAGACCACCTACACACTCAGGGACATGCTGTCTAAGAATGTCTGCATTCCTTCGGTGCTCACCATCTACTGATCCAATCGACAAGACTCACCTCAGAATTGATCCGAAGAGAAAAACTGAACAAGACTAAAATGATTCATCATCTAGTACCTAATATTATTTTTTAATTCGTACTGGTTATTAAATATTTTTTATTCTAGATAATTAGTCTGTTATACAGAGATTTCCCAGAATATCAGGAAAATGTCTATAGTACGATATCTGCATTAAGTATACGTTTTTGAGTATAGCATTTATTTCACGTACTTCGAAAACATCTGGGCATCATTGAGTAGAAGTATAAGTATCTAACTCTTTGTTTCTTGGAAGAGAAGTGTGACAAATCTAGCTGTATCTATATGAAGAGGTAAATGCCATGATTACTTGCACCAACATTAGTTTTAATAATCAGCGTTGTTTTATAAAAATGATCATCAGTAATTCGTTTTTAAAAAGTGACTCAGAATTGTATTGGTTTGAATTTCCAATTGCTGTTAAATAGTAGTTTGTGGAGTACTGGTAATATCTGACATACCAGTAGATTTAAGTGTTCCTTCATATTGAGATTAAATCCAATAACACATATTTGTGAGGTGGTGCATATTTCAAGCAAGAAAATCTGATCTATTGATTTCTATTCATTTTTTAAGCTCTGGTCTGCTGATTTCAGGTAAAAGTCACTGACAACATTGGGAGCACATACAGTGTTTATCGCGATCACTACTGCCTGTATATAGTCAGATGAACCCACTGAACAAAAGAGCGTTGTCCTCATAGCAAGAACATATTTGTTCCGTGCATTTCTATTCACGTCTTCTTACTTAGTCGTGCGGTTCCAAATCCTTTGTGATATGTGGTTTCCTGAGCTGCAATACTCTCCATTCAAAAATCATTTTGAGTGAAAGCTATTTAAATGACCACACGCGAAATAGAAAGATATATTTGTTAGTGTATCATCATCATCAATCCACTGCTGGATGAAGGTCTCCCCAAGTTTCTTTCACAATTGTCTATCTTGAGCCTGTCTCCTCCATGTCACTGTAGCATACTTTCGAATTTCATCCCTCCATCTCCCATGGGGTTTTCTTCTGGATCTTTTCCTGTCCTTCGGAATCCAGTCTAAAATTTCGGTTGTCCACTGGTGGTCCGTTCTTCTGCCTACATGTCCAGCCGATTGCCATTTCAGGGATTTCACTCTGGTCATGATATCGTCCACTCCTGTCATTTTTCTTTTCAACAAGTTCCTCTTCTTATCTTTCGTGGTTACACCAAGCATGCATCTCTCCATGCTTCTTTGAGCTGTCTGTAGTATTTGTATGTCATTTTTAGTTAAAGTCCATGTCTCTGCTCCATACGTAAGCACTAGCAGGATGCATTAATAAACACTTTTCTTTTAAGACATAGTGACATACTGCTCTTAAAAATTGTACTGCAAGTGCCTCTGACACGAACGTCATGCCTCTGAGTCGAAACAATTGACCCAAACATCTATCTCCTTTCTCAGGATTGCAACCATTATTACGGTCTTTTCAGATGGTAATCAGTCCGAAAGGATTAGTGTCAATCATACCCATAAATGGCCACTTTGAATAAGAAAGCTAAAGGAAAAGCCACGCTTTCTGATGCGCAGGTTTATCCCTAACCGCGTTCGTCCCACTTCTTACATAGCAAATATATTCCTAAATGACCACTTTGAATAAGAAAAATGCGCAGGTAAACCTGCGCACCTTTCTATTGAAAGTGTTACCTGCTCATCGTCATTATTGATGCGCAGGCTTACCCGAAACCACGTTCGCCCCACTTCTTAGACAGCGAATATATTCCTAAAGCCGCCCCGGTGGCGCAGTGGTCTAAGCGATGGCCTCTGATCATTCGTCCGTAAGGGGTCCGGGTTCGAATCCCGGTGAGGCATGGATGTTGTGTTTGTCTTACGGCGCTGGCTCTCTCCCTTCCCTGGAACCAGTGACCCTAAATTAGGGACGGGCGACTGCTATAGCCCATTGAGTTGCTCACGGTGGTCGTTAAATCTCCAATTAAAAAAAAATATATATATATTCCTAAATGGCCACTTTGAATAAGAAAGCTAAGGGGGAAAGCTGAAGCTAAGGGGAAAGCAACGCTTTCTGATGTGCAGGTTTACCCCCAACCGCGTTCGTCCCACTTCTAAGACAGCAAATATATTCCTAAATGACCACTTTGAATAAGAAAGCTAAGGGGAAAGCCACGCTTTCTGATGCGCAGGTTTATCCCCAACTGCGTTCGCCCCACTTCTTAGGCAGCAGGTAACACTTTGAATAAGAAAGATGCGCAGGTTAACCTGCGCATCTTTCTATTCAAAGTGTTACCTGCGTCTCGTCATTATTGATGCGCAGGTTTACCCCAACCGCGTTCGCCCCACTTCTTAAACAACGAATATATTCCTAAATGACCACTTTGAATAAGAAAGCTAAAGCTGAGGGGAAAGCAACGCTTTCTGATGTGCAGGTTTACTCCCAACTGCGTTCGACCCATTTCTTAGACAGCAGTTAACATTTTGAATAAGAAAGATGCGCAGGTTAACCTGCGCATCTTTCTATTCAAAGTGTTACCTGCGCCTCGTCATTATTGATGTGCAGGTTTACCCCCAACTGCGTTCGTCCCACTTCTTAGACAGAAAATATATTCCTAAATGATCACTTTGAATAAAGCTAAGAGTAAAGCAACGCTTTCTGATGAGCAGGTTTACCCCCAACCGCGGTGGACACACTTCTTAGACAGCGAATATATTCGTTCGAGCTGATTTCAGCCCATTTTTCTATCGCCGAGTTAACTCGTTCCAGCCGGTTAAAGGGTTAAATGAAAATAAATATGAATGTAATTTACCATCGTATTCAAGAAAAAAGAAAATAAGAAAAAGGAGTTACGTTTGTTTTGAAAAGTGTAAAATCGACTGCTCTTATGTCTCAGTAAAAAAAAATGTTTCACATTCGTATGTGACTTGTTCCAGAGCAACTAATTTATTTTCTGTATTTGCCTCTCATGGTTTGTTTTTTATGCTTTAAGCAAATTGGGTTTAAACAATCTGTTTTAATTTATGCGCATGCTTGATGGCGCTCTTTTAGGACTCTGAGATGGAATGCCATGTGTTTGTGCTCAATAATAGGTTAGGACTCTTTTCGGTGAACGGGGACTGCTTTTTATCTTTTTCCCTCTGCGTGTTTCGAAGATGAACGAATTGCAAACAAAAGAGAAAACATAAATGTAAGACTTCATCTTAAGAAGGTGGGAATGGAAATGTTCTGTAGATGTGTGGAATGTCTTTTGCAATATTCTTTACCCCTATGTGTATTTTTAGAACTTGTGTTGAAATTTTACCAAACATCCGCCTTACAAACACACATACTGAAGCACTTAATCCTTGCAGGCTAATTGAAAAGCAGAAAAAAAAATAACGGTAGCGGATTTATATCCCACTGTACAGGTGAAATGGAGAAAAGTAAAGAGGCTTACCACAAATCCTAGTTTCTAAGGCGAGAGATAAATCAACATGATTTTGCATTAAATCTTATAAATGTTTTTTACATTCCTTCAAATCTTCGTTTTGCTATCTATTCCTAATAGATGCGGCGAGGTAACATTCTAATGGAACATAAAAAGCTTAACTCGCGGAGAGGAAAGCGGAAATGGCTGGTTTTTTTCACTAGCGAAATTTAGAATTTCTTTATGCTCAAAATCCATTAGAAGCTTGTTTGAACTGCTAATATCGAACACTTGCCCAGTTACACAAGAGATCTCGTCGTCAGAGCCCAAATTCTGAGAAAAAAGCATCTGTCTTTAAATCTTTTTCCCATTTAACTTCGATGTATTTTGCACTTTAGTAATGTCTGACGCATGACAAAAGAAGCACTGCACAGAAAAAGCTCTTTCTGAAATAAAATACTATGAATTCTACGAATATTTTTTGTTATTATATTCTATGAAAATGCTACTTTTATTTTCATTCAAATATTTCCTTGATATCTGTGGTATGTTAAAAAACGGAAAACGAGAGAAAAACTAGTAATTCACTTGTTATAAAATAGTTTCAACTATTACAAATGAAAAAAAAAGTTTCAACTGTTACACATGTAAGCTAGAAAGATGAAAAGAAAGGTGACTGAATTTTTGGTTGTAGTGAGTACATCTTTTGAATTCTTTCCGACGAAAATAAAGTATTTCAAATCATTAATTGTCAATGGAACACATTACACAAAAACCTATGGTGCCGAAGTGGATTCACCCGTTGTGTTTAAACGTAGAACTACGCATGCCCTGTCTTGTGTCTATGATAAAATCGTGAATAAAATACACACTGGACGTCGCATACTCTACCAAACTCGTTGTTAATTGCTATTCGGTCCCCAGCGGTGACCGAATAGCAAGTTTTCGGTTGTTGTGTGTTGCTAAAACGTAGTAAGAGCGATGTCTTTGTCATTTCACTGACGCCACGTATTTGGATAATTTTTACTTTGGACCTCTCCCTTTGGATTTGACTGCAATAATTAATATATAGCCAGTGCCATTAATGCCAACCAGATGGAGACTTCTCAGTAGCTGAGCCTATCTTACGGATTTATGATGTCAGAAGCTGACAGAAAAAAACACATGGGCCGTGGATTGTTGGCCACAATGGTGTAACAAAGTTTTGCCCATCCCTACCGGGCATCGAAACCGGGTCCCCTCACTCCGGAGTAAGTCGCTCTCCCAACTGAGCTACGCCGACATGTGCTCCCATTGCTATCTGCCTTTATCTCATGTGAGTCCTGCATTTACTTCCTCAGTTGACGAAGTGACGCATCGCAGAAAAACTGGAAAGAAAGGAACGTCGTTCTCACATTTCAAGCTTCCCTATGCAAAATTTGTTTTTTAAATCGGACCAATAATTGCGGAGATATCTTGTCCACAGACCGACCGACGGACAAAATGATTACCTAAGCACAATCTTTTTCTTTCTTTACAACGGACGTGCTAAAAAAAAACCATATCGAATTATATTACCTCATGGCATGAGCTTGTACAAGTGAAGTTTTCTTTTGTTGGGGCATGAACTTATACAAGTGAAGTTTTCTTTTGTTTTTCTGCAATCATGCGCTGTTCTACATCCTTTGTAGTACTCTACGAGAGTGTTATGCCTTTGACTTCGAACCAAGATGGCTCATCTTTTACATCATACAAGGGGTTTTCATGCAAGTTGGTTTGTCGCATGACATTTTTATGGCAACGGTTTGCCCTTCTTTGAAAGAATTATTTGTATGATGCTTATATGTAAGATGTTTTCATGCAATAATGAATTTTTTCCAGTTTTTCTGCAAAGCATGTTCCTCCAACGACTTTGATAAGGACAGTTTGTTCTTGATTTTGTATTAGTGTGCTTCGTAGTATGACTTTGGGTATAGTGTTTCGTGCATGATTTTGTAGAAGAATACTTTGTCCATATCTTTGCGTAAGGGTTGTTTAACCTATAACTTAAAATAAAGTGTTTCAGGGTAAGAATGTGTCCTCCTATGACATTTTCTCAAGGGTTATCTGTTATACGAATTTGAACAGTAATAATTTATGTTGCGCAATTTGTTTACGCAAGCAAAAATTGAAGATCTTTATCAGTGGTCTCAAACTCGCGGCCCGGCGCCAACTGTTTTGCGGCCCCCACGAATTATTACAAAATAAAAATAAATCACCCTTTATTTTTCAAGTACAAAGCCATCCTCTTTATAAGTACGTACCAAGTTTATTTACGAAGAATATAACTGTATTAAGCATGCGTATCGTTACGTTGAAAGGAATTCGAGAACGGTACAGATGTCTTCTCCTGACGTACTGTCTTCTAATCTAACAGCGCTGGCCGCCGGAAGGGACGTCGCCTGAAAATGGAATATTATTTGCGCAGAATTGAAATCAAGAACTGGCAACTCTGATCGACCTTGAAAATCTCCCTCCCTCTCAGCTGGTGGCTAGTTTCTTCTGGCTGCATCGGTTGCTTCACACGCTAGAAGAAATAAACTTTGGTGAATTTTCTATAGCTATGTTAAAAGAGGATTTTAACAGGCTGTTTGAATGTTTCAAAGACATGGAAAATATTTTCTAAATATATTCAAGTCTCCATTTTTCTATAATGTTGAAAATGCACTTCAACTTCAGCTTGAATTAATAGACGTTCAGTTTGATTTCTTCCTAGAAGAAAAATTCAACTGCTTCAATCTAACAGTTTTACCGATTAGTTTCAAAGGACGAGTACGTAAACATTCACAACCCAGCTGCACGGGTTCTGTGTATGTTCGAAACAACATAGAACAGTTGTTTTCAAGAATGAACCAAGAAGAATGTCTCGAAAGGAATGGGTTAAGTGATAGTCACGTATGCTCACTTTTAAAAGTAGCATGTTCAAAGGATATTATTCCGAATATCGGTAAGTTTGCGACAGAAAAACGAGCCCAAAGTTTCTGCTCAGAACATGTAATTTATTCTGTACCGTGTACCGTGGGTAAACGGTGATTGTTTTAAGATTTAAGTGAAAATTATTGTTACGTAAAAGTGATTGTTTCCAGTGATTGATGAAGCATTTGTTTTTTTTTATTTCCCGATAATTGGAAATAATATTCCACTCTAGTCCAAGCCATTGGTGTAGTTTTGTAAAGTTGATATTTATTCATAAGAAATTTATAAATATTCATGCGGCCCCCTAAGTTCTTTCGAAACTGGAAAGCAGCCCTTCCAAGAGTTTGAGTTTGAGACTACTGATCTCAATGATACCTTTCTCAATTCTACGTGAAGAGTGTTTTAATACAATACGAAGATTTATTTTAAATATTTCTTAAAGTGTACGGTTTCTTTCGGTACCACTTCTAGGATTAATTTCACAATTACGGTGTTTCTCGATTTTCCTTCTTTTGTCGCTAATTTTCGATTCAATACTCCATACAAATAATTCACATCGTTACGGGCAAGTTCATAACCGATTTATATACACAGGCTTTCTTGATATATTTAAAAAATATATGCTTTAAAACTCTTTCGAGAAAATTTTAGTGGAGGTAACCGAAACAGTACCTTTGAAATTAAGTACTCGGTTCCAAAAGAAAGATTAAGAAAACGAATTGAAAGATGGCTTTCTTCTCTTATTTTTTTCAGTGACTGAAATTGAAAATAGAAACAGCGTCATAAAAAGAGATTTCGCGATGTTCTATTGTACTAACTGGTTTCGTAAATTTTATAAAATTGAAGAAACGCTGGTTCAGTTTATTCCATTTTATGATAAATATTGAGTTTCTACCTTACGAGGAAATGAATGCAAAATCTGAAACTCAAAATACATTTGGGCATACATATGTTTCAAGTGGAAACTTGTTCTCGATATTTTTTTCTAATGTTTTTCCGCCTGCGTGAGGGTGAGGGATTGTCAAATGTATCGAAACTGAACTTGAAGAACTACGACTATATTTACAAATGTAAAACAGACTACTTTTGCATTGGCGTTTGAAAAGTGATTAATAACAAAATGCAGCTTTTTTTAAAATAATTTGCCTTTTTAAATGCCAACAGAGGATTGTATCAACCGAATTAACTCGGCGTTAGCAACACATTATGAAAACTTATCAAATGAGCATTTTGGCTGTATTAGAATTCGGTAGAACATAGCTGGAACAAGGGCCCTGATTGAAAGCGTTGTCCCCCCCCCGTTCGCTTAACCATTTAGTGTGGTCATTTAATGAAATTATTAAAAGTTAACCGTTCTGACTACTTGCCAGCTCAAAGAGCCATAATGATGAAGACGATAAATACACAGTTGACGTGGACCAGGAACATCAAATAAAAGTCACCGCTCTTTCCCCGTTTATAAGAGAGTCACGGAAAAATTCTCAACGGCCGCCACCGGTAATCGAACCCAGGGTCTGCCAGTTACGCGCGGGATATGCCAGCGGAAGCATATCCGGCGCGTTACTGGCAGATCCTGGGTTTGATTACCGGTGGCGGCCGTTGAGAATTTTTCCGTGACTCACTTATAAACGTGGAAAGAGCGATGACTTCTATTTGTTAATGAAGACGAACCTAAGGAAGTAGAGAGCTATGTTTGAGCCACTTGTTTCTATCTAGTGGCATGATGTGCTTATCAGGGGTACTGGTCCTTATCCATCATTCCTTGTATCTCCGAGCAGAGAATAAAGGTCTAAAAGCTTACTTCTCATTTCAGCAATACCTACCTTTAACCTGCATCTTATCGGCTCTTCTGAGATGACAGGGGAGGGGGAGGAAATAGTTTTCGTAGTTTTCGTAAAACCCAGCCGCAATGTAATCATTTTTGTTTTGGGACCGCCGAAAAGTTTGGGCACTCTTGAGTTTGGTACATCGGCTCCTTAAAGGGTTAAGATACGTTTTTACGATCATATATTGTATGTCGTTTTAGCATTTTCGGGTTGCGTTTTTGCGGATTTTTTTGCCGTACAAACTGTCACTTCAACATTCGAAGTAAAATAAATAAGAGCAGGGTCAGCGTTCGTTCGATCCACTTGTTGAAGCAGAGCTTTACGATAGCATCAAAAGAGCAATTAACATAAAAAACGCGCTTACTCAGCGCAAAGACCACCTCTGCCTCTCGTAATATTAAAATAAAATCACGATTCTATTTCAAGCATTAAATCGCCTTACACTCACACCATACACGATTCTTGAAACTGGACGGGTGTGTCTTTTTATTTACGCTTTCCAACCGTAGGTTGAAGAAGCTTATATGCTCTAGCTTTGTCCGTCCGTCCGTCTGTCCGCACGATAACTAGCGTAAAAACGGTTCGATTTCGACGAAATTTCAGTATGTGGTAGGGGACCACCTGGGGACGAACTCTATTGAAAATGGGACAAACAAAGGGGTCACGACGTAGGAGCGGAATCATTCGGGGACCACTAGGGGACCAACTAGGGGCGAACCCCGAGAGTAGGAGCGGAATCATGCGGGGATCATTAGGGGACCACCTAGGGACGAACCCTGTTGAAAATAAGACAAACGGGGTCAAAGGTCACGACGTAGGAGCAGGATCATTCCATTGCCTTTATGCGACATAACTTGCGTAAATATGGTTCGATTTCAATGAAAGTTTACTATGTGGTAAGAGACCGCCTGGGGACGAAACCTATTCAAAATGGGTGAAGTGAGGTCAAAGGTCAGGACATAAGAGTGGGATGCATTCCATTGCCCTTATGCGTCATAACGTGCGTAAAAATGGTTCGATTTCGATGAAATTTCAGTATGTAATAGGGCACCACCTGGGGACGAACCCTATTGAAAATGGACGAAATGTGGTCAAAGGTCAGGACATAGGCATGCGATCCATTCCATTGCCACGTCAAGTAATTTTGCTTCCTATACTTCCAATGGAAAAACTTTTGTACACATTTCCTTCACAATTAATGTGTTCCCAAGGATGAAAATTTGAACATCGATTAAAATAACTTCATATTGGAAAACTAAATATGGAAAACTTAATATTTTCTAAAACATAACCATAATTATATTAAAAATCAATAACTTTTCCTTTGGTGGTGTTGAAACCAGAGAAAAGATGGCGCGACCTGCACTTTGATGACGTCAGTGGACAAAAAAATGTTGGACTGCATAATTACGATTATGGTTTAGAAAATATTAAGTATTCCAAGTTATGAAATGAAGCTATTTTAATCGATGTTAAAATTTTCATCCTTGTTGAACGCATTAATTGTCCAGAAAAAAGATGGCGCGACCTGTATTTTCATGACGTCAGTAGACAAACAAATGTTGAATTGAATAATTATGGTTATGTTTTTGAAAATATTAAGTATTGCAAGTTATAAAATGAAGATATTTTAATCGATGTTCAAATTTTCATCCTTGGGAACACATTAATTGTGAAGAAAATGTGTACAGAAGTTTTTCCATTGGAAGTGTAGGAAGCAAAATTACTTGACGTCCACCTTAAAGTAGCAATTCTTGTATGTATGTATGTACATTTTATTTTGAAAACGGCTCTAAGAATTTTGATGAAAGTCGTTAACCTACCGTTTTCTGGTACTAGAAATCGATTTAGCTTGATCTCGACTTTAGGAGAATTCGTTTAGTGGGTTAAATAACCACCCCGAATTATAACGTTTTTAGTGATGGCGTTGTTCCATTAATGTTACCAATGCTTAGAAATCTTATGACGTCACAACTCGCGTTTGAGAATATTGGCGCGCTGTCACGCCATCTGTATCATTACGTCACGCGTTGTGTGTGGATCCTATTAAAGTTTTATGACGTCCCACTCTTGTGGCAAGCAGATGGTCGCGATTCCCATCGGCCTCATTACGTCACGCGTTGTGTGCGTATGTCCGTCCGCACGATAACTCAGGTAACAATCGTTCGATTTTCGATGAAATTTTAGTATCTGGTAGGGGATCGCCTGGGAAGGAATCCTATTTAAAGTGAACGAAATGGGGTCAAAGGTCAGTACATAGGAGCGGGATCCATTCCACTGCTGTTATGCGTCATAACTAACGTAAAAAAGGTTCGATTTCGATGAAATTTTAGTATGTGGTAGAAAACCACCTGGCGAACAACCCTTATTGAAAATGGGCGAAATGGGGTCTAAGGCCAGGACATAGAAGCGGAATCACTTCCATCGCCATTATGCTTCATAACTTACGTAAAAATGCTTCGATTTGGATGAAATGTTAGTATGTTGTAGGGTCTTGCCTGGGGACGAATTCTATTCAAAATAGGCGAAATGGGATAAAAGGTTAGGACACAGGAGCGGGATCCATTCTATAGCCCTTATGCATCATAACTTACGTAAAAAATGCTACGATTGTGACAAAATTTTATCATGTTATTTAGGAGGTATACCATACCGGTTCTGATGAATATCATCGACATGAGATCAAAGGTCAGGGCACAGGACCGAGATTTATTCCACAGCCATTATTCTCATAAGTTGAGTGATAACCTGAGTGATAACTTGAGTAATGATTTCTGGTATGTTGGAAAGCGTATTATAATCAATGCATTGCATGATTTTACTAACTTGTTTATCTCTGACACAGTGTCAGCCATTGTCAAATGTGTGTCAAGAAATTCGAAGAAGTTGAAGTTCCGTTCAGAAGGAAATTAACAGAGGAGAAACATAAATTACATAAAAACAGGAACTCAAAGAGCATAGTTGATAAAATAATATGCATCACATATGTTATTTACAGCAGGAAGCGCCTTGCTCTACTGGTGGATTCTTCTCAAAATATTTGACATTTCTATCGTTCTGGAACGGGGAAAACACCCCGCGTTCCCGATTTCTGTTTCAATTGTACCATCTATATGACCCCCTTACGGCTCCTGATTGACCTACATGTGCCACGCCTACCTTAGCTAGCGCAATCGCCGGATTTGTTCCCTATTGAAGAAGTATGGGCCAATCAGGCTCCACCGCGAGTTACCCAAGATGAACTTTGGGTACGAATAATGATAGCATGAAATAACTTTCCTCAGTGCAACATTGAGAACTTCTTTCAGTTAATGCCACACCGTGTGTGATCCGTTATCGCGGCTCGTGGTGGGTACATAAGGTACTGAAGATTTTGTGTTCCGCACCAGTTACCGGTCCGTACTCCTCATCACTTATGTCTTGTATTATACATAATGTATAATAACAATTTCATTACAATATTTTAGGTTTATCTTGGTGTATTTACATCAGACAGTAGAATAGATTTGATATGAGAAGGTACGCAACTACAGCTTGCACTTTCGACCGCTGACTGTCTAGCTGGGAAAGTACGTGACCTTGAGAAGGGGGGACGGATGAATGGATATTTCCACTTCTTCTAGCATTCGCAAAACATATACTGACAATTGGGGAAATGTGATGGGGGTGTAATTAAGTAGCCGTAGGGGGAGAAGAAGAAAATAAAGCACTATACAATAAACTTTTCCTTCGGGGAGGTCATAAAGCAGTAGATGGTGGTGTGATAGTGCAGGGGTGATGCATAACAGCAAGGGTAGGAGTGCAGTGCAATGCATATTGTTATCCCTCTTCCATTCCGCGGAGATGCGGTGAGTTGGCTACCTTACCTCTCCCAATAGTACACTTTTAGGCTCATTTGGAATATTGGCGCACAGACGATCTGTTCCAGAAAATTTTGCGAATGTGTTTTTCAGAAGATTTCTCTTGTATTTCACATTAATATTTTCATTTAGGTTTTGGAGCACTCAAAAATTTAATAAATGACCTGTTAAAAAGTACTTTATGAAATAGCTACGGTAAATTTTTTGTGCTTTTCTCAGAACACGTATTTTTGTTGTTTTAATTCTTAAGAAGTAGATCACACAATTTCTAATAGCTCTGTTTAAAGCTGTTAAAAAGAATATGCGGGCTAGAAAAGAACGGCTCGTTTTATCGTAATTTATCTATCTTTCGAGTACAGAAAGCGTAGATAATTTATGCATTCCCGAAATAGTGCTAATGGTTTCCAGAAAAAGGTAAATACTAGGATTTATAAACATCTCTCCCAGACAATCCACAAGAAAAGCTGACATTCGAGTCGCACGGTTCGATAAATGATAAATTAGTTTCTGCTTGAATAACACGGGCATTTAATGTTGCTTAAAGAAAATTGGTTAATAAGTAGCATTATTTTCCCGTCGCAAATTGTTATTGTTCTTGAACTGGATTAAACGTGGTTTATTTCCCCTCTGTTATTGATTCAAACCTTTGTTCGAAGGAAAAAATTATAAATAACGCCGTCTATAAGCCCAAATTTTTTGTTGAATATCTTTGTTCTCACGATTCTGTTGTGTTATCTGTGTAAACTAAATTGCCGGAATTGAGCCACCATGCAGGTATTGCACTTCTTTGTTTCGATGGCGCAGAAACAGATTAATTTGAATCCTGTTGCAGCAAGCAAACAAGTAAACCTTATATAATTAGATTTTTTCATTATTTTATGCGAAAATAACTTGACGAAATAAAATAGATTCGGAGACATTAAGGGATTAAAGGTGCATAAATAAAAAACACTATCTCTGAAATACTGCACGAGCTTATTCTTTGTCTTTAGTGAAGACAAACATTTGCAATTTTAGCACGTCTTGTGTTTAAAAAAGATCGTGCTTAGTTATCACATTGTCCGTCCATCCATCAGTGTAGATATACAATATGTGTCTGTGGACACCAAATCTCTGCAACTATTAGTCCGATTTGAAAACTTATTTTTGCATTGGGAAGCTTGAAATGTGAGAATGATGATCTTTGCATTCAGTTTTTTTTTTTGTCTTTCACAACTTCGCATCTAGAGGGCATAAATACAGATAATATGAAATTCAAAATAAATTTTATTCCATAAATTTCCTTCTAAATATTCGATTAAAAAAAAAATGTCCGTTCCATTTATATCGAAGACTATTTTAGGTACGCTTTCGTTTTCAAGTAATGCATAGATTTTCCTTAGGAGCGTAAAGGTAAACTATGTTTTCCCTTATGTTTCTGCTTCTAAAAGTCCTATTTGAAAATTTCTTCCTGCGTGAGATAGAGTTCTTGATGGGAAATCTTTTGCATATAATCTTTAATTAAGAATGGTTTGGCCACCAGGGACCGTAAGTGTTTATTTCTTCTTCTGCGGTATTTGCAGCAAAATCTGTGTTCCTGAAAACTCGATTGAAAAAAAAAACGTTTGTGAACCGGTACCTTTCAACGCTCAAAAACCTTTTGAGGACGCCAGCTGGTTAAAATAGTGAATATTTTTTTCCGCCAGACGGTGTAAATATATGTGTTATTTTTGTCGATATCTCTACTTTTAAAAGTCCGATTTGAAAAATCCTTTCTTTGTTGGAGAGCGTTTCCGGTGCAAAATATTTCTAATATAATTTCAAATTTTTTCTTAACGCACAAGTGTGCCACTACAGGGTGTGAGTTCACGTTTCCATTTACAGAATTACCTACGGGGCTAAAATCCCGATTAAAAAAATTATTTTCCAGTCAGATGCTACTAACTATGAATATTTTTTGTGTGTGTTTCCTTCGCAAAGTAATGCACAATTTCGCCGCTAGGGGGCGTAGATATTAAAATATGATTTTCTAATTGTGCAAATATTTGATATACGCTTGTGCATATTAAATATTTGCAACATATTAAATAGTAATATGGTGCAAATATTTAATGTGATTTTCTCTGTGCTTCTGAATGTGCGATTAAAAACAAAGTATTTTAACACCAGACACCACTAACCATGTGAATAACTTATGTTTGTATTTGAGGAATTTTGTAGTTCACAGTTCTGTCGCTAGGTGCTGTTTTTGGTATTCTTTTTGCGGGTGTATTTCCGCTTCTAAAAGTATTTTTGAGAAATTTCTTTTTTTACTGTATGCCATTCCCTACAATAAAGATCATTATCCTCTTTGAATAATGATTAACTGTTAAAATTCAATAGTATGTGAAAGTATTGATTTTGAAGTTCTGTAACGAGATGTGATATTGAGGATAGCATATCGCATGAATTTTGGTTACTGTTGTGCAGGATATTTCTTCTCTTCCCCATTTCGTGCACCAACTATTATGTACTGTGTTGCCGTAAAAAACAGGATACTTAATATATTGTACAGGTGAATGTACGATGTATATGTATCAATCTGTGGAGTACTTTAAACAAAAGCTATATATAGCTTTCAAGAGTAAATTTTATATTTAGAAATTTTGTGAAATAATATTATAAAACAGTACATTGCACTTTCTCGTAAAGATAATTGAAAGTACGTAATTGTTAGTTGAAAAATAGATCTCCTACTCCAAATCATTCTGTTGCTTCGAAATATCAAGATGAGAAAACTATGTACTTTGTAATAAGACCTCTTACAGAAAAAATAAAATAATTACAAACGCATTTACAAAAATTATAAACTCCAAAGGAAAAGAAAATGGCTAAATCACTGGCATTAATGAGAAAAAATTCCTCATCGCCCGATTAGTTTTACCATGAACGTGAGAAGGATTCCCGTGACTTTCTGGCTCAGTGGTTAAGACGCGCGGCTTCAACCCACACGTCCTGGGCTCGATCCCACCACCGGCGCAAAAGCATTCTCTCGCGTAAGGGCAAAAATATTCAGCATGTTTGATTTTGCGAAATTTCTGTTTAAATACGGAAAAACTTGAAACGGAATTACTGACTACGGAAAATCTGTGAAAATACGGAAGGTAAAAAAACAGAGCCGCCCCCTGTGGAGCAGTGGACTAAGCGCGGGCTTCTGACCATTCTTCCGTGAAGGGTCCGGGTTGGAATCCCGTTGAGGCATGGATGTTGTGTTTGTCTTATGGCACTGGCTCTGTCCCTTCCCTGGAACCAGTGGCCCTAAATTAGGGACGGGCGACCGCTTATAGCCCATTGAGTTGCTCACGGTGGTCGTTAACTATTCAATCAAGAAAAAAAAACATGCACTTTTAAAAACTGAAATTTCGTTAAAAACGGACACTTACCGGCAAGCTTGCTGCACGTTATTTTCAGAAATTTTCCGTGACTTCACCATTTTTTTTTTTTTACAGTGGTGCGTATCGATATTATACGTGCCTGTGTTTCACACATGTGGTGAGTATTTCTCATTTCAAACCGTATATGACAATACATGGTTTGAAATATGAAGGGCAGTGAGTCAACAGAAAAAGGGAAAGAGTAAAAAAGATGGAGATTGCGTTGCCTGAGTTTGGGGATTTTATTAATTTTTATTTTTAATATTTTCAATCACACTTTCTGATTCGGAAGTTGACCGGGTATGGCAGCTTACAAAGTAGGAATGATGTTTCTTCCTATATGGAGTTTTCCTTTTCAATTTCAGTTCCTGTTTGTTAATTCTGATTTCTTCTTCAAAAGGAGAACAAAGTTGTCTTCCATTTAGCAACTACAGAAATTAGTTGGATGAAATCGTGACGCTCCTAAATTGCTGCAATTCCGTTGCTTTGTGGAGGCGTACTCTTCTTCTCATTAAGTTCAAAGAAAGCAATGATCGCTTATAGCTGTGTTTGAAACGAGTGAGTCGTAACGCAAGAAATATCGATATAGCCAGGTTACGAGCTTTCAAATAATGTGAAGTAGAGGACATTATATCAGCCAGACAGCTCTGTGCATGTTATTTTTATCTTTTGAAATCAAAAGGAAAAAAAAACTTTCTAACTCAACATTAATGTCAGATGAAAAACTCTCTTTCGCATCGAGGTTATCACATTTCCGATAACGACAGAAAATATCTTTTTGCTTAATGTAATGTTCATTGGGACACCGATTGGAGAAATAAAAGTTTTAAAGAAAAATTAAATTCTTTTTCGACCAAACTTTGTTCAGGGTGTATTTTTGATATAAGCTCTTTTCTGTTCCTAATAGAGATGCTCGTCCATCTATCTCGTCCGCCTATGGCGGGTTGGGTCCCGGAAAGGCCACTATGTGCACTTGAGGGTTACTAGCGAATTAATGCAGCCGGCTTGCCATTCCTCTGCTGCATACGGATAAGGGACGAAGTGCGTCCGGGGCCGACTTCACAGGGAACCATTTACGCATTTGCGTCCCCAATCAGAGGGAGCGTGGGGGAAAACCCCGGAAAAACCGCAGACAATATGGCCATCAGGACTGGAATTCGAATACCTGTCAATCAGGTACTTGGAATAATACCGAAATAGAGATGTATTTCGGTATTATTCCAAATACCTGATTGTACTGGAATAATGGTTACCTGCAACAAACTGTTTAGTTATCCGACCTGGATGTTTTGGATACTGTTAAATAGTAACAGCTCGTTAATGATTTTGAAAAAAAATATGTAGCAGCAGCGATAGATTTTTTTTATCCTGAAAAGGCTTATTTTTAAATTCACTAGGACATATTAATCTAATTTAACCTTTCTTTTGAGTTTCTGTGTTTTCATATAAATTTGGTTTCTTCTTGTTAAATATTTTCCGTCTTAACGACAAAAGTTTCTTCCGACGAGCTGGTAAAAGTTGGCAACCCGACAATGGGTCAGTGAGCAATCCAAAATAAATCATCATCTTTGTCAACCATTATCAATCCACTGCTGGACGAAGGTCTCTCCAAGCCTCTTCCACAATGGTCTGTCTTGCGTCAGTCTCCTCCATATCACTCCCGCATACTTTCGAATTTCATCTACCCATCTTCCACGTGATCTTCTTCTGGGTCTTTCCCTGTGCCTTGGAATCCAATCTAAAATTTCGACTGTCCATCGATGGTCTATCCTTCTGGCAGTATGTCCAGCCCATTGCCATTTTAGGGATTTAACTCTGATCATGATATCTTCCACTCTTGTCATTTTTTGGATCCACGAGTACCTCTCCTTATCTCTCCTGGTTACACCAAGCTCGCACCTCGCCATGCTTCTTTGAGTTGTCTGCAGCCCTTGTATATCTCATTTAGTTAAGGTCCACGTCTCTGCACCATACGTAAGCACTGGAAGGATGCCTTGATCAAACACTTTTCTTTTAAGACACAATGGCATATTGCTCTTGAAAATTATGCTGTTTCTTCCAAAAGCTCTCCAGGCAAGTTTTATACGCCGATTAATTTCTTTATGAATGTGACCCTCGCTTGATATCTGCTGTCTAAGATAAACGTACGCATCTGTTATCTCCAGCTTTTCTCCATCAATCAATAAAACTTCATTTCTTGTAAAAGCATTGTACATCACTTTTGTCTTCTGAAAATAATTAAAAGATACTGAATGTTCAGAGCTGTGAGAAACATTGAGATAGGCAATGATCAGTAATGCAGATGTAAACAGTAATATTTGATGTGCCGATGGTAATAGCGAGTTATATCAGCAAACCTATATGTTATAGGCAAAGAGATAATTTTCAAAGTATATTATACGAAATCACTGAGGGAATTCTATTCATTGTGCTGTTACCAGCGAAGTGGTTATTGAATATTGACGTGTTTGGATACTGAATAAATATGGAATTGAGCATTGTAAGTAACATTCTGTCTTTACTAAATCACGGCCTTTGTCTTGCAAGTGATTTCCAATATGAAATTAAGCTTTCAGCTTTTGCAAGCAACGGTAGGAATAATTTGAATCTCTTAAATGTGTACCACGCATTTGCCCTACTCATCCGGGAACTGCGCACTGCAGCAAGAACCTCTGGTGGAGTATATAAGTCAAATTCTCTACACCTTCAACCAAGAACTTTCCGTAGAAATCCCTGAATCCCACTAAATTAACACACCCAAACTAAAACTAAAACGCTCACAATTCACATACAACGATAATAAAAATAATAATTTTAAACACTTGGGGTAGGGGACCGGGGAGCCATTCATCAAAGAAAGACACTCCCGGCATCCGATTGTAAAATTAAAAAAAAAATATCTATTATTTATGGCCAAATGGAAAAAACTTCATGTATTATTGATAACAATAGAAAAGTTTTGGATTTTGTTAATTCTATTAATCATACTGAACTACAGATTACTACATATGACTTCACAAATTTATTTACCTCAATTAATTTGAATGATCTCAGGAGAATTTTGGATGTTTATTTTGAACAGTTTGTTCTGCAGCTTGATGTTACATTTGAACATTGGGCAAACTTATGTAATTTTTGCATTTTGAATAATTACATTTATGGCAACAAACGATTGTATGTACAGATAAAAGGTTTTCCAATGGGTTCTTGTTGCTCCAGTCTGTTAGCTAATCTTTATATTCATCACTACGAGGAGAAATTTAGTTCACCTACAATTTTTTCCCTCAGATACGTTGACGATTTAATAACATTTTCATTAGAAATATGCTCAAGGGTCTTCATTAGGATTCAAAACCATATGTGAAATTTAACGAGGAATGTTGATTGATTAATATGCTGTATGACGCGTTTTCACCTACGTCGCCAGGAATGAAAGCGGTAGGGAAGATAAGATACTACATATTTATGTTGGTGTTTATTCAATCCATAGTTATTTTAAAGTTTTTGTGAGCAACTATCGTGAGGTAATCATTGCGCTCTGAAAATACTAGTGATTTTAGAAACATTCTTTTACGTATCACAGATATGATTGAAATAGATTGAAATTATAAGACCACCCGAAAATTTCTTTACGCATCAAGAGTAGGAATCACGATTAGACTGTAAGCAAAATATTCGAAAATGAATTGTTACCAGCACAAGACCTCTCTTTGGCCTAGCGCCAGAAAATGTGTCAAGAATGCTTTTAGAGGATATGTTGATTTCCTTAACTAAAACTGCTGGTAAGTGCAGCCTGCAATTCATATCATTTGTGAGAAAACTGACATTTTGAGGCCGTCCATCGCAGTGTTACCACGTTTTCATGCTAAAGTAAAGAATAAAAAGAACTGAAGCAGTCAATAAAATAGAACAAAACTACAGAAGTTAAAGAATATATGTGGTTTGAAGGTTTTAAGAAATAGAGTCTGGTATCTGTAAAAGCACACATGTATTATTGTGAAAGATTCAAAACTTTTCATTTAATATGTTTTCTTGCGGAAAATGCCCTAAAATGGAGCTAAACATGAAATCATTTGATGGATTTCGGTAAAGCTTAAATGATATGTGAATTTTTTTTGGAAGAAGCATCGGACATATATTTCCTCAAGTATTGCAATAATGTTGGCCGAGCTATTTCGAGCTTTATTTGAAACCATAGAAAAAATCTTAAATCAGTGTAAATTAAATCTATTCCACAATTACGAATTTCCCTGTTTCCAAAAAATGCAAATTTTTATAAAATTTAAACGCTATCGTCAGTTTGGTTTCCCACCCTGCCTAGCTAAAATTATATATACAAATCTGCATCACAGACAGACAAAGGAACAAGAACATTTGGCGCAGAACAATAGTGACAGGTTTTCAATGAGATTGAGTGAAAGCATGTATAACTTTCTCGAGGACGCCATCTTTGCGAAGGTAAAGGAAATGCATGGAAGTCGAAATTCTGATAGAGCCGCATGTCTCCATGCATCTGTAGTTTTTCTTTAGGGAAGCTGTCCGAAATGCCCGAAGCCGTTTTGAACCAACTATGTGGCGAAGTGGTCACGATCGCGGGCATCTAGCTCATCACCCAAGTCAGTCCCGGGTTCTAGCTGCGAATTACTTTAAAGTGGATTGACTGCCCTACGACACTGGTTGTGTGTGTTGTATGGCTGACTACTACACAATTTTAACTCCACATAATTTCAAGTTCAGTGATAACCGGGTCTGAACTTTAGTAACGTCGAGGTAATATTTTTCGACAATGACGCTTCGATCGTATAAGAAAAGCGGAACAGTGATTCAAATAAGCTATTCGACAAAATTAAATTTAGGTGAAATGATCATTTCGATAAAATAGTTTTTAGTATAATTTTTTTTTTTAATGAAAGGTCCTTTGATGAGTGAGCTGTTTTGTAAAGCTACTCTTCTATAAAATGAAACTTTCAGCGTCACCATGCTTTAGTAAAATGACCCTTTGGTGAAATGGAAATTTTCATCAAGTGAGTTTTGAAAAATTGACCTTCTGTGAGGTGATCTTTCGATAAAAATGAGCAATACTCCATAGTAATCGCCTCGCTAATTCGTACTAGGATTATCCTGAAAGTAATGACATCAGATTTCAATATATTTTGTAAAATATATATTGAAATCTGATGAATTAATAGCACCAAAAATAGTTAAATCATGTGTTTTAGCCATCGTTCAATCCAACATGTGTAACCAAATCGGAAAAATTCCGCGGATGGCTGTTCAGGATAGAATCTCATAGCCAATTTAACTTCACCTGTATCTTTAAAAAGTTGACCACACAGACATTGATTCATAGGAGTTAATAGTTGTAAGTCAAAAGGGGCCAAATAGGAGCTGTACACGGGACGCGAGATTATTGTCCAGTCCATTTGGTCAATAGCCAAAGATGTTTCAAATAAGATGTGAGGTCGGTCGGTCGGTGTCGTGGTGTGTGTGGACTAAAGAAAGAGGCGGGTGTAGTATGTTCTTCTGGATAGCTTCCCTGAGCTTCTACGGTACCGCAGTGTTACGAGAACTGTTGAGAGCGCCATTTTGTTCAATAAATTTAACAATAATGATGTCTCTGACATCACAGAAAGTTGTCACCAGCACTTTTTTGTTGAACGTATCAGGAATGGCGACGTCTTGTGTCGAAATTCCGTAGACTACGCTTTTTTCTGTGGGACATAAAGGAATGTCCAGGTTTCATCTCCAGTAATCAAATGGGAAGGAATTATGTCCTGATTTGCTTCAGTCATCCCCATCATATATATTCACACACATAGACCTTTTAGTCCCGATGTTCCTGGGCTACACACTTTACACACACTTTCCAATATTCTAGATCATGTGAATCATTGTTTCCACAGCACTATGTCCAAATGCAGTGCATCATAGATCACCCAAATCGTCACACGTTGATCACTACAATTGAGTTAATCAACTTGTCTTTGATTCTCGTCTATGACTGCCCTTGAAGGCCTTTCACTCCGTTGTTTGTTGGCCACTGAGGTTTCTTCTGCTTTGAAGCCTTTTCGTTCATTTTTGCTGATGGTGACTACTGTTGCATTTCACCTTTATTAGCTTCATGTGGATTTTCGTCGCCTTGTAACATTCCAGTTCCAAAAACTCAGTAGCAGCACTTTGTTTTAGGCTAATATTCATTCTCTGCATTGATCAATCTATGCACAAACAGATGTACAATTTCTCTGAAGGGCAATCTTTACACACACCAGTCACTGAATTTGAAAACTTAATGCTGATGTATGAAACGTCACTTACGCAGCTTATACGCAAAATACGTAGTCACTTGAATCGCCACGCCATCTAGGCAACTATTTGAAACTCTGGCTCGTCCGTAATCGTTAGTAGTGTTGAGCACAATGGGAAAACCAAAGGATGTTTCGGAGTTCGATAAACGGCTTTATTGTGGGTGCCTATCTGGCTGGAGCAATGATTTTAAAAACAGCAGCGCTGACTGGTTTACAAATAAGGCCAGATATCCGAGGTTTTTAATCGGGGTAAAATAACCCACATTGTTTGTCTTAAGAAGTGTAAATGTAGCACGACGAAAATCTGTCAGAATGTGATCGCCGTCGTCTGAAAATGCTTGTACGGAGAAATCGGACTTCATGTGTGCAACTTGACTGAAGCATTCAATGTAGAATGTACCCGACCCATATCTCACTAAACTCTACGCAGGGAATTGAAGACGCCTCTGCCCTGTATATGACTGAAGCATTCAATGCAGGATGTACCCGACCCATATCTCACTGAACTCTAAGCAGGGAATTGAAGACGCCTCTGCCCTGTATATGACTGAAGCATTCAATGCAGGATGTACCCGACCCATATCTCACTGAACTCTTTGCAGGGAATTGAAGACGCCTCTGCCCTGTATATGACTGAAGCATTCAATGCAGGATGTACCCGACCCATATCTCACTGAACTCTACGCAGGGAATTGAAGACGCCTCTGCCCTGTATATGACTGAAGCATTCAATGCAGGATGTACCCGACCCATATCTCACTGAACTCTACGCAGGGAATTGAAGACGCCTCTGCCCTGTATATGACTGAAGCATTCAATGTAGGATTTACCCGACCCATATCTCACTGAACTCTAAGCAGGGAATTGAAGACGCCTCTGCCCTGTATATGACTGAAGCATTCAATGCAGGATGTACCCGACCCATATCTCACTGAACTCTTTGCAGGGAATTGAAGACGCCTCTGCCCTGTATATGACTGAAGCATTCAATGCAGGATGTACCCGACCCATATCTCACTGAACTCTTTGCAGGGAATTGAAGACGCCTCTGCCCTGTATATGACTGAAGCATTCAATGCAGGATGTACCCGACCCATATCTCACTGAACTCTACGCAGGGAATTGAAGACGCCCCTGCCCTGTATATGACTGAAGCATTCAATGCAGGATGTACCCGACCCATATCTCACTGAACTCTACGCAGGGAATTGAAGACGCCTCTGCCCTGTATATGACTGAAGCATTCAATGTAGGATTTACCCGACCCATATCTCACTGAACTCTACGCAGGGAATTGAAGACGCCTCTGCCCTGTATATGACTGAAGCATTCAATGCAGGATGTACCCGACCCATATCTCACTGAACTCTTTGCAGGGAATTGAAGACGCCTCTGCCCTGTATATGACTGAAGCATTCAATGCAGGATGTACCCGACCCATATCTCACTGAACTCTACGCAGGGAATTGAAGACGCCTCTGCCCTGTATATGACTGAAGCATTCAATGCAGGATGTACCCGACCCATATCTCACTGAACTCTACGCAGGGAATTGAAGACGCCTCTGCCCTGTATATGACTGAAGCATTCAATGTAGGATTTACCCGACCCATATCTCACTGAACTCTACGCAGGGAATTGAAGACGCCTCTGCCCTGTATATGACTGAAGCACTCAATGCAGGATGTACCCGACCCATATCTCATTGAACTCTACGCAGGGAATTGAAGACGCCTCTGCCCTGTATATGACTGAAGCATTCAATGCAGGATGTACCCGACCCATATCTCACTGAACTCTACGCAGGAATTGAAGACGCCTCTGCCCTGTATATGACTGAAGCATTCAATGCAGGATGTACCCGACCCATATCTCATTGAACTCTACGCAGGGAATTGAAGACGCCTCTGCCCTGTATATGACTGAAGCATTCAATGCAGGATGTACCCGACCCATATCTCATTGAACTCTACGCAGGGAATTGAAGACGCCTCTGCCCTGTATATGACTGAAGCATTCAATGCAGGATGTACCCGACCCAAATCTCACTGAACTCTACGCAGGGAATTGAAGACGCCTCTGCCCTGTATATGACTGAAGCATTCAATGTAGGATTTACCCGACCCATATCTCACAGAACTCTACGCAGGGAATTGAAGACGCCTCTGCCCTGTATATGACTGAAGCATTCAATGCAGGATGTACCCGACCCATATCTCACTGAACTCCACGCAGGGAATTGAAGACGCCTCTGCCCTGTATATGACTGAAGCACTCAATGTAGGATGTACCCGACCCATACTTCACTGAACTCTACGCAGGGAATTGAAGACGCCTCTGCCCTGTATATGACTGAAGCACTCAATGTAGGATTTACCCGACCCATATCTCACTGAACTCTACGCAGGGAATTGAAGACGCCTCTGCCCTGTATATGACTGAAGCATTCAATGTAGGATTTACCAGACCCATATCTCACTGAACTCTACGCAGGGAATTGAAGACGCCTCTGCCCTGTATATGACTGAAGCATTCAATGCAGGATGTACCCGACCCATATCTCACTGAACTCTACGCAGGGAATTGAAGACGCCTCTGCCCTGTATATGACTGAAGCATTCAATGTAGGATTTACCCGACCCATATCTCGCTGAACTCTACGCAGGGAATTGAAGACGCCTCTGCCCTGTATATGACTGAAGCATTCAATGCAGGATGTACCCGACCCATATCTCACTGAACTCTACGCAGGGAATTGAAGACGCCTCTGCCCTGTATATGACTGAAGCATTCAATGCAGGATGTACCCGACCCATATCTCATTGAACTCTACGCAGGGAATTGAAGACGCCTCTGCCCTGTATATGACTGAAGCACTCAATGCAGGATGTACCCGACCCATATCTCATTGAACTCTACGCAGGGAATTGAAGACGCCTCTGCCCTGTATATGACTGAAGCATTCAATGCAGGATGCACCCGACCCATATCTCACTGAACTCTTTGCAGGGAATTGAAGACGCCTCTGCCCTGTATATGACTGAAGCATTCAATGCAGGATGTACCCGACCCATATCTCACTGAACTCTTTGCAGGGAATTGAAGACGCCTCTGCCCTGTATATGACTGAAGCATTCAATGTAGGATGTACCCGACCCATATCTCACTGAACTCTACGCAGGGAATTGAAGACGCCTCTGCCCTGTATATGACTGAAGCATTCAATGTAGGATGTACCCGACCCATATCTCACTGAACTCTACGCAGGGAATTGAAGACGCCTCTGCCCTGTATATGACTGAAGCATTCAATGCAGGATGTACCCGACCCATATCTCATTGAACTCTACGCAGGGAATTGAAGACGCCTCTGCCCTGTATATGACTGAAGCATTCAATGCAGGATGTACCCGACCCATATCTCACTGAACTCTACGCAGGGAATTGAAGACGCCTCTGCCCTGTATATGACTGAAGCATTCAATGCAGGATGTACCCGACCCATATCTCATTGAACTCTACGCAGGGAATTGAAGACGCCTCTGCCCTGTATATGACTGAAGCATTCAATGCAGGATGTACCCGACCCATATCTCATTGAACTCTACGCAGGGAATTGAAGACGCCTCTGCCCTGTATATGACTGAAGCATTCAATGCAGGATGTACCCGACCCAAATCTCACTGAACTCTACGCAGGGAATTGAAGACGCCTCTGCCCTGTATATGACTGAAGCATTCAATGTAGGATTTACCCGACCCATATCTCACAGAACTCTACGCAGGGAATTGAAGACGCCTCTGCCCTGTATATGACTGAAGCATTCAATGCAGGATGTACCTGACCCATATCTCACTGAACTCCACGCAGGGAATTGAAGACGCCTCTGCCCTGTATATGACTGAAGCACTCAATGTAGGATGTACCCGACCCATACTTCACTGAACTCTACGCAGGGAATTGAAGACGCCTCTGCCCTGTATATGAATGAAGCACTCAATGTAGGATTTACCCGACCCATACTCACTGAACTCTACGCAGGGAATTGAAGACGCCTCTGCCCTGTATATGACTGAAGCATTCAATGTAGGATTTACCCGACCCATACTTCACTGAACTCTACGCAGGGAATTGAAGACGCCTCTGCCCTGTATATGACTGAAGCATTCAATGTAGGATTTACCCGACCCATACTTCACTGAACTCTACGCAGGGAATTGAAGACGCCTCTGCCCTGTATATGACTGAAGCATTCAATGTAGGATTTACCCGACCCATACTTCACTGAACTCTACGCAGGGAATTGAAGACGCCTCTGCCCTGTATATGACTGAAGCATTCAATGTAGGATTTACCCGACCCATACTTCACTGAACTCTACGCAGGGAATTGAAGACGCCTCTGCCCTGTATATGACTGAAGCATTCAATGTAGGATTTACCCGACCCATACTTCACTGAACTCTACGCAGGGAATTGAAGACGCCTCTGCCCTGTATATGACTGAAGCATTCAATGTAGGATTTACCCGACCCATATCTCACTGAACTCTACGCAGGGAATTGAAGACGCCTCTGCCCTGTATATGACTGAAGCATTCAATGTAGGATTTACCCGACCCATATCTCACTGAACTCTACGCAGGGAATTGAAGACGCCTCTGCCCTGTATATGACTGAAGCATTCAATGCAGGATTTACATATCTCACTGAACTCTACGCAGGGAATTGAAGACGCCTCTGCCCTGACTGAAGCATTCAATAGATATCTCATTGAACTCTACGCAGGGAATTGAAGACGCCTCTGCCCTGTATATGACTGTCTGAACTCTACGCATACCCTGAAGCATTCAATATGAATCTCACTGAACTCTACAGGCTGAAATACTGACTGCATTAGACTGAAGCATTCAATGTAGATTTACCGACCCTACTTCACATGAACTCTACGCTAGGGGAATTGAAGACGCCTCTGCCCTGTATATGACTGAAGCATTCAATGCAGGATTTACCCGACCCATACTTCACTGAACTCTACGCAGGGAATTGAAGACGCCTCTGCCCTGTATATGACTGAAGCATTCAATGTAGGATTTACCCGACCCATACTTCACTGAACTCTACGCAGGGAATTGAAGACGCCTCTGCCCTGTATATGACTGAAGCATTCAATGCAGGATTTACCCGACCCATATCTCACTGAACTCTACGCAGGGAATTGAAGACGCCTCTGCCCTGTATATGACTGAAGCATTCAATGTAGGATTTACCCGACCCATATCTTCACTGAACTCTACGCAGGGAATTGAAGACGCCTCTGCCCTGTATATGACTGAAGCATTCAATGTAGGATTTACCCGACCCATATCTCACTGAACTCTACGCAGGGAATTGAAGACGCCTCTGCCCTGTATATGACTGAAGCATTCAATGTAGGATGTACCCGACCCATATCTCACTGAACTCTACGCAGGGAATTGAAGACGCCTCTGCCCTGTATATGACTGAAGCATTCAATGCAGGATGTACCCGACCCATATCTCACTGAACTCTACGCAGGGAATTGAAGACGCCTCTGCCCTGTATATGACTGAAGCATTCAATGTAGGATTTACCCGACCCATATCTCACTGAACTCTACGCAGGGAATTGAAGACGCCTCTGCCCTGTATATGACTGAAGCATTCAATGCAGGATGTACCCGACCCATATCTCACTGAAC
Organism: Macrothele yani; assembly: GCA_039090855.1. NCBI lineage: Eukaryota > Metazoa > Arthropoda > Arachnida > Araneae > Macrothelidae > Macrothele > Macrothele yani. The sequence continues at coordinate 92,094,663 of CM077026.1, forward strand.
TCTACGCAGGGAATTGAAGACGCCTCTGCCCTGTATATGACTGAAGCATTCAATGTAGGATGTACCCGACCCATATCTCACTGAACTCTACGCAGGGAATTGAAGACGCCTCTGCCCTGTATATGACTGAAGCATTCAATGTAGGATTTACCCGACCCATACTTCACTGAACTCTACGCAGGGAATTGAAGACGCCTCTGCCCTGTATATGACTGAAGCATTCAATGTAGGATTTACCCGACCCATATCTCACTGAACTCTACGCAGGGAATTGAAGACGCCTCTGCCCTGTATATGACTGAAGCATTCAATGCAGGATTTACCCGACCCATATCTCACTGAACTCTACGCAGGGAATTGAAGACGCCTCTGCCCTGTATATGACTGAAGCATTCAATGCAGGATGTACCCGACCCATATCTTCACTGAACTCTACGCAGGGAATTGAAGACGCCTCTGCCCTGTATATGACTGAAGCATTCAATGTAGGATTTACCCGACCCATATCTCACTGAACTCTACGCAGGGAATTGAAGACGCCTCTGCCCTGTATATGACTGAAGCATTCAATGTAGGATTTACCCGACCCATACTTCACTGAACTCTACGCAGGGAATTGAAGACGCCTCTGCCCTGTATATGACTGAAGCATTCAATGTAGGATTTACCCGACCCATACTTCACTGAACTCTACGCAGGGAATTGAAGACGCCTCTGCCCTGTATATGACTGAAGCATTCAATGTAGGATTTACCCGACCCATACTTCACTGAACTCTACGCAGGGAATTGAAGACGCCTCTGCCCTGTATATGACTGAAGCATTCAATGTAGGATTTACCCGACCCATACTTCACTGAACTCTACGCAGGGAATTGAAGACGCCTCTGCCCTGTATATGACTGAAGCATTCAATGTAGGATTTACCCGACCCATACTTCACTGAACTCTACGCAGGGAATTGAAGACGCCTCTGCCCTGTATATGACTGAAGCATTCAATGTAGGATTTACCCGACCCATACTTCACTGAACTCTACGCAGGGAATTGAAGACGCCTCTGCCCTGTATATGACTGAAGCATTCAATGTAGGATTTACCCGACCCATACTTCACTGAACTCTACGCAGGGAATTGAAGACGCCTCTGCCCTGTATATGACTGAAGCATTCAATGTAGGATTTACCCGACCCATACTTCACTGAACTCTACGCAGGGAATTGAAGACGCCTCTGCCCTGTATATGACTGAAGCATTCAATGTAGGATTTACCCGACCCATACTTCACTGAACTCTACGCAGGGAATTGAAGACGCCTCTGCCCTGTATATGACTGAAGCATTCAATGTAGGATTTACCCGACCCATACTTCACTGAACTCTACGCAGGGAATTGAAGACGCCTCTGCCCTGTATATGACTGAAGCATTCAATGTAGGATTTACCCGACCCATACTTCACTGAACTCTACGCAGGGAATTGAAGACGCCTCTGCCCTGTATATGACTGAAGCATTCAATGTAGGATTTACCCGACCCATACTTCACTGAACTCTACGCAGGGAATTGAAGACGCCTCTGCCCTGTATATGACTGAAGCATTCAATGTAGGATTTACCCGACCCATACTTCACTGAACTCTACGCAGGGAATTGAAGACGCCTCTGCCCTGTATATGACTGAAGCATTCAATGTAGGATTTACCCGACCCATACTTCACTGAACTCTACGCAGGGAATTGAAGACGCCTCTGCCCTGTATATGACTGAAGCATTCAATGTAGGATTTACCCGACCCATACTTCACTGAACTCTACGCAGGGAATTGAAGACGCCTCTGCCCTGTATATGACTGAAGCATTCAATGTAGGATTTACCCGACCCATACTTCACTGAACTCTACGCAGGGAATTGAAGACGCCTCTGCCCTGTATATGACTGAAGCATTCAATGTAGGATTTACCCGACCCATACTTCACTGAACTCTACGCAGGGAATTGAAGACGCCTCTGCCCTGTATATGACTGAAGCATTCAATGTAGGATTTACCCGACCCATACTTCACTGAACTCTACGCAGGGAATTGAAGACGCCTCTGCCCTGTATATGACTGAAGCATTCAATGTAGGATTTACCCGACCCATACTTCACTGAACTCTACGCAGGGAATTGAAGACGCCTCTGCCCTGTATATGACTGAAGCATTCAATGTAGGATTTACCCGACCCATATCTTCACTGAACTCTACGCAGGGAATTGAAGACGCCTCTGCCCTGTATATGACTGAAGCATTCAATGTAGGATTTACCCGACCCATACTTCACTGAACTCTACGCAGGGAATTGAAGACGCCTCTGCCCTGTATATGACTGAAGCATTCAATGTAGGATTTACCCGACCCATACTTCACTGAACTCTACGCAGGGAATTGAAGACGCCTCTGCCCTGTATATGACTGAAGCATTCAATGTAGGATTTACCCGACCCATACTTCACTGAACTCTACGCAGGGAATTGAAGACGCCTCTGCCCTGTATATGACTGAAGCATTCAATGTAGGATTTACCCGACCCATACTTCACTGAACTCTACGCAGGGAATTGAAGACGCCTCTGCCCTGTATATGACTGAAGCATTCAATGCAGGATGTACCCGACCCATACTTCACTGAACTCTACGCAGGGAATTGAAGACGCCTCTGCCCTGTATATGACTGAAGCATTCAATGTAGGATTTACCCGACCCATACTTCACTGAACTCTACGCAGGGAATTGAAGACGCCTCTGCCCTGTATATGACTGAAGCATTCAATGTAGGATTTACCCGACCCATACTTCACTGAACTCTACGCAGGGAATTGAAGACGCCTCTGCCCTGTATATGACTGAAGCATTCAATGTAGGATTTACCCGACCCATACTTCACTGAACTCTACGCAGGGAATTGAAGACGCCTCTGCCCTGTATATGACTGAAGCATTCAATGTAGGATTTACCCGACCCATACTTCACTGAACTCTACGCAGGGAATTGAAGACGCCTCTGCCCTGTATATGACTGAAGCATTCAATGTAGGATTTACCCGACCCATACTTCACTGAACTCTACGCAGGGAATTGAAGACGCCTCTGCCCTGTATATGACTGAAGCATTCAATGCAGGATGTACCCGACACATATCTCACTGAACTCTACGCAGGGAATTGAAGACTCCTCTGCCCTGTATATGACTGAAGCATTCAATGCAGGATGTACCCGACCCATATCTCACTGAACAATACGCAGGGAATTGAAGACGCCCTCTGCCCTGTATATGACTGAAGCATTCAATGCAGGATGTACCCGACCCATATCTCACTGAACTCTACGCAGGGAATTGAAGACGCCTCTGCCCTGTATATGACTGAAGCATTCAATGTAGGATTTACCCGACCCATATCTCACTGAACTCTACGCAGGGAATTGAAGACGCCTCTGCCCTGTATATGACTGAAGCATTCAATGCAGGATTTACCCGACCCATATCTCACTGAACTCTACGCAGGGAATTGAAGACGCCTCTGCCCTGTATATGACTGAAGCATTCAATGCAGGATGTACCCGACCCATATCTCACTGAACTCTACGCAAGGAATTGAAGACGCCTCTGCCCTGTATATGACTGAAGCATTCAATGTAGGATTTACCCGACCCATATCTCACTGAACTCTACGCAGGGAATTGAAGACGCCTCTGCCCTGTATATGACTGAAGCACTCAATGTAGGATTTACCCGACCCATACTTCACTGAACTCTACGCAGGGAATTGAAGACGCCTCTGCCCTGTATATGACTGAAGCTTTCAATGTAGGATGTACCCGACCCATACTTCACTGAACTCTACGCAGAGAATTGAAGACGCCTCTGCCCTGTATATGACTGAAGCATTCAATGTAGGATGTACCCGACCCATACTTCACTGAACTCTACGCAGGGAATTGAAGACGCCTCTGCCCTGTATATAACTGAAGCTTTCAATGTAGGATGTACCCGACCCATACTTCACTGAACTCTACGCAGAGAATTGAAGACGCCTCTGCCCTGTATATGACTGAAGCATTCAATGTAGGATTTACCCGACCCATATTTCACTGAACTCTACGCAGGGAATTGAAGACGCCTCTGCCCTGTATATGACTGAAGCATTCAATGTAGGATGTACCCGACCCATACTTCACTGAACTCTAAGCAGGGAATTGAAGACGCCTCTGCCCTGTATATGACTGAAGCATTCAATGCAGGATGTACCCGACCCATATCTCACTGAACTCTACGCAGGGAATTGAAGACGCCTCTGCCCTGTATATGACTGAAGCATTCAATGCAGGATGTACCCGACCCATACTTCACTGAACTCTACGCAGGGAATTGAAGACGCCTCTGCCCTGTATATGACTGAAGCACTCAATGTAGGATGTACCCGACCCATACTTCACTGAACTCTACGCAGGGAATTGAAGACGCCTCTGCCCTGTATATGACTGAAGCACTCAATGTAGGATGTACCCGACCCATACTTCACTGAACTCTACGCAGGGAATTGAAGACGCCTCTGCCCTGTATATGACTGAAGCACTCAATGTAGGATGTACCCGACCCATACTTCAGTGAACTCTACGCAGGGAATTGAAGACGCCTCTGCCCTGTATATGACTGAAGCACTCAATGTAGGATGTACCCGACCCATACTTCACTGAATTCTACGCAGGGAATTGAAGACGCCTCTGCCCTGTATATGACTGAAGCACTCAATGTAGGATGTACCCGACCCATACTTCACTGAACTCTACGCAGGGAATTGAAGAGGCCTCTGCCCTGTATATGACTGAAGCACTCAATGTAGGATGTACCCGACCCATACTTCACTGAACTCTAAGCAGGGAATTGAAGACGCCTCTGCCCTGTATATGACTGAAGCATTCAATGTAGGATGTACCCGACCCATACTTCACTGAACTCTACGCAGGGAATTGAAGACGCCTCTGCCCTGTATATGACTGAAGCACTCAATGTAGGATGTACCCGACCCATACTTCACTGAACTCTACGCAGGGAATTGAAGACGCCTCTGCCCTGTATATGACTGAAGCATTCAATGCAGGATGTACCTGACCCATACTTCACTGAACTCTATGCAGGGAATTGAAGGCGCCTCTGCCCTGTATATGACTGAAGCACTCAATGTAGGATGTACTAGACCCATACTTCACTGAACTCTACGCAGGGAATTGAAGACGCCTCTGCCCTGTATATGACTGAAGCACTCAATGTAGGATGTACCCGTCCAATACTTCACTGAACTCTACGCAGGGAATTCAAGACGCCTCTGCCCTGTATATGACTGAAGCACTCAATGTAGGATGTACCCGACCCATACTTCACTGAACTCTACGCAGGGAATTGAAGACGCCTCTGCCCTGTATATGACTGAAGCATTCAATGCAGGATGTACCCGACCCATACTTCACTGAACTCTACGCATGGAATTGAAGACGCCTCTGCCCTGTATATGACTGAAGCATTCAATGCAGGATGTACCCGACCCATACTTCACTGAACTCTACGCATGGAATTGAAGACGCCTCTGCCCTGTATATGACTGAAGCACTCAATGTAGGATGTACCCGACCCATACTTCACTGAACTCTACGCATGGAATTGAAGACGCCTCTGCCCTGTATATGACTGAAGCATTCAATGCAGGATGTACCCGACCCATACTTCACTGAACTCTACGCATGGAATTGAAGACGCCTCTGCCCTGTATATGACTGAAGCATTCAATGCAGGATGTACCCGACCCATACTTCACTGAACTCTATGCAGGGAATTGAAGACGCCTCTGCCCTGTATATGACTGAAGCATTCAATGCAGGATGTACCCGACCCATACTTCACTGAACTCTACGCAGGGAATTGAAGACGCCTCTGCCCTGTATATGACTGAAGCATTCAATGCAGGATGTACCCGACCCATACTTCACTGAACTCTACGCATGGAATTGAAGACGCCTCTGCCCTGTATATGACTGAAGCATTCAATGCAGGATGTACCCGACCCATACTTCACTGAACTCTATGCAGGGAATTGAAGACGCCTCTGCCCTGTATATGACTGAAGCATTCAATGCAGGATGTACCCGACCCATACTTCACTGAACTCTACGCAGGGAATTGAAGACGCCTCTGCCCTGTATATGACTGAAGCATTCAATGCAGGATGTACCCGACCCATACTTCACTGAACTCTACGCATGGAATTGAAGACGCCTCTGCCCTGTATATGACTGAAGCACTCAATGTAGGATGTACCCGACCCATACTTCACTGAACTCTACGCAGGGAATTGAAGACGCCTCTGCCCTGTATATGACTGAAGCACTCAATGTAGGATGTACCCGACCCATACTTCAGTGAACTCTACGCAGGGAATTGAAGACGCCTCTGCCCTGTATATGACTGAAGCACTCAATGTAGGATGTACCCGACCCATACTTCAGTGAACTCTACGCAGGGAATTGAAGACGCCTCTGCCCTGTATATGACTGAAGCACTCAATGTAGGATGTACCCGACCCATACTTCACTGAATTCTACGCAGGGAATTGAAGACGCCTCTGCCCTGTATATGACTGAAGCACTCAATGTAGGATGTACCCGACCCATACTTCACTGAACTCTACGCAGGGAATTGAAGACGCCTCTGCCCTGTATATGACTGAAGCACTCAATGTAGGATGTACCCGACCCATACTTCACTGAACTCTACGCAGGGAATTGAAGACGCCTCTGCCCTGTATATGACTGAAGCATTCAATGTAGGATGTACCCGACCCATACTTCACTGAACTCTACGCAGGGATTTGAAGACGCCTCTGCCCTGTATATGACTGAAGCACTCAATGTAGGATGTACCCGTCCAATACTTCACTGAACTCTACGCAGGGAATTCAAGACGCCTCTGCCCTGTATATGACTGATGCACTCAATGTAGGATGTACCCGACCCATACTTCACTGAACTCTACGCAGGGAATTGAAGACGCCTCTGCCCTGTATATGACTGAAGCATTCAATGCAGGATGTACCCGACCCATACTTCACTGAACTCTACGCATGGAATTGAAGACGCCTCTGCCCTGTATATGACTGAAGCATTCAATGCAGGATGTACCCGACCCATACTTCACTGAACTCTACGCATGGAATTGAAGACGCCTCTGCCCTGTATATGACTGAAGCACTCAATGTAGGATGTACCCGACCCATACTTCACTGAACTCTACGCATGGAATTGAAGACGCCTCTGCCCTGTATATGACTGAAGCATTCAATGCAGGATGTACCCGACCCATATCACACTGAACTCCTCGCAGGGAATTGAAGACGCCTCTGCCCTGTATATGAGTGAAGCATTCAATGTAGGATGTACCCGACCCATACTTCACTGAACTCTACGCAGGGAATTGAAGACGCCTCTGCCCTGTATATGACTGAAGCACTCAATGTAGGATGTACCCGACCCATACTTCACTGAACTCTACGCAGGGAATTGAAGACGCCTCTGCCCTGTATATGACTGAAGCATTCAATGCAGGATGTACCCGACCCATATCTCACTGAACTCTACGCAGGGAATTGAAGACGCCTCTGCCCTGTATATGACTGAAGCATTCAATGTAGGATGTACCCGACCCATACTTCACTGAACTCTACGCAGGGAATTGAAGACGCCTCTGCCCTGTATATGACTGAAGCATTCAATGCAGGATTTACCCGACCCATACTTCACTGAACTCTACGCAGGGAATTGAAGACGCCTCTGCCCTGTATATGACTGAAGCATTCAATGCAGGATGTACCCGACCCATATCTCACTGAACTCTACGCAGGGAATTGAAGACGCCTCTGCCCTGTATATGACTGAAGCACTCAATGCAGGATGTACCCGACCCATACTTCACTGAACTCTACGCAGGGAATTGAAGACGCCTCTGCCCTGTATATGACTGAAGCACTCAATGCAGGATGTACCCGACCCATACTTCACTGAACTCTAAGCAGGGAATTGAAGACGCCTCTGCCCTGTATATGACTGAAGCATTCAATGTAGGATGTACCCGACCCTCATACTCACTGAACTCTACGCAGGGAATTGAAGACGCCTCTGCCCTGTATATGACTGAAGCATTCAATGCAGGATGTACCCGACCCATATCTCACTGAACTCTACGCAGGGAATTGAAGACGCCTCTGCCCTGTATATGACTGAAGCATTCAATGCAGGATGTACCCGACCCTCATACTTCACTGAACTCTACGCAGGGAATTGAAGACGCCTCTGCCCTGTATATGACTGAAACACTCAATGTAGGATGTACCCGACCCATATCTTCACTGAACTCTACGCAGGGAATTGAAAACGCCTCTGCCATGTATATGACTGAAGCATTCAATGTAGGATTTACCCGACCCATATCTTCACTGAACTCTACGCAGGGAATTGAAGACGCCTCTGCCCTGTATATGACTGAAGCATTCAATGTAGGATGTACCCGACCCAATATCTCACTGAACTCTACGCAGGGAATTGAAGACGCCTCTGCCCTGTATATGACTGAAGCATTCAATGCAGGATGTACCCGACCCATATCTTCACTGAACTCTACGCAGGGAATTGAAGACGCCTCTGCCCTGTATATGACTGAAGCACTCAATGTAGGATGTACCGGACCCAATACTTCACTGAACTCTACGCAGGGAATTGAAGACGCCTCTGCCCTGTATATGACTGAAGCATTCAATGTAGGATGTACCCGACCCATATCTCACTGAACTCTACGCAGGGAATTGAAGAGGCCTCTGCCCTGTATATGACTGAAGCACTCAATGTAGGATGTACCGGACCCATACTTCACTGAACTCTACGCACGGAATTGAAGACGCCTCTGCCCTGTATATGACTGAAGCACTCAATGTAGGATGTACCCGACCCATACTTCACTGAACTCTACGCAGGGAATTGAAGACGCCTCTGCCCTGTATATGACTGAAGCATTCAATGTAGGATGTACCCGACCCATACTTCACTGAACTCTACGCAGGGAATTGAAGAGGCCTCTGCCCTGTATATGACTGAAGCACTCAATGTAGGATGTACCCGACCCATACTTCACTGAACTCTACGCAGGGAATTGAAGACAACTCTGCCCTGTATATGACTGAAGCACTCAATGTAGGATGTACCCGACCCATACTTCACTGAACTCTACGCATGGAATTGACGACGCCTCTGCCCTGTATATGACTGAAGCATTCAATGCAGGATGTACCCGACCCATATCACACTGAACTCCTCGCAGGGAATTGAAGACGCCTCTGCCCTGTATATGAGTGAAGCATTCAATGTAGGATGTACCCGACCCATACTTCACTGAACTCTACGCAGGGAATTGAAGACGCCTCTGCCCTGTATATGACTGAAGCATTCAATGTAGGATGTACCCGACCAATACCTCACTGAACTCTACGCAGGGAATTGAAGGCGCCTCTGCCCTGTATATGACTGAAGCATTCAATGTAGGGTGTAACCGACCCATATTTCACTGAACTCTATGCAGGGAATTGAAGACGATCATAATTGGCAATCGCATACCTATACGGTTACCGCTGATTTCTGCGAAGAATCGGAAAGTTTGTCTGTCTCTAGTGGTGTCAGAAACACCGTGACTGGACGCTGGAAGACTGGGAAAAAGTCATGTGGTCCCAGGTACACCTTTTTCTGAACCGACGATAGGCAGAGAGTTTTGCGGGATTCCCATGAAGAAATGGTCCCGGATAATCTTGTGAACAGAACTGAAAGTTTTGGCAGTATTAACATGGCGTGGGGCACGTTCTGTTGGTACGGAATGGGTTTCTTCTGGTATTGCTGGAAGGTCAGGTATCTTCTAAGGATTATCTAAACATCGCTGCCAATGAAGTCTGTCCTGCAACGTTGACTTTTTATCCAGCATGTGGCGGCTGTTTTATGGTCGACAATGCCACTGTCTAGAACGCAACACGCGTTTCGCTTCAGCGAGCATGACAGTGACTTCCACCATTTTACCGGGCCAACCCTTCTAGAATGATCAATGAAGGCAGAAATATTCTCCGTAAGAAATAGGAAATCGATAGAATATTCAAAACAGACAGAATATAATTTCTGAATTTTCCTGTAACACGTATTGCGAATCCGTGTAGCACCTCTCACTGTCCTGAGTGGTGTAACAGTTAGCATGCTCGAACGGAAATCGAGAGATGCGGGTTCGATTTCTGCTCCAAGGCGATGAAATTTTCATGTTTTCTGAGAGGTGCTACGTGGATGACCAGTAAGTGTTACAGGCAAATTCAGAATTTATATTCTGTTTGCTTTGAATATTCTATCTTCTGGAATGTAGGGGAGATGTTAGAAGAACAAATGTGGGAGCAAAGTCCTCTTCCATAAATCTGAGCCAGTTAAAGGACTACCTGGTGAGCGCCACCCAGCAAAAACAGTCTTGCTAGGCCAGCGCTGGGCCATTGCTTGCTGGCAGCCAGCACTACCAGCAATGGCCCAGCACTATGTTGCAGCTGCCGAACCGTCAATAAAATGTCCAGGCGACCAACAGAAGGGCCAACAGTTGGCATCCCCATCAGTTGTCATATGCCACACCAGGGTCATCAGTTACCCATCACAGACAGTAGCTGCCACAAGTGTCCGGCCCTGCAAGCACGTGCCATAAATGATGGCTAGCCTAATGTGGTCCGCTAGTTTCCCGGCAGTGGCAGCCGGCAATCACGTGACGTAACTGATGGCTTGCGAACTCTTGTCCGCTAATTTCACAGTAGTAGCCATAAAAAAAATATAATAATAATCAAAGATAACAGTAGTTTCCCAAAGCTACAACTTTTTCCCCCTTGCGAAACTTCTGAATAATTGCACTGCGCTGGGAAAATTTTCTCAACAGACCGGAAAAACGCCCGTTGGGTCTGGCTGGAAACGAACCAAGGACTGTCTGCGTGGGAAGCGCGCGCTCTACCAACTGGACTGATCTACCACTACCGATCATTAGCTTGAAGCTATCTCTTTCCTGCGGAATGTGTAATCGCATGGTTCTTTCCTTAATTTTGCAATATTGCGAGGTATTATTCATAAATATCAGTTTCATATAATTCATAATTTTATTTTTTCAACGTAACGATTTTTTTAAACTTTCGGGAACTTCATTCATTTTCAAGGAGTGTACCAACTTAAAGGCGCTTTCCAAAGTTTTGTGCTGTCCTTGCCGTCTTAAAAGGCGATTGTTGAATTCATATATTTACCCGTTCATGTCACATTCTGCTACATTTCATTTTAAACGTTGTACCTTTCCTTTCCTCTGTCCTAAGCTACATTTGTTTTAAAGAGGAAAGATATTTTAATTTACTTCTCGTTATATTTAGAAGCGAATTCCTCCAGTCTTGCGTATTTAACCCATGAATGAGTACATTATATCCACATAGCGTTGCTTTTTTTTTCTTCTTTCAAATAATTGATTAATTTTGTACGCGTATAGTTATTTTTTTCAACAAACGTTTTTTTATTGTTTTTCCAGGACTTTTGTTTCAAGCAGTTACGTGAATGTTAAAACGAAAGATTACACAGAAATTATTTCTTTTTTATTCATGGGAATGGAGTGGTTGTATTTCAGGGCTGTAATTTAGTATTTCATGGCTTAATCTGATATCTTCGTTGACGTGGCATTTCATTAGAAAATTAATTCACCTCTCTACATATGTTTTTTTTTCTTAACATCCACCAAAATAACACGATGGTGATAGCGTCGTCTTCAACTAACTGGTGCCACGAGAGACACAGCACATGTTGTTTCTACGCATGCGCAGTCCCGTTGCTTCCACCTAGTGTTGGGGTTGCATTGGTTGCCAGCTACGGGCCACCAGTGGCACTTGCTTGGAGGCCCGCAATTCACGGAGATGCTGCAGGGACACCAACGACAGCCATCTGATGGTGCTGCCACCAACAGACCACTACTGGGCCGTTAGCGGCAGATTTCAGCCATAAGTGACCCATTACTGCCAGCTGGTGGCCAGCAGTTTCCCAACACTTGTGTTTTTGCTGGTCTGTTATGCTGTAGACGTAGAAGTACTCCAGCATCTTGTGGAATCTTTACCAAACCCCATACATGCTGTAATTCACACTGAAGGAAGTCCAACCCGGTATAGAAAAAAATTCTAATCCAGTGGGCGGTATATGTGGATTTTTATAAACTTTGATGTAAATATTTTTTAAATTACAGGAGTTATTGGTAAAAGGAATTACTTTTAAAACTACTCTCGTATTTTCGAAGATATATTCCAGAATATGTTCCCGGCTAAGCTTAGATGTAAATATTCTTAAAATATTATAACTATACTAGTAATCCGAAATTCTTGGCGTATATTGCAAATCAAAATTTCCAAGCTTTTGCACTTCAACTGAACGGTCTTTTCAAGAAAAGGTAGAAAGCTAACTGCAAACTGGATAATAGAACACTTCAACAATTTGAACGCGATAAAATCTGTTGTGTTGAAGTGTTGAAGTGATAATAGAACACTTCAAATTGTTGAAATGTTGTACTATCCAGTTTGCTGTTAGTTGACTACCTTCCTCGAAACAGCCATCTGATTGATGCACGAAAGCTTGGAAACTTTGATTTATAATCTCCGCCAAGAAATTCGGATTACTAGTATAGTTATACTATTCTAAGCGTAATTGGTGAAGAAATCCTGCGGTATTGAAGATGCATACATTAATATTATTAATAACATCTATGAAAATGCAAGTGCAAATATTCAGCTATTTGAGAATACAGCTCCCATAAAAATTGGAAAGGAGGGAGACAAGGTGACACTATATCTCCCTAGCTCTTTAATGCCATATTGGAAAATGTCTTTCAGTCACTGAACTGGGAAAACAAAGGGATAAAGATTAATGGAGATTATGTAACTCACCTTCGTTTTGCTGACGACATAGTCATTTTTGCAACTACCCCATCAGAGCTGCAGAGTACGATCCAGGAACTTGCTGGCAAGAGTAAATAAGTGGGGTTAAAAATGAACTTTCAGAAGACAAAAGTGATGTACAATGCTTTTACAAGAAATGAAGATTTATCGATTGATGGGAAAAAGCTTTAGATAACCAATACCTACATTTGCCTTCGACAGCAGATATCAAGTGAGGGCCACATTGATGAAGAAATTAATCGTCGTATAAAACTTGCCTGAAGAGCTTTTGGAAGAAAGAGTATAAGCAATATGCCATTATGTCTTATAAAAAAGTGTTTGATCAATGCATCCTTCCAATGCTTTCGTATGGTGCAGAGACGTAGACCTTAACTAAAAAAAAACATATAAAGACAGCAGACAACTCAAAAAAGCATGGAGAGGTGCATGCTGGGTGAGCCAGGAGAGATAAGAAGAGGAACTCGTAGATCATAAAAATGACATCATGATCAGAGTAAAATCCCTGAAATTGCAATGGGCTGGACATATTTCCAGAAGGAGAGACCATCGATGGACAGCCGAAGTTTTGGACTGGATTCCAAAGGACAAGTGAAGACCCAGAAGAAGACCACATGGGAGTTGCGTGGATGAAATTCGAAAGTATGCGGGAGTAAACATAGAGGAAACTGGCACAAGACAGACCGTTGTGCAAGAAACTTGGGAGACCTTCGTCCAGCTGTGGATTTATAATGGTTGACAATGATGATGGATTGGTGTACAGTTCCTTGTTATTAATTTGTAAATATTCTATTGTGAGTCTCGTGGGCTAAAGTCCAAAACCGGATATGGAATTCATTTGTTTTGTGTGTATTTCTGGTGTTTGTGATCTCATACCATTAATTCAGAATCAGATCAACATATGCTTTATAAAATAAGGTATAGAAATAAACCGAGCGAACGCAGGTAAAAGGAGAAAACGAAAGGGGAAATGGAGGAAAATAGGTAGGTGGAAAAAAGAAACGGGTAGAAAGGAAGATTGAGGAAATTGGATGTGCGAGGTTTATAGAAGTTCTAAATCGGGTAGCGCAGCACTCAGCCTTTCGGCCCAATGAGCTGTGACAAATTCCATCATCCGTGCACTCAAGAAGGAGAGTCGTTTTTCACCCTTCAATTCCTGACTCCATCTCCAGTTCACCATTCTTTTCTGGCTCTTGGCTGACCGCTTTATAACAACCTCGCACGAGCCAGCAGACGTCCTTAGTCCCAGCCGATTCTTTTCTTCTACCTCTTCCTCGGAAGAAAATAAGAAAAAAAAAAAGTGGAAAAATCGAACAACAATCCCTCTCCTAAAGGGCAAATAACTGGGCCAGGCATCGACTTCAGTTTTTCTCCAAAATTTCAGATCGATCGCCCCATAACGAGTGCCTATCGGAGATAATCGTGTGCTCCATTGCCGGACTATAATTAGGTCGCTGGAGCGATAAATCAGGAAGCCATTCGCTTATTCCATTGTCTTTTTTATTTTATTTTATTTTATTTTATTTTTTTCATTTGTTATTGCTTAAAGCGCAAGAATTCAGAGGGAATTTGTGACAGCAATCAATAACGTATTTGTACCTCAGGACGTCTCCGGATTTTTGCCAATAATTGCGGTTACGACATGGAAATTATGCTTCGGAGAAGAAAGGTAAGAGTTTGCTGCGTCTGCGAATTGAATGGAGAGGAGGAATTCTGAGACCGCCCGCTCGCAATCAGCTGTCTAAAAACTGTTATCAACATTTTCTGTAACTTCCCAGAGGAAACCTTGGGGGAAGCGAAAGGCTGACATTTTTATGTCTCACATACGTAGAACGGTTGAAAAATCGAAAATTACAGGTTACGTCTGAGGTGAAAGCGTTACAGGGTATAAACCCTACGAAGACATATTTTTCTACACGTCACGACCAGTAACATCTTCTTCAAATAAATAGGACTCATCTTTTTTTCTGCAGTCCGTGGTGACGCAGTGGTCTAAGTGCTGGCTTTTGACCATTCGTCGGGTTCGAATCCCGGTGAAGCATGGATGCTGTCTTTGTCTTACAGCCTTAACTCTGTCCATTCCCTGGAACCTTTGGACATAAATTAGAGACGGCCGGCTAATTATAGCCAATCGAGTTGCTCACATTAAACACCTAATCAAAAAGTAAATAAATACACCGATGACCTAGGACATTATGGCCAGCCCCAACCTAGAGAGATGAGAGCGCCTGGAGACCGAACGGTGGCGGAGGTGAAGTTCACAGAGCAGTATATATACAACCCCAGGACCGACTTTCGGTTAGTAGAGTGTTCGGAATCAGAACAGGAAAAGCTGCCGATTTGTCGGAGTTTGATAAAGGACAAATTGTGATGTCACGGTTCCTCATTACGATCTCGAAAACAGCAAGGCTTGTGGGTTGTTCATGTGCCGTTGTAGTGAGTACGTATCAAAAGTGGTGCACAGATGGCTACACGACCACCCGTCGTCTAGCCGTGTATCGTCCGCAGCTCATTGAAGCCAGACGGGACTGTCGCGCATTGTTCACAGCGATAGCAGGGTCACAGTGCGACAAATCACTTGCAGCTACAACAGTGGTGATCAGGGCAATGTGCCACAGCACACAGTTCATCGCAGCCTTCTGCGTATGGCTTTACGGAACCGAAGACCCAGCCGGGTCCCCATGTTCACTGCACGTCAACGACGCATGAAATGTGACCAAGATAATTGAGATTAGATCGTGGATGATTGGAAGAAACTAGCGTGGTCTGGCTAATCAAGACTCATGGTGCATTACGTAGACGGCCCAGAGCGGATACGCCGATTACCAACAGAGGCTATGGCACCTTGATTCACTGCTGGGTGGAAACAGGCCGTAAGCGGCGGTGTTATGCTGTGGGCGATGTGTTCTTTGGACACTTTAGGAACCATTATTCCAATAGCACAATCCCTGACAGCTGTCAGGTACCTGAACATTCCTTCGGACTAAGTTCACCCACTCATGGCAACTGTGTTCTCTGCTGGTGGTGGCCATTACCAAAAGGATAATGCGCCATGCCACACTGCCAGAATCGTTAAGGAAGTGGTTCGAGGAACATGCTGGTGACCTTCTGTTAATGCCCTGGCCTCCAAATTCACCTGACATGAACCCAATCGAGCATTTGTGATTCGACTTGGAAAAGTGGGTTCGCGCTAAACCACCACAACCCGTAATGTACGGGAACCACAGGAATTGGCATTATGGTATTAGATACTCCGGGATACCTATCGCCACCTCATCGAATCCATGCCTAGCCGAGTGGCCGCTGTTTTGCGGACTAAAGGGAGTCCTTCAGCTTATTAGATTGGTGGTCATAATGTAATGGCTCATGAAATCAAAAATCCGCAATCAGAAATAGCTACTTACTCCACCCAGCGGTTAAAACGTTTGTCACAAAAATAGAAACGAAAATGCACATAAAAGTTTGACATAGCGAAAAATATCAAAGGCGAAACCTATTTTCAAACTGCGCAATTAGAAAAACAGATATAAAGGAACCCGTGATATAATTTACGTCACCCAGCAAAAATGTTTTTCGTTTACTAATGAGAAAAATGGGGGACAAAATACTCTTTAAAATAAAGAGTCCCTTACCAAAAAAAAAAAAAAAAAAGGATTTTACTGAGCAATATTTTGAATTGAGCTCTTTCGAATAGAAATATTACCTGAAACCCCACAGGCGAAAAAATTTTTAATAATGCAAAAGTAGAAAACATGCGAAAATTATTTTTCATGTCAGAGGCTATACTAAGGAAGCAAAAAATTTCCCGTAGGTCTTCTTGCAGCCCTGATAGCGAGAAAATGTTTTTGACATTTACGCCCTCTAGCGAGAATAGTGTGCTTTATTTAAAGGGATAATGTGACATGAAGTAAAAATATTAAGTTTTTCAGCAGTAATTTTTAAAGTTTAGATACAGTTGCAAACAGAAATGCATGCACACTAACACCACGTAGCGGCAGAACTGTAAACTAAACTACAAAAACTCAGGAGTACATGCAAAATGTGAATGGTATCCAGTGTTAAATATTTTTAAATAATCGGACTTTCAAAAGCAGAGATTTCGACAAAATTATGTTAAACACTAGTTGAATTGCCGGGGTTTACTGGGGAACATTTAGTGATAATTCACTATCTAAATTGTGTACAAATCAAATGAAAACGGTTAATTTTTTTACGGCACGAACCGAACCTAATACTGTACCTCTTTCATTTCTTCCTTGAATTTGAATTTTATTCTTTGTAGAGTCTTTAGGCACACAGTATTTTTAGTCTTTCCGTTTGAGTTTTGTTGTTTACTTACCTTCAGTTCCGATGCTGAATTGTGTTACAGTTCTTCATTGGAAAGCACTTGACACAAAAAAATCAATTCTTGCACTGATCACAACAAAAATAATTAAATTCGAATTCAAAATAAAAAAAAATAAAAAATGGAACTTTTTACGAAGATTTTGTATGGGGGCTCTTTGACCCTGGGCTCCGACCCCTTCCAAAAACCGCCTACGGTCTATATGAGTTAGAGCACCAGGGGATAATAAATTTGGTGGTTCTAAATCGAAAACTGTAGAACAACAAAAAGTATTTGATTCGAATTCAAAATAAAAAAGTAAAAATGGAAATCTTTAGGAAAATTTCGTTTGGGAGCCCCTTGAGCCCGGGCTCCGACTCCTTCCAAAATTGTCTACGGTCTAAGTTAGAACACCATGAGATGGTATAAAAAATTTGGTGGTTCTATATTGAAAACTGTAGATTTGTATAGCGGACGAACAAACAAATATTCAACTTAATATATTAGATTTGAACCTGTTAGCTGGGAAATGGCATTTTATTTTGGGCAGGAAATGCGCACAAAATGTTTCGTTGTCAATAGTACCTGACCGAAAAATTACCTTTTCAATCCGGTATTTAAACGTGCAGATATTGCTTGCTGCGATTATACTGTAAATGGAAAGATAAACTTATGCCTTCTACTGGCAAACTTCTACGTTAAGGAAAATCAGAAATTCTATGCAAAACATTTCGAGCCGGAAACTCTGTCCCAGAAAGGAACAATTTTGCAATATATACTGTATATACCCTGGATGAAAAACTTTGACCTATCTTAAGCAAAAAATACGCGCAAATATTTTCCGTGGCGACCGGTACCTTACCTCAAAGAAAGAAATTCAATCCAGTTTCCAGAGACACAGATAGTGCGACAAATACGAGAAAACAGAAATATACCTTTACGCCCCATAGATGTAAAACAGTTTCTTACCAAAAACTGCGAATTATATGCAGAACATATCCTCCCAGAATATTTATTTCAAGTAAAAATGATTTTTGAAATTGTACTTTTAGAAGAAGAGATATCGGGGAACTCGCAATTTACCTTTACGTCTCCTAGTGTAAAATCTGTGCACTACTTGAAATACACTATCTACCAACAAGTAATTGGACACCTGTGATAGCAAAGGGAAAACGATGTTTATTCACCTTCAATAGTTGGTGGAGCCTCCACGAGCGGCGATTACAGCTGCGACCCATCGGGGGCATACTTTCAACCAGGCGTTGTACGACGGCTAGCGGTATTTTCTTCCACTCGGCTTGGAGAAGACAGATCAGTTCCTTCACTGATTTCAGACGGTGGGGGCACCCCTTAAGTCTACGCTCCAACTCGTCCCAGAGGTGCTCGATAGGGTTTAGGTCTGAGCTCTGCAGGCCAGTCCATTCGATTAACTCCATTGTCACCATACCAAGCCATGGTGGACCTCGCAACATGACAGGTGGCATTGTCATCCTGAAAGTAACATGGGTCCGCCCCGTAAAACTGCCACAACGTAAGAAGCGCATGGTCATCCAAAATGGTGCAGTAGGTCTCGGCGTTGAGTCTACCAGGAATTGCTCCCAAGGGTCCCGTGCCATACCAAGAGAAACACCCCCATAGCATAATTCCACACCCGCCGAACTTCACAGTTGGCACAATACATTCCGTCAGGAGGCGTTCTCCAGGCAGACGCCAAACCCAGACCCTTCCATCCGAACGGTAGAGGGTGAACCTTGATTCGCCGCTCCAGAGAACCTGTTTCCACTATTCAACGGTCCACTGTCGACGTTCTTTGCACCACGTTAGCCGAGCAGCACTATTGGACTTGGTGATCCAAGGCTTGTGGGCAACAGCACGTCCATGATAACCGAGCACATGGGCTTTCTTACGGATGGTATTTATCGAAAGAACACTCCCGGATGCCTGTTGAAACTCCTCGCGGATGTGGCCCATCGATTTGGTGCGGTTCTTCCGAATTTCTCTGGCCAGCAGCCGTCGGTCTCTAACTCCCAGTTTTGTGGGTCTGCTGGGTCGGGGCACATTCCAACAGTCACCTCTCATCTTCAATCACGTAGGCCACTGTCGATTTTGGGTACTTCAACTCGCTGGATATGTCACGTATGGATCGGCCATTTCCGTGATGCCCGACGATTACACCTTTCTCGAAATCAGAGAGCTCCTAACTGCGTGGCATCTTGCATGCGACTGGTTGCGTTGTTGTTTCCCACACGATATTTAACAGCGGCGGCCGTGACGTGTATCAGGGCCGCAGATATCGTCGATTGCAGGGGTGTCGAATTACTTGTTGGTAGATAGTGTAGATAGTATAGCCAGAATTGTCCTCGTTGTAAATGGTGTCGAAGAAGCAAAAGAGGTTTTTCAATCTGATATTTAGAATCAATGATATAGAATAAAATACATTTTGAATTCTGTTACATCTGCATTTATACCCTCTAGCGTAGGTGTTAGGTATCGGAAGCAGGGACTTTTTACCCGACGTTCGCTGGGGACCTCAGGCTCGGGGGTGGCAGCGTCAAACACCGGTTTGACTGAGTCGCCCAAGATATCTGTGTTTCGCAATTTTCCCACTCCGACTCACAGCTCAGAGCGCGTGTTTTCTATTTCCCTTTTAAGATTTGCTAAATCAAAAGTACGGGAAATACGGAAAGGAAATAAATAAAAAAAAACTTTTTAGTTTAAAGGAACTTTAAACGCAGTTCTTGGGTGTTTTGTAATCGTACTGTGTATCTCATTCCCGTAAAAAAAAAAAAATGCAACGCAATAAAGCTTATTACCCCCTTGCGCGGTAATGGAAAATGAGCAAACCCGCATAGGGTCAGCTGGAGCTCCAGCTGATTGAGGGGATTGCATCCCCACGACCCTAGCTGACCAAGTAACGGTTTTTGACTGTACTTGGCGCTCAAACAAACATGCAAGATGAGCAGAAACGGTAATTCTTCTTCTTCATCAAAACCTCGTGGCTTTAGTCTGGATCACTGAAATTAATCATACCACGGATGTACCACATACTGGAAGACATTCAGATGTATTTGCTGAGAATGGTTTGTTTCAATATATTTTTAGAAATTAATTAATTTATTTATTTGCAATACTATATGATTATATTGACTATTTTATTGTGGATCTATTGAAAATCAGAAAAATGCACCAATACCATGAATTTCACTTAACTTTAATATAAGCTACGCGTTTCCACTTAACCTCCACTGTTTCAAGATCCGGGATTGATGTCGCATAATTATTTTCCTATTTCCCATGTTATTTATATGACGGACGTTTTACGTAAACATATTAGTATATATCAATTACATATGGAAATATATTGCTAAAATATACTGCAAGAAATTTTTATTGTATTTTCTTGAGATGAATAGGAAAAGATATACCTTGCAATATTTTTAGGTTTTAGGTGATGAAATGAAATCCCAGTGATAAAATGAAATCTCACGATAAATTATACCCCTTTTAATAGTGCGTGCGGGACGGGAGTGCAGGGGGAAGGGCTCGTGCCACTACGCGCCCGGGGCCGTAAAGGTTCTTAAAGCGTCCCTGATCGGAAGAGGAACGAAGAGCGAGGATCATTGTTTTTCATATTCATTTTTTGAATTGAACTAATAATTGCCTACATATGGTGTCCACGGATGGACGTACGGACAAATTGATACTGTAAGCGCGTACTCTCCTTTCGGAAGACATGCTAAAAATACGCCTTCTGAATGAAATGCGAAGATTTTCTGAAGATTTCATTTGCTGAAGGTTCTGGGAACTGAACAGCAAATTGGCGTCGGCAGACTCAAGAAAGCGAAAACGAAAAATAAAGAGCCACGTTGCTGCAGGCAACTGGTTTATCTTCTCGTAGCGGAAGATGATGTGAGGAATCGTCACATCTTATGACGAATTTGCTGCGCTTTGGGCGTCAGAACGCCCAAAATGCAATTCTTCGTCGTGTGCAATTCTGTAGTTTCTTAGCTACCATTTATATGACCCTGGTGAGAATGACCTGATCTTGTGAGATATATTTAATATTATCTACAATTTCTGACATTTTATTTCAATGGGAAACTAAATTTATGTTGGCATTTATCGGGAGTTAATTTGGAGAAGTAAAATGAACGTCCATCTATTCATATTGAACTGTAGCTCCAGGAGTAAACGTTTACGTTTTCATGTCCTAATCATTCGCCTGCCCTGTCTCTTTTTGATCGTATTCTGCACGATCCAGTTGGTACTTCAAGAAATGTTTAATGAACTCATCCGTATGATAGTGAGACTGCATTTACAAAATTTTACCCTTGCAGGTTTTCTTTTTCTGGTACCCTAAATTAGTGAATTACTTGCGAAATATACCTCCAATTTAAACTTATTTTTGAGTTCCTATTTTTGTAATGTTCTTTGCGTAATTGGTTGAAGATTTAGTTTAATTGTCTATATTACACCAAAAACACTAGCGTAGTTTTGTGCCCTGTAGCAGAATCGCGGCGGACGGGCTAAGACGTCGCAGATTTTATGATTTTATTTTGGTCCTGCTGACAAAAATTATATCCTCCAGAATTCTGTTAAATCCTTCTTTTGCAGACTCCCGGTAGTGGTTGCTAGTTTTCCTTCCGTCTTTCGAAACTTTTGGAAAACGGAAATTAGACAGGTGAAGTTTTATCCCGTAATCACAATTTGATTATGCCCGGTATTGTTGTTAACTACAATTTTATTGCAGCATAAATGTTTATGTCTCCGTTTGAAAATATAAGCAACAATTTCCGAAACAGGGAGTTGGACGGAGCCAAGTAATCCGATTTTTTTTGTTCGTGATGTTCCCGTTGCTATGTATGGTTGTTAGATATGATTTAATAAAATGATAATTAATAATTTTACAGCCAAAGTCAGTAAAAATTATTAAAAAAATTTTACTGCCTTTGTCTTCCGATGTTTAAAAATTTTTGCCTTGATTTTACAATTACGGAAGAAATCTTCGCTCCGTCCAACTACTTAAGATTCAAAATGGAGACAGATTTTTCGGAAAACTTGTCTCCATTTTCAGTCTTAAATACAAATGTTTATGTAACAACATAAATATTTGTATTTTAAGGTAAAAATGGACACAAGTTTTCCGAAATATCTGTCTCCATTTTGAATCTTAAGTAGTTGGACGAACAAAGATTTCTTCCGTATTTATAAAATGGAGGCAAACATTTTCAAACATCGGAAGTTAAAGGCAGTAAAGTTAACATTTCTTAATAATTTTTTCACGATGTTTTCCCTGCACTGTATTTTTGTTTAAACATCATTTAATTATTTAAATGTGTGTTTTTAGAATCGAAAATTAAGAAAAAAAAATCCGAAAACGAAAGCAAGACGGAGCGAAGATTTCTCCCATAATCGTAATTTTATTTTCTAGCGATGTTTTCTCAGTACTGTTATTGTTGTTAATAATAATTGTATTCAATAAATCTTTGCGTTTCAGCTTGTAAATGGAGGCATAATTCCAGGTACAGAGGACAAAGTTATTTTGATCCTAGTTATTGCAATTGCTGCAGTAACTAGGCTACGTTTTTTACGTAGAAAAATACAGGGTATCCGAAAAATAACTGTGCACTGAAAGTAGCACTTACCCTGTCGAACTGGTTCCTACAGGAGGTGTTGGAAATGGGCTCCACCGTCTTCCAGACATGTTCGCACACGCTTCTGCATGTTGGCCTGATTTGTTGGATGTGTGTCATTATTACAGCCTGTAGCTCTTGAGACGTCTGCATCGCGAAATTTCTTAGCGAACTGTTTTTGCACTTCATCTGTGTACTTGTCGTCATGGCAAAGGACATGTTCCACCAAAAACACTCGCTGTTCAGCCGTCAACACCATCGTCCTTGTGCCGAGCCAAGTGATCAATCGACACGTGTGCCTCTGTCGACGAAGCGCTCGGGAATGGCCTTTGCTCAGAATGAGAGCTCAGGGCGCCTGTGCCATGGGTGGCCTTGGGGTCAACGTTCGTGACTGCCACGGAGAAGGCCTCGGGTTCGATCCCAGCCAGGTACGAACGTTCGAACCAAAATATCCGCCGTGCGTCGGATGGGCACGTTAAGCCGTCGGGCCCCGGGCAGGGGATCCCCCAGTAATAAATAAGGGCATATTCCTCCCCCTTTTTACCTCGCTTCCGTGTCACTTTCCTATCGGGCACTCTAGCCCAAATCTTCTAGCCTCCTATTTCTAAGGGTTGTTTAAGACCTGGGGTCAGACACTCCCTTCCTAAAATCCTTTACATATGAACTGATATGATCTGCGCGCGCCTCGGTGTGGGGAGACATGAAGGTTACCAGCAGGGCCGGCTGGACCATAGGGGCAACCGGGGCGATCGCCTCGGGCCTCGCACCTTTACGGGGCCCCGCAGTTTAAGAAAATTCACCTTACAAATACGGAGATCTGTTGATTTCAAGTGATTATAGTAACGACCCTGATATTTTCCGAATTCATGAAATCACAAATTTAATTTCATCATTTTGTGGCCCTTGCTTTTATATATTTAACTATTTGCGCGCAAAACAGATACTTAAATTTAAATAAAATAAAAAAGAAGAATATTAAAGTTTGTTTCGGGCTTCACATGGAGGCCATTTATTCAGTGATTTTAAAAACATTACTAGAAATTAACAAAAAATCATATATAAGCGCATATAAAAGTTTAAAAAGTCACTAATTTGTCAGTTACTCCATTTTGCATTAAAAATCAATCACCAAAACTGTAATGTATCAAAAGAAAAAAACTATTTATACGAATTTTTTATTTATTATTTCTACACTAAAATATTCGCAATCCAAAAACTTTCGCTACGCACGTTGCTTTTTGTCATTATGTGAAGCAGTTTTTGTACAATAAGTGAAATAAAATCTCAACCACATCTCATCAGAAAGAAAATCGTAGATTTTAACAGTTTTTACTCTCTCTCTCTCTCTCTCTCTCTCTGAACTTTCAATGCATATTCTGGTCTTTTTCTTGAGCTTAAAGGATATGCTTCTTTGAGATAATCATTTTGTCTTGTCTTGTCTTTTTCTTGAGCTTAAGGATATGCTTCTTTGAGATAATCATTCGGCTTTCATCAGAAAACACAACAGATCTCCACTCAGTCCTCCAATGAGCTCTAGCTTGACACCACTGACGTCGCAAACGGCAGTGGTTTGGAGTAAGTGGAATGCACACTACAGGGCGTCTGGCTCGGAGCTGTCCTTCAAGTAACCGATTTGTAACAGTTCGTTATGTCACTGTGGTGGCAACTTAAGCTCGAATTGCTGCCGCAGACGCGGTACGATGCGCCACAGCCATACGCCGTACACGGCGGTCTTCCCTCTCAGTAGTGCCACGTGGCCGGCCGGAACCCGGTCTTCTTGAGGCAGTACCTTCCCTTGACCACCGCTGCCAACAATCATGCACAGTGGCTACATTTCTGCCAAGTCGTTCTGCAATATTGCGGAAATAAAATCCACCTTCTCGTAGCCCTATTACACGACCTCGTTCAAACTCCGTGAGCTGTTTATAATGGCTTCTTCGTCTTCTTAAAGGCATTCTTGACTAACATCAACACCTTACGTCGAATCTCAAGAATAACTAACGCTCACGAACGTTACAGCGCGTATTTACAGCAAACCTGCTTTGCATGTTCCGAGGGGCGCTACTAGCGCCACACGTATGCGCCGAGGGCAAAATTTGCATAAACGTCATCTTACAGATGTACTCTCACCGCCTATAAACTGTCGTTTACCTAACACAACCCCTTCTTGGTGTTGGGATTTTTTTTTCCGTCAGTGTAGTTGCGACCCAATGATCGCTCACGCCTTCCAGTAAGACTCTTACGGTTTATTTTTTTTTTTTTTTTCGCGGAGAGACGTTCGTTAAGGGTAAGTATGCCATAAAGTATTTATTTACTTCAGGACTCATCATACAACATCATGCACACACAAAGTCAGACAGTGAATTGAGCGTGTGATGTAGATAAGAGCCACATGCTTCTCCCACAGACTTTACATAGGAAACTTTGTCGCCCGGCCCGACACGCCCGAACCATTGCCCTAATCTCATTTTTCTCTTCGACTGGCACATCTACATAGTATGATCTTTATTTTGATATCTCAACCATATCTTTACGTTCAGCCGTTCTCTCAATATAGGATTCACAGTAAAAAACCTTATAGAATTACTATATACACTGAAGAGCAATTCAATTAGAGACAGCTAGCGTTATGCAAATGTGGCGTTGTGGGCGACCCTGCAAACGGAAACGACATGACGTATGCAGCGATCCGACAATATAAAGAGTGATGCGACGGGAATCAGTAAACGTCGGACGCAGTATGGGTAAGATGAAGGATCTAAGCGCATTTGATCGTGGGCAAATTGTCGGGACCCGACAAATGGGTCACTCCATCTCGGAAGTCGTGCATGCACTGGGATTTTCACGAGCCACTGTGTCACGGGTGCACCGTGAGTACATCGAATCCGGTAATATGGCCAACTGCTGTGGACAACAGCATGTGGATTAGCAGGGTCATCGTCGGTTAGCTCGCATTGTAACAGCGGTTAGACGGTCCACAGTGCAAGAAATCACACGGCAATTTAACGCTGGTGCATAACTTGCTATGGGGTATAGAAGCCATCGTCCCACGAGGGTACTGCTGCTGACCACGCATCACAGCGTGCAAAGATTAGCATGGGCGCCGGAACATCGCCACTGGACCCTAGACATGTGCAAAAATGTTGCCTGGACTGATGAGTCGAGATTCACGTTGGTACATGCGGATGGCAGGGTACGAGTACGGCACAAACCACATGAAGCGATGGATCCTTCTTGCCAGCAGGGTACTCTTCAAGCTGGTGGTGGTGGCATTCTCGTCTGGGGAATGTTTACGTGGACTGAAATGGGACCCCTAGTACGTGTGACATCGTCCCTCACAGGCCAACGTTACCGGGATATCCTGGACGACCATTTGTTCCCGTTTGTGCGTCTTCAACATCCCACTAGGGACCTCATCCTGCAACAAGACAATGCACCGTGCCATCGCTCCCGAATTGTATCCGAATGGTTGGATGAACACTCCACCGACATGACCTTGCCTCCTTGGCCAGATAGGTCACCTGACCTATATCCCATCGAGTACATCTGGGATGCCATCGAGAGAGATGTTCGAGGCTCTGAACTCCCTCCATCAAATCTTCG
Source organism: Macrothele yani (assembly GCA_039090855.1). Classification (NCBI taxonomy): domain Eukaryota; kingdom Metazoa; phylum Arthropoda; class Arachnida; order Araneae; family Macrothelidae; genus Macrothele; species Macrothele yani. Next base: position 92,121,272 of record CM077026.1, read on the forward strand.
TGAACTGTGGGAGCTTGTTCAGGGGTCGTGCATACGTATGGCTTTCCAACGCTATGGTGTCTTGTCGAGTCGATGTCTAGACAAATCGCCGCCGTCATCAGGGCGAAAGATGGTGCTACACGTTACTAGACAGGTATCTCTAATTCAATTGCTCTTCAGTGTAGATAACAGGAACCGAAAAGGAAAGTTAAATTAGTGTATACATCACATTTTTATATAAATTTCGTTACTTCCTTCGTTCAAGGATTTGCTTACTGAACTGCACACCGCTCCCCAAACAGCGTGTATGTTTTGTCAACAGTGTGTTAGAAAAAATAAAAAGTATACGCTGAATGTAATATGACGAAATGGAGTTTTGGAGGGAAGCACGTCCATGTTGTTGTTGTAGATTTATGTGAATAGATGAATACCGTACTGCAACTGTGTGATGAAGATTCTACGAGTATATTTATATGAGATTGCTATTAAGAGTCATTTGATGATTTGCGATCTAAGAACAGTCGAGTAAAGTGTCCTGGTGATACAAACTTCCTGTACTTTACCTCTTCATGTACAATAAAAAAAACTAGTTAACCTTACGTTAGTTGACTAATTCTTTTCACCCTGGCCGTTTATTTCAACTAAGTAGAGTGCTGTCCAAATAAACGTGACAAACACAAAATCAAGAGTAACGCAAAATTGCCACGAAAGAGTTTAATGATAGTTCGTACGCACCTACCTATATCAATAACGCAGCAATATACAATAGAAAAGAAATGCTATCACCGCATGCGCATGACAGTCCAAACGTGATGCAACAAGTGGCAATATTACGAGGGGTTAACAGGGAGTATGATTACCCCGAACAGCGATACAAGTCTCGCAAAGAGCCCTGATGCCATTTGCAAGGCTGTGAATTGGAGTTTGGGACAATAGGTTCCACTCCTCAACCAAGCCACGTCGGAGTCCCGGGAAGTTTCTGGGAATAGGCTGCCGGCTTGCAATTGCTATTGCCAGGTTATTCTAGACATGCTGTATCAGGTTCAGGTCCAGAGATCTTGCTGGCCACTTCGTTCTGTGAATATCCTCATTGTCCAGGTATTCGTCGACTAGCCGAGCCCTATTGGGACGGGCGTTATCGTCCATAAAAAGGAACTGGGGACCAACAGCTCTCATGAAAAGCCGTACATAGGGCTGTAAGATGTCATCGCTGTAGCGTCCAGCATTCAGGGCGCCACCTGGAAACACGTACAGCTGCGTACGTCCATCCAACATGATGCCAGCCCAAACCAAGGAGATCTCTTCTACTACGGTGGTGGTCAATTTTCGTAATGCTGATGGGAAGGTTTCTGCTTACTGCCTCTCTCTAAATGTACGCACGTCGAGAATCCATGTTTGGGCTGTTCCGCGATGAGACACTATAAACAACACAGGCCCACTGTTCAGGGACCAGCGGTTATGTTATCGGGCCCAATTCAGACGGACTCTTTTGTACAATGCGGTGAGTGGGATACAGACCGTTGGCCTTCATACATACAGACTTATCTCGTGGAGTTTTCTGTAAACTCTGATTGCCCCCGATATCGCAGTTCTCGTAGCAGAGGAAAACTCTTGTGACAGTTGCCTATTTCTCGACTCCATATGGTCGCGAGCTGTTAGAGACAAAAACAGGTCCTTGTCTTGGCCTTCCGGTTATTGTTCCGGTTTTCTGGAGCAGTCTCCAGAGAGTGGAGATCTCTTGGCTCGACACATTCGGCCATGTTGCTACCTCCGCTTGTGATTGCCGTGTTTCCAATATACCGATCGCTCTCCACTGTAAAGAGTGCTGTTCTAAATGGTGCAGAGCCGTTTTTCCACTAATAGTCCAACTAAATTATCAATTGCGGCACCACACTTAAAAAAACCTTTTGTACTTAGAACAACTTGGATACTTTGTTCTGAGTACACCCCACTGAAAACAACTTGAGTACATCGACTTAGCTGTTCCCCTTGCACATATCTCTGAAACCTCTTTATGGTCGGGCGTCTGGTTTTAGATACATTCTAGAATTTGTGTTTGGCACGTTAATTTTGTCTTCTCTTGAGAGAGCCTGTTGAAAAGAAAGACAGAAGGAAAAATTGAAGGAAATTGACAAAGAAGAAGGAGATGGCTAATGATGTTTAATGAAATAGTAAGCACAGGAATCTATCAAAAATTGAAGAAAGAAGCAAGGGACAGAGGAAACTGGAGGAAGAGAACTTGCTGAGTTACCATTGGACCTGTCAAGGGACATAACACTAATGATGATCGCGTTAATTCTGAACCCCAGTTTGTTTAGTAAGTTATGGGTTCAAAGAGTTTAATAGAAGACACTAATTAATTCAATAACAACAAATTCAAGTAACTACAAACACTACATGCGTATTAGATCTGTAATAACTTTGTAGTATTTAGCAAGCCATTTTGTTGTCCATTAGTATTTTCAAAAAGGCTCTTGAGATAATTTGAACAAACACAAAAGAGCATTACTCAATTCACAGGAAATGATTCTGCGAAAGAAAATAATAGGAAATAATTCTGCGAAAGAATTTGACTCCCTTCACAGTTAGGCGAAAATATTTTGACTCTTCAAGTGGTGAAAGTTTTGCAGAGCAACGTTCCTTTAAATTAAACACTAGTGAATAAATGCAAAAACTAAAAAATCCTATTTGATAGAAATCAATTTCGTTTGTGTGTTTAATCCTACATATGAAAAATTTATATTATTATGATTTTCTTAAACGAAATCTATAAAAATGGATGCTCTGTTTAAAGTGTATTTACCAAGCAGTAACGATAAAGTAAAGTATCTTTAAAAGAAAAGGATTTGGGACACACGCAAAAGATCACAGAAAAATAATTAAGCAGACTTCCAGCTACGAAAACAAACAAAAACAATGACCATGAAATCAAATCAAATTTACATAATTAAAAAGAATCAACATCGACAGTTTCTTGAGATTTCCAGCAGGTTTCGATGATACGAGGATTAAAAAAGATTTGCTGAGTTGACGAATGCGAAATTTTTCTGCAAGAGCTGCTGAAAATTTACTCTATTAATGAAAATTGAATTTGCGATCTCAATTCAAAAACTACGCCTTTTAGAAAGACAACGTTTTGCTCTGAAGTCTTGTTGTAGAAACAATCATTAAATTCTGAGATTTGTTGACTGCAGGGATTTTTACAGATGGGTAAAACTCGTTTACGAACTAATTAATTTTTTACACTTATTAGTAATAATGAAGGATTTTAATTAGTTCAACGTTGTTCTTATTTTCATGAATAACTTCCCGATTTTTTGGTCACAAAGGAGATCACATGGAAGATATGAAACTTTAAAAAACTCAAAAGGTCGTTAAATAAGGAAACGTACTTTTATGTTCACTACGGGACCATCAGGTGAGAAATATCAATAAATCTGTCGTGCATCGTGATTTGAAAAACCTAATTAAGTATATTCAAGTATTGCTGCGGAATGCTTGCATTTCGAAATATACGAAAATTCCATTTAAATAACTTATCTTAAAGCAGGCAGTGGATGGTTAGAAAAATTTTAGTATAGCAACGGAATCCTCACCTGAATGATGAGAGCAAAATCAAAAAAAAAAATCTTCCAACATTTGTGGTTGCTAATGAGTAATCAAATTTACATATTTACACACACACACACACATATAAGTATGACAAAAACAGAGAATAAATACAGTATATAACATCAACCTGAATACTGCGCAAAGCTGCAAACACTAGGGGAAGAAAATATAAATAATAAAATAATAAACCTTAAATAACCAAACTCCCACAAGAAGCAAAGCAATGAAAAAACACATAAAACATTGAAAAATGATTGAAATGAATTGGTAAAATACTTTAAATTAATTATACATAGAAGTGAAAGAATTCTTCACCCTAACCAAGGGTACCTTAGAAACTGAAACAAATATATTAAAATTAAAACATAAATACACTAAATCACACCCAGGAATCCGAGACCAATCATCAAGGAAAAGCACCTGGGAGATCTGAGTGAACAGTCCAGGTTTCTTAAACATATTCTTTGAAACTTAATTCCTCCGAGTCGACCACTAACATCTTACACTTCTTACATACAAAGTTTTTCAGAACGCACTGACAGTTTGTATTTCTCTGGAAACTTTACGAACTCACCCAAACTATTTCTAAACCGTAATTTATTTGGTTTGTTTACATTTTGACAGGGAGTTTGTTAGAAAGTTTAAGTAAGTTTAATACTTCAAGTATTCCTGTATCTTTTTGTTTTGGTTATTTTATTCCAAGTCCAGGTAGGGAAAGCAGTGTGCAGAAAAATTTGATGTATAATTCCTATTGGAATTACTTTTGGACTATTTAATAATATAAAAGCACGCTCATGAAACTTGGACTGTATACTCAGGTCTCAAAGGTGCTTTTCCCTGATGATTGGTCTGAAATTCCTGGGTGTGATTTAGTGTATTTATGTTTTAATTTTACTATATTTGTTTCAGTTTCTAGAGTACCCTTGGTTAGGGTTAAGAGTTCTTCCACTTCTATGTCTAATTAATTTAAAGAATTTTACATATTAATTTCCATCATCAGTGTTTCATATGTTTATTTCATTGCTTTGTTTCTTGTGGTGGTTTCGTTATTTAACGTTTACTATTTTATTATATACATGTAATTAAGATATCAGTTTTACAACAACTCCAGGATAAAACCATTTATACTGGCGTGCAAGAATTAAGGACGAGACGGTTTTTCGAATGTAACGTCGTGCAGAAGTGCTCCAGATCGACTCAAATCATACCGCAAGATCCCCAATATGTAAGAATATGGGACAAGTGAGCAAAACCGTCCAAACAAGGAATCCAAAGGATACAAAGGCACTTTATTGAAAAGGTAGATTCGAGCACAACTGGACAGAAGACAGAAACGTCCATTTGACAGGCGGCTGCCAAGAAAAATCCAGTCTTTAGTAAGGGATATGATCACCCCTGACTGCGTTCCAGGATTTACATCGTCTGTCCATGCTGAGGACGAGGTTGTCAAGGAACTGTTGAGGCATCGCCGCCCATTGCTCTTGTAGCGCCAGTCGCAGCTGCAGAATCGTTGCTGGCGGCTCGTGACGTGCTGCCAAGCGTCTCTCTAGAAGGTCCCACACGTGTTCGATTGGATTTAGGTCCGGGGACCTTGCGGGCCAATCCATGCGTTAAATATCTTCACTCTCCAACAGCTCTGCGACAGCCACTGTACGATGAGGTGTAGCGTTGTCGTCCATGAAGAGGAACTCAGGACCCACAGCACCTCTAAACAGACGCACGTGAGGCTGGAGAACCTCGGTACAATAGCGGACACCAGTGACTGAACCTTCTTGGAAGATGTGGAGGTCAGTACCGCTACCAAGCATGATACCGCCCCAAACGAGAACTCCGCCCCCTCCAAACCGGTCCCTTTCGGTGATGTTGGAGGTGTGACTGCATGTTCCCTGCTCTCTCAAGATGTGTATACGTCCAGAATCGCTCATCAGACTAAATCGGCTCTCAATTGTAAAGAGAACTGGACGCCATTGCTGATGTGTCCAGTTCTTGTGCTCCTAGAACCACAGAAACCGCCGTCCCCGATGAACAGGCGTTAATTACACACACCGTACTGGTCGTCGTGCAAATAGACCACCTTTGTGCAGCCTCCTGGCCCCGGTAAAACGCGATAACGGACGTCCAGTTGTCTGTTGCATGCACCTTGCAATTTCTCCCGCTGTCTGCCGTCTGTCTCTTTTCGCCTGTAGAACAATATACCGGTCGTCCGCCGCCGTGATTGCTCGTGGACGACCACTGCTAAACTCTCGGGCAGCTGTCAATCTCGTTTTAAATGCTCTCCAAGCTCGTGAAACGATGCTGTGAGCGATCCCGAACTCCTCGGCCACACTAGTCACACTTCGACTTTCTTCCAACTTCCCAATGACGCGACCTCGGGTAAAGTCATCCAGATGTTGTCTACTGGATTGCCTGTTGGCCATATCCCACGGTGGCTGCAACTCGACGTCGTTCAAACCGATGTAAACCGTGCAATAGCTTTCACCGAATTGCTGAGCGTACACCTCCCGTGTGCTTTATACCCTTCCGACACTTATGTCATGCTGCTCATACGCGCATGCCCTACCGTACCGGACCCTAGTCTATCTCCTGAGTGGTCTTTCGGTCTGTTCTGCCTGCTCGTTCCGCTTAATTTCTCCTCTTCGTCCTTAATTTTTGCACACCAATGTAATTGCTCCTTTCTGATGCGTTTCGTGACGTAACAGTTTTCGACATCGCGAACAAACAAACGAGCGTTGTTCGCGTTGTAGTCTTAGCGTTCATGTGCGCAAAGGTGCCTTTACGTACTAAATCGATACTGCTCTTCAACTTTGTAATTGACTATTTTCCCTTATCTTGTATGGTTTTCGAAATTGGCCTGCTAACTCCTGACTTTGCCGCCAGAGGGCGCTGTAAGTGGTCTCATCGAATAGCGCATAGCCACTTTACTATACCTAGACACCGTTTTTATGGCAATATCTGTCGGCGTTCGAAAGTTACGAGGCTGAGAAAGGACTTTACTGGGCACAATGTATATTGTATAATGTCTTTAACGTTTTTTTATTATTTTTTTACGGACCAGTGGTTTGAAATTTCTAGTTGTCCACTGGGCCAGTAGAAGATTTATTTCTAATTCTAACACTGCATAATCTTCAGTCCCCAGAAACAAGTCTAAAGAAGGGTTATTTCAACGGCGATTTTAAAAAGTTTTAGTTAAGATAATTTTTTGGTACTACATGGTATGCTGATTTTTGTTGAATTGTATATTGTATAATTCTCTCTTTCGATAATTAAAGTTTTTGTCTCTGTTAATAATTTCTTTCGAAACTGTTTATTTATATGTTTGTTTCTTTTCTTTTTTAGGTGAGTACTGGTACCTTAATCGTGGAAGAATTATTCTGCTGTTCTCTGTATGTATTCCTGTTTAGTATTATTGTAATTATTTAGAGAATCAAAATGCGTATATATCAGTTTCTAAACTCAGAACTCTGCAAAAAAAATATTCCGACCCCTAGACTGAAGGTTTGATGGCAGTTAAAATCTAAAGGAGCAATTTCGGTGCAACCAGGAAAGATTGGAACAAACTAACGAAATGAACTGACGGGTCAAAAAAAGAAAAAAAAATGACAAGAATTAATCACATAGTCAAAGTAGAGATTCCCAAGTGGCAAGACCTAGAAGCACGCCATGCAGAAGATGGTGGAATGACATTCAAAAACATGCTTGAGTAACAGTGGAGAGACGGGCTTGAAATGGAAGGTTGTGGAAAAGACTTGGAGAGACCATCATCCAGCAGTGGATTCATAATAGTTGATAATATACATACAGTTTAATCTCGTTAAAGTGCCATATGTTTTTCGTCGTGCTGAAGTGGGAGTAAGCGATGATGGTCATTGTAAAGAGCTTCACATACTCTAAAAAAGAAAAACAGTAAAATTAATTGAATGAAAGTATAAGGAAGAAATAAAACAAACTTACGTTCTTACGTAGCGGATCTCTAATTCTGAGAATGTAGGGATTGAAAACAGTGATTACAGTTCGTAACGAAATTTTTAAAAAGAAAACGTGTTTTTTTTTTTTACGTTTTTCTTTAATTAGTACTCTTTAATTTTATGAGCACCTACCGCTTTTACAAAGTGAATTGTTGTTATTCTACCTCTCATCTTCTTGCAACATTTTTAATTTTAGCTTGAAATTGATTTTTTGGGTGTCATCTTATGCAATGTATAACTAACCAAGTTCATCAATGCGATACAAATCTTTAAATTTGTAGACACATATGATTTTTAAAATATTTTTTCTTGCTACATCCACTTAACGTTCAGAGGTTTCAGCTGTCTCACAGTGTTTTGAATTTTTGTATCCAACCGCTACTGTAGCTGAACTCTTGATTTTGGTATTCTTTCCCAAAGTGTCTTGTTTTTTCATAAAGAACTTCATGGGTAATAACTCCATGCCTGGCATTTACCTGGCCTATCTGTAGAACAAGAGCTTTCCCTAAATTTCGTGCTTGCCATTTTTAAATTTCTTAAGTGAGTGCAGTTGTTTTTCAGATCCCATTCATTTATGTTTATCGCTTCTTAATATGTTCCCTTCCAGCGTTCTAATTACCCAGTGGTAGTTCGAACGGTGGTAGGGAACATATTAACTATTTAAGTTACCGGCCCGTGCGGCCAGTAATTTTTTTTACCCTCGTTTGTTTTGGAATTTGCAAGTTTATAAAGAACTGAACAAAATTTTAAAATATTCAGGTTTGACTACGAGATTTTTCGGATTTTTCTAAAATTCAGATATTTACTACTCAAAAACTGAATATTCTCTTGGAGTTTTCTGGTGAGGAAATCAGTTTCCTGTCCCGAAAATTTTTAAAAATAAATAGAGTTAGTGGTTCTGGTGGAATTCAAGCAGAACTAATAAAAAATAGAACAGAAAAATTGTTTAGAATGTTAACTCAATTGATTGAAAGATGTTTGAATGGCGAAAAAATCCCAGATGAATGGAAAATTGGCTTACTAACATATATTTTTAAAAATGGGGAGTGGCAAAGGTGTGAGAACTACCGAGGGATTAGAGTGATATCGACCTTTAGTTGACTGTACGGTCAAATTATTAGAGATATAATTGAGGAGGAATATCAAATAATGAAGTAGAAGAACAATGTGGATTTAGAGCAGGCAGATTTTGCATGAATAATACACACTGAAGTGCCAGAAAAACTGGTACAGACGAGCGTATGCAAAATACATAGCAACGTCACCTATGCGAGTACTCGATTGCGTCCGACAGTGCGTATATAAAGCGATAGACATCCTTGCCAGCTGTTAGAGCTGTTTACGGGATGAGAATGGTTAGTAACGATTTAAGCAATTTTCAACGCGGTGTCATAGTTGGCGCTCGTGAGATAAGCCATTAGTATTTCGACCTCAAACCTACGATGCCAGTGTGGCCGTAAAAAGACATTGGGTGAACGTGACCATCGTCGGCTGTCCAGAATCGTTTGATGCGATAGGCGTGCAACACTCTCGCAGGTATCATTGGAATTCAATGCTGGAGCCACAACAAGCATCAGCGTCCGGACTGTGCAACGTACCCTGCACGATTTGGGCTTTGGAGCCGACGCCCAACTCGAGTCCCCTTGATTGGGTGCACGACACAGAGCTATGCGCCTCGCTTGGGCACGGCAACACCGCCACTGGACACTTGATGACTGGAAACAAGTACGAGTCGCGTTTCCAACTGTATCGCGCAGATGGAAGGATTCGTGTGTGGCGCAAACCCCATGAAGCCATGGATCCCGCATGTCAACAGGGAATGGTATCGGCTGGTGGGGATGTCCGTAATGGTATGGATTGTGTTTAGCTGGACTTCACTGGGACCCCTGGTACGTCTACAAACGTCTGTGACCTGCCAACGCTATGTGCGCATTCTTTCTGACGAGGTACACCCGTTCATGTCCTGCATTCGTGCTGATGGGTTAGGCCTGTTCCAACAGAACAATGCACCTCCACGCAAGTGTCGGGATGCCACATTATGGCCAGAGGAGCATTCATCTGAGTTTGGGGTGTTGCCATTCCCACCCAAGTTCCCAGATCTGAACGTGATAGAACACATTTGGGATGCCGTGCAACGCGCTATCGAACACAGGAATCCGAGACCTCGGAACACACCCGAATTGTGGAACGCTCTGCAAGAAGTATGGTGTGCATTGTCTACAACATATTTCCAGAAGCTAGTGGAGTCCTGCGCTCCCGTGGGGGGACCTACCAAGTATTAGACTGTTGTACCAGTTTTTCTGACACTTCAGTGTTTCTGTCTTAAACAAGTAATAGAGAAAAAAATAGCAACTGGAGAAGAAGTACACTTATTATTCATAGACCAGCCAAAGCGTATGATAATATGTCTATTGTAAAATTAAGGAAAACATTAAAAGATACCAATATTAACACTACGATTATCAAAGCAGCCAAAGAAAATTATTAAGGAACAATAACAAAAATAGAAATGGGCCAGAAAACTTTAAAAAGATTTCTAGTAACTATAGGACTAAGACAGGGATGTTGCATATCTCCAACGTTATTTACGATTTATGTGGAACAGGCTTTGAAAAAATGGAAAAGGAAGTGTCGAGGAATGGGGATTAATTTAAATGGAAGGATGATATTTGCTTTACAATTTGATGATAATCAGGTACTTCTTGCAGAAGATAAATTTGATTTGGAGTGTATGACTAGAAAAATAAAAGAAAAACACGCAAAAGGGGGATGAATTTAAATAAAACAAAATATGAATTTAAATAAAACAAAATATGTATGCATTGGAAGTAATAAAACAAACCTACTGCTAGAAGATAGCGAAATTGAAAGATGTGATCATTATAATTATCTAGGTGCTAAAATTACACAAGAAGGTAGAGATACAATGAAATTAGGAAATATAGTTGCACAAAGAAGTAAAGCTGTTAAATGCTGAATGGAATCTTGTGGAGTGAAGAAAAACCAGAAAAAATAAATGGCACTTTTATAGTTAAGAGCATCTTACTACATGGAGCCGAGACCTCGCAATTAACAGAAGCGGATAGAAAGAAAATAACAGCTGATGCTTTAAGAAGATCATTTAGAGTGTCAAGGAGACAGAAAATAACTAATGAAAGGATTAAAGAATTGATGGAAGAAACAATTTTAGAAGGCATACAGAAGAGACGATCGCGTTGGTTTGGTCATGTAAAAAGAATAACCAATGAAAGACTGTTCAAAGCTGCCGTGGAATTTAAATCAAACAAACGAAAAAATAGAGGCCAACATAGAAGAACATGGTCTGATAGAATAGAGAGAGCACTTAGTCAAAATTTCCTGATGGAAGAATGGCGCTTTGATAGAGAAAGAAGGGAAAAACTGTTGGAGATCGGAAGGCGACGTCAGACGCCATAAACCGATTATATATTTAAAAACTGAATATCTGAATTTCAAAACATACTTTAGTTTTATGAAAATTGTGGATTGTAGGAAGCCGAGGACCGAATCAAAATATTTGGATAAAGGCAGCACCACTTGTTTGCCAACGTAGTGACGCCAGAGTATAGGTTTTTTAATAATGCTTTCCAACTGGAGGTTGAAGAATTGTTTATGCTCTGGCTTTGTCCATCTGTCTTTCTGTCCACATAGGGGAACCTCCTGCCTTTCACACTGAAGCAAGGTATTTCATGCAGGTGTCTATTTGGTAAGTTGCAAAGTACTTCAGTACATTGTATGGTGTTCTCTTTACTTATTTTCTTCTTTGCAACTTCTTGTGCCGTGCGTGCACATGCATTCGATTTTATGACTTAAAAAAAAAATAAACCTTTTGATTTTTTTATCAACTTTTACCCCATGCTAATGAAAATATCTGCGTAAATATCACAATTTGATTGATAAATGCTAACTTTAATAATTCGAGATCAACATTTTGCAGAAATATGCACCAGAATAAAAACTACAGTTTATATTTTGGTGGATATTGTTCCTTCTGCAGAGCAAAGACTAAACCGCGAAGATACAAAAACGCTATAGGAAAGCCACAAGGACAAATAATTGGTTTTGCATCCCCATCCCCCTTCCCTGAAACCAGATGCGAGCTAACTTTTGTTTTTCTGCCCAGGGAGCGACACTTGCAGATGTCAAATGGTTATGTGAATGTTAGTTTTGTAGAACAGCACTTTCTCTTTAACATTAGCATTCTCTATGGGACTAAAACGTGCAAGGAAGTATTTGAAGAGAAGTGTAATTGTTGCAGTACCAGACTCGGAAGTGCCAGTTTAAAAGCCAGCGACCCAGGTCACTTTTGCGTTTGTGAGTGGCAATCAAAATATTGCTTAATATTTGTACAATAAACTTTAATTTAAAATTAACTATACGTTATGCTTCAATGTGCCGTTCTTGATACTAATACTACGTACATACCAAATGTATTAGTATCTGTGCCATTTCTGGACCAGAAAAATGAGTGGACCACCACATTTTGGTGTACACTAACCCTGCTGTCTACTGGCTTTCTCTGGTGTTGTTTTTTCAAATTTCTATGACTAATAATACTAATTAATATGTGTCTTATTAATTAGTATTTTTTGTTAGCATGCATACACGTACACATTTTTGTTTGCTGTTAATTTGTGATATACAGCTCCAGTGAAATTATACGTTACTTTTTCAATATACTGTAAATGTGCAAGGTTTTCCTTTTTACGGACCAGTGGACATTTTGACGGACCAGTGATTTGCAAATCCCACTGGTCCACTGGGACTCTGTAGAATATTTATTCCTAATTCTAACACTGTATATATTCTCACGGCCAATTAAATTTGCGCATCTAGAAAGAAACATGCTACAACCGCGAAACTTTGTAAATAGTTTGAGTGCGTGCTGGTATGCAAATGATCCACGTTTGGTACGATTGCGCTTTACCACACACCCTGTGGTAGTGATGCAAGCACGAACCGGCAGCCTTATAAACCGGTGTGTAGTCGATGCCACATAAAAGCGAAAAGCACCGGCCGACGCTAGCAAGAGTACAGAGTGACAAGAATGCCAGGTAGACGACAGAGACGTCGATTTATGCAACTTCCGGACTTTGAGAGAAGTCGGATCATAAGGCTGAAAAACGCAGGGTGGTCGGCGCGCCGTATAGCCCACCACGCGGATCGTTCTGACCATACCGTCCGACTGTGTTGGGAGTAGTTGACACGTGACGGCAATGTTACACGGCGGAGCGGCTCCGGACGGACCAGGAAGACCACCGGTAGAGAGAATCGACGGATCGTGCGCCAAACACGAACGGATCCTACGGGGACCCGATCCGATAATACAGACAGATGTAGAGGCTCCTGTGTGTCCACGAACCACTTTCCGACGCCTCGCGGAAGCAAATCTGCAATCCCAGCGCCCCTAACGTGTGCTGCCATTAACACCGGAACATCACCGGCTCCGTGTGCAGTGGTGCCACCCCAGAGCGACGTGGGACGTCACAGACTGGCGACGTGCGGCGTTTACAGATGAGCGCCGCTTCGTTTTGGGGACAGATGATCATCGTGTCCGGGAGCGGAAGTCCCCGGTTCAACGGTGCAATTCTAAACTGGCTTTCGAGCGCCACACCTCCCCATCTGCAGGCATTATGGTCTGGGAAGCCGTTTCCTACCATAACCGATCAGCTCTAGTTGTGGTACGTGGGTCATTGACGGGTCAACGGTATGTGGATGAGAACCTACGGCCCATGTGCTCCCATTTCTGGCCGCGATTTCAGGTGCGCTATACCAGTAGGATAATGCCCGCCAGATCACGGATCAAATTGCTCAGGACTGCCTACGTCATGTCCATACACTTCCATGACATGCCCGCTCCCCGGACATGTTCCCTATCGAGCATGTGTGGAGCCAGTTGAAATGCCAGCTGCCGCCGTGCAGCACTATCCGGGATTTGGAGCACAATGTTCACCACGTGTGGGCCAGTCTGCCGCAGCACAACATCAGGCTCAGGCATCTTTTCGCCTCCATATCGGACCGTATTGCAGCATGTATCGCCGCACGGGGCGGTGCGACGCGCTATTGGAGATGACCGGACAGCGTGCCACAGATCCCTCTGTAATTGTCCTGCAGCTCTGTTTTTGCAATCATGTGTATCATTACGTCCATAAATTTTCCAGTTCAATCCTTTGCTTCCTTCTTGGTGCGCAAATTCCATTGTCTCCGTGAGTTTATTTATATATATTATATATATATTGAGGCACAGAATTTTGTATGTCATGAAGAAAAAATAATTCAAACTCTCGACAATAGAGGGCGCTGCTGCAGCGAATGCCACATAAGTGACGTTTGCACATTATTCGCACACAGCAACGTTAGGATGAGACATAAAAACCATTACGGAGAAATGCAGTTACATTTTCAATGTGCAAGAATAATAAAGGTTCGTGCTGTCATTCTGATTGCGGAACCACACGGTTTTAGTAAGCTAATAATTTGCACTTAACGTGAAATCAGGCGTGCACGTTTAGCACCGATCGTTTCTTGAGCAGGCATAGTGCACACGAATGGCCTCCTAGATTTCCAGATCTCACACCTGCTGATTTTCTGTGGTTGTTGGTCTACTTAAAATCCCATGTCTACATAGGTTATCCCCAGACCTTACCATCGCTGAAAGACGCCATACGGGAGGAGGTATCAGCCATTCCCATTGACATGTTGTTCAATGGTGTATTAGGCGTTATACCACGACTTCACGAAGTAGTGGAATGTGGTGATGGACACATTTAGCACTTGCATCTGTAGATCATGCTGAAATAAGGAAGTTTTACTAATTTAAGAAGATCTCATTTCGCAATTCTCACTTCTTGTTGTTTTCTCTGCAGTAGCGCTCTCTATCTTTGAGGTTTTGAACTATTCTTTTTCTTGATGCTATAGAAAATACCGTACTTAGTTGAATATTATTCTGCAAACCGCATGTATCTCCGACCCATAGATCTTTCTAAATCGCATTTTACTTTTCCACCGAGCTTTTGAATTACCATTTATGTATATATACACTATCTACCTACAAGTAATATGACACCTGTGATAGCAAAGAAAAGCGAAGTTTATTCACCTTCAACAGTTGGTGCAGCCTCCACGAGCGGCGATTACAGCTGCGACCCTCCGGGACATACTCTCAAATAGGCGTTGTACGACGGCTAGCGGTATTTTCTTCCACTCGGCTTGGAGAAGACAGGTCAGTTCCTTCACCGATTTCGGACGGTGGTGGCTACGTCGACGCTCCAACTCGTCCCAGAGGTGCTCGATAGGGCTAAGGTCCGGGCTCCGCGCAGGCTACTCCATTCGATTAATCCCATTGTCACCATACCAAGCCATGGTGGACCTCGCAACATGACAGATGGCATTGTCATCCTGAAAGTAACATGGGTCCAGCTCGTAAAACTGCCACAACGTAGAAAGCGCATGGTCATCCAAAATGATGCATTAGGTCTCGGCGTTGAGTCTACCAGGAATTTGCGACCAAGGGTCCCGTGCCATACCAGGAGAAACACCCCCATAGCATAATTCCACCGCCGCCGAACTTCACAGTTGGCACAATACATTCCGGCAGGAGGCGTTCTCCTAGGCAGACGCCAAACCCAGACCCTGCCATCCGAACGGTAGAGGGTGAACCTTGATTCGTCGCTCCAGAGAACCTGTTTCCACTGTTCAACTGTCTACTGTCGACGTTCTTTGCACCACGTTAGCCGAGCAGCGCTATTGGACTTTTTGATCAAAGGTTTGTGGGCGGCACCACGTCCATAATAACCGAGCAGATGGGCTTCCTTACGGATGGTATTCATCGAAAGAACACTCCCGGATGCCTGTTGAAACTCCTCGCGGATGTAGCCTATCGATTTGGTGCTTTTCTCTGGCCAGCACTCGTCGGTCTCTAACTCCCAGTTTTGTGGGTCTGCCGGGTCGGGGCACATTCCGACAGTCACCTCTCATCTTCCACATACCAATCACATCGGCCACTGTCGATTTTGGGTACTTCAAGTCGCTGGATATGAGATGTATGGATCGGCCATTTCTGTGATACCCGACGATTACACCTTTCTCGAAATCAGAGAGCTCCGAACTGCGTGGCATCTTGCATGCGGCTGGTTGCGTTGTGTTTTCCCACACGATATTTAACAACGGCGGCCGTGACGTGTATCAGGACCGCAGATGTCGTCGATTGCAGGGGTGTCCAATTACTTGTTGGTAAATAGTTTATATATACATGGGATGTAAGGTCAGGTGATGCACGATATACTACAGACTCTCATTGACAAATGTCAATCCTGCCTTCTCATGGTGCATCCTGTTCCCACTAAAGGGGCTCTGACGACCACCAAATAGCGGTATATAACTATACCATAGGGATTTAAGGAGATGCTATCCCACACTCACCAACCCGCTTGGCCAGCGTGGTGAGTTATGACCAAACCCATCCCTCCAAAATGACTCCACAACTTAAATCTTGGCCCTCCGTTTCCTGCAGCTGGAATGTACTTGACCAAGGCAGCGGCCAGTGCGACATGAAGGCAGAGGGTGCTAAGGTTTAAATATGTATTTATTAAACACTCGGAGTACAGAATGAGAATGTGAGTCATGAAATGATTATGTACAAATGAGTGCCAGAACAAGTCGGCAAAGAAATAATGGTGTATACACTTCCTGAGGGTAAGATAGAGGAAGAAATTAAACAGATTAATGAACGATGTAATTGTCAACAAAAGGATAGAGTATTCATAATACACTGGCGTGCAAAAATTAAGGACGAGACGGTTTTTCGAATGTAACGTCGTGCAGAAGCGCTCCACATCGACTCAAATCATACCATAAGATCCCCAAGATGTAAGAATATGGGACAAGTGAGCAAAACCGTCCAAACAAGTAATCCAAAGGATACAAAGGCACTTTATTGAAAAAGTAGCTTCGAGCACAACTGAACAGGAGACAGAAATGTCTATGTGACAGGCGGCTGCCAAGAAAAATCCAGTCTTTAGTAGGAGATATGATCACCCCTGACTGTGTTGCCGGATTTACAACGTCTGTCCATGCTGAGGACGAGGTTCTCAAGGAGCAGTTGAGGCATCGCTGCCCATTCCTCTTGTAGCGCCAATCGCAGCTGCAAAATTGTTGCTGGCGGCTGGTGACGTGTTGCAAACCGTCTCCCGAGAAGGTCCCACACGTGTTCAATTGGATGCAGGTCCGGGTACCTTGTGGGGCAATCCATGCGTTGAATATCTTCAATCTCTGCGAAAGCCACTGTACGATGAGGTGTAGCATTGTCGTCCATTTAGAGAAACTCAGGACCCACAGCACCTCTAAACAGACGCACGTCAGGCAGAAGAACCTCGGTACAATAGCGGACACCAGTGACTGAACCTGCTTGGAAGATGTGGAGGTCAGTACGGCTACCAAGCATGATACCGCCCCAAACGAGAACTCCGCAACCTCTAAACCGATCCCGTTCGATGATGTTGGAGGTGTGATTGCGTGTTCCCTGCTCTCTCCAGATGTGTATACGTCCAGAATCGCTCGTCAGACTAAATCGGCTCTCATCCGTAAAGGGAACTCGACCCCATTGCTGATGTGTACAGTTCTTGTGTTCCTAGCACCGCAGAAACCTCCGTCTCCGATGAGCAGTCGTTAATAGCACACACCGTACTGGTCGTCGTGCACATAGACCACCTTTGTGCAGCCTCCTGACCACGGTAAAACGCGATAACGGACATCCAGTTGTCTGTTGCATGTGCCTTGCGATTTCTCCCGCTGTTTGCCGTCTGTGTCTTCTCGCCTATAGGACAATATACCGGTCGTCCGCCGCCGTGGTTGCTCGTGGACGACCACTGCTAAACTCTCGAACAGCTGTTTCTGTCGTTTGAAATGCTCTCCAAGCTCGTGAAACGATGCTGTGAGCGATCCCGAACTCTTCGGCCACCCTAGTCACACTTCGACCTTCTTCCAACTTCCCAATGACGCGACCTCGGGTAAAGTCATCCAGATGTCGTTTACTGAAATGCCTGTTGGCCATATCACACGGTGGGAGCAACTCGACGTCATTCAAACCGATGTACACCGTGCAATAGCTTTCACCGAATTGCTGATAGTACACCGATCGTGTGCTTTATACCCTTCCGACACCCCCCTCCCCCTGTCATGCTGCATATATGCGCATGCCTTACTGTACCGGACCCATGTCTATCTCCTGAGTGGTCTTTCGGTCCGTTCTGCCTGCTCGTTCCGCTGTTATGCTAATTTCTCCTCTTCGTCCTTAATTTTTGCACACCAGTGTAGTTCAAACTGTAAAGGAAACTCTCAGGCCATCAATCTGGAACCAGCTGAGGTTTGGTCTCCAGAGTTTGTAGAAGTTGGGAAGAGTTTCTGTATTGACAGCGTCTTCATGTGCTAACTGTAGACGGAACTTTAGTTGGGCTGTGAAGTGACGGACAAACTTCTGGCTTGCATCTGTACGAGTAGGTACAGTGGGGTTTTCCTGATGCGTCAGTTGATGGGAGTAAATTACTATTTTTACAAGCGTGAAAATATAAACACACACAGTGATGGATGCTAAGAATCACCGGAGGACCGGAATAGGCTACCATCTGATGCTGACCTTGTCTACGTATAATGGACGTTCCCCGTCTTCTGATTCAAGGGTCCTTGAATTGGAAGAAGAACTGCAAATGATCAAGTGGGACATCGTCGGGCTAAGTGAGGTAAGGAGAAAAGGAGAAGATCTCATTGAACTGAAAAGTGGACACCTTTTCTACTATCGTGGGACTGATACTGGCAGAACTAGTGGTGTTGGATTTATAATAAACAAGAAACTGAAGGATAAAGTTGTAGAAGTTGAAAGTTCCTCTGACAGAGGAACTTTCAACTTCTACAACTTTAGAAGATACCAGGCTCAGATTATTCAAACTTGCGCACCCACCACAAGTCATCCTGAATAAGAATTTGAAGAATTTTATGAGGAAATTCGTCATCTAAATAATAAAGGCAAGCAGTACTTGACGATCATTATGGGAGACTTCAATGCAAAAATAGGGCAACGACAACAGATATTAAACTTCAGTACGGATTGGCTACAGCACTACAGATCATATCCACGTACTGAGAGAACTAATTGAAAGAGCGAGGGAATATGAACTTCCATTATGCATGGCTTTTGTCGACTGTGAAAAGGCCTTTGATTCGGTGAAACCATCAGCAGTTACACTTGCTTTGAAAACCTGCGGTATTGAAGATGCATACATTAATATTATTAATAACATCTATGAAAATGCAAGTGCAAAGATTCGGCTATTTGAGTATACAGCACCCATAAAGTTTGGAAAGGGAGTGCGACAAGGTGATACTATATCTCCTAAACTCTTTAATGCTACATTGGAAAATGTCTTTCTTCAATCACTGAACTGGGAAAACAAAGGGATAAAGATTAATGGAGATTATCTAACTCACCTTCGTTTTGCTGATGACGTAGTCATTTTTGCAACTACCCCATCAGAGCTGCAGGGTATGACCCAGGAACTTGCTGACAAGAATAAAGAAGTGGGATTAAAAATGAATGTTTAGAAGGCAAAAGTGTTGTACAATGTTTTTACAAGAAATGAAGATTTATCGATTGATGGAGAAAAGCTGGAGATAACCAATACCTACGTTTA
Organism: Macrothele yani; assembly: GCA_039090855.1. Classification (NCBI taxonomy): domain Eukaryota; kingdom Metazoa; phylum Arthropoda; class Arachnida; order Araneae; family Macrothelidae; genus Macrothele; species Macrothele yani. The sequence goes on from CM077026.1 coordinate 92,140,530, forward strand.
TCTTGGACAGCAGATATCAAGTGAGGGTCACATTGATGAAGAAATTAATCGGCGTATAAAACTTGCCTGAAGATCGTTTGGAAGAAACAGTATAAATTTCAAGAGCAATATACCATTATGTCTTGAAAGAAAAGTGTTTCATCAATACATCCTTCCAGTGATTACATATGGTGCAGAGACGTGGACCTTAACTAAAAGCGACATACAAAGACTGCAGACAACTCAAAGTAGCATGGGGAGATGCATGCTTGGTGTAACCTGGAGAGATAAGAAGAGGAACTCGTGGATCAGAAAAATGACAAGAGTGGAAGACATCATGGCCAGAGTAAAATTCCTGAAATGGCAATGGGCTGGACATATTGCCAGAAGAACAGACCATCGATGGACAGCTGATATTTTAGTCTGGATTCCAAGGAACAGAAAAAGACCCAGAAGAAGACCACATGGGAGATGGACGGATGAAATTCTAAAGTATGCGGGAGTAACATGGAGGAGACTGGCACAAGATAGATCGTTGGGGAAGAAACTTGGGGAGACCTTCGTCCAGCAGTGGATTGATAATGGTTGACAATGATGATGATGATGATGATGATCATGATATGCATACATAAATATACACTGCACTACGAATCAAAATTAACGTCTACCTTAATGTTATTTTTACCTCTATGCGTGAGGCACAATCAAACTGTGACTGTTTCTACAGTTTCTCGGCCGGCACTGTGGCGCAGTGGTCTAAGCACATGCTTATGACCAGTCGTACAAGAAGAGTTCGGGTTCGAATCCTGGTGGGGCATGAATGTTGTGTTTGACTTACAGCACTGGCTCTCGTGCATTACCTGGAGCCAATGGCCCAAAATTAGGGACGGGCGACTGGTTATAGCCCATTGAGTTGTGTAGATTTATTTCTTATTTTTATTTTTTTTAGATTGGGGGTTTAACGACCACCGTGAGCAACTCAATGGGCTATAAGCAGTCGCATCGAGTTGTTCACGGTTGTCGTTAAACCTTGCAAAAAAAAAAAACAAAAAAAAACGTTGAGCCTGAAATTATGTACTGTTATCTTTATAAACGTGGTTTCGTCATACATACACTGAGAAAAACGTTTTGTTAATTCAACAAAAAAATTTCGTCGATATACAGTCAACAAAAATTTTTGTTGAATTTGCAAAATTATTTTGTTGAAAATTATTGTTGATTTAGCAAAATTTATTGTTATTACGGCAAAACGTTTAGTTCATTTAACAAAATGGTTAGGTCGATTTTGGGGAATTTGTTTGATCCGACAAAACATATTGTTATCACGACAAAATGTTTTGTTGGATCAAACAAATTCCCAAAAATCGATCTAATCATTTTGTTAAATGAACAAAACGTTTTGTCGTGATAAAAATAAATTTTGTTAAATCAACAATAATTTTCAACAAAATAATTTTACAAATTCAACAACATTTTTTGTTGCCTGTATATCGACAAATTTTGTTGTTGATTCAACAAACTTTTTGTTGAATTAACAAAACGTTTTTCTCAGGGTAGTTTTTCTTTTCTTTTTTTCTAACGAATTTTCGGAATACAGGTGGCGCTACATACCGTTAAATTAAAGTTGTTATTAATATACATATGAGTACTCTGATTTTTCTCAGTTTCTTTGGCATACCTTTAACTGCAATGCACCAGTTCTCAAAGCTTTTGGTTTATTTGTTATATTCCAGAATGTGAATTTTCATTTCCACCATCGACGAGGCTCGAAAAACAGCCTTAAATGAAGAATTAACACGTCGATCGAACTGAACCAAGTGACGTTTATGTCTAAGTTGGTTGAGATGTAGAGCACTGATTGATTTAGAATGTTTGCTACAATCTGCATGACTGTTTATTATGTCATTTCCTCTTTGTAATGTGTGAGCGCTACGCTACCGTACTGAACATTAGCGCTGTAATTCCTGTGATCCTGTTTGCTGATTCCTCTAATTGTACATTCCTAGTTAACATATGCCTATGAGTAGGGATACCCAATCACAGATATTAACAAGCAAAGCATCGGTTCCCGTCTGCATATGGCGGATGTTGTGCTCTGATATACAATTTCACTATCGCCATTATGGCATTATAAATAAAGGCGTATAAAATTAAAACTATAATAGAAAATCAATAGCCATGGTTTCTGAACAGACTCGGCATTACATGTACCAAGTTAATTGAAGTGTTTTAAAAAACAATTTGTGTTCGGTAAGCATGAGTTTGTGCTAATGTCTTCACGACTTTTCGGAAAGTTCACCAGAAGAATATGCTGCTAACTCTTATAAGACTCTGAATCCGTTTCTCTTCTAATGCGCAGCAATGAATTCAAATTCAATGACCCCGCTTTTCGAAAGTTCGTTTACGCCACTTCGTTTTTACGAAAGATCTGATTATACCCGTTTTCGCTAACCGAAAGAAATACTACGAAGAGGGTTTTCGCCTTTATGAAAAAAGGCGAAAATAGCGTTTGTTTCGCAGCAGGCCGTTATAGAGGCAGCACTCACCCCGAGCAGTGAGTGTGGCGCCACCAAGTTAGTTACCCGGGAATTACACTCAGCATCTAGCCGCCTTAGCTTTGAACTATGTCTGTGAGCATCTGTGATTTATCTCGATTTATTTTGTGCATCCGTCAGCAAGACGTGTCATAAGGTATCAGGAAAGCCAAAGAGAGTTCGTAAGATTGTTACTGTTATCGTAAAACTGGACGTAATTAAACGTTTCGATCGTGGTGAACGAAATAAAGACATTGCGCGTGCGTTGAACTTGCCTGACCACTATTCGTAGTATTTACACTCAGAGAGAAAGATTATCGAAAGCTGCCGAAGTTACCATTGGTTCTACTTACTAGTATCAAAGTGGTATCTTTTAGTCGGCATCCAGTATTGGCTAAAATGTGTATTTATCATATCATTCCTGCTTTTACTATATGTTAATTTTATTTAAAATTTTATATGTCATTTGGTATGATTTGGTGGGTTACTGTTTGAGTCTGGAAACGCTCAGAAAATTTTCCCATATCAATTAATGGTAATTGCTTCTTCGCTAGGAACGCTCTACTTTTCGATGGGGAGAGGGGACTTGAATTTAAATAATAAGGTACCGCAGGAGTAGATATTCCGATAAATTACGGGCAAGTCCTTCACACTTTGGATCATGTCTCTAATAAAGACTCTTTGTACTCACGAAACAAATTATTTACACAAGGGAAAACTCGATTCCTAATTTGGTTAGAAAATGCTTGAAGGACGTAAACCATTAGCTGTTTAACACAAGGATATCTCTAGATCAAACTAAAGAGACAATGAGAATCAGTGAACTTAGGAGCGCTTGAAAGAGAAATTAATTAGAACGAAAGCGGAAGGTCGTGTGTAAGACGTTAAAATACGCGTGTGTTTGAGGAACCCGAGTAGTGTACCGCGTTTCCTTCAAATGAAGACTTCAACAAATAATAATATTGAAGGAATCTGTGTACTTTTGAAGGTTCCAGAGAACAGAAAATTTTCAGGTAAACAATGTTCGACATGGCATTTATATCACTTAAGGTTCCAACATCAGGAAATGGATACGTATGAGGATATCTCACTGAAGAAGGAAACAATATTACTACACTAAAGCGATCAAAGCCATGGCATAAGACGAGTATATCCTTTAGCAATAAGGAAATGGTTGCAGCAAATGCATTACAAGATTGTAATTTTAGCTAACCATGTATGTCTGGATTTGATGTTTAAAATTAACCCTTTAAGTGGCCGATGTGCCTGGACCGAAGGGGTGCCCAAAACTCGCTGCTCTCTCAAAACAAAAATGTTCACATAACGGCCGGGTTTTATGAAAGCTACGGCAGAACATTTTCTCCCTGCCTTCTCATTCCAGCAGTACCGACAATAAACTCCTCATTAGTGATAAGCGCTCGCCACTAGTCTTTTATTATCTGTTCCATGTGACTGTGCAGTTTCTTTGCTATTGACAAGTCATCTCTTTGGTTTAACCCTTTAACGACCATAACGCCCAGAACACCCGCACGTACAAACGGCCATAGCCACCCGAAACGCCTGTCTAGAGTGAGTCAGATTTCCTACCCTTGCTTGTTCTTCAGTTGTGTTCGATCTATGAAGGACCAGCAGAAATCACCCTCAGTCAATGTTGTTGTTATTAAACAAAGAAGTTAACCAACAGACAGTTTCGGGCGTTATGGTATTTAGAGTGATACAAGATTTTTGGGTCATGGTCGTTAAAGGGTTAAACCTTAGCGTGTACAATGTTAGATAATGAATGTAATGTTCAATGCTTTTTGGCCCGTCTTTTGTATAAAAATAAAAGTACGTCCTTATACACTGCTGGCCACCCAAAATGCAACACCAAGAAGGAAGCATCCGATTGGCCTGACATTACGTGGCACGCATCGTGCAATAAGTCTTCGCGCCCCACCAGGTGTCACTGCTGCCGTAGCCCGCCTGTTCTCCCGATATGTCGCCCATCGAACACGTCTGGTCGTTGATCGGCAACAGAGTGGCCCGGCAAGCACCACCCGCTGCTACACCTGATGAACTGTGGCAACGTGTGGAAGCAGCCTGGACCGACATACCCCAAGCCCACATCCAAAGCATCTTTCGTTCGATGCCGCGGCGTGTAGCGGCAGTTACTGCCAGCCATGGGGGCCACACGAACTATTGATGTCTGCGTGTTCCGCAAGTCGCACGGGCCTGTAAGCTCAATCGTTTCATCTTTGTATCTGTTGTTATGTGTCCAGTAAATCTGGCTTTGCTATCTCGTGTCCTTCTTGGTGTTGCATTTTGGGTGGCCAGCAGTATAGTATCACTTTACCCGTCTGTCCTTCTGTGAGCACTATATCTCTGAAACTATTAGTCTGATTTGAAAAAATTATTTTTCCATTGGAAAATTTTTAATGTGGTAGCGATGATCCTGGCACTCCGGTTATTTACGATGCATAACTTCGCTACTAGATTGCGTAAATGCAGATGCTATTCATCAGTGAATTTTAAACTGTCAGCTTTGTCACTTGGCTCATAACGGTGACAGTAATTTTTCTGTCACGGTAACGAAATAACGCTGACGTGATTTTCGGTACGTCTCTAATTCAAAGCAGTGTTGCGTACTTGACTTTGTTCTGTAATAAAAATCAACTCTGTGGAACCTTTCTTTATATAATGAGTGTTCCGTCTGATGCAACCCTACACTGTTAAACATTTTGTGGTAGGTTACACCAAAAAAGGGTGCTACATCAGCTGCATCACTTTCTGAAAATAGATACACCATTGTGTGATGCAAACAAAACCCTAACAACATGGTGAAACTTGCAGCCTCATGTGGTGCAAGTATGTATCATTACGTGGTGCAAAATTGCACGATGTTGTTGGGTTTTTATTTGCGTTACACAATGGTGTACTTTTTCTCAGAAAGTGGTGCAGCTGGTGTAGCACCTCTTTTGGTGCAACCTACCCCAAAAGTTTTAACAGGGTACTGTGAATCTGCTGGCGTTTTTATTCATCATTTAGTTCGTTGATATGAGGGATATCGTTAAAGTTCCATTGTTTGTTTTATTTAATTATCGCTTACTACGATATCATGACGTTTCTATATAAAAAAATTTATCGATTGCGCTTTTCTCTGTTCAGATGTAAAGTCTCTTGCAACGATCAACACGTCTTCTTGTTTTATTTGTGGCCAGCGCTTGGTGTAGTAAAATATATTCGTCCTTATACATCATCAAGACCTGCTAACCACAATTATTAAATTATAAAGTTAAGAAGACCGTTGCACTGAGAAAAACGTTTTGTTAATTAAAAAAAAATTTTGTCGATATACAGTCAACTGAATTTGCAAAATTATTTTGTTGAAAATTATTGTTGATTTAACGAAATTCACTGTTATCACGACAGAGAGTTTTAGTTCATTTAACAAAATGATTTGTCGATTTTTTGGAATTTGTTTGGTCCAACAAAACATATTGTTATCATGACAAAATGTTTTGTTGCTGCAACAAAACATATTGTGTCACGATAATAATCTGTTTAGTTGCAGAAACAAAACATTTTGTCATGATGGCAATATGTTTTGTGGGATCAAACAAATTCCCAAAAATCGACCTAATTATTTTATTAAATGAACAAAACGTTTTGTCGTGATAATAAATTTTGTTAAATCAGCAATAATTTTCAACAAAATAATTTTGCAAACTCCAAAAAACTTTTTGTTGAATTAACAAAACGTTTTTCTCAGTTTGTATGTGCCAATACCTCAGTTCGGAACAAATTTGTAATTACAGGTCAAACAGCATTTGTTATTGCATAAGAATATCACTCTATAATATTAGTAAGATCACCCCCACGAATGTATGTGTGACAGGGCGTTTGCTTTAAGTTGTAAGAATTTGGTATTTTATTCCAGACGTGTTGCTACTTTGAGTAACATTTCATTCACACTGTTGCTCTACGCGCTCTCAGTGATTTTCTTTCTTTGTCATTTCATATTTTCTTCCATTTGTAATATTGTATGGACTGGGCCGTTATTTCCTGTAATTTATCACGTTATCAGATTACGCTTTTTTATACTTTCCAACCGTAGGTTGAAGAAGCGTATATGCTCCAGCTTTGTCCGTCCGTCCTTCCGCACAATAACTGGCGTAAAAATGGTTCGATTTCGACGAAATTTTAGTATGTGGTAGGGGAATCACCTGGAGACGAACCCTATTGAAAATGGGACGAAATGGGGTCAAAGGTCATGACGTACGGAACGGGATCCATTCCATTGCACTTATACGTCATAACTTGCGTAAATATGGTTCGATTTCAATGAAATTTTACAATGTGGTAGGGGACCACCTGGAGACGAACCCTATTTAAAATGGCGTGTATTGGGGTCAAAGATCAGGACATAAGAGCGGGATGCATTCCATTGCCTTTATGTGCCATAACGTGCGTAAAAATGGTTCGATTTCGATGAAATTTTAGTATGTGGTAGACCACCACCTGGGGACGAACCCTATTGAAAATGGACGAAATGGGGTCAAAGGACAGGACATAGGATTGCGATCCATTCCATCGCCCTTATCCCATATTATTAAGGTGGACGTCAAGTAATTTTGCTTCTTATACTTCCAATGGAAAAACTTTTGTACACATTTCCTTCACAATTAATGTGTTCCCAAGGATGAAAATTTGAACATTGATTAAAATAACTTCTTAATATAACTTGGAATACTTAATATTTTTTAAAACATAACCATAATTATATTAAAAATCAATAACTTTTCCTTTGGTGGTGTTGAAATCAGAAAAAGAATGGCGCGACCTGTACTTTGATGACGTCAGTAGACAAACAAATGTTGGATTTCATAATTATGGTTATGTTTTAGAAAATATTAGGTATTCCAAGTTATAAAATGAAGCTATTTTAATCGATGTTCAAATTTTCATCCTTGGGAACGCATTAATTGGGAAGAAAAAGATGGCGCGACCTGTATTTTCATAACGTCAGCAGTCAAACAAATGTGCGGATCCTATTAAAGTTTTATGACGTCACACTTTTGCTAGCAGATGGCCGCGATTCCCATCTGCCTCATTACGTCTCGCGTTGTGTGCGTATGTTCGTCTGCACGATAACTCGCGTAAAAATCGTTCGATTTCGAAGAAATTTTAGTATGTGGAAGGGAATCACCTGGGAAGGAACCCTATTGAAAGTGAACGAAATGGGGTTAAAGGTGAGGACATAGGAGCGGAATTCATTCCACTGTTCTTATGCGTCATAACTAACGTAAAAAAGGTTCGATTTCGATTAAATATTAGTATGTGGTAGGGAATCACCTGGGGACAAACCTTATTGAAAATTGGCGAAATGAGAGTCAAAGGTCAGGACATAGGAGCGGAATCACTTCCATCGCCATTATGCGTCATAACTTACGTAAAAATCTTTCGATTTGGATGAAATGTTAGTATGTTGTAGGGGCCTGCCTGGGGACGAATCCTATTGAAAATGGGCAAAATGGGTCAAAGGTTAGGACACAGAAGCGGGGTCTATTCCATAGCTCTTATACATCATAACTTACGTAAAAATGCTTCGATTGCTACAAAACTTTATCATGTTATTTCGGTGGTATACGGAACCAGTTCTGTTGAATATCATCGAAATGGGATCAAAGGTCAGGGCGTAGGAGTGAGATTTATTCCACAGCCATTTTATGATTTCTAGTATGTTGGAAAGCGTATCATAATCAATGCATTGCATGATTTTACTAACTTGTTCTATGATACTCTTATTTATTCACATTTTTACCAGTTGTGAAATACTGAATATCTCAAGTTTCATGCTTCAGTGTTCCGTTACCCTCATTTCTTCTGTGTGTTTGAGATAAAAATATTTACTCTTCCCCTTCTACCTTTTACCAAAAGTCAATTTTATTTAAGAATATTTTTATTTCCAGTTCCTTGTCTTGTTTGTAATGGCTTCAGACAGCAAATGTAACCAAGTAATTCTTCAAGATTGGGTTACGTCAGATCATGATTGAGCACCAGCTCAAACCAATTAAAGATAGCTGACGAATTTTGATTGAGCTGAATGTTTATCTTAAACTCTAATGTCCTTTTCGAAATGCTGTTTTGTTTCTGTTCTCTTGTTCGTGCGTAATCTTAACGAGAACACTACAAAGCAAACATACTCTGACATAGAGGATGTTGAATTATTCTCTGACCTATAAAGAGCGCTTGTTATCGCTACCGTAGATCTGTTCTTCCACTCCCTTTCTTTAAAGAAAAAATGTTGATAGTCATAATACGATTCTTTGAACCAGAAAACGGAGTTTTCTAAAATAATCTTTTGTGTCGATAAAGTCAGATGATCGAATGTGATACGAGTGTGGATAACCATTGGCCAAATGAAAGTACACTAACGGACAATGAAATTTGCACCGAAGCATCTGATTGAACTGAAATTTTATGAACTTAATGATACAGATGAAAGATACACATGATGGCAAAAACAGAGCTGCAGGACAATTACAGAGGAATCTGTGGCACGCAGTCCGGTCATCTTCAATATCGCGTCGTACGGCCTCGTGCGACGATACATGCTACAATACGGTCCGGCATGGAGGCGAACAAACGCCTGATGTTGTCCTGTTGCAGACTGGCACACACGTGTTGGACGGTGTGCCCCAAATCCCGCATAGTGCGGCACGGCATCACTGCGTTTCAACTGGTCCCACACATGCTCGATAGGGAACATGTCCGGGAAGAGGGCAGGACATGGAAGTGTCTGGACATGACGTAGGCACTCCTGGGCAACTCGAGCCCTGTGCGGGCGGGCATTATCCTGCTGGTATAGCGCACCTGGAATCCCAGCCAGGAATCATAGCACATGGGGCCGTGGACCGTAGAATCTCATCCACATACCGCAGGCTCGTCAATGATCCACGTACTATACTAGAGCTCATCGGCTATCGTGTGCTGTGGCTCTCCAGACTATAATGCCTGAAGTGAAGGAGGTGTGGCGCCTGATAGCGGGTTGGAGTTTTGCCGTTGACCGGGGACCTCCACACCCGGACACGATGATCATCTGTCACCAAAACGAAGCGGCACTCATCGCTAAACACCACACGTCGCCAGTCTGTGGTCTTCCACGTCGGTCTGGCCTGGCACCACTGCAAACGGAGCCGGCGATGTTCTGGTGTTAATGGCAGCACACGTAAGGTGTGCTGGGATCGCAAATTAGCTTCCGCTAGGCTTCGGTAAATGTTTCGTGGGCACCCAGGAGCCGCTACATTTGGCTGTATGGTGGACCGGGTCCCCGTGGGATTCGATCCTCTCTACCGGTGGTCCTCCTGGTCCGTCCGTAGCCGCTCCGCCGCGTGGCAGTGCCGTCACGTGACCACTGCTTCCAACACAATCGCACGGCATGGTCAGAACGATTAACATGGCGGACATTACGGCACGCCGACCACCCTGCGTTTTTCAGCCTGATGATCAGGCCTCTCTCAAAGTCCGTAAGTTGCGTAAATTGACGTCTCTGGCGTCTACCCTGGAATTCTTGTCACTCTTTACTCTTGCTTGCGTCGGCCGGTGCTTCTCGCTTTCATGGGGCATCGACTACACGCCGGTTTATAAGGCTGCCGGTTCGTGCTTGCAGCGCCACCACGGGGTGTGCGGTCGTGCGCAATCGCACCAAACGTGGATCATTTACCTACCAGCACGCACTCTAGCTATTTGCAAAGTTTCGCGGTGGTAGCATGTTTTTTTTTTTTTTTTTCTAGGGGCGCAAATTTCATTTTCTGGGAGTCTATTAAAATTCCAAAGGTTTTAGATACCCTGAGTATTTAATATATCATCGAATTTTCAGACGATCTGGTTTGGAGAATATTTAAATTTTCAAGGCTAGATATAGTGTTTTATCTAAGACTAATGCACACACGTGCCCGAACTCATTCACGAACAAGCAAAATATGTACCAAGAACACCTTGTACTTAATATAAAAACGACAATATACTTTTAAGTCCAACAAATGAAAAGCAATTGCGCTAATTTAACTTTCCGTTTTGCTTTTTTGTGCTTATTTAACCCTTTACATGGCCGATATACTTGAACTAAACGGGCCCTTAAATTTTCTACGCTCCCCAAACAGAAATGCTCATATAGAGACACAGGGTATTAAGAATGGTACGGTTAAACAATTCCTCCCCCACATGACATCTCAGCAGTACTGGCCATGAACCTGTTATTTTTTAATAAGCGCTCCCTTCTAGTTCTTTATTCTCTTCTCCATGACCCGAGGCATGATGGGCAAGGACTTGTGTCCCTGACATGAACATCATGCCACTGGTTAGAGACAAGGATTCAAATATATTCCTCCTTCTTTATTAGGTTCGTTTCCATTTTTACATCTCTTTTAGCAGATTATCAATCAGAAAGGATTTGTGTCAATCACCCCCTAAATCTCCAATCTGAGTAATTAAACTAAGGGGAAATCAGCGCTCTCTGATGGGCAGGTTCACTCGTTTTAGCCGCGTTCGGCCCACTTCTTGGATAACGAATGTATTTGTTCTAGCTGATTTCAGACCATTTTAATAACTCCGAGTTAATACAGTATATTCCAAAAGGTTAGAGGGTTGAATAATGTTGCTTTTCGTTACGTTTCTTACTTAACATCATGTCACCCAAGGCCTTACTTACTCGAAACTCCTGGCAGTCTGGCAAGTCAGTAAGGCTTAGATAAAATATTACTGCTTAAGAAATAGGTGTAGCATTTGAAATTCAGCTAACGAGCTTGTGACCTATTGTTGTGCTGTATTTGAAGCCCAGTCATTGGAATTAGCCGAAGAGTTTGTTACTATATTTTGCTTTACAAAATACCGCTCCGGTGAATGAGTGGTAAGAGGCGCTGGCTTCTAGTTTTCATTCAATGCATCTAGGTTCTAATCTCTATCAGACATGGATAGTGTTTACGTCTTGCAGCACTGGCTCTCTCCCTTCCTTGGAACCAGTGGTCTCAAATTAGGAACTGTGGAAACAGTAATTTGTCGGTGACAAGGATCGGAACCGCGTCTCCTTGCTCCGGAGTGAGTTACTCTATCCGACTAAACTACACCGACGGTACGTATCCCTGCAGATTTATCGTCTTGACTCGTCCTTCACCTCTGTAATACGTCTCAAGGCGGGTGATTGCTTGTATTCCATTGAAATGATCGCAGTGATCGTTAAACCCAAACAAAAAATGTCTTTACTTATCAAGTTGAAAGCACGTGAAATATTAATATGGACATAAATCAAGCTGTTCTTCCATGTAACGTAACCGCAGAAATTTGAAAATTTAATCGTCCTGTAACGGAAATCAAACCAGCATTTCCCGATTTGTGCTCCAGTACGCTAACCAAAAAATCGGGAGATGCGGGTTCGATTCCCGTTCCAGGACGATTAAATTTTCAAATTTCTGCGGTTACGTTACATGGAAGAACAGCTTGATTTATGTCCGTATTAATTATTCCATGAGTTTTTAACCTCATGGAATAATTTGCTGGTGATATTACTTAGCGCTACGATTGGACACGTTTGTTTCGACTAGTACAGTGAAAGTGAAAGTCAAATGAAAGTGTGCAGTGAAAGTGAAAGTAGTGTTCAGTGAAAGTGAAGTAGTGTTCAGTGAAAGTGTGCAGTGAAATTGAAGTAGTGTGAAGTGAAAGTGTGCAGTAAAAGTGAAAATATTGTTCAGTGAAAGTGAAAGTAGTGTTCAGTGAAAGTGAAAGTAGTGTTCAGTGAAAGTGAAAGTAGTGTTCAGTGAAAGTGAAAGTAGTGTTCAGTGAAAGTGAAAGTAGTGTTCAGTGAAAGTGAAGTAGTCTGAAGTGAAAGTGTGCTGTGAAAGTGAATTAGTGTGAAGTGAAAATGTGCAGTAAAAGTGAAAATAGTGTTCAGTGAAAGTGAAAGTGTGCAGTGAAAGTGAAAGTAGTGTTGCGTGAAAGTGCAATATGTAAAGTGAAATTCAAGTGAAAATGTGAAGTGAAAGTGAAAGCCAAGTGAAAATGTGCAGTGAAAGTGAAAGTATTGTTCAGTGAAAGTGAAGTAGTATGAAGTGAAAGTGTGCAGTGAAAGTAGTGTGAAGTGAAAGTCAAGTGAAAGTGTGCAGTGAAAGTAGCGTCCAGTGAAAGCGAAGTAGTGTTCAGTGAAAGTGAAAGGCAAGTGAAAGTGTGCAGTGAAAGTGAAAGTAGTGTTCAGTGAAAGTGAAGTAGTATTCAGTGAAAGCGAAAGTCAAGTGAAAGTGTGCAGTGAAAGTTAAAGTAGTGTTTAGTGAAAGTGAAGTAGTGTTCAGTGAAATTGAAGTAGTGTTCAGTGAAATTGAAGTAGTGTTCAGTGAAATTGAAGTAGTGTTCAGTGAAAGTGAAGTAGTATGAAATGAAAGTGTGCAGTGAAAGTGAAAGTAGTGTTTAGTGAAAGTGTGGTAGTGTAAAGTGACAGTCAAGTGAAAGTGAAAGTAGTGTTCAGTGAAAGCGAAGTAATGTAAAATGAAAGTGAAAGTCAAGTGAAAGTGTGCAGTGAAAGTGTACAGTGAAAGTGAAGTAGTGTGAAAGTAAAGTGAAAGGGGTGTTCAGTGAAAGTGAAAGGGGTGTTCAGTGAAAGTGAAGTAGTGTTCAGTGAAAGTGTGCAGTGAAAGTAATGTGCAGTGAAAGTGAAAGTAGTGTTCAGTGAAAGTGAAGTAGTGTTCAGTGAAAGTGAAAGTATGCAGTGAAAATAGTGTTCAGTGAAAGTGAAGTAGTATGAAGTGAAAGTGAAAATCAAGTGAAAGTGTGCAGTGAAAGTGAAAGTAGTGTTCAGTGAAAGTGAAGTAGTGTTCAGTGAAAGTGAAGTAGTGTGAAGTAAAAGTGAAAGTGTACAGTGAAAGTGAAAGTAGTGTGCAGTGAAAGTGAAAGTATTGTGCAGTGAAAGTGAAAGTAGTGTGCAGTGAAAGTGAAAGTAGTGTGCAGTGAAAGTAGTGTGCAGTGAAAGTGTAGTAGTGTGCAGTGAAAGTCTGACGTCTCACATAAGCCTAATTTTTGTGGATTTCATTGTCCTGGGTATTGTAATGGCTAGCATACTCGAGCGCAAATCGGGAGTTGCGGGTTCAATTTCCGTTCCACGGCGATAAAATTTTCAAAAATGTTTTTTTTTTCAAAATTTCTGCGGTTACGTTACATGAAAGAACAGCTTGATTTATGCACGTATTAATTCCTTTACTTATTTGTTAATAGTTCTATTATTTAACAAGTTTCCCTGCTTATATCTTCAGCTTCACGTCGTAGAAATGCATACATTGTTCTGGTTACTCTTGAAGTATGAATATTTAAGCTACTTGTGGAATACTTAAAGGTAGATTTAACTTGTTACTCGTAATAGCTGCAAACTTTAAGGTTTCAAGCTAAACAAGGCATTTGTAAATGTTTTAACTAAACTGTATATTTAGATCAAAACGGTACAGAATCAATGAATCAGCAAGTACTCTTTTCATTGCAATGTCCCAGCTTTATTGTCACATTATAGTAGAACAACGCTGAATGCAATTCACTTCCCAACAATAAATTCTGTTAGCAACAGGCACTTCAAACAACTAAATCGTTATTTTGAAAACGTACATTTCAAGACATATAAATTCTGTTCAACCAATCTTTAGCTCGAAAGAACAACTCATGCATGAACATATAAGCTCTGCTGTTATTGTTAACGAGAAATTCCTGCCCGCATGTCACTAACTCGCTCGGTTGAAACTTCTCGCTTTGCATCTTATTGACTTTTGATTCACTTCTAATGGTCCCAACTTAGAAAATTCGTCGGGAGAAATTATGTGTCTTTAAGTCGGAAAAACGTATAACAAAAAGAAACCAAATTTGCATAAGAATACAGAAATTCAAAGCGAAGATTAAATTAGAAATAAACGTCATAAAGTGTAGACACTTGGATTGGGCAAAGACGGTAATATCTAAAGGATATTTAATTCATTTATTCTCTTTGGCCGTGTGTGATTTGAGATACGGCAGAACCTCCGAAAGGATGTGATACAAAATTATTAAAACTCGTAGTCTGAAATCTATTGTTTGTCATTGTTTTTAACGCTACAAATAATAAACAATATTTTAGCATAGAATGAAAGCCATCTGGCTACCTTCAAGCACAAATTTTGAAATACTATAATATGTAGATCCTCAGTGACCTTTATTGTAAATTTCAATGAATTTTGAACGAAGGTAAAAATATTTTTAGCTGTAATATGGTCTTGAAAATCGAGTGAGACAACATCATTTTTGCAATTTACTTAACACACAGTATCAAAACTCATCAAACAGAAAGCACAGGATTCGATACGAAAGGTGACGCAATTTCGTCAGCACAAGGATGTTAAGAAACCCAAGAGCAAATTTCCATTTCTATTATCCCATTCGACACAAAGATGATAACCGGAATACAAACACAGAGGAATTTCTCTTTTTTAACCCATTACTCAGGGAGAGATCGGTTTAAACAAATGACTCGAGTTATTAGAAATTCTCTCCAGTTGTATTGCTGCTGGGCGAGCGATCGAAATTCCTCCTGAAGGCATGGACCATGCATATCTTAAGGAGTTAATGAAGTATGTGTGTTAATGAGGCGTGCATATCGTTTATTATGCAGGGTGAATAGTTGCTGAGAAGCAAATTAAGAGACTCAGGGGCTGGACACGGAAGGCAAAGACACCGCAGCGCACATTAGTGACCTATGAAGTCGGATGTGGGATCTATTTTAAGATACTTGAGCCGGTTTGAAGCTCTTACATTACAGGAGGTCAGGAGTTACTAATTTACATTTGAATCACAAGTGCTGTACATAGGAAATCCCCAAAACACGTAGTGTTCAGGTTGTCTACATACCTACTATATTGCTCTTGAATTGGGAGCATTCAACGTAAGGCCATTGTTCGCTGATGTTACACCAGGGTTTCGTGACAGATATCATAGAAAGCACTGTTACTTTGTTTCATATGCAGCCAGCACTTCTGCTGCTGCATTTAACTGAGGCCGGCGAAAGTGCATATTTGGTTTATTAAATGCTATCTTAGTATTAGCAATTTCAGTGGCGCAGAAAATTGTTTACAGGCCTTTTCAAACAAGTTGGAATACATGGCATGAGTTGGAATGACTTAATCTCAGATAGAAACTTTCGTGTCTTTAAAATCAAACTGTGCCTTTGTACGGCTCAACTTCTGTAATTCACAAACTAGTCTAAAAATTACGAACATTTATGTTAAGACAATAAGCTATGGCTTCCTTGTTGACGAATGGTTTAATCGCTCGTTTCTGACCATTTTTGCGTCTGTGTTCGAATCCCGTTGAGGCATGGATTTTGTGTTTGTCTCACGGCTCTGGCTCTCTCCCTTCGCTGGAAAAAGTGGCCCTAAATTAGGGACGGGCGACTGCTTATAGGCCATCGAGTTGCTCACGGTGATTGTTAAACTCCTAATAAAAAAACAATAGGCTATGACGTATATTCTAATGTAACTTTCGTTTTTAGTTTCTTTCTATATCTTAATTTCGAATTTTTCTCTTTAAACCGCAACTTCATATTTTTCTCACTCACTGAATGTTATGTGGCAACAGTCTTGAGATCAGGTTGAATGACGTGTGTACGTTTCGTCAAGATAAGAACGGTATATACGAGCGTGCAGTGTTAAGTGTGAATAGATTAGTGCAGCCTTGCGTTGTACTTTCAAAACTAGATATATATTTCTGATGAAGTTATATTGTGACTGCGTTATTTGGAACCTCAGATTACAGAGCTTCAGTTTATTTCATTTGTTGAAGTATAGTGCAGTTGGCTGTTTATGTTAGCCTGTTGCTTCAGGAATATTATCATTGACGAGTCATCGATGGGATGTGCCTTCAAGGCCAAGAAAATGACATTTGTTCATAAATAAACAGACTAGTATTCTCTTCTGTCCGTTAGAAAGCCTAATATTGTTCATTATATAATTAATGATTTTTAGTCGTCCGAAGCATTACGTTAACGAGCTCTGCTGTTACAAGGATTGTATGACAAGTAATGATATAATCGAATACGTTAATTTAAAACCATTACAAGACAACAAACGCCAGTACATGCAAATTTATTAGTGTCGCCCCGGTGGCGCAGTGGTCTAAGCGATGGCCTCTGATCATTCGTCCGAACGGGGTCCAAGTTCGAATCCCGGTGAGGCATGGGTGTTGTGTTTGTCTTACGGCACTGGCTCTCTCCCTTCCCTGGAACCATTGACCCTAAATTAGGGACGGGCGACTGCTTATAGCCCATTGAGTTGCTCACGGTGGTCGTTAAACCTCCAATCCAAAATCCAAAATTTATTAGTAACATGAGCTGATCATGTCTTGACCTTTATGAATAGCTTACAGATAATTCGGCTGTAGTAATGCATGTAAACGTAGGAAAAACTCAGGTTCTGTTGGAGTTCAAAAAAGATCCAATCATAGAGTCTCATTTAGCTGGAGCCACGATTAACAAAACAAAGGGAACTACCGTTTACTCAATAGCAGCTATTTCAAAAGTATTTAACGACTGCAAGACAAGCAGATCTTTCATGCAGAAACGGCCGAAAAGTGCCAGGATAAGTTGACTTTGAGAGTGCAACCATTGTGTTTTGAAGAGGCTGATCGCCAATTGAGAGTTTCAGAACGATGTGATCACTAAGATGATCTTTCTACCATCCGTGATCTTCATATGGTTTCTCGTCTTAGAGTAATGATTTGGGAAATACCCGATTGAGCGTTAGGAAACGACGTGGTCACCGAGATGATCTTTCTGTTATCCGTGATCGTCATATGGTTTCTCGTCTTGGTGAAATGGCTTGGAAAATCCCCGATTCAGAGTTTGAAAAAGACGTTGCCACCGAGCTGATCTTTCTACCATCCGTGATTGTCATATGATTTCTCGTCTTGGTGAAATCGCTTGGAAAATCACCGATTGAGAGTTTGAAAAAGACGTTGCCACCGAACTGATCTTTCTATCATCCGTGATTGTCATCTGATTTCATGTCTTGGTGAAATGGCTTGGAAAATCCTCGATTGAAAGTTTGAAAAAGACGTTGCCACTGAGCTGATCTTTCTACCATCCGTGATTATCATATGATTTCTCGTCTTGGTGTATAGTAATGGCTTGGGTAATCTGCGATTGAGAGTTTGAAAACCACGTGATCACCGAGCTGATCTTTCTACCATCCGTGATCGTCATATGGTTCTTCGTCTTAGTGGCTTGGGCAATCGCCGATTGGGGGTTTGGAAACGAGGTGGTCGCTGAGCTGATTTTTCTGCAATACGTGATCGTTATATTGATTCCCGTCTTGTGTAATGGCTTGGGGTTCTATCATTTTCGACAGCATTTCACCGGTCGTAGGCATAGCGGGTACAATGACAGCCTGACGATGCATCGATGAAGTGCTTCAACTCCTTTTGTGGCGGTATCTCCGTGGTATCTCTGATATCCAGTTTCAACAAAACAACACCCGCCCCGAGACACGTTGAATATCAACAGACAGTGCTTAGAAGGTGTCCAGGTTGTGCTCAGGCTAACGCAATCTCCAGACTTCTCCCCAATAGAGAGTGTGGGACGTCATTAGCACACGGCGTAACACCTCTGCACGACCCCCTCGCACAGGTAAGCGATACCTTAGTAGGACACCATCTGAGGAGTTTTTTTCCGCTCGATGACACGCCTTTTGCCGAAAGTTAATTCCAGCATGGCGGTCATACGACCTACTGACTCAGTCTATTTTATACTGTGTCCCAATTCATCGTATTCACGCCATCCCTCACAAATTAAATCAGTTTTTGCCCCCACCTATTTGCCTAAAAGTGTAGTAGCGTTTGTCTCATTTAATTCATTTCTTCACGGTGTAGCGTTTTCTATGTCGAGCAGTGTATATTGAGTGTAAACTGCTTCACTGGTCATTTGGAAGTTCATATGTTATCCACGTTTCATTACATGAAATAAAGCATAAGAGCGGTTTTCCCAGGACGTTGTTTAGAAGCCGAAGGTGTTCCGACAAATTTCTTGTTTTTTATATGTATGCGTAGAAGGATCTAGGACAACGTTTTATGAGCTGTCGCTATCTCCGATATGATTAAGCTAAAGGAATAATTCGTTTCAAAAAACAAAACTTTAAATGGTGCACAATATCTGTAGAAAATATTTGCAATTTGCTCTGCTCATTTAATATCCTTTGGATCGACTGAAGGTCGCAAAAAATTGAGCAAGAAACATTCAACGCTTGAATTAAATCATAGCAGAACGACTCTGAAAGATATCAACACTGTTTTTT
Organism: Macrothele yani; assembly: GCA_039090855.1. Classification (NCBI taxonomy): domain Eukaryota; kingdom Metazoa; phylum Arthropoda; class Arachnida; order Araneae; family Macrothelidae; genus Macrothele; species Macrothele yani. The sequence continues at coordinate 92,159,362 of CM077026.1, forward strand.
GGAAAATCTTAGTGAGGGGATCACTATCTGGTGCTCGTGGTAAAATGCAAAGAATACCTATGTAAATATATGAAGTACGATAGCATGAAAATTCTTCTGTGACTATTTAAATGTCTTTCCGGTATCTAACTAGTTGAATGCATTTGTTATGTGAGTTGCTTCGCAGTTTTTTTGTACCTAGCTACAAGTTTTTCTCCCTCAATTTCCATGAAATGTAGAAATTTGAGATGTAAAGAAATCATCAATATCAGAAAAATAGTGAAACGGTAGTAATGACATTAATTTTAAGCATCCTACTAACGATTTCAAACCTTTCCGCGTGCGCTTTCTGTAACACTAGTGCAATATAACTGAATTTTTCCGTCCATTCGACTTTGCCTTCGAATTCATGATCCTAGGATCATTCGTAAATACTAAAAATTTTGATATTATGAAACAGCTGAATACGTCTGAGCTTTTTGGAAAGAGAAAACAAGAAAAAGTTGTTTTTGTTTTCCCATCAAAATTCGGAAAAACATAAAACCTGATACCTGGAAATCTTTCAGTTAAGGTATCAGATTTATCCAGAATAATTTCCAATTTCTTATTTCCCTTGAAATATCGAGGATGATGATCATCTACGATATTTCAAAGGGAATATGTACATACAGCGTCGAAAATGGGTCAGATATCGAAAAGCATGAAATACGTTCCCATAAGTGATGAACCATTCGTAAACATTTCGTTCACAACGAATGACTTTATCGTGAATGTTGAATGGCTCGTTCTCACCGCTGTGAATGACCATTCAATCCGCCATTAGTGCTACATATACTGAAGTCGTAGCACATTCATGTACTTCAGACCCACGATTCGTTAACAACGAATGACTCTTCACCGTGAATGGTGAATGAATCCACCATTAATGCGACATTAACTGAAGACGTAGCACATTCATGTTCTTCAGACCCACGATTCGTTAACAACGAATGACTCTTCACCGTGAATGGTGATTGATTCTCTCTCACCGCTGTGAATGAATCCGCCATTACTGCAACATTAACTGAAGACGTAGCACATTCATGTTCTCAGACCCACGATTCGTTAACAACGAACGACTCTTCACAGTGAATGGTTCGCTCTCACCGCTGTGATTGATCACTCAGTCCGTCATTACTGCGACGTATACTGAAGTTGTAGCACATTCATGTTCTTCAGACCCACGACTCGTTAACAACGAATCACTCTTCACCGTGAATGGTGAATGATTCGCTCTCACCGCTGTGAATGAATCCGCCATTACTGCGACATTAACTGAAGACGTAGCACATTCATGTTTTTCAGACCCACGATTCGTTAACAACGAATGACTCTTCACCGTGAATGGTTCGCTCTCACCGCTGTGATTGATCATTCAGTCCGTCATTCCTGCAACATATACTGAAGTCGTAGCACATTCATTTTCTTCAGACCCACAATTCGTTAACAACGAATGACTCTTCACCGTGAATATTGAATGATTCGCTCTCACCGCTGTGAATGAATCCGCCATTACTGCGACATATACTGAAGTCGTAGCACATTCATGTTCTTCAGACCCACGATTGGTTAACAACGAATGACTCTTCACCGTGAATGGTAAATGATTCGCTCTCACCGCTGTGAATGAATCCGCCATTGCTGCGACATTAACTGAAGACGTAGCACATTCATGTTCTTCAGACCCACGATTCGTTAACAACGAATGACTCTTCACCGTGAATGGTGAATGATTCACTCTCACCGCTGTTAATGAATCCGCCATTACTGCGACATATACTGAAGTCGTAGCACATTCATGTCCTTCATACCTACGATTCGTTAACAACGAATGACTCTTCACCGTGAATGGCGAATGGTTCGCTCTCACCGCTCTGAATAATCATTCAATCCGCCATTGCTGCGACATATACTGAAGTCGTAGCACATTCATTTTCTTCAGGCCCACGATTAGATAACAACGAATGTCTCTTCCCCGTGAATGGCGAATGGTTCGCTCTCACCACTGTGAATGATCATTCAATCCGCCATTACTGCGACATATGCTGAAGTCGCAGCACATTCATGTTCTTCAGACCCAAGATTCGTTAACAACGAATGACTCTTGACCGTGAATGGTGAGCTCTCACCAATGTGAATGATCGTTCAATCCGCCATTACTATGACACACATTGAAGAGACAGCACGTTTAACTTGATCTCATCGCACGAGTTCGGAAAGGAATTTCCATTAAGAAAAGTAATTCGAGAATTAATAAGTGTCAACCGTTATCAATCAGCAATCAGCTACAAATGTGGTGAAACTTAAAATTGGGAATGATACTTGAATGTCATTCATTTGAATCGTGTGCCGTAAGCATTCATCGTAAACGAAGAATACTTCTCCTTCTTTTGGGCAGTGTGCCAAAAAGAGCTGTGGTCTTGAATACGCTTTGGTGGTAAACATGGCATTCCTTCAGTGAATGATTTACTAAGCGAGCGTAGCGACAACCTGGAAATTGAATACCCATTTGATTGAATGCTCATTTGTGAATGATGAATGAACTGCCAAGAAGGAATAATTTATACCGTAACAAGACTTCTATCGCCTTGTAGAAGTCCAGAGTTTAATAGGACGTCAGTTGACATTTAAGCCAACGACGTCCGTGACTCACAGTGGAAGTTCAATCCCTACCCGGATGACAATTTTAAGTTTTGCAGTTCCAAATTGCACCTGAAATTTGAGTGGTTCAACATCTCTAGTTAAACTTTTTCTGTTAGAATTTTAAATCTTATTTGGAAATGCATTTAATGAGTAATAATTTATGAAGGAATATTAATAGTGGTAGTGTGATGCGAAATGTCACCACAATGCGAAATGTCATGCAATAACATGAATTAAATTCATTGTTTTGGTTACTGTTACGAGCAGATGATATCTCGGTCTGTACGAGGCATATTCGAAAAGTAAGTACCATTAGGCTATCAAAATTAAATGAGAATACATTGGAAAAAATGTTAAATTTATCAGATCGCCACACCTTAAGCTACTTTTCTACGTAATTTCCGTCAGTATTGAGGCATTTATCGTAACGGGGCATCAAGTTGTGTATCCCCTTGTCACAGAACGAGGCCGCCTGTGAAGACAGCCTCTTATGCACTACGCCTTTGACTATATCGTAAGAAACGCCAACCAACCAGAAACTTCTTCAAATACAAAAACAGGTGATAGTCACTAGGTATGTGCTGTTCGGGGATGATTGATTTGTTTCCATCCAAATGACGTGATGTGTGCTTGAGTCTGTACAGAAGCGTAAAGCCGACGAACTGTCTGAGCCAGTTTGACCGTAGACTTCAAAAATCTGACGATGAATGTCAGTCGGTTTCACATTTCTTGCACTCAAAAATTAAATTACGGACTTTATCTCGCAGTCGGAGGGACACTCGATCTTCTTAAGCATGTTAAACGCACAGAACAACACGCAGGCACGATCCAACGTTCTCGTAATGGCGTCTTTAGCTTGCCCACAAACGACAGGAGTCAGCGCTCATGCACAATATCACTGTTAGAATTATAGCCTCCCAGCCCTAAAAAAAACGCAGATCGTCAGAAAAGATTTGAAGCTACTCCAGATGGATTGCGACATCACTGCGTGGCAGGTGCAGCTGTTGTTCACCCATCGAGAGAAGCGTCGTGTACCTTGAAACCACACATCCGGGTCTCTCTCTCTGTCTGATGTGAGCGCGGTTGGGAAAGAAACCGTGTGCATGCTCTGGTTAATATTTGTGCGCGGTCGTGTGTTACGATGATGTCTGTGTGTGTTGTTTATTAATAGGACCAACTGCTCCTGAATGAAGGAAGCAATTTTATTAAATGTAATGTTCCCGATCATTATACTCAGTTACGCTACACTACTTTTTGGATGTGCATTTCCTATCATTAAGTAAGTGCTTTCTCTAACAGCGACTCAATTATGTGGCAAAACTGTAGTCAACTTCTACAACAAATATGGCGTCAGTAAGAAATGCGTTATTATATTATCCTGGAGCATCTACGTGCTGTGAGCATATTAGCTCAAATTGGATAACACAGTGTCTACGCATTATCTTTTGTGTTATAATTAAAAGTTTTTTTTTATTTGTTTTCATACAACTCATGTCGGTATACGGTAGGTATTGTTACTAGTATGATGTGTTCCCTGTTCTGTAGCACACATTCTTCCGCCTTAAATGAAGAAAGTCTAGCAAAAAAACATTTTTCTTTCCTACTGCGTACCGAGCCGTTTGGAGTGTTGGTATTAACTAATATTTAATTACACATCCAATTTAAGAATTTATCAACAATCACGACCACATTGCTGCAGCGTAAATATTCGCAAACGGTTGTTACTCATTAACATCTAACAAAGATCTTCGCTCTTTCCACGTTTATAAGTGAGTCACGGAAAAATTCTCATTGGCCGCCACCGGGAGTTGAACCCAGGGTCTTCCAGTTACGCTCCGGATATGCTTCCGCTACACCACAGCGGCCTCGAATTCCTCCAGACTCGCACACACTAACTGTCAAGCCAATTTGGCAGGTTGCTTCTTGGATGGTAAGCAACAACTGATGGTATAACCAAAGATGGTAAGCAGCAACTGAAGAAATAATTAGAAGGCGAATGAATAATTAATACAGACATTTAACGTGGACCAGGAAACATCAAACAAAGATCTTCGCTCTTTCCTCGTTTATAAGTAAGTCACGGAAAAATTGTCAAAATTCTCTTTTTTTCAGTTGCTGCTTACCATCTTTGGTGAATCCCCAGCATTGTGTGGGGCTCTAAGAAGCAACCTGCCAACTTGGCTTGGCAGTTAGCGTGTGTGAGTCTAGAGGAATTCGAGGACGCTGTGGTGTAACGGAAGCATATCCGGTGCGTAACTGGAAGACCCTGGGTTCGACTCCCGGTGGCGGCCAATGATAATTTTTTCCGTGACTCACTTATAAGCGTGGAAAGAGCGAAGATCTTTGTTTGATGTTCCTGGTCCACGTTAAATGTCCGTATTAATTATTCATTCGGTACTTACTCTCCGAATATGTTTCGTATAATACCAGCGAAAGCCATTGCACAGAATATGATTTCAAGTATCCTATTTCAAAAGTAATGGAGACATTTAACAAGACGAAATATTTCCGAAATAAAGGCAGAGTGATATTATTTTGAGGTCTAAAATGACATGGTAAAACGAACACCGTGAATCTTTTTTTCTATTTTTTCTTCTTTTCCTCTCTAAAAAAAAACAGCTTTAATCATTTTCTTATTCTTGCTTACAAACTTTTTGTGGATTTGCTTTCGTGTCACCATCCTAATCGCAATACGAGTTTTTGCGAGTTGATTACAAAATGATGTGTAAAGCAATTTCGGAGAATTCCTTGGGAAGAACAGCGTGCGATATGTGTCACAATTCAATTGTTTCTTCGATATCGTTCAGTTTTTCTGTTGTCTAATTCAATAACTGTGTTCACTCTTCCTTCCCCGGAATGTTTTTCGTGATTGATATCCTGCCCGACAAACGACTTCTTTTGTTCTAAATATCTAGGGGTCGGGTTATTAAACTCAGAAAATCCAGAAAATTATCTCCTAATTCACAACAAACGAATCACATGACATATTTTTATCTGATAGCCCTTAGTTGACTGAAATAGGAGTATTAACATTTTAGAGAAACCTCTTCCATGTACAAAATCACAGAATTCAGAGTTCAATTCCTATTATCGATTAGAATTGCCTTGGCTACAGAAGATGCGTAAAGGAAACATTATGGCTGAGTTTCATAAACTATTTGCTTGCGCAGCCACTATATTTTTTGTACAGACACGTTCGCTGAAGTTTGTCGCAGTGCAAACTGTTTCATCCCGTTTTTCAACTTCTTGCTACCGTTATGATCGTTTTGGCACTCTGTTACGCACTACAGAGGTGACGTACATGTCAATACTGCAAGTAGCTGTGACAAGCACTTGTCGTTGTCACTTATTTGGGAAAACATTCGGCTCCGGAGCAAAATAATCCCGTTCGAGCCCCGCCACCAAAAAATCACAACTCTTGCAGTTTAGAAAAGGAATTATTCGTTAAGGCTTCACTGATTCTGAGGATAAGGTCAGCAAATATACAATATGTAGACATAAATATTCGGACACCTTCACATATTCAAATAAACATGCATTTCCAAATAGGCGCACGAGGATTCCTATATGCACTAACGTTAATTTACTTAAGTTATGCGTTAGTCATCAGATTGTAAGTTTCGTTCATACGTTTTCATTTTGTAGCTAAAAAAAAATACCATTTTGAGCCTTTGGAGAGCAAGGAGAACTCCCTGCCCTTTAAATTGTAAACTTCCCTTTCTTCTTTTCCGTTGATCGCTGCCACGGGTCTGTATACTGAGGAGGGTTGAGATCTGTCGGGGGATACTTTGAACAGGGTGAATTTGTAAAAATGAATATTGGCATTTCGAAAGCTATTAGCCATGGCTTGGCAAAAACGTTCACCGCAAATAAAAAAATACATATTTTCGGCCATGCTGGATTCCATTCAAACAAAGGTCCCTCGAAACTGGAAAATTCGGAATTAGTGATAAAAAACGATGCTATTTGGTAGAATTTAAGCACAGAAACTTTTGAGGATTACGCCAGCTCTGATTCCGAACTTGCAATGTCATCACTTTTGACAACTGATTCAAATGAAAGATGTTCAGAACTGCAGTGACTGTGATGACGAAGTTGTTGTTATCAATCTGCCAAACATCAATCTCTGCCCATGATTTTGCTGCCTATGATGTGAAGAAAGCAACTGTCATTAGCTATGATATCAACGAGAGTGTCTAAAATGCTCTCACAACAGTGTACAATGGCTTTTTGCATTACGTTCAAAAATTCATCTCGAGCTCAACTGGCATAGTGTTTTTAAAAACTGTAATCTTCTAAAACAATATAATTTCCTTTGGACGTTTGTCGCACTCTAGTGGCGCTATGTCAGTTCGCCTTCGGATGATGGATCAACGACGTAGCTCGCGTCCGACCTCCCATCCGAGTGCGTGTGTCGGCGGTGTCCGTCGGCATTCGGGGGCGCACGTTCCAGCCGTACATTACTTCCTAGGACATCCGGCTTTGCGCCATTTGGAGATTTTCTGCAGAGTCATCCTTCCAACCAAGATGGCGGCTTTTCACACTTCTTGAAATGCATCTCGAGAACTATTTTCTGGATTTCTTCTGGGATATTTGGCATCTATCTATATAATCTAAAATATAATTACCTTTGCCTGAACGTTTGGACGCCTGTTCCACTTTGGTGGTATAGTGGAGAAAGCGCTTGCCGGTTTTAATTATCGAATCCCTGCCTCACCTAATATACTTTTTTTATTGCTGTGATGTTTACGAAACATACTTTCACATTTGGAACACATCTGTTTCACTTTGACAAAATATTGTTTCCTGTATACGTTTGTCACACTTCATATCAAGGAAAGATTCTCGATGATAAACAAAGGTTCACGAAAAATGTTGTGATCAAAGAAATTCTCAATAATTAAATGATTTAACAAATTACTCTGCATATCCCGTTATTATTGATGGGCGTTCACCTAGTTGAAACATGATGCCAATGGTCTTGTTAATTCAAGTTAGACTACGTATCGATAAAAATACGATACAGCACATATCGATCCCAGAAAATGTTTGTATGAGAATGAAAGTCAATTAAGTTAAGAAATAATGCCCCACTAAGGGTAAATGCAACAAAAGTTTGCTTTTTATACGTTAAATACCGTATTTCTGAAATATAGAGGTCCGTATTTTCTACAGTTATATTGCTAAAAATTTTAATTTTGTTTGCACCTTTTTCACAGTTATATATAGGGCATCCCGAAAGTAATGCCCCGTCTCTCATAAGATTTTTATTTGTAGCAGCAAAAATGTGAAACATGGTGGCAAAATACTTGGACAATATTGTTAATAATGCTAGCTTATTCAAAGTATTGTTTATCACTTTGTATACAATTCCGCCATCATTGAACCTATTGGTAAAAATCCATTTAGGAAAAATTCGTGAGGCTGTGGTTTCACCCATGAGTTCACAGCCAGTTTAACGTCTGTCACATCGTCGAAACGTTTCCCACGAAGGGTGTTTTTCAAAGGGGCAAACAGGAAAAAGTCTGAGGGAGCCAAATCAGGATTGTAGGAGGGTTGGGGCATCACCACCCCATTTTGGCAATAGCCTGTAAAGTCTAAATTGAGGTGTGGGGATATGCGTTATCATGGTGTAAAACAACACTATGAAGTGGAATGTCACGTCTTTTCTTTCTAATAGCTTCCTTTAGCTTCTTCAATGTGTGCACATAGTGAGCACTATTTATTGCTGCAACTCCAGGATGGTGACTTGACAATCAGCAGTGACAAGGTCTTCCACTCTTTGCCTGTTGGCATCTGTCACTGCACTTGCTCGTGTTCCACTTCGTTCTTCGTCTGACACTGAACTTTCTCCCTCTTGAAACCTCTTCATTCATCTTCGGACATTACAGACATCAATTGTGGTAGCTCCATACACCGCCAAGAGTCTTCTGGGGATTTCTACATCCCTCTTTTCCCAGGAATTAAATTACGGCTCGCTGCTTTTCTCTGTCATTCCTGATCTTTATTTCCGATTCTGAAAAACATTTGTTCCGACATTGGTAACATACCATACTACATGTCAGTGCAGTTTCTTTAAAATCACCTAAAAATTCCAAAAGTTATTAAGGAGGAGGCATTACTTTCAGGGTACCCCTTGTACATTTTTTGTATCGTCCCTGGGGAAACGTATAATCAATACTTTAATGTATTCCAATACAAATAAAAAAACTCTCCGCTGACGTTGTTCATTTTCCAACAACCGAAAAAACAGCACTTTCCCTCTGCTTCTATTTTTTTTATTGGAGGTTTAACGACCACAGCGAACAACTCAGAAGGCTATAAGCAGTCTCCCGTCCCTAATTCAGGGCAACTGGTTCCAGGGAAAGAAGAGAGGCGGTGTCGTAAGACAAACACAACATCCATGCCTCACTGGGATTCGAACCCGGTCCCTGTCGGACGAATGGTCACAAGCCAGCGCTTGCTTCTTCCCTTAAAAGTGTTGGTGGATATAATAGAAATGAGTCATTACGCATTATATTTAAAAAGAACCAACTATATTCTCGGAGAAAAAATATAGTTCAAGCAAAATGTTAAATACCCTCCTGAAGATTCCAGTGACCTGAAAGAAAAAGACACACTTGAATTCGTCACAAGTACAGACACTACCACTTTGTAGCTATTTCTTAGAAACGATTCATTCAAAAATATTTTATTCTTTTAGAATCCAGGAGAAAACACACATATTGAGAATTCTCAGTCATTTCACGAACAGTTTTAAAAACACACAACCGCCGTTAAGGAACAGAATAGCACAACTATTCGAGTGCGCGGCTTAACTGGAATTACCAGCTCGTTGCTAATGATGATGATGTGATGCACATTTTGAAAAAAACGTGTAACACAAAGATTAAAATAAACCAAGCTGTAACAGGAAATCATAGGGATAGAATGGACCTTATTCATGTGATATCAGTTGTGGAATACTGCGGACCAACATGGCTGCTGGCTCAATGTTGTCGCTATTACCTCTTGGCCAATTTTTACGATCTTAACGTTATGGACTATGCCACCGAATTAATAGAGCTACAGGGCGAAGACGAAGAAATTAATTACTTAGAAGAACAAATCAAAGTTGCCAAAATATAACAAGACAGTTTTGTGTTTGATGTTTATTTCGCATGATGCAGGAGAACATCGCCATTAGTCATCATGAAGTTTTTGGTGAAGAATTTTTCATACATGGTATATTAAATTTTCATGTTCTTATTGTTAGACGTTGGCGAAAGAAACTTGGGAACCTTTTCTTTTTTTTTTTTTTTTTTTGCAAAACAAAACATTTAGAAGCTGAGACAAATACGTAATATGGAAACAAATTAGGGTTAAAACAACAACTAAAAACTTCCCACTATCGCACGCTAAGCAATCTGCTTAAAAATTAAATGAATGCGTAACATTAAACAATGAGAAAATTATAGATATGTTTGTTTCGTTCCTTCGAGAAAGAACGTAGAACTTAATCAATAATTTACCGAACCAAATTGCCATCAGTTTTTTTCTTACGACTTTCTTTTTTTTTAATTGAAATGCGGGGGAACACCACGAGGTTTCAAATGCCTTTGATTCGTAGTGTCATAATGTCCAAAATCTTTTTCGTTAAAATGAGCAGAACGTATTCGAGAATGCACATTGGGATGGGAATCATCGCGTTTCATTTTACACAGCCATTCCTTTAACAATTTTGGCCTTTTCAAAGGAAAATTATGGAAAGTTATTCATTCCTCTATACAATTTAGGTGGCAGGATTTATTAGCACAGTAGAACGATAAGCAAAAGTTAGACATGTCTTTAATAAATTTATGAAAATCGTGATTTTCCTGAACCCCTGCAACGTAACGCCACGCTAAGCAATGGGGAAAACGCATGTAAACAAATTGTTGTTGGTCCGAGGCCACGGAAAATCGTTCCCATGATGCAATGCGAGGTAAATAAGGTCCATTCACAAAAATCGGGCAGACCTTTAGTGTTTCCGCAGCATGAACATAAATTAGAAAAAGAACCACGTTTTGAATGACGCAAAAACAGGGTGACCACATGGCAGGAAATGTTCTTAGAAAAACATCTCTAATTATTTTTTGAAAGAACTTTCGACTTATCTTATTTCAGTAGGTGAACATGATATTCAAGAAAGTGGCGTCGAGAAATATTGAGAGAGAAAGAAATATCTTTACATTACTCATTACTCAGGCAAGAAGAAATAGTCAGACTTTTACTCGGGCAAGAAGAAATAGTCAGCTAAGGCACTCTACCTTTCTTAATTTTTAGTAGCTTAAGTAATTATTTCTTTGAATTTCATACTTTTAATAATAAAACTGAAACGAAATCTTTGTTTCTTTTAAGTCGGAAATTTCCTATGCATTCCACATAGCAGCGCTTTTGTAAGATCTTCATTCTGCGTTAGTTCCAACATTGTAAATTCATGTTCTGTGCAATCTTTCGATGCCATAAATTGCGGAGATTCTGACAGTTTCTCTAAACTGTTTGTTACGCTGTTTCATATAAGCTCTGCGTTTGTTTTCTGAATTCTTGGAGTAGCGTTTGGGGTGCTGAGAAGGCTGACAATGATATTTTAATTTTGTTACTGGAAGCAGTTTGCAACTGTCATATTTCAAACCATTGGACAAGACTTTCCAAATCCCTGCTGCACTTATTATTTCCATTAGAATGAAACATCGCATAAAATGCTTCTGGAATAATCCTTTGTCACATTTCATTTTTCATATAGCAGTTAAGTTACGATTTCTCAGATGCAAGAAATCAATATTTATGTGATTCTGTTGATTCTTTCGAAGTAGACGATCTTCCGTTTTTAAGCATTTCTTTTAGATTCGTTAATCCTCTTTAGTATATCGTGCCTTTTCATTGCACGTGAAGCATAAACAAATGTTTACTTTACGCAGCAAGGCGTTCTGTTAAGAAAATACATTCACAATCCTTATTCTTGAAATTTTCTGAAAAATTATTAATATTCTTAAAATAGAAATGTCAGTTCTTTCAAAGTAATTCATGCATTGCCTTATTGCCTTCCAAAATTTCCAGTGGTTAACTGACGTCGTTGTACAAAAAAATAAGATTATAAAACACACTGCTCAAACTGAAAATCGCAACAACGAGAAGTAGTTTCTGTAGAGATATGCAAATTGAATGAGGCAAAGTGAGTTGAGAATTGTGCAGCTTACACTGAACTGGATGTGGTGCTATTCACCGACAAGTCCATGTTCTCTTTCAGAAAGCCAGATGGACACACGTCCGCTTGACGCCATCGTTCTAAATTAAATGCAGTAGACGTTTAAATCATCCCTCGTACATCGCCTTCACGTATCTCACTGGTGTGCAGTGGAACTCAGACGGTAGTGGAACATTTCTTGTCCATGTTTCTGGTACCTTGACGGGGATAGGCTACGTTAACGTCATACAAACTTTTGATTCTGTTCCGCCCCGCACGATCCTGAACAGAACAATACCCGTCCGCACACTGCTGTAGTTACATAATACAGTATCCACGATATAAGCATTCCTCCAAGTCCGCCGTCTACCGATTGTACGTGTGATCTTATGTGTCGCCACCTTCGTCGCTTCCCTACGGCGAGGAATTGCAACAGCTTCATGACCAGTTGTTATCGCTCAGAATACCTTGCTCTAGGGCACCGATAACTATCTCATTTTTTCACCTGCAGGCTTGTACAAATGCCTTTACAAAAACTGAAAACTTAAAAGTTGATGGCGCAAATCTAGAAGTAGCCAATACCTACATATGCCTTGTGCTACAGATGTCGAGCAGGAACCACACCAAAGAAAAAATTGATAGGTGTATAATACTGCGCTAGGATGCATTTGCAAGAAACAGTATAATTTCCAAGATCAATTTACATTTTCATCTATAAAAAAAGTGTTAAATCAGTGCATCCATCCAGCTCTTACTAACTAAAAAAGACAGTCAGAGGCTGCAAACTATTTGAAAAAATATTGATTATGCTCAGCATAGTCACAAAAGATCGAAACAGGAGTACAGAGTTTACGGAAATCATAAGAGTTAATGACGAACTAAAATCCCTCAAATGGAAATAGGCTGGGCATATTGCGAGGAGAATTGTTCTCAAATAAGCATAGAGAGTTGCATGACTGATGTAATCAAGAAAAATGAAATGAGGAACTCGTGGATCATGAAGACGCTCAAATTACAGTGAATTAGAGATTTCTGTAGAAGAACTAACCTCCGTTGGATAACTGAAATATCAGTCTGGATTCCAGAAAACAGAAAAATGACACAAAAGAATTCATAGCTGGAGATGTATGATTTTCGGAAGCACCAGAATGACATGGAAGAGATCTCTCCAAGGAGCTTGGATTGATCTGTATCCAACCGAGGACTGATAATTGTTGATGTTGACGATATTCATACTATCTTGTCAGATTTCTTTTCCTGATCTTTTATATGTCTCCACGAGCTCTTTGCGTCCTGTGAGTTTAGGTAGCATGCGTCAACATTTTTTTTAGTGTCTCTATTTCCATATTGAACACTGTATCTTGTGCACTTACAACACAAAGCTGTAGTTAATAATTTTTAAAACACCTACAATTCTTGCGATTGCAAGGAAAATAAGTAAGCAAATCTCTTCTTAAGAATAATTCTCTCCGTTATTTGAATCAGTGTACGTCAGTTTCCTCAATGTGTTCCATATTTTCTAAGTGAAGTCAGACAAGCGCAGGTGAAGACAATGATCTAGAGAGACTCACTTCAATGACCTAGAACGTTTCTTAACAGTTATTGTTCTATGAAGCATACGTTATTGCTCAAAAGGACAAAAAAGGATCATACTTTCATTTCTAATTTTATGGGGTTCGAAAAAAAATAAAAAGCAGGAACATAATAGAAATTGTAATCTGCATTTCATAATTGTATAAATAATAAAGATGCGTCATCATTACATGGCATTACATCATCATCAAGGACTCTTGCCGTCGCCATAACCGTTTTCCAAATTTCGCTATCTTCCAGTTCTGTCTTTCCACAATTCTCAAGTCCCAGTCTTTGCAGGTTTTATGTTATACAGCTCAACCGCCGTTTGCTTCATCTTCCTCTAAGTCTCGGTAAAGTAATTTTCTATTCGACCACTTTCAGTACCACTCATCATGTGTTTATACTTGATCTCACCATACGTATTATGAAAGATTGCATCAAAAAAGTCCTTAATTCATAGTTTTGTGTTTTCGTTATCTCACAACACCTGTTGCGAAAGGTTGCATCGACAGAGCCCTTTTTCATAGTTTTTCTATTTTCTTGACTTCACAAAATTTGTTGTGAAAGGCTGCATCGACAAATCCCTTAATTCATAGTTTTATGTCTTCTCGACCTACCGCAGTTGCTATAAAAGTTTGCATCGAAAAAGCCCTTAATTCGTAGTTTTATGTGTTCCTGACCTCACAACACCTGTTACGAAAAGTTGCATCGACAAAGCCCTTAATTCATAGTCATATGCCGTCTTGACTTCACAACACTTCTTGTGAAAGGTTGAATTGGCACAGCCCTTAATTCATAGTTTTATATCTTCTTGACTTCTCCACATTTATCATGAAAGGTTGAATTGACGAAGCTTTAAATCATGGTTTATGCTTTTTTTGACCTTAAAACATCTGTTGCGAAAAGTTGCATCGACAAAGCCCTTAATTCATAGTTATATGTCTTCTTGACCTCACAACACTTGTTGTAAACGGTTGAATTGACACAGTCCTTAATTAATTATTTTTTGTCAATTTGAACTCACCACATTTATTATGAAAGGTTGCATACAATTTTTTGTCTTCTGGACCTCACCACAGTTGTTATGAAAGATTGTATCGACAAAGCCCTTAATAAAGAGTTCTGTCTTCTTGACCTCACCTCACATGTTATGAAAGGTTACATCAATAAAGCCCTTAATTAATATTTCTATGTATTCTTGAGATAACTATACTTGTTATGAAAGGTTGAATTGACAAAGTCCTTAATTCATAACTTCTGTCTAATCAGCTATCGTCTTCTGAATCAAATACTGGGACAAACTGTTTTCTAAACACACTGTTTTCAAATAATTCAGCTTGTTTTCCATTTTCCTTCGTAGTCACTTATATCTCGCATGCATAAGTCAGTATTGGTATTACTATAATAGCATTATATACTAATAAAGGTACATGAGAAAACAAAAACGCCCTTATTTTCCAGACAATTTCCTTGCAGTGTTGTTGCATTCATGCTTCTGTAAAATGCTCTTAAGAACTAAATGTTTCACAATAGTAAATAAAATCACGTTGCACAAAATTACTTGAACTTCGAGTCGACAATCTCAAAATCCGTAGCCTATGTACCCGAATTCGAGTCCCTCCCTAGGAATGAGTGGTGTGTTTATTCTACAATGCAGGGCCTGTCCCTTTCCTGAAAGCAATGACCCTAAATTAGGAAAGAGCAACTCTTTTTTTCTCCTTAGATGCCCACTGAGGTCGTTAAGCTCCGAAACAAAACAAAAAATAATTTTCTAGACGTACAGCTGTAATTCATCGTCGTGAACAGAATAAAAAAAGAATTAATGATAAGTATCGAACTAAACTGCTAACAGTGCCTTTTCTGTGTGGCACTCAGAAAGATGGATTCAATAAATGTTACGTTATCCTTCATGATAATGCACCTCCTTTAGTCTTCCAGATATGATAAACTGCATTCGATAAAACGGGACTCAAAGTAATATTTATTTCCGTACATATTCAAGGCTATTTGGCTCAGCATGATTCTATTATCCTAAGAATCAAGAAAAGAATTGCTGCGCTGATTTGCGGGCTACCGCAGTAAACTCGATAAATCCTAATGTATGCGTTCAATGAATTCCAATAAATGGGCTACTTTTGCGTTTTGGATCAATTAAAAAAATGGAGAGTGTTATTTAAGAGATTATATCGTCTGGTGATAGCACATAAAAGTAAATTCATAGCATTAACATTTAAACTCAGTAAATATATTTCTCGATAAAACTTCGTACTTGCTTCTGCATTTTATTTCTATTATTTGCTTACTGCAAAATATGGTGCGATATTTTCTGGGGTCTCTCCTTAACTATTAGTAAAATAGCAAGGAAAAAGTGAGTTACACTCACGTCAGATTCTCGGAGAAATGGTTTATTCCTTCTTCAGTGAACTAAAGCTGAAACCACTAAGCCTCATAGAATATATAACCCTAATACGCACGCTAGCGCATTTTATTCTCGAAATTTAAACAACACTGCTGAACTTGAACAATTACATTGACAAACTTCTGTGTTATTTTGCATCAAACATTGGTGTTGCACAATCTTTTGGGACAAAGGTAAATCTTTTTTTGTGGTGCAGGAAACTCACAAAAAAAATGATGCAACACGTTATGGTATCCAACCTAATTGGTGCACAGTTGCCTTCATTGAACCATCGTTTTGTGTGTCTTCTGAAAAATACAAGTGCGAACTTTAGCTTCCATAGGTGGTGCAACTGATGTAACACCATTCTTTGGTGCAACCTTTTACGAATGTTTAACTGTGCAGACTGGATTGGTCAAACCAACAACGTTTATTCATAATTATATTCTGTTTAAAGGCATAGTATACAAGCTACGTCGGAAAAGCCAGGACTGACTGACCGCATAACTGACGTAACAGTATAGTGGGATAAAAATATCGCGTGCATGCCAGAAGACACCTGTACTTGGCCAATCAGGAAACAGCTGGAAACTGGTATATACCAGTACCGACAGGTGGCAGACAGAATTAAGGAGTCACAGCAAGCGTTCTTATCCCATTTCATTTTAGGCATGGAAGAGCAGAGAGTAAACATCTGTTTTTGTTGTTCCATATCATCGCGTAGAATCTCATGATCGATAGACTTACTGATGCTCACTGACTCGGCCAAAAGTCTCACTGTAATTCGGCGATCTTTCTTTAACTGATTCCGCCCATCTTCCATTTTTTGCCCTATCCGCACACTGGAGGGACACCCAGATCTTGGATCATCATCGAAGGATTCCTGCCCGTCACGAAACCATGCATACCATTCGAAATCTCTGCTGCGGTATAATGCTATGTCTCTGTACGCTTCTTTTAACGTTATGTAAGTTTCAATAGCTGATTTACTAGGTTTCCAACAAAAAAGGATGTTTATGCTATTCCATGGCTAAAACAAAATGGGATGAGAACGCTTGTTATGATTCCCTTAACCCTTTAACGACCATAACGCCCGTACATGCAAATGACGATAGCCGCTCAAAACGCCTCTCTAGAGTGAGTCAGATTTCCTACCTTTACATTTTCTTTAATTTTGAGGGATGATCAAGGGTCACACTCAATCATCATTTTCGTTACTAAACAAAGAAGCGAACCAACAGCCAGTTTTGGGCGTTATGGTATTTAGAGTGATACAAATTTTAGGGTCATGGTCGTTAAAGGGTTAATCTCCGTCTGCCACCTGTCGGTATCGGTATAAACTGGTTTCCAGCTGTTCGCTCATTGGCCAGGGACTACAGTCCTATACACGTGATATTTATATCCCACTTAGTTGCAAGACTACTTTACTCGAGTCCTTGAACTTTTGGGACGTAGGTTGTAGTTTCGCTGAGCATTTTCCTTAGCTTCATCAGGAGCGTAAATATTTACATCGTTGCGACATCCTTAGCGTTCTGACGGTCACGGATTTTGGTGAGTTGTTTCCGCTTGACGTAAATGAATCGTCCCCGTGGCCGAGTGGTCTAAGGCGCTGGCTTTCGTTGTTCTTCCGAAGTGGATCCGGGCTCGAATTCAGGGGTGAGGTATGGATGGTAAGTTTGTTTTACGGTAGCCCCATCTCTGAAACAAGTAGCCGAATTTCCAAACAGGAGACTTCTCAAACAAACAGAAAGGAATGGAGTCGATTCAGTATCGTTGAGAAGTCGTGAAGAGTTGTGATATACACTATATGATCAAAAAGTATCTGGACACCCATTTTGAGTAATGTATTTGCCCATATACGTCACAGCCATGACTTATGCAGGTATAAAATGACGCAAGTGGCCTGGCAAACATCATAGACAAGCATGAATAGTAGAATGGGCCTTACAGCAAACATCAGTGACTTTCAGCGAGGCACGTTCATAGGATGCCATGTTAGCAACAAGTCAGTTCGGGAAATTTCTGCCCTGCTAAAGCTTAGCGGATCAACTGTAAGGGATGTTTCGTGAAGTGGAAACCCCTAGGCGGAAAAATAGTGCAATCAGGATATGGTAGGCCACGTTAAAGAAGAAGCGATACCGCTGAGAACTGAAAAGGGTAGTGCGACAAAATCGCCGTATCTTCGGTTGCAACACTCACCACGAATTCCAAAATGCCTCTGGTACCAATGCCAGGACTATAAATGTTCAAGAGCTGAATCAAATGGGTTTCCCTGGCCGAGGAACTGCAAACAAGTCTAACATCAGCAAGATCAACGCGAAGATTCAATTGGAGTGGTGCAAAGCTCGGCGCCAGTGGTTTTGGGAGCAGTAGAAATGCGTTCTCTAGAGTGATGAGTCAGGCTTTACCATCTAGCAGCTCGACGAACGAGTCTGGGTGTAGAAAATGCAGGTGAATGCTACATACCTGACTGCGTTATGCCAACACTGAAGTTTGGTGGAGGAGGTATGGCACTCTGGGGTATTTTTTTCGCAGTTTTGGCTTGGCATTCTCCTTCAAGTGACCGATACTCTTACACTGACGACTATGATGTGATTCTTGACAATTTTGCAATCTCATAATTTGGTAATAGCTTGGTCAAGTGCCTTTTCCTTTACCAATAGAATAAGGTCCCCGTCTACGAAGCGAGGTCTGTTCAGAATCGGTTTGATGAGACGAATGTGGAAGAACTTGAATGGCATGCACATAGCTCATTCTCAACCCCATCGAGCACCTTTGCGATGAATTGGAAAACCGACTGCTATTCAGACTGAAGCGTCCAACACCGGCCTGAGTAATGTTGTTGCTGCAGGAAGAAGGGCAATTCACGCAGCAACGTACCAAATTCAAGTAAAAAGCCTTCCGAGCACAGTGGAGGCTGTGTAAGCAGCAAAGGTTGGACAAACTCAATGGCATATACACTGAAGAGCAATTGAATTAGATATACCTGTCTACTAACGTCTAGCACCACCTTTCGCCCTGATGACGGCGGCGATTCGTTTCGGCATGAACTCAACAAGACGCCAGAAACGTTCGGAAGCCATACGGATCCACGACCTCTGAACAAGCTCCCACAGTTCACGAGGATTTGATGGAGGGGGAGAGCCTCGAACATCTCTCTAGATGGCATCCCAGATGTGCTGGATGGGATTGAGGTGAGGTGACCTTGCTGGATTACGAAGTGAGGTCACGTCGGTGGAGTGTTCATCCAACCATTCGAATACAATTCGGGAGCTGCATTGTCTTGTTGCAGGATGAGGTCCCCAGTGGGATGTTGAAGACGCACAAACGGGAGCAAATGGTCGTCCAGGATATCCCGGTAACGTTGACTTATGAGGGACAATGTCACACGTACCAGGGGTCCCATTTCAGTCCACGTAAACAGTCCCCAGACAAGAATGCCACCCCCACCAGCTTCAAGAGTACCCTGCTGGCAAGAAGGATCCATCGCTTTATGCGGTTTGCGCCGTACTCGTATCCTGCCATCCGCATGTACCATCGTGAATCTCGACTCATCCGTCCAGGCAACATTTTTCCACATGTCTAGGGTCCAGTGGCGATGTTCCCGCGCCCATGCTAATATTTGTTCCCTCTGATGTGCGGTCAGCAACGGTACCCTCGTGGGACGATGGCTTCTGTACCCCATAGGGAGGAGATGGTTCTGGATGGTGTGGCTGCTTACACGTTTTAGTGCACCAGCGTTAAATTGCCGAGTGATTTCTTGCACTGTGGCCCGTCTATCCGCTGTTACAATGCGAGCTAGCCGACTATGACCCCGCTCACCCACATGCTGTTGTCCACGGCAGTTGGCATTTGCAGGGATGGTTTTACCGGATTCGATGTACTCACGGTGCACCCGTGACACAGTGGCTCATGAAAATCCCAGTGCCTGCACGACTTCCGAGATGGAGTGACCCATTCGTCGGGCCCCGAAATTTTGCCCACGATCAAATGCGCTTAGACCCTTCGTCTTACCCATACTGCGTCCGACTCTTACTGATTCCCGTCGCTTTACATGGCCGTCCACAGCGCCACATTTGCATAACGCCAGCTGTCTCTAATTCAATTGCTCTTCAGTGTATTAAGATAATACAAATTGTTGTTTTAACGGAAACGTGTGCTCCCGCTTGTCCGGCGTGTGCAATATATCCAGGTCCATATTCACAAGATTCAAAATCTTATCCATATTCAAAATCTCCAAGTCTTCAAAATTACCTTAGGCAGTACGCTCACGTCTACAGACCACCAACCACCCAGTAAGCGGGAATTGGGCTGCCATCTGATTTGCTCCTCAGATTTGTTTGAAAATTTCTAAAATCCCTAAAAGTTTTAATTTCAAAGTTACTTTTCAATCCCATAAACAAAACAGATCGTTATGGATCAAAAGACCAATGTAGAATATATTGGGTTGACGTATACATTCATGCCGTGTTACTTCACGAGTGTTTCCCAGGTCAGTATTGACTGTGCAGATGGCCAGTTGCATATCAAAATGTAGCCAGTTATATCGTGTATCTAAATCATATTGCGTTGTGTGATATTGACTAATGGTTTTTGATTCTCAGGTCCGAAAGTATAGAATGTCAAGTAGAGAGGAATTAACATTTCCGACATCTGCTCCTCTATGACTTTAACAAGGGATCCACAGCCGCGCTCGGCTACTCGACACATTTGTGCTGTGTATGGGGAGAATGCTATTGCTCCGAGGACATCCGGCAAATTGTTTGAGCGATTCCACGGTGGCAATTTTGAACTCAACTACTCTCCGCGATCAGGCCGTCCATCTCATTTTGATGAGGATGATTTGAACCATCTCATCCACATGAACCCGCGTCAAACCATACACGCCGCCCCGGTGGCGCAGTGGTCTAAGCGATGGCCTCTGATCATTCGTCCGAATGGGGCCCGGGTTCGAATCCCGGTGAGGCATGGATGTTGTGTTTGTCTTACGGCACTGGCTCTCTCCCTTCCCTGGAACCAGTGACCCTAAATTAGGGACGGGCGACTGCTTATAGCCCATTGAGTTGCTCACGGTGGTCGTTAAACCTCCAATCAAAAAAAAAAAAAAAAAAAAAAAAACATGCGCGAATTTTCCTCTGAGATATACTGTGATTAGGCCACAGTGGTGCGACACCTGGAACGTTTGGGGTCTTGAGTGCCTCACACTCTCACCGAGGACAACAAGAATCAGCCTATTGCCATATATGGTTCCTTGCTCCCCCGTTATCGCGAATGTTTTCTGCAGCACAAACCCTTTCTGTCACGTATTGTTGCTGGAGATGAAAAGTGATCAGAGGGAATGGTTAAGCTCAAACAAGACGCCCACACCACGTCCAAAACATGACCTTGATCCTACGAAGATCAGGTTGTATGTCTGGTGGGACATGGAAGACATTATTCACTGGGAAATGCTGCCGATGAGTCGGACCATCAACGCTGCACTCTATTGATAGCAAATCCGCCGTTTGGAGGGAGCAATTCAGCAGAAATGGCCACATGGGCGCCATGGTGTGCTTCTCCAACATGATAACGCACGCCCTCACGGTACAAGCATGACCAAAATGACCATTCAGGACATAAAATAGGAGATTCTTCCACATCCGGCCTATTCCCCAGATGTCGCCCCTTCAGACTATCACCTGTTCCGATCCCTGTCTGATACACTCCGTGGCAGCACGTTCAACAATGATGTTGATCTCCAGAATTTCCTTGATGATTTCTTCGCAGAAAAAACCTACACGTTTTTTCAAGAATGGCATTGCAGACCTATCCAGACGTTGGGACACCGTCGTAAACAATGGAGGGGGACACATAGTTGATTGATTCCGTTTTCCCTTCTGATGTAATACATTCCTGTAGTGCGGTGAAAAAAACGGCATGAATTGATGCATCAAGCCAATATGTAGTCCCGGTAAATTTATCGGATCTCATGTGAATGTGCACTTTCATACATAGTGCCAGACCTATAGGGTCATGTGTTTTCTTTGAAATAACACAAGACTTGCGTACTGACTTGTGAACTGAAGAAGTCGTCAATTGCTGAACATTGTCACAAAAATACTCAAACGTTTGGTTGAAAAACATCATTCATATTGGTATTCCTGATTCAACTATCAAATTTGATATTTTGCAAGCTTTCCACACATATCGCAATTCTTCCATACTTGTTAACGCACATCGCATCGACTCTATTTAATTCAAGCGCTTGGAAACAGCTCACCAAACTCGGCGACTGTGAGAACACTGATTATTTAAATATTTACGCTGCATTTATTCTGTTGAAATCGAGCCAAACCTTTAGCGAAACTATGTTACGCTTTAAAATAAAATATAATTGTGAGTAATGGTTTGATCTGTCAAGGTATCACAAGAATTGTAGTCAAAATGTTTTTAATAGAAGACTTGATGTATGAAAACAACACCGATGGAGCTCTATATTTATGATAGACATCCGTCTTGACTCACTGGTAGCCATGACCTAAAAAACAATCTCTTAGGAGCATAAACGTTCAAAAAGAAAAGCAGAACCTGAAGAAACCAAAATTTACATAAATCAACAAGACCGGAAGGTTAAACGGGATAGCATACATAAGTCACACTGGCTTTCAATGTTTTTATAATATTTTGCTGAATATAAGCCGCAACTTTATGGTTAAAATTTCAGTATTGCTTCATATTTTTTGAAAAACAATGCTAATTTTTCGTAAACCACAGGTAGGATAAACATTTTGTTAATTCTTTCTCTTGTACACATAGCTTTTAGGGGGCAAAATCTTCCTTTTTTTTTTTTGCACGACACAGAATACAACCTCAAATTTTATCGTCGGTTGTGGAACGCTTGTCCATAAAACTTTTGGGATTCTTAGTCGAAAGCATTGGTTTCCGCCAGACAAAAAAAATGTTACCTCTAAAGATGAATTTTATTGAATCCAGTACGAACAAAATCAAACTCATGGTTCATGTGTCCCTTGTAGGACATAGCGTACTATCGGAAATCCCAGGTGGCAAATATACTTTTATATCCTATGTTCACCAGTGTTTCCCTGAACTTTCCATTCGAACGAAAAACATCTGAGATCTGTTTCCAGATATCAAACACAATGGAACAAATAAATCGATGCGATTGCAGAGAACGGCAGAACTCTTACAAGTGCGATTTATGTCTCAGAACTGTAGATCATACAGAACAAGTAGTAAAAAAAATCACACGAAAGCAAGCAAAGAGAAAAGGGCGGGGGACTTTGATATTTGATAGGTCTGGAGCTAATAGATTTCAGACACCTGCGACGCCGTACACGAATGCTCGCTACCTATGTGTTGCTCAATTTTTTTTCTCGGTTTTACCGACTCCAAAAAAGAACTTAAGTTTTGTATCGAATATCTGAAAACCTTAGTAATTGGATGAGTTGAGAAAAAAAATTATATTGCTACGTATTCTGAATGGCGCGAAAATATTGGACAGGAGTTCATGGATTCTTTTTCTCCTGTGCATCAGGAAATCCAGGAGAAATTCATCGGTATGCGCGCATCTACAGAAGTTTATTGAACAAAGTATTCTGTTCGGTTCTTCACTTTAAACTTTGAGTGGCAAATAAACGGAAAAACATGTTTTATAAACACATCTCTAATATTTTAATTTTTATTTAATATCGTATACAGCACGTGCTTTAAAGTGTACAGCACAGAATCTGGCATTGCTTACAGAAATGTACATAAAGTATCGACAATAATTAATCTTATTGCAATAATATATATATATATATATATATATATATATATATATATATATATATATATTTTATAATTTTCAAAAATTTAAATAAAATATATATGAGATAAGTTTTGAGAAAGCACAAAAAGTAAATGAATGACAAAAGAGACTACCAAATCAGGCTTTCGAGAGCATGCTGAGCATTTTGATTTTTTATCGCGTAGAGTTTTCTAGTTACTGAACGCAAAGTAAACTTATACGTTACTTTCCGGTAAATGGCCGAGAAACCTCGAAGACTCCAGTAAATCGATTTTTTTGACGTAGTACTACGTCTAACTCCGCGGATAGTGTGGTGCAACTTACGGCCGACGGCCTATATCAAAAATTGGCCCCAACTGAAATCATTATAGCGTTAAAAATACGTGCCGCACACTAATTGTGTTAGCATATTCGTTAACGGCATGGATAATAATTAGCATGCTGCGCAATATATCCTGCGCGCGACGCTCCCTGTGCGCATGGGAGATGATGCAATATTTCTGGGTGTGCCGCTGCCTTTGACTCAGTCTATCTCGGCAACAGTGAGCGCAACACGTCTTTGCGTGGTATCTTTTTAAAGCTCTCGACGAGATCTATTCAAATATCCTAAGAACATTTCGCAGTGGTTTGAACTGAACATTTTAAAAATTGTTGAACCAGTGAGCACTTTTGACAATATCGCGGTTTACCTGGACAACTGTGAGTGCAAAACGACTGTGCGTGGTATCGTTTTAACCCTTTAAGCGGCCGATGCATATGAATCAAACGGTGCCCAAAATTTTCTGCCCTCCTCAAATAAAACTGCTGATATAGTGGCCGGGTTATACGAAGGTTACGGGAAAACTATTTCTTTCCCTTTCTCATCTCAGAAGAATTGACTCTCTGGTAGTAAGAACTCCCTTATGGTCTTTAGTCTTATAGTCTATAGTCTTATTCCCTTAGAGGGCTTTATTCTCTGTTGCATGGCCCAAGGAATGAATGGAAAGGGATGGTCCTCTCGACACGGACATCATGCCACTGAGTAGAAGCAATTTACTCAAACATCTTTCCTCTCCTTTCTTAGGTTCTTCGCTATTTTTGTAGTATTTTCAGGAGAAAAGGTAATATGATAGGAAGGATGAAGGAAAATCATTCCCCTTAAATGACCGTTTTGAATGGCAAACCTAAAGGAAACACAAAGCTTTCTGTTGTGCATGTTCACTCGTTCTTGTAGAGTTCGGCCCACTTATTAGACAGCGATTATATAAAGTATATTTGTGATTTCAAACAATTTTGCTAACCCCGAGTTAATTCGTTCCAGCCGGTTAAAGGGTTAAAGCTCTTAACGAGATCTATTCAAATATATAAAGAACATACCGCAGTAGCTTAAACTAAAATTTTTAAAAAACGTTTTCGTGTGTACCGGTTAACATTTTCGACAATGCCGCGGAATTCGCAGAATGAACGCAAGAAAAAATGGAGAAAATCAAAGCGGTAGACGAGGGCAAGTGATGAGGAATGTAAGAAGCCCAAGAAGACAGAGCACCACGTTGGGTAATTCGTGTATCGATGTGCTTTGTGTTGGCAATATATCCAGCATTATTTGTAAAAATTATGTAAGCTGCTTTTCATATCACAGACCTGTGTTGGCTATAACAAAACAAATAAACGCTTTGAAACCATACTCGACTAGCTCATTCATTTCAACTCTCCGATCTGCAGGTAGTGTTTCTTTCAGGCATACATCCCGGGGGAGGGGCGAGCCCTCCCGGAAGCGACCGTTCGTCCCCCACAGAGACATTTTATCTTACCAAGCCAAATGTTAATTAATTCAAGGTATAATGAAATAGGAAGTTTCGTTTCGTTTGATGCTACAAATCTTTCTACAATTATAATTTTTTCAATATTTGTTCAAGTATTATAGTTTCTTTTTTTTTAATGACAAAAAAAAGTATATTAAGACCATGTCATTCTACAAAATATAATAAGTAAACTAATCATACCTCGTAGCATGAGCAGGGGTGGATTAGCCCAACGGGACACCAGGATATTTCCCGATGGACCATTCGAGAAATGGTCCCCTTTCTAGTATATTCTTTGTTTGGAAAGAACGAGTAATTAACCCTGAAAACAATTCCTCTCCTTTCTCACTTTATCATCTCAACAGATCCGACCAGACCTGCCACTGGTGGAAAGTGCTCCTTCTTTCTCTTCTCCGTTACCCAACGCATGACAGGGAATCCATGATCCAAAACGTGATCTCCATGGCCCAAGAAATGATTCTAGTCCAGCTGACACAAACATCATGCCACTGGGTAGAAACAATTTACTCAAACACGTTCTCTCCCTCTTCTCAAGTTTGTCGCCATTGTTATAGCTCTTTTAGAAGATGAATAGTCAGAAAGAATTAGTGTTAATAATGAATTAAATTTTCATTTTAAATAACAAAGCTAAAGGGAAAGCAACGACTTTGGTGCTGTTCACATTCCAACCGCGTTCAGCTCACATTTAGACAGAGAATGCATTCATTGGAGCTTATTTAAGTCCATTTTGTTGACCCCGAGTTAATTCGTTCTCTCCGGTTAAAGAGTTATTTCGGTATTAATGAATAAGAATCGTAAATTTCATTTCAGTTTCATGTTATCTCTCTAAAACGTTACTGCCTCTTAGGTGGCGCAGTGGTCTAAGCGCTGTCGTTCGTCCGAAATGGGTCCGGGTTCGAATCCCTGTGAGGCATGGGTGTTGTGTTTGTCTTACGGAATTGGCTCTCTGCCTTCCTTGGAACCAGTAACCTAAGGGAAGGCCGAATGCTTATACCCCATCGAGTAGCTCCCGATTGCCTTTAAATCTCCAACAAGAAAAAAATAAAACATTACTGTCTTTAAAAAATGGCGTTTCCATCTATCTATATAGATGTTGGGCGTTTGCTCTAAAATGGCAAAGCAAAATTATAACTACTTTAGTGGAAGCAAAGCAAAATTATATCTACTTTAGTGGAAAATTAGCCGCCGAACAAAACACTCTGTTATAAATAAATTAAGCTAACTGTTAGAAATAATTAATCTTGGAACCAAAGGGAAATTTGTAGGTCCTACCCTTCTCCTGTAAGAGGCACTAGTGGCAATTTTGATGGTTCATCATCCGCATACCCTTATTCACTTTCAGACATAGAGCACAAAGCGATTCTCCGGCAGAGATGTTCCGAAATCCTTGTCTCACCCACATTTACCTTATAAGAAACAATGATTTTCCGGTACTGGCTCATGAATTAAAATAATGGGTAAACAAAAATGGCGTCTATTCAAAAAGGTAGTACGAGTACCGTTGACAATCAGTAACCAAATAAATATAATCTTCGGATACAACACCCCGATTTGAGCATTGTTTGATATGCTACATTCTCATGAGTGGATTTTTAAAATTATTTCACCTTAAATTTTTTTGAAATTTGTGCACGCCTGAATTAGTTTTCCAATGCATATTTCAACCGTTCGTTTTCATCCAGCAAAGAACAGAACTTTTTTTCGTGAGGGAATGTATGAGGTGTTCCCCTGTGGGTACATGTGATTCTGTAGTGGCCCACAGGACTGAAATTCCGTGCCTGCCCCAATCAGCTCCAGGGCATGAGTGTGGTGTGTTTGTCTCACGTCTCTGGCTCTTGTCTTTCCCTAGAACACGCTGCCGCAATTTATAGAAAGAAAGGCACAACTGTTGCGCATGGTTATGACAAGCCTTGCGACTTACTCATGGCTGTCGTTAAACGGCAAACGAAAAAAAAATGGGTAAGAGACGAACATAAAAGGAAGCTCGTGCACGCAGAAGATTCAGGAAGGCAAGAAGAACCACTTTTAACAAAGTGAAGCCTGAAACTTTGGTTTATTGCCTTTAATAAGCCACAAACGATCAATGAATCTGTACAGTAAACTGAAAGCATTTGCCAGATAGATGGCAGTTAGAATTTGCTGCAGCATGAATACATGAATTGTGAAAAATCGATGGGCAGAGATCGCCGCGAAGACCACAAGGCGTTATTGGGTCACGTAGCTGTTTCGTGAGAACAGTTAATTGAGTTCCCGTGGTATAATTCCAAAATGATGGCGTGTATCTAACATTTTTTTTTCTGAAATACAGATTTAATATATTTAAATAAACAGGGCGAGGGAAAAGGAGGAATTCTTTGAGGGAAGTGATGAAATAAAATGTGATACTTGAAAACCAAACGACTGTGTAATAAATTGCTCTTATATTTATTGTCATGTGTGGACCTTATGTCGCTCACATTTTCTCTGCGATGTCAAGAGCTAGTATTTGAGATGTTTGTTTGATTGCTAAATATAAGGTAAAACATTTCACGCGGAAATATTTAACCCAGTAAAATTAATATACACGTAGGGGCAATGCAGGGCTAAACGCTTCTAGTGCAGCTGATACACAGACCCACGCTGCCCCGGTGGCGCAGTGGTCTAAGCGATGGCCTCTGATCATTCGTCCGAAAGGGGCCCGGGTTCGAATCCCGGTGAGGCATGGATGTTGTGTATGTCTTACGGCACTGGCTCTCTCCCTTCCCTGGAACCAGTGACCCTAAATTAGGGACGGGCGACTGCTTATAGCTCATTGAGTTGCTCACGGTGGTCGTTAAACCTCCAATCAAAAAAAAAAAAAAAAAACACAGACCCACGCACACATTTGTTACTGGAAAATGCCGTGCAACTAACGATGTGCTGTGTGTACTGCCCAATTTTTGTAAATCTAGCATCTTTGGCCAGTATAGAGTATACTCGAAAAAAAGTGATATGTTTTTATTATGGAATGCAGAAAGCTGTGATTCTTTTGGTTCCTTTATGGCACTGTTCTTAGATTTTTATCATAAAGTTGCCTGTGGCGGTTACGGTTGCCCTTAAAATTTGAAATACCCAGAGAAAACTCACGAATTACGTTATTATACTCATAATTGAAGAATGTATCACACCAACCACTTTTAAAATACAGTACGGTCTGATTGGTGCAAAATGTGATGCAATAGAATGTGCAGCTGAACTACGCGTTGAACTATGCTTATCCAAAATTGCTTGGGCCGATCCATGTTGAGATTCACTTAACCAGAATGCTTGGGCTTCATAAAGTTTGAGCATCGCTCACCCGAAACGCTTGGGACCGATACAGATTGTGCATCACTTGTACAAAATGTTTGGAGTGAGTACAGCTTAAGCATCACTTTTCTGAAATGCCTGAGGACAGATGCATCACTTATCTAAACTTCTTCAGGTTGGTATATGTTCAACACTACTTATCTCAAATGCTTGGGCCCGATACCGGTTCAGTATCACTTACCCGTAATGCGTGGGGTCGACACAGGTTCAACATCACTTATCTTAATTTCTTGTGGTCGGTAGATGTTGAGCATCATGTATTTATCCAAAAGACTTGAGGCCGATACATGTTCAGCATCCCGCAATGCTTGAGTCCGATACAGGTTGAACGTCACTTATCCAAATTTCTTGGGGCCGACACAGGTTGAGCATCAATTATCCAATATGTTTGGGGCCTATACAGGTTAAGCACCATACTTATTCAAAAGATTTGGGGTCGATACAGGTTCAGTATCACTTACCCGAAATGCCTGGGGTCGACATAGGTTCAGCATCACTTATCTAAATTTCTTGGGGCCGTTAGAGGTTGAGCATCACTCACTTATACAAAAGACTTGGGATCGATACATGTTCAACATCCCGAACTGCTTGAGTCCGATACAGGTTGAACGTCACTTATCCAAAATTCTTGGGGACGACAGAGGTTGAGCATCACTTATCCAAAATGTTTGGGGCCTATACAGGTTAAGAATCATAATTATCCAAAAGACTTGGGGTCGATACAGGCTCAGTATCACTTACCCGAAATGCCTGTGGTCGACATAGGTTCAGCATCATTTATCTAAATTTCTTGGGGCCGTTAGGGGTTGAGCATCACCCACTTATCCAAAAGACTTGGGACCGATACGTGTTCAGCATCCTGAAATGCTTGCGTCCGATACAGGTTGAACGTCACTTATCCAAAATTCTTGGGGCCGATACAAGTTGAGCATCGCGTATTCAAAATGTTGGGCCCAGTTGAGGTTGAGTATCATTTATCCGAAACGCTTGGGACCCGAAGACATTTCGAACGTTGAAATACTCTGCAAACAGTATACGTCTTGTTTTCCTTCGTTACTTCAATTTATCAGTCTCTAACTACGATGACATATTTAGTTTATAAGAAAAATGTTTTCAATTTTCCACTGCTGGCCACCCAAAATTCAACACCAAGAAGGAAGAATCCGATTGGCCTGAAATTTGCAGCATGCGTCGCCCGCGAGAGAACATGCAAACGATTAGCACTGCATGTCATGTGCAAATCATGTGCTCCCGGCACGCCACCGAGAAGCACTATAAAAAGGGTGCACAGAAGGCGAGGTGTAAATAGTGGAAGTGTGTTGTGCTGCCGGACCTGTGCCTGGAAAGCTTCCTGATGACTCGTCGCAGAATACGGCAGTCATTCCAGCACGTTTCGGAGTTCGACAGAGGACGAATAGTGGCTTATCGCGACAGCGGTTTATCGTACCGAGACATCGGCGCCCGTGTGGGACGACATCCAGCCACAGTGAGGCGAGTATGGGTTCGGTGGATGCAGGAGGGACGGGCGGACCGACGTGAGCAATTGCCGCAGCCGCGGCACACCACCGAACGAGAGGACCGGCATGTTGTGCGGCGGGCATTGACGGCTCGCACCACCACATCACGAACGTTAGCGCAGGAATTAGGGTGTGTTGCGCAACAACCTGTATCAGCACGTACCGTTCGACGTCGTCTGTAGGAGCGGAGACTTGTCACACGGCGCCCATTGCTCCGATTACCATTGACGTTACACCACTGGCGAGTGCGGCGGCAGTGGGCCATTGAACGCCGCACCTGGACTACGGAATGGCACGACATTGTCTTCTCCGACGAATCCCGCTTCTGCATGCAGCACCACGATGGTCGGATCCAAGTCTGGCGGCACCGCGGCGAAAGACTGTATGATGCCTGCGTTATGCATCACCATACCGGTCCATCGCCTGGCGTTATGGGTTGGGGCGCAATTGGATATGATACCCCCAACCCTCTGGTACGCATCGCCGGTACACTTAACAGCCACCGCACCATCTCCGACGTTTTGGAGCCTGTAGTCCTCCCTTACCTGCAGGATCTGCCAGAGGCCACGTTTCAACAGGACAATGCGCGTCCGCACGTGGCACGCATCGTGCAACAATTCTTCACGGCCCACCAGGTTTCAATGCTGCCGTGGTCCGCCTGTTTTCCCGGTATGTCGCCCATCGAACACGTCTGGTCGCTGATCAGCAACCGAGTGGCCCTGCAAGAACCACCCGCGGCTACGCCTGATGAACTGGGGCAACGTGTGGAAGCAGCCTGAACCGACATACCCCAAGCCCACATCCAAAGCCTTTTTCGTTCGATGCCGCGGCGTGTAGCGGCGGTTATTGCCAGCCATGGGGGTCACACGAACTATTGATGTCTGCGTGTTCCGCAAGTCGCACGGGCCTGTAAGCTCAATCGTTTCATCTTTGCATCTGTTGTTATGTGTCCAGTAAATCTGGCTTTGCTATCTCGTGTCCTTCTTGGTGTTACATTTGGTCAGCAGTGTAGTTAGGCTTTAAAAAGAAGGTATGCGAAGAAGTAGATCATTATAATTACATATATGTGTAATGCTTTCTCTCTATATATATAATGTTCTCCTATGGACTATGTATGCAAATAAATAGAGCATCAAGATTAATTCACACTTGAATGTAAAGAAAATTAATTACGAAAAAGGAGTCGAAGAGAAGGAATATCAGAAGCGTTTGAGGGATCAAGAAGCAGATGCTCCAAAGAGGAGGATGCAATGTATTTGATTTCTGTTGCTGTAACTGTCTTCTCTATTTCATAAACTAACCTAATTTTGTCTTTAGCCAAGAATGCGCACTGTGCACTAATCCTTCGATAAATGTGTTACATATTTTTAACATTTCGTCTCTGGACACGCTGTTTAACAATACTTCGACTTCGCTGTTATCATCACGATTATCTTGATCCCAAACTATTTCATTTAATTTCACCGTGTCATTGAGTGGAAGTTTTCACTAGTGGTGTCGTGTCGAGGCTTAAAACAAAGCAGACTTCAGAGTTTTCCGAATTTCGGTTGAGGGTGTATTTAACGTGTATTTGAATAAGTGCATTACTTTTCTGATAGAACAGCTTGGCTTTGGTTTTCAAAGCTCAACAAAGAAACCGTATTACATTGAGAACACTCATGGACTGGATTCTCCTTTACCCAACTGCTGTCAAATATCTAGAAAAACATTCTATGGCTCAGTGAATTGTGTTTTGCTGTTTTTCAGTTAGACCGTAATGCTGGTCACTGTTCATTACTTCAACAATGAGATTTGTATGGTAAGATTTATATGCTTTTTTTTTTTTTTTTTTTTTTTTTAAGTTTCAGAACTAATTTTTGCATCGGGCAATGTAATAATACCTATTATAAGAAACCCATGATTCATTCATATGGTTATCGCACGTAGTCCGTGATCAATTGTTTGGCTGACGGATTAGAAGTTTCCGTTTCCGCGTAAAAATAATCGATTATAGGCGTGCTTCTTTTCCTTGAAGCTCTACGGGGAAACCTGCTCCTCGTGCTGTTAATCCTCTACATACTACAAAACACTTGCGTTTTGTTTGGAAGAAAGTGGTTTCGATCTCTAAATATTATTATTTTTTTTCTGTAGTGTGTGTGTTTGGGGGGGGGCGGTGCTTAAGAACCGCAGTGAGCAACTCGATGGGCTATAGGCAGTCGTCCATCCCTAATTTATGGCCACTGTTTCCATGGATGGGAGAGAGCCTATACCATAAGACGAACAAAACATCCATGCTCCACCGCGATTCGAACTCGGATACATCTCTGGCGAATGGTCAGAAGTTGCTGATCTTTACCTTATTACGCATGATATTTATAGGTAAGTTATTTGTTCAGTAGCTGCTTTCCATCTTTGGTGAATCCCTAGCATTGTGTGTGGCTCCATAAAGCAACCTGCCATGTAGTTTGGCAGTTAGCCGTTTGTGAGTCTGGAGAATTCGAGGCCTCTGTGGTGCAGTGGTAGCATGTCCGGCGCGTAACTGGAAGACCCTAGTTTCGATTCCCAGTGGCGGGCCTACTAATCTATATAAATACCAGCGCTGTAGCTACCGGGAGGGTGATTTCCTTCTAGGGCGGTCATACCAGGAGTGTACTTTCATACTCTGAGGAGGGTAAGAAATAGAAATGAACAGAGTGTGAATGAATTTGCCAAACATTTTAACTCAAAAACAAAGTTATACACTTTCTTTTTTTTTTTTTTTGATTGGCGGTTTAACGACCACCGTGAAGAACTCGATGCACTATAAGCAGTTACCCGTCCTTAATTTAGGGTCACTGACTCCAGGGAAGGGAGAGAGCCAGTGCCGTAAGACAAACACAACATCTATGCCTCACCAGGATTCGAACCCGGACCCCTTTCAGACGAATGATTACAAGCCATCGCTTAGACTACTGCGCTACTGGGGCGGCTATACACTTTTATATCTCCTTTTGTAAGTACTGAAGTTAGCCGCATACACTATTACGCGCCGCTAACCAGCGTATCGAATTTACACTGTGAGGTGTGGACCGACTCATATGGATGCATGGAATTGTCCGAAACATTGGATGGAGGTATGTAAAATAATATGCTAGTATGCCGATAACCTTCATGACCTTTCCGAACACGTCGTAGGGAGAAGAACTAATTAGTCATCCGTGCTCTGTCACCGAAAGTTCCTTTGAGCGTTTAATCTTGAACGGAATTTTTACAATCCCTACTACGAAAGCATCTTCCTATTGTTACGTTTACTATCGAGTACTCATTCATTCTGGGCTGGTTCGTTTTCATTCTGCTTTCCTGTGTAGTGTTGTCAGTCTTCACAACTTTTACCTTTAGCTTGATGTTTAAAATAGTTGGCTCTTGGGTATTCACCTATTTTTTTAAGTTTTGAGTAAAATTATGTCGAAAACTAGAAGTGAGATTTTTTAACGACCATAATGCTTTCCTATAACGAAGGTATGAAAAAGTAAGAACTGCTTTTGATTGGAAGTAAGCAAATTTTTAACTCAAAATGGCGTAATTTCAAGGCTCACCCTCCCAGGTAGGAAAATCTTGCTACGTATATCGCTATATTTGATGACATCTCACCTGGTAGGCACGGAAGTGCATGTTTACGAAGCGTTTCAGGTTTTATTTTGTTTTTAATTCCGAGCAAAATAGCGTTCTTGAAAAACGGACCTTTCCTGTTATCTGCCCGCCACTGTTTGTTTTTGTTCATTGTTATGCAAAATGACACTATTTGACTTCCGAATAAGAACCATTTCAAGATGTTTGTGATTTTGAGTGTATCGTTCTGCTTTGTTTACATGAAACCTGATCACACCCAACATGAGAGAAAGTAGTTCACGATAAATGTTATGAATTTTTGTTTTATGTTTTAATAACACTATAAATAGCCAAAATCTACTTATTCACTCTTTAATAAAATTTTAACTGTTTAAGAAATATATAAAAGAAAAAAAAATTATACAATATAAGAAAACAAATGAAAACCAGTAGGTACAGATTAGGTACCGATATCACTCCTAGGGCAATGCGCTACGATATATTTCATATTTTCTAAAAATGAATCGTCATTAGTTTTTAGTCTTTTTCGCCACATAAATTCACATAATTCTAGAGCGCAAATATACAGTTAAAAGAACATTCCTTCCGAATGACCACACATGATTCCAAAGCGCAGACAAACGGTCAAAAGAATGTGATCACTGCGCATAGGTAGTACTCATAGAGAAGCATGTGATCACTGCGCATCTGCTGCCAAAAGGCTCCGTGTTCTACTTTCGAAATCGGGAACTACTTGAATGCGTTCTTATTCGGAAGTCAAATAGTGGCGGGCCGATAACAGTGTAGTGAGAAGTGACATTAACAGGCGATTTTTGTTTCCATAGTTGTACCACCTGACTATCATATACCGTACGCACTACTGTCAAAATATTCTATAAAGTGCTCCTAGAATAATAGAAGCTTCCACATGAACTGCATATTACTGAGATTTTCAATAATCCAGTAATATTTAAACGCTTCAATATCTGCTGACTTTCAGAAATGTTGTGACAGCCCTGTACAAATTGTAGATAGAGTTATCAGGTTTGTAAAATATTTAAAAGCATTACTTAAATTGTTCGTTGCACATAGAAAGCGATTAATGGGTTTATTATTAATGCTGATCGATTTTTGGAATATATGCTTTTCTTTTGGATTTTCTACTCCGTAAATATTTATAAATACGGTGGCAGAGAACACAAAGTCGTTTCTCTTGTTTTCCTCTCTCTCTCTCTCTCTCTCGTTTTTTCCCTCAGAGCAAGAACTACTAAACAGTTTAGCGTACCCAACAGTTTGAGGAGATAGGAAGTGGTTCATCCTTATTCTGTCCCATTTTCCTTGAAACTAATTAAGGAAAGTGCGTTCCGAAGTAAAAGAAAAATGCAATTTAAATGAGACAGTCAGCCTAGGAAATCCTGTGATGGATCATAAATCTTCTGACATGTAAGGATTCTTCTTTGTTGCTTACAGAAGGATCGGATTTTGAGAGAGGAAAGTAAAAGTAAAAAGATCGTGCCAAATACTGCGAAGAAATGTTACACACACTCGAATGAACGACTTTGCACCGAGATGAAATAGTTTTTAAGTGATTTAGGGTTCAATCCGTTCACAAAGCTCAATGAAATGTATCTGTAACTACAATTTATCTCGACGTAAAGTGTTGAGAAAAAGTGTTTTGGTTTCAAAGACATTTATAATTTGTATTCTACAACAATTACCCTTTGTATTTCCAGTTAATAAGCAAAAGAATAATGGAAAACACCCCTAAAAAACGTAAAAACCCTTTAAAATGACCATAAAATGTGAAAAGGAAAAAAATGCCTATAAACCACTGTCTATCGGCATGGAGGAAAAAAGCAGTTTCGATAAGAATATATTTTTTTTTATATAAAAAAAGAGTTCTTTTCATACAAAAAAAAATTTCTCTCAATCAGGACCGTAGCAAGCTTTTCTTATCTGGGAGTGCGAGACTTGAAATTACGCCCCTTCGAGTTCAAAATTACGCCCCTTCGCTTTCCACTCAAATAATACGTGGTTTTTACTTTCTCACACACCGCCATTATAGGGAAATATTATGATCGTTCAAAAATGACACCAGTATTTTAACATAGTTTTATAAAAAAATGTAAAAACCAGGTAAATAACCAAGAACTACAGGTGGTAAGTAAGTTACCAAGTAAATGGTAAACGTTATGTGAACGCCGACAACCCAACACTCCACAGAAATACAGAACGAAAAACAAACCAACGCAGGACGAATGAGTTTCGAATAGTGAACGTAACAATAAGAAGTAGCTTTAGGGTTAGGGCTTGGAAAAATGCAGTTCAAGGTTAAACGCTCAGAGAACTTTGTGCGACAGAGCACAAATGATTACTTATCTCTTCATCCCAACGACATGTTCAG
Organism: Macrothele yani; assembly: GCA_039090855.1. Lineage (NCBI taxonomy): Eukaryota > Metazoa > Arthropoda > Arachnida > Araneae > Macrothelidae > Macrothele > Macrothele yani. The sequence continues at coordinate 92,195,607 of CM077026.1, forward strand.
AAATGCCATGGAGGTTAGGCATATCAGCATATTTGTTTTGTATGCCTCCATTCATTGTTTCGGAAAATTCTCTTCATGGATATTAGATGTTCGCACCTTATAGTGTATGCTATTCTGTACCCTGGTTAGCTGTATGGAATACTATGTAAGACTAACTAAAGACTTTTGGGAGGAGGGTGTAAAACGACCACCGTGAGCAACAACTCAGTGGGCTATATGTAGTAGTCGCTCGTCCCTAATTTAAGGCCACTGGTTACAGGGAAGGAAGAAAGCAAGTGACCTAAAACAAACACATCATCCATGCCTCACCAGGATTCGAACGCGATCCATCTCGGACGAGTGATCAGAATCCATCGCTTAGACCACTGTACCACCGGGCCGGCAACTAAAGTCTTTGAAAGAGAAAATACTGAAGGTTTTAACTTTCTTTATTAGTTACAATTTCTATTTTTTGCATCCCGCCAGGGCATGAATTTACGCCCCTGGCATGACCATACTGGGAGGGCAACCGCCCTCCTGGTAGCTGTGACCCTGGCTCTCATGAATTACACCGAATTGTTAGAAATCATGGGTGGCTTACCGAGTAACCAGTAGGCCCACTTTTTGCCCCGATAAGCGGCAAAAGGTGGGTGGGGCCTTCATATGCGAGGTATTGAGTTCACAAGATCACGAAAGTCTTCCACAGATATCTTCACTCATGCTTGCTGCATCGCTGTCCGTAATTCTATCGGGTTCCTAGATGGAGGATCCAAAGCTCGAACGAACCTTTCCATAGCATCCCAAAGACTTTTCCATCAGGTAAACCAGAAGTCCATTCCAGGGTGCAAACTTCTGCGGAATTCTTTTTTAACCGTGATCAAGTCACCACGGAGTTGCACAGTGTCCTGCTAGAAGAGTCCATTGCTTTGTGGGTGTGTGACTATCATGAACGGACGCAGATGATTTGCAAGGATGAGAACTTAGCGTGGACCGTTCAGAGATGCATCAACGCGTACCAGAGGCTCTAACGTGTTCCAGTTCAACACGCCCCAGTCCATTAACGAGCCTCCACCAGCCTGAACAGTTATTGACATGCCGAGTACATCTCCTCGCGCAGTTTTTGCTAGATCCACACCCTCCCGTCTGCGCAAAATTACTGCAAACGGGACTCATGGAGACTCGTCTCAAATCAGCCAAAGTCCAGTGCCGATGATCTTTCACCCAGTTGGGCCGTACAGTCTGATGATGTAGCGTTAGCAATGAAACTCTGGTGAGTCGGCTGGGTTCCTGCAACTAATGAAAGTCTGATGGTCTAGATGGATACGTTTTTGTCACCTCCCTCGTTTAAGTCGGCGGTGATTTGTGCCACTGTCGTTCTCCAGATCAAAGTTGGAAAGGGGTCAAAGATTTTTGTCCCGGATGTCACATGATTGGACCTGACCCGACCCAGACAAATCAGTTATGCACTACAACATATATATACGCTATATTAACAAAAATAACTGGACACTCATTCAAAAGCAAATGAATGGATCCGCTGCGTTGTTAAGATGCGCGGTACAGCTGCAAACTGTATAAAAACAAGCCTGCAGCTTACCGCGATCATATCGCACTGTGAGGTTGAGTAAAAATATCGCGGTGGGAAAGAACTCACTGTGAGTAAGGAACGATCGTTGGGTGTTATATTAGTGGGTTGTCCATAAGTGAAACCAAGAGGCGTTTAAACATACCCAAATCAATTGTTTTGGATGTACTGAATATGTGGAAGACACATGGCGTGTCTGAAACAGAAAATTGTGCCGGCAGACCAAAGAAAATCGGTGATAGAGTAGGTCTAAGCCTCAGGAGAGTAGTTACAGCTAATCGACGGAGTACTGCACAAGACCTCAGTGCATAGGCAAGTAAAAATGCTAAAACCTTACTATGTACACGCACCATTTGCAGACAACTTCATTCCATGGGTTACCGTGGTCGTGCGGCTGCTGATAAGATAAGCCTTTCATATCTACTCGGAATGCTACTCGTCGTTTAGCATAGTGTAAAGAGCATTTATCGTGGACCGTAGACCAATCCATCAGTCTGATGGCCGTGTGTTGGTAATGAGGCAGCTGGTGGAATGCTATTTACCACAGTGTACTGTTCTTACGGTTTAGTTTGGAGATGGCAGTGTACTCGTGTGGGGGTGTTTTTCGTGGTATGGTTCCGACCCATTGGTTATCGTGGACAAACCTGTTAACTAGCACGTCTTCCTCGATATTCTGGACAATTATGCCTTACCAACTCTGTGGCAATACTATGGAACCGAGCCTTGTTGGTACCAGCAGGATAATGCACCAAGCCTTGTTGCTACCAGCAGGATAATGCACCAAGCCTTGTTGCTACCAGCAGGATAATGCACCGATCCATAAAGCAAGGACTGTTACAGCGTGGTTTGACGATAATTCCATATCGTGTGCGGACTGGTCAGCACAGAACCTGATCTTAATCCTATAGAGCACCTATGGGATGAATTAGAGCCCTGCATAATAAGTTTGGAACCAAGGTTTCTACTAAACAACAGTTAGCAGCAGCATTAAGTAGTGAATGGAAGAGCATACCTATCGCTGTGTTCCAAAACCTTGTGGAACGCATGTCTCAAAGGGTGAGTGCATTCATTAAGGTACTAACACCGTACTAATGTATGTCAATAAATGCTATGTTGTGTTTCTCGTCTAGGGGTCTGGTGACTTTTGTGAATATAATGTATATATTATAGGGCGTTCAAACATCTCTCCGCAGTGCGTATCTTTGGTTATATAGAAATTAAACAAATGTATTTACAGGAACGTGTAATTTACCCACTTACTTACAGGAAGTTTCGAAAGCGTCGTCCTTCATTTCCAAGACATAACCTAACTGAAAAATAGTATAACTATACTACTTATCTGAATTTTTCGGTGTAGAATAAAATCAGATTTCCAAGCTTTCGCATATCAACCAGATGCCTTTTTCAATGAAGGTAGACATCGAACTGGAAACTTTGAATAATAGAACGCTTTAACAATTTGAACGCAGTGACTTGACTAGACAATAAATGAATAGATGAGAATGTAATTATTCATTCTAAGAAACGAGACGTCATGTTGGTTGGGCACGAGGTGCCGTGGAAGGAAAGACAGCATTATCTGAAGAACTGGTTAACTAGTACAGTTATACTATTTTAAGTACAGTTGGTGTACATTTCCCTTTTTATTAATAACCTAACTGTTTCACACATGTTTTCAAACCCATCTGCGAGAGTCAAACAGTTTCTCTCCAGTAATGTTACGGCTGTTCCACCCAATTCTGATGGCGCTGTGTAGTCAAAAGTTTTGAATTAAGCAACTTCTATGTTTAATTTCAGTTTTTGCTGTTTTCTTAATAACATATCAAGTTATGACGTAGAAGTCTTGTCTTACTTCTACGTTAATTTAAAACATCAACATACTAAGAAATAGTTCCTAAATGAAAGAAAACCTTAACGGCCAGACGAAACATGTAAACAACAGAAATCACACTTACGGAAAAAGATGCTTTATTCAGGATGTAGCAAACACATCGTAGCATAGCATATTGCACTAAACTCTCCACACACCACACAACTCTTTAATACAACGCTCCTTTCAATAATCAGTTTACAACCCAACGCGCTCAAGCAATAGATTAGTCGTCGTTTTTATCTCTTGTTCTTACCAAAACTCAGGCATACGTTACGTTCATTCATCCTCAATTGTGTTGCCAAACATATTCGTTTGAGAGAAAGATATCACGCTAAGAGTGAAGAATAAAAGAATAAACTCAAGATTTACATAGGGAAAGAAACTAAAAAGGAAAGTTAATTTAGAATATACGTCACAAAGTTTGGAATATGTTTCACAGCGACATCAATTTTCACAAGTCTATGATGAGTTAAAAGTTTCCAAAATGTGATTGTTGCTTTCATCATTGCTTCTCAGAAGGAAGAGACACTTTTCTTCCTGAGGACACTTTTCCTTCATATTGCATGAAAAGTCATTTGTCAGTCCTCTGTCACCGGTATCGAACACAAAATTCGACAGTGCGCATTTTTCTTTATTTATTTTTTTCAGAAATAAAAAAAGGTTCGAAATCGGGTCACGAACACCTAGACCTGACCCGTTTGACTCGCTAGAAATTATCAAATCGTTGACACCTGACATGTTTCCATCTCTGCTCCAGATGAAATGACTATGCAAGACAGACGACGACGGCCACGTTCGTCCATCAGTTTTCGCTGTCCGTAGCGCTGTCCAAAGCGCTGTCCACGATGCGATGTTATTCCTAAAATGGCGTATTACCGATACACACTTGATAATATCAACCGGAGATATTGCAATTCCTGTACAACCTCCGCGATAGAGTGATCCATTCTTTGGCCTCCCACTATTATCAGTCTTTCACACTCTGTTGTCTTACGGCGTTTATCCATACTGACAACAGATTTACCGTCTACTGGAATGCAGTGATGTCATATACCTGCCAAGTGGTGGGTTCGTGCACTAAAGAGAGCTATTTTGCCTTTCCTTACATAAGAAGAACTTCTGCTTGTCACGAAAATTTAGGTGCACCATAATAGCTGTGAATGATGAAATGGAGACCTCGCCAGAAAGACTGAGTTGTCAAAAATGCGGGCTTCTTGCCAATCGTGCGATCTGTGTCCGGGTCAGCACAACGTGCATAGCTTGGGCCTTTCTCGAAATCTGGTTCGGTTCTTCTTTTGGAAAAAGAGACCCTAAGTTTGTGACAGCGGACGCTTTAGAATGTTGGTGCCAATGAGAATCCTTTTACAAAAAGGAAACACAAACCCAAGAATACAAAGCCTTATAGCTACGTGTGCATTAGAATTGATGCCGTTACTTTCAAAACCATTTTCTACATTTGCTACAGTGTTTTACCTAGCGGCATTAAAGCTGCTACATACACAGTCCTATCAGAATAATATGACCACCTACCTAATAATGGAGTAACCATTATTGACCCGGATGATAGCTGCAAAACGGCGTGGCATGGACGCAATGAGGCCCTAGATTTTTTCCCGAGGCACACGTGTCCATTCTGACTGCAGCAGAGCACGGAGGTCCAGGAGATCACGTGGTTGTGGGTCGGCATGCCAAACCTGTCGATTCGAATAGTCTCGCAAGTGCTGTATGGGATTGATATCGGGCGATTTAGAAAGAACGGAGACATCGCTGTCGTGTTCCTGGAACCATTCACGCACCCCCTTAGCGATGTGGCACGGCGCATTGTACTGTTGGTAGGCACCATCACCACCAGAATAAACGTCCAACATAAAGAAATACATGTGGTCAATGAGGATGGACATGTAGCCATTGGCGTTCAGGCACCCATTCAGTGGTACTAGTGGTCCCAGGTCATACCAGGAAAACATCTCCCAGACATGCGCACTGCAACCTCCGACCTGTACTTGACCGAAAGCGTGTCCGGATGTTGGTTCTCGTGTGTCTGTCGTCATATTCGCCACCGCCCGTCACTTCTGTGTAGCAGAAACCTCGATTCGTCGGAGAAGGCATACTTTTCCCACTCTTCTACTCTCCAATGACGGTAGTCCCATGCGAACTGCAGGTGTCGTTGCCGGTAGACCTGGGTTAACATGGGCGCCTTGACGCAGCTTCGACTCAGGATACCCATGCATAACAGGGTTCGCTCTACTGTTATCGGGGACACGTTACTGGGTTCCCCAGCGTTCATTTGCTTGGTCAACTGCTGCACTGTTGCGCTGTCGATTGCCCTTTACCAGTCGACGGAGGCGACGTTCTCGTCTGGGATCGATGGCCTTTGGGGCTCCACAATTATGACGTCGGGAGATACTCAGTTTGCCAGCGGTCCATTCTTAGTACACACTGACTACAGCACCTCTTGGAGAGGCCACGAGGTCGGTTGTTTCTGAGAAGCTTCCACCCTTGGCGCTTTAACCGATGATCATTCCTTTTTTTGTACGTCCATCAAATCACTACCTCTGCTCCAGTTGCGCACTATGGCTAATCTGTCCTGGGCGGACGTTTATATCTCCGTGTGGTCGACCTGGTCACGTGCACTCTGTGACGCTCCTGGGCGGGTACACTGTGATTCCGGGGGTGGTCATATTATCCTGATATGACCGTGTATGGACTTGTGTAGATACGTCTCTTCAAAGGTATTGAAGGTTTCCGTTGAATTGCCGAATACATTCGTCACTTTTTGCCTTCCCTTGCATTTCGCTCCCGAGCTTCAAACAAGTCGAAAAGACGTAGAGTAAATGCCAATTTTGTCTTCTTGACAATATTAAAACAGCATTATGAAAAAACTTGCAAGAAGATAAGATTGAACTGAAAGATTGCATAGTTTTACAGCTATAAAGATAGCTTGGGATTTTTGACATCTTAGACTGCGTTAAAGGATGCAAATAATCAACTCCTTTATGTTTAAATCAAGCTTAATATTTTTTAATTAAAAATATGTAACTGGTGTTCTTAAAAGGTATTTAATATTTCCATTTACATAGTTTCACTTCAGTGCCGAATCCTAATTCATAAGGGGTAACGAAATTTCATCAAAAAATAGTGGAACTTGGTTTGGGTGAAGAAAAGTTCTTAAGAAGATTGACTGCCACATAACTGCTGGAACATTACTTCTGAATATACCTTATAAAAATGGGCTGTCTGTGGAGAGTTTTTAGTAAAGATGATGTGCTCGTTTGGTCTTTTTTTTTTTTTTTTTTTTTTTTGTCAAAATATTCGCCAGTTCTGTGTTGCAGCTCTTTATTGCCTTACCCTTTAGTACTGAAGGAGCACTTTTTCCAGATCCTCACGTTTATTGAAATTCGATTAATAAATCTTGTCAGACGACTGCAATTGCTTGCATTACTTAACTATTAGTCCTTTACGAATGCTCACAGAAATTTAAAAAAAGGTAAATATCACTTTTAAATGAAATTTTTTCGAACAAGTATGAAGTACAAAATTTTTTATTACATTTGATCAATCTTTGCAAGTAATTTATCTTTAGGCACTCGCCCTTCTTGAATCAAAAGCAGAAAACATGAATGTACTTTGCGATTACATTGTTCTCCGTGGGTTTTAATGTTCTTAATGGAAATAGTATTTCTGGAAACATTCTTCCTCTGATTTCAGATATCTATTCCATTTTGTTTTTTTATCTCTTTCGTATTTTATAATATCGCCGTACTTCTATCGACAAAGTTGCTGAAACTGCATCCATGGTGATGACAGTGCTTCGGTAATATAATCTATATTTAGAAAACTGTCGCAGTGTTTAGTCACATGAGCAGTTAATCTTGCAAACGTTCCCCAACAGCTCAGTTTCTTTGTTAAAGCCGTTCTGTTCACAAAAGGAATTCTGACCTTTAGCAACTGATTGCCTTAGAAATGTCTTCCTGTAGATTTGTAAATAATGCTGGCATGTTTTATTGCATAAGTGGAAGGTACGTTGTAGTTAAGCAAAAATAAAATATTACACCTTTGCAAAAAGTGCTTGCTATTTTAAAATTAAATTTGGAGTTCAAGACAACCACGGGCGCCTCACAAATTATGAGGTAATCGGGTTTAAGAGGCTTAAAACTTTTTAAAAATTGTAAAAACACTGCAATGTCATTTGCAATTCCTATGGTGTAAAGAGCCGGTTACAGTGCAAAAATAAAAAAAGTTTAGAAACGTCTTAACATTCCCTGTGCAATTTAAACAGTATCTCGTGAAGACTTTCATTGCCGCCCCGGTGGCACAGTGGTCTAAGCGATGGCCTCTGATGATTCGCCCGAAAGGGGTCCAGGTTCGAATCCCATTGAGGCATGAATGTTGTGTTTGTCTTACGGCACTGGCTCTCTCCCTTCCCTGGAACCAGTTACCCTAATTTAGTGACGGGTGACTGCTTAATGCCCATTGAGTTGCTCACGGTGGTCGTTAAACTTCCAATAAAAAAAAATAAAAAGACTTTCATTTTGATTGTAGAATATAACAGCAGAGAAGAGCGAAAAAGGTGAGCAATTGGAAATCTAGATGCCTTTATTAAGATCAGCCAGCACTTATTTACGCAGACTGAATTTAATGATCTTGTACGAGATCTGACTTTTCGAAAGAAAGTGTTGAACTCCTCGGTTCTCGACTGAAATAAAAATATAACCCTTTATCACGAGGAACACATTTTTCATGGTTCAGGCATCATGAATGAAAGTTAGTTCAATATTTTTCTGAGGAAGTACCTTTGTTATATTGTAATAACATAAATGAAATAATGATATATTTGATGCTGTTTACACCCCTTCTGAATGGCGTTTGCTTATTGACTCTTCTAGGCGAGTCTTGAAAGATGTCTTATTACATAATGGAAATGCATATGCGTCTGTGACAGTGCCACATTCTGTGAATTTAGAAGAATCTTAAAAGCTTTTATTTAGGAGTGTAAAATATGAGGAATACAGATGATTTTTGATGTGGCGAATTTAAAGAGATTCGCCTGTTCCTCGTACAACAGGTTGACTACATGAAATTGTTTTATTTTTTGTGCAACTGAGGCAGGCTTGCCAAAAAAGCAAGCACTGCGAAGTCAGAAATTGGATGCGTACACTGCCTAGTTCTAAAAACAAATCAAATGAAATATTAATTGATCACACAAATGTGGTGATTTCCGTATTGCACCTGAAACTGGGTTGTAAAAGCTTTGGATGGAGAACTTGAATTGACTATTTAAATTACATATGCAATAATTCCCCATCTTACATATGAAAAACATAAAGAGGGCATTTTTTGGGTCTCATATTCAAAAATGGATTATCACGAAAGAGTTTGATAAAACAATAAGTGCATATACGAAACAGACGTGGATATACTTATAAAAATATAATAGAAAATTGAAAATCGTAATTTCGAAATTATTCTTGAAGACATGTTGAACAGCTTTAAAACAATCTTGGCTGCAGCATGACTTTGAAAATTCATATATTAAATAAAAACAAATTAGGTAATCTAAGTGAAGAGCAAGGACAAAGTGATTCAAGCAAGATATTGTGGAAATGTAAGAGAGATATGAAGAATTTAGGTGATCTAAGTGAAAAGCAGGGAAAAAGTAATTCCAACACGAGATATTGTGGAAATGGAAGAGAGATATGAAAATTTTAGGTGATCTACAGTAAGTGAAGAGCAAGGGCAAAGCGATTCCAGCAAGATATTGTGGAAATGGAAGAGATATCTGAAAGATGGAATATCAACGTGATGACGGAGTCTTGATGGTTAAGAGAGGGACACAATGTCGAAACTAACTGCAGAAAAAAATGCAGGAAACGAAAATTTTGTCCATAGTAATGCATGCATGCGTGGGAAGTTATATTATTTAACAAACATAAATCAAAAGACGTTTTTGAATGCGTGAACTTGTGCATGGTCAGCATACTATACCGTATTTGTACTTTTATTTGCTTTCAATACTGATTAAAATTAGTGGTAAATATGTTAAAAGGCAAATAAATAAACATTTTCAGCATAACAAAATGCAGTCGGATTTTTAGAAGCGTAGGTGTAGTTCTAAACAGAAAACACACCTATTATAAAAATTAGAAATATTAAAATTATAAAAATTAGAAATTATATGAAATATGTTCCCCTCAGTAAATGGTATCAGACGCAAAAGGACTTTCTCAATTCGTAATTTTCAGGAAGAGAAATGCCGAGGGAAATAAAATACACATTTATGCCCTCTAGCAGGAACACTGCATTAATTTGAGCAAAATATAAGCTTTAGAAAAATTTCCATTATGAGTAATAAAAAAAATTTAAATCAGATTTATTGAAGCGGACATTATATTGCAAAGAGAAGTATCCTCTTCGCCCGTCTGATAACTAAACTCTGTCTTATGAAACCAACTATGATGTAAGATAAATGGTTTCTACCATTACCGCTACCGGTCCTGAAACGATTATTTTAAACTAGTGTCCGAGATATCAAGGAAACTAAGATGTACACTACCACCCCATGCGAAAATTACGCATAACTTTGGACCAGAAATATGCATAAAATATTTTCTGCAGCGAACAGTATCTGACCAAAAAATAACTTTTTCAATCTGCATTTTAGAAGCGTAGTTAGAGTTGCAAATATATAGCGAACAGAAATATGCCCAACAAGTCAGCCTTCCCGCTTGACGAGTGGCAAGAGGTAGTTTCCTGGTTAGTCGTCCTATCCTAGGACTAGTGCTCTTATATTTAATGTCGGGCGGCTGCTTATAGCCCTTAGAGGTGATTATTGGTCGTCCACCAACCCACTTTACCCCCAAAAGTTATTTTACACACAGTGGCAAACGTATATGCTGTGAACATCATGAGAGATTATACGAACAAAATCGGACACAGAACTGATTTTTCAAATAGATATTTTAGCAGCAGAAATATTTGGAGAAGATGCAATATATTTTTAATTTCTCCTCCCTTACTGGAAAACCGCGCATCATTTGTAGTAGAAATTATGTGCAAAATGATCACTGTAAAAAAATGGTATTGAAAGAAGAATAAAAGATCGCGGTGTATGTTTAGAAGCAATGATTTAGAAAACAACATTTTTTTTTTTTTATTGAAAGTTTAACGACCACTGTGAGCAACTCGATGGGCAGTTGCCCGTCCAAAATTTATGGTCACTGGTTCCAGGGAAGTGCCGTAAGACAAACACAACATCCTTGCCTCACCGGAATTTGAACTCGGACACATCTCGGACGAATGATCAGAAGACCACTGACCACCCGGGCAACACTCTTAGGCCACTGCGCCACCCGGGCAACTTATTTTGTTTGCTTAGGAGTATAGAGACCAAAGCGAGCAATTATGAGTGAAGTATCGCCCGACCCTAAGTTAGGGTGACTTGCTTTAGGGAAGTGAGAGAGCCGGTGCCGTAAACCGAACACCGCACACATGCCACATCCAGGACTCGAGCCCAATGCCCACTCGGACGAACGATCAGAAGCCAGCCCTTAGACAACTGCGCCACATGGGTGGCAAAAGAAAACCACAGCTGCCGCAGTGGCGTAGTGATCTAAGCGCTGGATTCTCACCATTCGTCCGAAATGGGTTCGGGTTCGAATCTCGGTGAGGCATGGATGTTGTGTTTGTCTTATGGCACTAAATGTATCCCTTCACTGGAAACAGTGTCCCTTAATTAGATACTTGCGACTGCTTGTATCCCATTGAGTGGCTCACGTGATCGTTAAACCCTCAATGAAAAAAAAAAAAGAAAATCATATTTTGAATTCAGTAATTTCTATATTTGTGCCTTCTAGTGGCAATATTATGTACGAGAAAATGACTAAAAGGCGTGAATCCTTGTTCACACTGTTTAATCTTCCCAATTCGAAAAAGGTATTTTCAATTTGGACCAACGGGAATAGAGATATTGTATGCACGTTATGTGAAACAGAAAGAGAGGGAGACAGACAGAGAGATGACAGGGTTTGATGCAAATATATTATAAGCACCTTTGTGTGCTTATGATATAAGTGCGTACGTGAAAGACCAAAAAATTAATGTCAATAAATGTTTACTACCACGGCAATACAGCAGTCGAATTTTCTTTGCGATGTACCTTACGAATCCGGGACCTTAGCTAGTATCTTATAACGACAAAGTAAAGAATATGACAATATAATCGAAAAATGTTCTCGTTATTTGTAAATAACGTTCTGTTGCCAATTCATGCCAGTGACATTTGTTAAGCTGTGATTGCTTCCGTGCTGGTTTAACTAATCTTGGCGTTGCTGTAGAAATGGCTGCGTCCTCTTGTCACACCTGCTGCCAGATGTGTTATTTGGATGATGTCAGTGGAGCGTGATCAATGGTCCTAAACCCTTGGGCCAATCAAGGGAATACATAAATCTGGCGCAAGAGGAAATATACAAGCCAAAGTAATATGTTCTCCGTTTCTGTTGCTTTGTCCCCAGATTCGATACCTCGAGGTAACACGTATTGATCAGATATCAGAACCCTTCCGCAGCTGTCAATAATAATAAATGAAAGCTTTCTAGCTTCGAGGACAGAAGAGAAACGTTTGATTCAAAGGAATCACTTTTTTTCCCTGTGGTTTCTTAGCTTCACCTTAGGAATCTAAAGACATACCGCCTAAGGACAAAATAACGGATATGAATGTCAGAAATAAAGAATGATGCGTTGCTTCCAGTCATACTTTCACAGATAGAGGTTATGTTTCAGCCGTATGTTCTGATATTTACTTTCCTTTGATTTGTTGGCAACCTGAGCGTATTCTGGAATAGTTCTATACATAGAATATCTGTTATGAGGATGCCCAGGAAATTTCTCCGTCTCTTCTATGAAACCAAAAGCGGCAACAAAAAATGAAATAGTCGTGTAAAATAAATTATTGGCATTTTGTTCAGGCTATTTAAGAAACTCGTGAAACGAACGATTTAACAAATCCGAAAGTAATAATATGTTAATTTTATTTTACTGTGTGCACGTACTTAATATTTATTGTCATATTGAGGAACAAGTTTCAAGGGACAAAAATGTTTTTGTGCATTTCGAAACACTGATAACGTTGATATCTCAGCAGATTTGGAGGTAAAGGAATAAGAATAATTTCTTTGCATTTCAGAGACATTATCCGGACAACGTCTTATTCGTGAATTATTGCTCATTAATAGAGGTGTGAATATTTTATTTTGGGCCTAACTTACGTTTGCCAAAACTGGCACAGCAAAAAAGTTATAGTAATAACAATGAGGTATATAAAAAGAAAATGTTGGCATACTTGAACTGAAAGAGCAGAACTCATTCTCGAAACACAGGTCAAGGAGTTACTATTGTCTGCTTTATGGATATAAATGAGAGTTTTCTCCCCAAAATGTTTATTATCTTTTCATATATCATTACCTTTTTTTTTATTGTTACTACGAAACTTTGGTTTTTAACTACAACTACTGATCTCAATGTAAAACTAGCCTAGGGAGCATGGGACCTTCAGGACTGGCTGGCCTTCCCCCCCCCTTGCTTCCTTGATGTGCAGTGTTTTAATAGATATTTATGTAACACTAGTACTTAGCTCAGCAAAATAAATGAGTTGAATTGAATTGAACTGAATTGAATTGAATTGAATTGAATTGAAAGTTCTCATCACGACCAAGAAGAAATGTTTTCTACGTTGTCCGCTTGAAGGTCCAGACACTTTTCCCAGGTTTGCTGCAAGACCCTAACGCCCACGAAATAAAATGCTTTGTTACGGCTATCAAAATGGACTTCCATAATATGAACAATATTTTCGTTTATCCCAAAATTGACAAGTTCTTTTTTGAAATTCACGAACAGATGGTGATTCGAGGGGCAATGTAGTTTGAGTAATAAAATGATTTTTCAATGCTTATCAAAATGGGCTTCCAGATTGAGAACAATGGATTCGTTCGTCCAAAAATGCACAAGTACTTTTTGTGGATCAAGAACAGATGATAATCCGAAGAACAATGTAGTGTGAATAATAAAATAATGTATTAAGGATGGCACTATGGGCTTCCACAGCAAGGAGAATGTTTCCGTTCGTCCTAAAAAACACACAAGTTCTTTTTGAGGATGAAAAACAGATGGTAGTTCAAGGGGCAATGTAATATGAGTAATAAAATTATTTGTTAAGGGTGGCAAAATGGGCTTCTACAGCCAGAAAAATATTTTCGTTCGTCCCAAAGTGCACAAGTTCTTTTTGAGTAATAGATCGTAGTCCGAGGAGCAATGTAATGTGAGTAATAAAAGGATTTGTTAAAGGTGGAAGAATGGGCTTGCACAGCAAAAAAAAAAATGTTTTCGTTCGTCCCAAAATGCACAAGTTCTTTTTGAGGAAAGGATGGTAGTCCTAGGGGCAGTGTAATGTGAGTAATAACATGATTTATTAACAAAAATAATATTTTCGTTCGTCCCAAAAAGCAAACAAGTTCTTTTTGATTATCAGGAACAGATAGTATTCTGAAGGGCAATGTAATGTGAGTAATTAAACGATTTGTCAAGGGCGCCAAAATGGGCTTCCACAGAAAGAACAATGGTTTCGTTCTTCCCAAAATGCATGAGTTCCTATTGAAAATCCGGAACCGATAGTAGTCCGAGGGGCAATGTAATGCGAGTAGTAAAATCATTTGTCAGAGATGGCAAAATGGGCTTCCACAGTAGGAACAATGTTTTCGTTCATCCCCAAAGGCACGCAAGTTCTTTTTGAAGATCAGGAATAGCTGGTAGTCTGAGCGGTCATGTAATGTGAATAGCGAGGGTCTAGTAGCGGTTTAAACTCAAATTCATGGGCGGCAGGCAAGACAACTCTTAATTTGTGGCTTGGAGCGTTATTCTGATAAAACAACACCCATTTATTTGGGCAGCTTTCCTTGGCGCTTATCCTTCAAACGCTGTTGACGTTTCTTAATAGCTTAGCATAGTACGCTTCGGTGATGGTTTGGACCTTACGCAAGGTAAACCACCGTCACCATCTCCTCTGCATCCCAGAAAACTATCACTACCACCTTTCCAGCAGAAATGATAAACTTTGCCTTTTTTGGATTGGTTGAACCACCATGCTTCCATTGGTTTGATTCTTGGAACATAGTGGAGTGCCCATTCATACAGTGTCCCCAATCGTTGCAGAAGTTATTTTGGATTGACTTTAAACAGTGCTAGATTGCCTGGTAGCATGTTTCGTCTAATTAGCTTTTGCTTAGATGTCCGGAGTCTTCCGATCCAATGGTCAACAATATCTATCGTTGCAGATGTTCTGTCAGAATGCGATCATCTATTATTTTTGACATGTGTAGTGTCTCTCTAATGTTCCTGACCCTTTGAACTTCTATCTTGTAGTACGGCTTAGTGAACAATATCCACATTTTTTGAGTGATGGCCTCAGAGTGTCTCCCTGGGTGAGCTTTATTTACCACACTCGTTCTCCCACGCTTTAACTCAGCTTTCCACTTTTTTACCATAATCTATGAAGCGGCATCCTCCTTTAGTGTGGCCTTCATATCTACACAGATATTCTTTTGCCCCAACTCTTTCTATACAGATACCTTTCTCCGCTCTGAGCTTTTCCTTCTCCATTTTTCCTTCTTTGGTTCACCTAGTCACCTTCTAGGACCTGCAAAAAGTAATTAACATAACTAAGAAGCTGAAAATTGATCTTAAAGTATGTAAAAATACGAAACTACGACTATTCCACCATGGTTGGCCCGAGAACTCTTTGGACAATATGTTGTTCCTTGGAAGAATGATGAGTTGTTGCTGTTTGATCACATCATCGAATTCGAATATACTATGAGTATAACAGTTAATTGTCCACACTTTTTCATTGAGAAGAACAACCGAAACGCCAAAAATTATTATTTAATCATTGAAAAAAAGAGTTAGGCATCTGAGTTTTCAAAACTGTGCTTCTCTTGAATTTCATGAGTTTTGACTTATTTTACATTAAAACTTCATAACTCTGACTTACTATCCAGGAAGATAGCAAAAGAGAGAAGCAGGCGACGTAATTCGTCACGTGTTATCCACACTCACCTTAAAACAGGTGCTCTCAGATAAATTTATTCAGAATAAGTTTTTACTTCCATGTTTCAAAATTGCACTTAAATGTAATTCGGAGCCTTTGAATTTCTTGGTCAATCCAGAGGTAAAAGTAGCAATATTTTTTAATATTTTGGGCTTCTGCTATACAACTAAATTTTATCAACAACCATCATATGCACGGGCGTGTCAGTAAAAGACGGAGAATTGATTTTTATGCCGACATAAAAATAGTTTTTGCAATATTCGTCGTTTACAATCGTTGGACAGTATTAATTATATACATACCTCTCAATTCTAGAAGAAGAAACCATGTAAATGGAAATTGTTGTCTTAAAATACCGGAAGACTGAAGAAGAGTTACAAAAACATATCTCTTCTACGAGGGCGGGATAGCTTATCTTGAACTGTAGTAAAATTATAAATCAACAATATTAAGATAAAAATAAATAGCGTGCTGTAGATAAATTGAATCTCTCAAAAACCATTTCGTGTATCTTAATTTAATTTCTATTATTTTTTTAACTGGAAGAGGTAATTCCTATTTATGAATTTGATATCAATTGAGCACCCAATAGAATAATATCATAATTTGGCTTTAACAAGAAGCACCCCGCATTTAACTTTTCAAATTCCGAACGTTGATTAATCGTTCATATTTATGAGGATTTGTTGTTCACTCAAACCTGACAAAAATATTTTTGCCGGAAATATTCTCTCAGAATTTCTGTTTAAATTTATTTTATGATTGCTTTATTGCTACCAATTTGGTTTCGCAATACATATAAAACATCGCATTAGATGAATCCAATTGCGATGATACATTTCACCGCGTATCAAGAAAGCGGTGAAAGATTTTTTGCTGCTCGAAGATGCTCCTTAAGAGCAGCCTATTTATTGAGTGGTTCAATTTTTAGATTGCAGAACACCATTTCAGTTTAATGAAATTATCAGAGGCATGCGTGACGTTTAAGGATTAATATCTTATTGTGTTACATGATCCCAAAAAAGCATAAAAGTTAAGACTAAAATAAGCCAAACTCACAGGCTTGAAAGGGCTTATTTTCATCGAAGATAAATGTTATGCACACGCTAACGTTGAACTTTAGATTCAGTTTTCTTTTAGTCTCGTCTTTCTCTCATCCACTGCAATTTCAGATGAAGACATCATCTTCGCACACACAGTGGCATATTATATCGTTGCGAGATGTTAGCTGATGCTATACTGTGTACGTGATATTTCGGGCAATGGATTTTATTTTAAGATTATGTAATTCAATACCATACTTTGAATTTAGAATTGTGTGCCGTGCAATAAAGTGTTCGTGTAAGTATGCATTGGATAACCTTATGTTATCCTTGAAGCACATTTCCATTCCATCAATTGGTACCAAAAAGGTGTTTTTTATTTTGTGTATTCTTTTATTCATCGTGAGTCATGATGGGAATATTTGACTTTAAATCTATTTAGTCTTTAGTTTTCTATGCAACATTATCTATTACCATACACTAGACTCTTGCTAATTCCTTCTACAGAAGGGTGCCAGATTAGCGAGAGTGCCGGATTACTGAGGGTGCATAAAAATTTAGTTTAATTCTTCATTAAATGTAATGTTACAAGTTTACTGTATGTAGTACATATGTATTTAAAAAAACATAAATAAGAGACAAGCGTGTGATAATGGTAAAAGAACACGATCAGTACGTACTGTACTGTTTCATTTGCAGCAATGGAATGATGTTTTCACATCAGAACTGTAAAGTACGATATGTATGTAGTAAAAGAAACGCACAATTGTAATGCAGTACTTATGAAATCCCGGAATTTCTGCTCAGTGCGGTCACTTCGAAACATTTTCACGGATTTTTGTCTGCTTTAATGAAGATGCTGGTCGACGGCATGCATTTTCACGCAATCGCTTTACTAGCGTTACATCGGTACTGCACATGCATGTTTTTGTTGTTGTTGTTGTTGCTTTTTAGTCACAACAAAGCTACACTGAAGATCAATTGAATTGGAGATACCAGTCTAGTAGCGTGTAGACCCACCTTTCGCCCTGATGACGGCGGCGATTCGTCTCGTCATGGACTCGACAAGACACCGGAAGCGATGGGAAGCCATAGGGATCCACGAGCCTTGAACAAGCACCCACAGTTCACGAAGATTTGATGCAGGGGGGGTCAGAGCCTCGAACATCTTTCTCGAGGGCATCCAAGATGTGCTCGATCGGGTTGAGGTCAGGTGACCTAGCTGGCCAAGGAAGCGAGGTCACGTCGGTGGAGTGTTCATCCAACCATTCGAATACCATTCGGGAGCTATGGCACTGTGCATTGTCTTGCTGCAGGATAAGGTCCCCAGTGGGATGTTGAAGACGCACAAACGGGAGCAAATGGTCGTCCAGAATATCCCGGTAACGTTGACCTGTGAGGAACGATGTCACACGTACCAGGGGTCCCATTTCAGTCCACGTAAACAGTCCCCAGACGAGAATGCCACCCCCACCAGCTTGAAGAGCACCCTGCGTGCAAGAAAGATCCATCGCTTCATGTGGTTTTTTGCCGTACTCGTACCCTGCCATCCGCATGTACCAACGTGAATCTCGAATCATCAGTCCAGGCAACATTTTTCCCACATGTCTAGGGTCCAGTGGCGATGTTCCCGCGCCCATGCTAATCTTTGCACCCTGTGATGCGCGGTCAGCAGCGGTACCCTCGTGGGACGATGGATTCTGTACCCCATAGTGAGGAGATGGTTCTGGATGGTGTGGCTGCTTGCACGTTTTTGTGCACCAGCGTTAAATTGCCGAGTGATTTCTTGCACTGTGGCCCGTCTATCCGCTGTTACAATGCGAGCTATCCGACGATGACCCCGCTCACCCACACGCTGTTGTCCATGGCAGTTGGCCCTTTCAGGGATGGTTTTACCGGATTCGATGTACTCACAGTGCACCCGTGACACAATGGCTCGTGAAAATCCCAGTGCCTGCACGACTTCCGAGATGGAGTGACCCATTCGTCGGGCCCCGACAATTTGCCCACGATCAAATGCGCTTAGATCCTTCGTATTACCCATACTGTGTCCGAATCTTACTGATTCCCGTCGCATCACACCTTATATTGTCGGATCGCTGCATATATCATGTCGTTTCCGTTTACAAGGCCGCCCACAGCGCCACATTTGCATAACGCCAGCTGTTTCTAATTCGATTGCTCTTCAGTGTATATACAAAGCAGCTAGAGAAAACAAAGTAATACAGAAGATCTGGGCTTAGTCAATTTAGGCATAATATAAAAAAATTATATACAGTAAAAGAAACGAATATGCAGAGCACTTAACCATGCAAAAAAATATAAGCTTAGCAGATGTCCAAAACCTTTCGCAGGTGGCCGGCTGGCGTGCCGTCACAGCGCCGCCAGGGTAGCAACAAATGAACTAAAAATTACCCATTCTCCTGACTTCAGAAGGACGCGTTTCTCCGCTTCTTTTACGTTACGGCCCGAGCCGTCGGCTGGATTATTAAGGGCCAGATTAGCAAGTGTACTGTGAACAGTGTTATTCTTTTTCTTTTTGTTTTGATTCGAGGTTCAACTCCCACTATGAGTACCTAGTATGAGGGCCATAAGGGGTCGCAGTCTCTAATTTAGGACTATCTCTTTTATCAGGTTGGGGCCGCGATCCTGATAAAAGATATTTCGCCGTAACCGTCACGGCGAAATTTCAAGTTCGATCCTAGCAAGGTACGAACGCTCGAAACTCTAAATATCCGCCGTGAGTCGGATGGTCACGTTAAGCCGTCGGACCCCGGGTACTGGCCCCCGCAAATAAATAAGGGCTGTCTTCCTGCCCCTTTCTACCTCGCTCTGTGTCACTTTTCTGCTGGGCACTCTATCCCAAAATCTCCTAGCTTCTTGTTTCTAAGAGTTGTTTAAGACCTGGGGTCAGACTCTCCCTTCCTAAAATCCTCTACATGTGATCTGATCTTTTATCAGGATGTCACAAATCTCAAATTTCATCTTCCAACGCTAAGAATTGGGATATACCACAGAAGTGACTAGCGCAAGAGTCGAAACACCACGTTGCAGCAATAAGCTTTGTCGGAACAGTACAGTCTGGAGAATGTCCGGCTAAGGAGCAGGTAGACGTAGTCTCGAACACCACCACTGGCAAAAAGGAGCTTTATTTTTACTGAAGGTTACTGTTTGATCTCAGAATTTAAAGAGATACAGCTCAGGTTAGGCTAAATGGAAAGAACATCGATAGAGAGAAAATTTGAACTAAGAAGGCATTATGATCATATGTAGAGGATTTTAGGAAGGGAGTGTCTGACCCCAGGTCTTAATCAACCCTTAGAAATAGGAAACTAGGAGATTTGGGCTAGAGCGCCCGATAGGAAAGTGACACGGAAGCGAAGTAGAAAGGGGGAGGAAGACGCCCTTATTTATTACCGGGGGCCAGTACCCGGTGTCCGACGGCTTAACGTGCCCATCCGACGTACGGCCCTAAGAAGGCATTGCAATCCAAGCTAATACTAAAACCTAAGTTATGTAACGAATTTACTGGCTTATAATAAAATGTAGACGAAGCAATCAACACAAATCAGGATAAAGCAGTGATTCAAAAATAATTTGTTCAACAATGCAGAGCCCACTACGTTAACAAAACAACGTTGATTGACTCTCAACTAAATGCTTATACAAAATGCTCCTTAGAACTAGTAGTGTATGGTATAAATCAAATTAATAGCAGCGAATTTAATTACAAGGGTATCATTCGTTTACCGTATTTTTTTTATGTTGCTTCTCTCCCAGTTTTTTGTTTTTTCTGTTTTTTTTTTTTTTTTGGAATTTTTAAGCGCAAATCACCATAATTTTATTTTGTAAAACTTTGTCTTTGTAATAGCAAACATCACACCCATACAAGCACTTCCATTCGTGACATTAATCTTCGAAGGGTCCGACGTAGAAGAAGTTCTAAACACAACTTGAAGATAGAAATAAATAAAAATAACTCTATAAATAAAAATAAAACAGTTGTCAACATGACGTCGGTAGCTTGTAAAATAAGCGTAAGAAAAGCCTAAAATCAAAATAAAAAAAAATAAAAATTCCCAACCTAAAAGGCACCATATAAACATATACTGAAATCGTGACAGCAGCAGTATGCTCTGCCCAGCAAAAACAGTCTTGCTGGCCCAGCACTATGTTGCCGCTGCCGAACCGTCAATAAAATGTCCGGGCGGCCAACAGAAGGGCCAGCAGTTCAGGCCAACAGCTGGCCAACAGTTGGCACCCTATCAGTTGTCATATGCCACAACAGGGCCATCAGTGGTCCATCACAGGCAGTAGCTGCCACAAGTGGCCCTTCAGTGGCCCTGCAAACACGTGCCAGAAATGAGGGCTAGCCTAATGTGGTCCGCTAGTGGGCCGTTAGTGGCAGCCAGCAACCACGTGACGTAATTGGTGGCTTGCCGAATCTTGTCCGCCAATTTCCTAGCAGTAGCCATAATAATAAAAAAAGCAAGGATAACCGCAGTTTCCTAAAGCTACAATTTTTTGACCGGAAAACGCCCGTTTGCATCCGACTAGATTTGATCCAGGGCCGTTTGCGTGAAATTTGATCTGGGCCGTTTGCGTGATTTCAGACCAGAAAAACGCCCGTTTGCATCTGACTAGATTTTACCCTGGGCCGTTTGTGTGGATCCCGCGCTCGCTACCGACCGGACTAATTCACTACACTCGGACATGTGCTGGAAGCTATCTGTTTGGTATGCAATTTGTAATCGAATGCTTCCCTCTTTCATTTTACAATATTGAGAGGTATTTTTCATAAAAGTCAGTTTTATATAATTGATAAATTAATTTTTTCACCGTAACGATAGTTTTGTTTTTTTTACCTTAAGGGAACTTCACTCATTTTCAAGGCGTGTGCATACTTAGAGTCGCTTTCCAAAGTTTTGTACTGTCCTTGCCGTCTTGAAAAGAGATTGTTGAATAAATATATATTTACCCGGGTTCATGTCACATTCTGTTACATTTTTAACGTTGTGTCTTTCCTTTCCGTTGTCCGAAGCTACATTTGTTTTAAAGAGTAAAAGATATTTTATTTTACTTCTCGTTATTTTTAGAAGCGAATTCCTCCCAGTCTTGTGTATTCAACCCATGGATGAGTACACCACATAGCGTTGCTTTTTTTTTTCTTTCAAATAATTAATAAATTTTGTACGCGTATAATTCTTTTTTTTTTCCAACAAACGCTGTTTTAATGGTTTTCCAGGATATGTGTTTCAAGCGGTTTCAAATTTTTTCTTGTTATTCATCCACTCCATTCCATGAATTGTTATTCATGGGAATGGAGTGGGTGTATTTCATAGCTGTAATCTAGTATTTCACGGCTTAATCTGATATCTTCGTCGACGTAAAATTTCTTTAGGAAATTAATTCGCCTCTCCACATATGGATTTTTTTCTTAACATCCACTAAAATAACACGATGGCGATAGCGTCGTCTTCAACTAACTGGTACCATGAGAGACACAGCAAGTGTTGCTTCTGCGCATGCGCAGTCCCGATGCTTCCACCTGCTGTTGGGGTTGCATTGGTTGCCAGCAAAGGGCCACTAGTGGCACTTGCTTGGAGAGCCCACAATTCACGGCGATGCTGCAGGGCCATCAATGGCTCGCCAACTGATAGCGCTGCCACCAACGGACCACTACCGGGCCATGAGCGGCAGATTTCAGCCAGCAGTGACCCATCACTGCCAGCTGGTGGCCAGCAGTTTCCCAGCACTTGTGTTTTTGCTGGGTGTGAATTACAGACTATCAGAACTCATGCATTCTCTCCGGGTTTGCGCGCAAGCGCAATAGACAGAACTCGCGCTTTTTTTTTTTTAGGCAGTGTACGCATCCAATTCCTGACTTTGCAGTGCTTGCTTTTGGCAAGCCAGCCTCACTTGCACAAAAAATAAAACAATTTCATGTAGTCAGCCTGTTGTACGAGGAATAGGCGAATCTCTTTAAATTTGCCACATCAAAAAACATCTGTATTCCTCATATTTTACACTCCTAAATAAAAGCTTTCAAGATTCTTCTAGATTCACAGAATCTGTCACTGTGACAGACGCATATGCATTTCCATTATGTAATAAGACATCTTTCAAGACTCGCCTAGAAGAGTCAATAAGCAAACGCCATTCAGAAGGGGTGTAAACAGCATCAAATATATCATTATTTCATTTATGTTATTACAATATAACAAAGGTACTTCCTCAGAAAAATATTGAACTAACTTTCATTCATGATGCCTGAACCATGAAAAATGTGTTCCTCGTGATAAAGGGTTACATTTTTATTTCAGTCGAGAACCGAGGAGTTCAACACTTTCTTTCGAAAAGTCAGATCTAGTACAAGATCATTAAATTCAGTCTGCGTAAATAAGTGCTGGCTGATCTTAATAAAGGCATGTAGATTTCCAATTGCTCACCTTTTTCGCTCTTCTCTGCTGTTATATTCTACAATCAAAATGAAAGTCTTTTTTATTTTTTTTTTATTGGAAGTTTAACGACCACCGTGAGCAACTCAATGGGCTTTAAGCAGTCACCCGTCACTAAATTAGGGTAACTGGTTCCAGGGAAGGGAGAGAGCCAGTGCCGTAAGACAAACACAACATCCATGCCTCACTGGGATTCGAACCCGGACCCCTTTCGGGCGAATCATCAGAGGCCATCGCTTAGACCACTGCGCCACCGGGGCGGCAATGAAAGTCTTCACGAGATACTGTTTAAATTGCAGAGGGAATGTTAAGACGTTTCTAAACTTTTTTTATTTTTGCACTGTAACCGGCTCTTTACACCATAGGAATTGCAAATGACATTGCAGTGTTTTTACAATTTTTAAAAAGTTTTAAGCCTCTTAAACCCGATTACCTCATAATTTGTGAGGCGCCCGTGGTTGTCTTGAACTCCAAATTTAATTTTAAAATAGCAAGCACTTTTTGCAAAGGTGTAATATTTTATTTTTGCTTAACTACAACGTACCTTCCACTTATGCAATAAAACATGCCAGCATTATTTACAAATCTACAGGAAGACATTTCTAAGGCAATCAGTTGCTAAAGGTCAGAATTCCTTTTGTGAACACAACGGCTTCAACAAAGAAACTGAGCTGTTGGGGAACGTTTGCAAGATTAACTGCTCATGTGACTAAACACTGCGACAGTTTTCTAAATATAGATTATATTACCGAAGCACTGTCATCACCATGGATGCAGTTTCAGCAACTTTGTCGAAAGAAGTACGGCGATATTATAAAATACGAAAGAGATAAAAAACAAAATGGAATAGATATCTGAAATCAGAGGAAGAATGTTTCCAGAAAAACTATTTCCATTAAAAACATTAAAACCCACGGAGAACAATGTAATCGCAAAGTACATTCATGTTTTCTGCTTTTGATTCAAGAAGGGCGAGTGCCTAAAGATAAATTACTTGCAAAGATTGATCAAATGTAATAAAAAATTTTGTACTTCATACTTGTTCGAAGAAATTTCATTTAAAAGTGATATTTACCTTTTTTTAAATTTCTGTGAGCATTCGTAAAGGACTAATAGTTAAGTAATGCAAGCAATTGCAGTCGTCTGACAAGATTTATTAATCGAATTTCAATAAACGTGAGGATCTGGAAAAAGTGCTCCTTCAGTACTAAAGGGTAAGGCAATAAAGAGCTGCAACACAGAACTGGCGAATATTTTGACAAAAAAAAAAAAAAAAAAAAAAAAAGACCAAACGAGCACATCATCTTTACTAAAAACTCTCCACAGACAGCCCATTTTTATAAGGTATATTCAGAAGTAATGTTCCAGCAGTTATGTGGCAGTCAATCTTCTTAAGAACTTTTCTTCACCCAAACCAAGTTCTACAATTTTTTGATGAAATTTCGTTATCCCTTATGAATTAGGATTCGGTACTGAAGTGAAACTATGTAAATGGAAATATTAAATACCTTTTAAGAACACCAGTTACATATTTTTAATTAAAAATATTAAGCTTGGTTTAAACATAAAGGAGTTGATTATTTACATCCTTTAACGCAGTCTAAGATGTCAAAAATCCCAAGCTATCTTTATAGCTGTAAAACTATGCATACTTTCAGTTCAATCTTATCTTCTTGCAAGTTTTTTCATAATGCTGTTTTAATATTGTCAAGAAGACAAAATTGGCATTTACTCTACGTCTTTTCGACTTGTTTGAAGCTCGGGAGCGAAATGCAAGGGAAGGCAAAAAGTGACGAATATATTCGGCAATTCAACGGAAACCTTCAATACCTTTGAAGAGACGTATCTACACAAGTCCATACACGGTCATATCAGGATAATATGACCACCCCCGGAATCACAGTGTACCCGCCCAGGAGCGTCACAGAGTGCACGTGACCAGGTCGACCACACGGAGATATAAACGTCCGCCCAGGACAGATTAGCCATAGTGCGCAACTGGAGCAGAGGTAGTGATTTGATGGACGTACAAAAAAAGGAATGATCATCGGTTAAAGCGCCAAGGGTGGAAGCTTCTCAGAAACAACCGACCTCGTGGCCTCTCCAAGAGGTGCTGTAGTCAGTGTGTACTAAGAATGGACCGCTGGCAAACTGAGTATCTCTTGACGTCATAATTGTGGAGCCCCAAAGGCCATCGATCCCAGACGAGAACGTCGCCTCCGTCGACTGGTAAAGGGCAATCGACAGCGCAACAGTGCAGCAGTTGACCAAGCAAATGAACGCTGGGGCACCCAGTAACGTGTCCCCGATAACAGTAGAGCGAACCCTGTTATGCATGGGTATCCTACTACACAAAAGGAATTCTGACCTTTAATTTAATCGAAATCGAACTATTTTTACGCAAATTATGACGCATAAGGGCATTGAAATGGATCCCGCTCCTACGTCCTCATCTTTGACCCCATTTCATACATTTCCAATAGGATTTATTCCCATGTGGTCCCCTACCACATACTAAAATTCCATTGAAAAAGAACCATTTTTACGCAAGTTATGAGGCATAAGGGCAATTAAATGGATCCCTCTCCTATGTTCTGACATTTGTCCCCATTTCGTCCGTTTTCAATAGAGTTCATTGCCATGTGGTTCTCTACCACATACTAAAGTTCAATTGAAGTCGAACCATTTTTATGCAAGTTATGACGCATAAGGGAAATGGAATGGTTTCCGCTCCTATGTCATGACCTTTGACCCCATTTCGTCCATTTTCAATAGAGTTCATTCCCCTACCGCATACTAAAATTCCATTAAAATCGAATCATTTTTACGCAAGTTATGACGCATAAGGGCAATGGAATGGATCCCTCTCTCATGTCCTAACCTTTGACCACATTTCGTCCAGTTTCAACTGGGTTCATTGCCATGTGATCCCTTACCACATACTAAAATTTCATCGATATCGAACTATTTTTACGCAAGTTATGACGAATGAGGACAATGGAATGGATCCCGCTCCTATGTCCTGACCTTTGACCCTGTTTGGTCCATTTTCAATAGGATTCATTCCCATGTAGTCCCCTACCACATACTAAAATTTAATCGAAATCGAACCATTTTTACGTGAGTTATCGTGCGCACGGAAGGACAGACAAAGTTGGAGCATATACGCTTCTTCAACCTTCGGTTGCAAAGCTAAACAAAAACACCACACTGCCTCATTCGGGACATGAATCCGCCTACAACTTGGATGATTAACAAGAAGTCCAGCCTATGACAACTCATTCACCTAGGCGGTTCTCCTCTCTTCTTTACTTTGCCGCTTTGCTTACATATAACTTTCGTCGTACAGCCACTTTACTTATTTGAGGGTTATATGAGAAGCGGAAGATTGTTGGCGGATATATTAGTAACAGACAAAGGAGAAGAAACATCACGAGGACAGCAAAAAATTGAGATTGTTAAAACCCTCGAAGCTCGAGAGAAGATCGTGAACGGCTCGCATGATTCATGTAAATATAGAGAACAAACAGCGGGGGGAAATCCGCTGTTTTCATGTAACCGCTGTTTGTTTTATATGAAAGGATTTATACCAAAAAATAAAAACTTTGCGGCTAGAAACGTGGAAAGAGGATTGATAAAATGATATAAATGTTAGTGGTAAGCTTCTTGTGGGGATATTTCATTTTATTGACATTTATACGGGACTTGTAAACACACAGTCGTATCAGAATAATATAACCATCTACCTAAAAAAGTGAATAACCACCCTCGTCCCGAATGAGAGCGGCGAGACGGCGTGGCATGGACGCCATGAGGCCTTGTAAAGTTGCCCGAGGAACATGTGCCCATTCGGACTACAGCAGAGCACGGAGGTCCAGGAAATCACGTGGTTGTGGGTCAGCGCGTGGAATCTGTCGGTCCAAATAGTCCCACAAGTGCTCTATGGGATTGAGGTCGGGCGAATTCGCCGGCCAAGGGAGAACGGAGACTTCACTTTCGTGTTCTTGGAACCAGTAACGCACCGCGTTAGCGACGTGGCACGGACATTGTCGTGTTTGTAGACACCATCACCAACAGGGTAAACGTCCAACATGAAAGGGTGCATGTGGTCAGCGAGGATGGGCAGGTAGCCATCGGCGTTCAGGGACCCATCCATTGGTACTAACGGTCCCAGATCATACCAGAAAAAAATACCCCACATTTGCCCATTGACACCGCCGGCCTGTACTTGACCGGCAAGCATTTATGGGAGTTGGTTCTGGTGCGTCTGACACCGTATCACTCGTGTGCCGTGTGTATCACTATTCTCTTGGGTCTGACGTTGCCTGTCAGTTCTGTGGAGTAGAAACCTCGATTTGTCGGAGAAGGCAACCTTTCTCCACTCTTCCATTGTCCAATGACGGTGGTCCCATGCGAACTGCAGGCGTCGTCACCGATGGACCTGGGTTAACATGGGCGCCATTACGCAGCGTAGACTCGGGAGACAACAACTTGGTACATACAAGTACCTCCCGACGTGGTGACTGTAGACCCATGCGTAACAGTGTTCGCTCTACTGTTATCGGGGAAATGTACCTGGGTGCCCCAGCGTTCATTTGCGTGGCCAATTGCTGCAATGTTGCGCGTCGATTGTCCTTTACCAGTCGACGGAGGCGACGTTCCCCTCTGGGGTCGATGGCCATTGGGGCTCCACAGTTATGACGTCATAACGTACTCGGTGTGCCAGCGGTCCGTTCTTGGTACACTCTTACTACAGCACCTCGCGAACAGATGCTTCGAAATTTGGCGCGGTAGCCGATGATCATTCCTTTTTGAACGTCCGTTAAATCACTACCTCTTCCCATTGTGCTCACGTTACGCACTATGACTCATCTGTCCTGGCCGGCCTCTTATATCTCCGTGTGGTCGATCTTGTCACGTGCATTCAGTGACGCTCCTGGGGCGGGGTACATTGTGATTCCGAGGGGGATCATATTTTTCTGATATGACCGTGTACGTTCAATAATGGTTTTTTTTTCTCTAGTGAGCCTGGACTCATACTTTTCAGCTTACAAATCGACATTCAGTCCCAAAATTAAATTCGTACACTGGGTAACTTCTCCACAGGTAAAACAAAAGGAGAGATGGGGCGTCATATAGAAAGAAAGGGAATTTGCTTGGTTTCACACTGAAAGTTGGAGAAATTTTCTGGTTTCAAGCTGATTATAAATGAAATATTATATGTTAAAAATAAAGAAATTTTGGCTATGGGTGCTCGTAATTTGATAATTATTGAATTTTTTAAAAGAACGTAAAAACATCGTAGGACTAATTAATCGATTACATACGCGTAAATCAATAAAATGCTATTCCGAAAAAATAAGAGCACCATATACACTATACTGACAAAAGTCACCGGACACCGCTTTGAAAGCAAATGAACGGATCCGCAGCGTTGTTAAGATGCGCGGTACAGCTGTAAACGGTATAAAAACAAGCTTGCAGCTGACCGTGATCATATCGCACTGTGCGGTTGAGTGAAAATGTCGCGGCGGGAGAGTACTGTCTTTGAGAAAGGAAAGATTGTTGGGTGTTATATTAGTAGGTTCTCCATAAGAGAAACCGAGAGGCGTTTAAACATACCCAAGTCAACTGTTTTGGATGTACTGAATAAGTGGAAAACACATGGCGTGCCTGAAGCAGCAAAACGTACCGGTACACCAAAGAAAATCAGTGAAAGAGGACGTCGAAGCCTCATGAGAGTCATTACAGCTAATTAACGGAGTACTGCACAAGAACTCAGTGTACAGGTGAGTAAAAATGCTGGAACCTCGGTATGTACACGTGCCATTCGCAAAGGACTTCATTTCATGGGTTACCGTGTTCGTGCAGCTGCTCATATCGTGTGGCATGGTGTAAAGAATATTTATCATTGACTGTAGACAAATGGAAACGGGTCATATGGACTGATGAATCGAGGTACACGATCCATCCGTCTCATTGCCGTGTGTGGGCATGGCGGCAGTCGGGGGAACGCTTTTTACCACACTGTACTGTTCCTACAGTCAAGTTTGTAGCTTGCAGTGTATTCGTGTGGGGGTGTTTTTCCTGGTATGGTGCCGGCTCATTGGTTATCGTGGACAAACCTGTTAACCAGCACGTCGGCCTCGATATTCTGGATAATTCTACCCTACCAAATCTGTGGCAATACTATGGAAACGAGCCTTGTTGGTACCAGCAGGATAATTCCGAATCGTTTGTGACTGGCCAGCACAGAGCCCTGATCTTAATCCCATAGATCACCTATGGGGTGAATTAGAGCGTCGCATAAAAAGTTTGGACAAAGCCTACCGCTAGGCAACAGTTAGCGGCAACACTATGTACTGAATGGAAGCGCATACCTATCGTTGTGTTCCAAAACCTTGTCGAAAGCACGTCTCGAAGGGTCAGTGCATGCATTAAGGCCAGAGTTGGACTGACACCGTACTAATGTATATCAATAAATGCTATGTTGCTTTTCTATTTTAGGTGTCCGGTGACTTTTGTCAATATAGTGTATGTGTTGATCGCAAGTCACTTGCATGTTGTAGGCCGGTGGCGTGCGAACATCTATGCCCATCACGCCGATGTTAAAGGAGTTTTATTCGAAATAGTTTTAAGAAGAGATTCAACTTTCTTCGGCTTAGCTGACGCAGTGTTTTTGGTGATTACCTATAATCGTTGCAGTCACCAGATCAGTTGGTGAATTAGCATTACATTAAAGCGTTTGGAAGGATGAACTCTTCTGAAACTTTTGGTGCATGTCTACTTTCTTGTGCTCCAATCGTGGAGCATCATGAACTCATTTAACTATTTCTTTATTAACATAAAATAAGATATTTCAGATCTTCCAGATCATCGTAAATATTTACCTTGCCCAGAACTTATTTCTATCAGTAAGTTTCAAATATTATGATGGATGCTCTTTAGAGGTTCTTTCCCATCTAGAAGACCAAGAACTGGAGTATCAGTCTAGGTAATACTTGTACGAAAACATCCGTAAAACAACGTCACTTAGTTTCTTCATTTTTCTTATGCGTCAGGTTCTCTTTCTCTCATTTTCCACTCTAGAGACTCTAGTGAAAATGTTTTTCTTGCATTGTAATATACATAAAACAAAACTGCAGATCTTTAAAGCACGTGGCACGGTTTCTTATGTTTATCCCACGGAAGCAAAGAGAAAAAAATGAAGGAAATCTTTATACTCCGTTTCTTATAAAACGGACAATCTGGATTCGCTAATGGCTGGAAAGAGTAAAGTTTTTTTTATATATAATGACTACAAAAAGGTTAACTTAAAAGGATCATTTAAAAATCCGTCTTAAATTCCCCCATTGTTATGCGCCATGAAAACTTCCAGCTTGCGAACTAAAAAAATGCAAAAAAAAAAGAGCAAACTGGAAAAAATAGTTGAACGCTAAGAATGGACTGTTGTAGAAAGATGAGGTGGATTGTTTTGATGTTGTGAAAAAAATTAAGACTCACTTAAGCTAAATATCTTTTTTTAAGAAGAGTAACTGTTTCGTTTCTTCCCGAACGCGGTAACGTCTTTACGATCAATTCAGAACGACTTGCTGCGATTTTCTTAATAAGACTTCCTGCGATTGATTCCGAAGAGCAGTGAAATACAGCGTTTGATCTTTACCGTTCGGGAATTAAACCTGCAACAGAAGGGGGAAAAAAGGAGAAAAGAAAACGAAATTTACCGATGCATTCATTTCGATTTGCAACCTTTTTGTCTCTGTGCCGCAGAGATGAAATAGCACGATACGACATAAAAAACAAACCGAAGGGTACCCGAGAGAAAATTGTGTGTACGGAACTCAGACGTTATTGTCTATAAGTAACACAAAACGAGTGTTCATAAGAGATTTTATTGAGTTTTTGACATGAAGGTGCAATTTTAAAGGTGATTACTTCGAGAACTGCGCCTTTTATTTTTAACTGGCAAGGGTAAGAAGTTTTACCTTTAACTGACAAGCGTAATAATTTTTTTTTTATTTTATAACGAAGTAAATTTCTCCGTCTTTTTTGGTCTGCGCCGGGATTCGAACCCGAGTCCGCTTATTCCGGAACAAGTCGCTCTACCAACTGAGCTACGCAGACGTTTATTCTGAATCCTATCTGCCTTTATGTCGTGTGCGTCCTGCTGGCTGGTACGTCACATCTCCCCCCCCCGAAAGAGGGCCGGGGCATGATGGCCCACGGGTCAGCCGTGACCATGAATCGTTGCAGGCAGCCATCCTCTGTAGAACGTGCACTTGAGAACTCCCAGTCAATCCGGTGTGTGGAATGCAACGTCAGACACATTTATTTTTCGAAGCGTTGGAGAAGGAATTCTCTGATTTTTCCTATCTCGCGGTGTGGAAATAACATCACACCATTGCGAGATTTTGAACGGTCGGGTCATCCGGATAATTCGGGCGCCATTATAACGAAGTAAATTTCTCCGTCATTTTTGGTCTACGCCGGGATTCGAACTCGAGTCCGCTTATTCCGGAACAAGTCGCTCTACCAACTGAGCTACGCAGACGTTCATTCTGATTGCTATGTGCCTTTATGTCGTGTGCGTCCTGCTGGCTGGTACGTCACAATTTTTTGTAGATTTAATGACCACCGTGAGCAACTCAGTGTGCTATAAGCAGTCTCCCGTCCCTAATTTAGAGCCACTGGTTCCAGGGAAGGTAGAGAACCAGTGCCGTGTGTCAAGCACAACACCCATGCCTCACCGGGATTCAAACCGGGACACATTTTGGACGAATGATCACAAGCCAACGCTTAGACCACTGCGCCACCGGAGCTGCGTAACAAGTTATCTTAAGAAAAAAAAAATTCCAGGGAGTCGAAAGTCTCTAGATTAATTGCTTGCGAAGCAATTTTAGTTAATAATTTTTGATATAAAATAACGGATATCGCTTTAATGAATTTGAATTGTTCTCTGAGTGAAATATGTTATTTAATGTTGTCCGGTGTTCAACTGCGACGAAACATGACGATACGTCTTCCTGTAAACTAGAGACGGTTAGGAAATCACGTTACTGTTATCTTGCCATAGTTAATGGAAAATCACTCACCGTTACGAAAGTGACAAAAAGGTAACAGTTGCAAATAAATTGATAAGTATGTCACCGTTAACCGTGTCCGAGCAATGCTTGCTGTCCAAAATCATTGTTACGTCATAGTTTCTGTTGCCATGTCACAGCATCTAAAAAAATTTCCCGTTAACTGTTGAAATATCATAGAGGTCGCTAGTGATGTCAGCTTTCTTTCAGTCACCAATTTTACCCACGCTTAAGATGTTGTTGTTTTTTTCTTGCATTCGGTGTGCGTTCGCTCGTAAACAAAGTATTCAAAGCGAGCCGATTGCAACACTGATTCTGTGGTTGTTACAAACGAGACGGTGACTTGCTGTTTCGTTATTGTTCTGTCTACCCGTTACTGCTCTGTCTCCCCTGTAGCTATTTTGTCCCTGTTACAAGTACGACGTGACTCACCGTTCCGGCCTCTTTACAGCTTCGTCACAGCAGTCGTAAACGGTAATTTTGTCGCGCTTTTCAGGTACCGTTACTTACATGGAATTCTAACCGTAGTAACTGTGACAGAAAAATCAATGTTAAGCTAGCCTCTACTGTAAACACATCGTTCACTCTTGCCTATCTCATTTCTCAGGAGCTTTGTTAGACCGTTTTTCGGTTTAACAACGCTACAATGTATTGACAAAAGTCACCGGACACCTAGAAGAGAAACACAACATAGCATTTATTTACATAAATTAGTAGGGTGACGGTCCACCTTTGGCCTTAATGCATGCACTGACTCTTCGAAACATGCTTTCGACAAGGTTTTGGAACACAGCGAAAGGTATCTGCTTCCATTCAGTACATAATACTGCCGCTAACTGTTGCTTAGTAGTAGGTCGTGGTTCCAAACTTCTTATACGATGCTCTAATTTATCCCATAGGTGCTCTATGGGATTAAGATCAGGGCTCTGTACTGGCCAGTCCGCACACGATACGGAATTATCGTCAAACCACGCCGTAACAGTCCTTGCTTTATGGCTCGGTTCATTATCCTGCTGGTACCAACAAGGCTTAGTTCCATAGTATTGCCGCAGAGTTGGTAGGGCTTAATTGTCCAGAATATTGAAGTAGAGGTGCTGGTTAACAGGCTTGTCCACGATAGCCAATGGGCCAGGACCATACCACGAAAAGCACCCCCACACGTGTACACTACCAGCTCCAAACGTGACCGTAGGAACAGGACACTGGAGTAAATAGCGTTCCCCCGATTGCCGCCATACCCACACCCTGTCATAAGACTGATGGATCGTGTATCTGAATTCATCAGTCTATAGGACCAGTTTTCATTGATCTATGGTCCACGATAAATGTTCTTTACACCATACTAAAGACGAGTAGCATTCTGAGTGGAGATGAAAGGCTTATAAGCAACCGCACGATCACGGTAACTCATGAAATGAAGTTCTCTGCGAATGGCACGTGTACATACCGAGGTTCCAGCATTTTTACTCACCTGTACACTGAGGTCTTGGGCAATACTCCTTCGGTTAGCTGTAATGACTCTCCTGAGGCTTCGACGTCCTCTATCACTGATTTTCTTTGGTATGCCGGTACGTTTTGCTGCTTCAGACACGCCATGTGTCTTCCACTTATTCAGTACATCCAAAACAGGTTAACGTGGGTATGTTTAAACGCCTCTCGGTTTATCTTATGGACAACACTCTAATATAACACCCAACAATCTTTCCTTTCTCAAAGTCAGTTCTCTTCCTCTGCGACGTTTTTCTTCAACCTCACAGTGTGATATAATCGCGGTCGGTGGCAGGCTTGTTTTTATACCGTTTGCAGCTGTACCACGCAACTTTACAACGCAGCGGATCCGTTCATTTGCTTTTCAAGGGGTGTCCGGTGACTTTGTCAGTATAGTGTATTTAGATAAAATGAGTAAATTTCTAAATCTTTGCAGATTTAAATTCGGAATATTATTTATTATTCCTTTGAAAATTGTGCTGTTTCTTCGAAAATCTCTCCAGCCAAGTTTATTACTCCTATAATGCCTGTTATTTTTTTCTTCTATGTGGTCCTCGCTTGATTGCTTCTAGATTTTTGGATTTGTACCCTCATCTTCCATCTTCAGTTGTTTTCCTTGTGCACGTATCTACAACAAGTAACAAACACAAATACCAACATTGTAAAAAACGGTTAGCGGTATTACATCGAAACGCGGCAGTACAATAACATGGACAGCAACGTGTAATATGCTCCAAAATGAAGATAGAGCACTTAATGCATTTGAAATAAACCGTTTTATTCGAAAAAAGGACACACACAAATATACAAATTAATAAACATGTCAGTAGTGCATTCTTCTGCCTTAATGGGGTATGTGATCACCTCTCATGGTGACACATGAGTCAGCCTCGCTGCATGATGCCCAAAAGAGAATCAATGTGTTCTGAGGGCAGTCTGTCGTACTGCTGTACAAGAGCACTTCGCAGTTCTTGTACGTTTCTTGAAGGAGGTCTCAGGGCCACCAACCGTCTCCCTAAAGCGTTCTCGCAAGTATTCTACAGGATTAAGGTCCGGAGACTTTGCTGGCCACTCCATGACCCTCAACACCTTCACTTTTCAGGTATTCCAACACCAGTTGAGTGGTATGGATTTGAATATTATCCTGCACTAAAACCAGTTCTGGGCAGACACCAGTTGCGAACAAGCAAACATACGGTGTTACAATCTCATCTCGATATCGAATAGCATAATTGGAACCCCTGGAAAACAGGTGCAGGCTGGTTAGTCCGTTACTCATTATTCCATATGTATCCCTCTCTCGGGTGGTTGATGGATGGTAACGCATGCCACGTTCTCTCCACATGAATACATCTCGGGAATCCGTTTGCTATGAGAAGCGGGGCTCATCCGTGAAGAGAACGTTAGATCACTGTTCACGTGTCCAATGCAGATTTCCCGAGCCGAACATAAGCGCTCTCCTCTGTGGGAAGACGTTAGCGGCACGCACTCCCCATGTCTGACATAAAGGTAATTTTCCTGGAGCCTTCTGGTCATTGTCCCCAAAAGAGAGTGCTGTTGTCAGTACTGAAGCTGGGTGATGAGATCTAATGTTTCTGTTGCGTTTTGCAGTTAAGGCAAGAAAGCGGTCATCAGGAATGGAAGTTGACCTTGAACGACCTGATACAGGTCGTCTACGAACACGTCTTGTATTTTGAAACCATCTCCAGAGCCTATTGATAACTATTCGAGACACACTAAGCGAACTTGCGCCCTGTGTTTGAGATTTCTCTGCCTCCAGTCTCCCAATCGCCTATCATCGCTTAAAGAGTATTTCTGTCACATTTTCAAGACAACATGTCCTTTACTTGCATTTTCAGATCAGATCATATGTATAGGATTTTAGGAAGGGAGTGTCTGACCAGGGCTGTTAGAATACAAGGGCTGGGTCATATGCTTCGGACACGCGAACTCCAGCGTGTGACGTCAGTATGTTGGAACGGAGCTGACAGCTGGATGGTTGCAGTGAGGGAATGAAAGCTAACGAGCATTTCAGTGGCTCTTGCAAACAAAGAAATATAACAAATGATTCATTCTTGGTATTTAACAGACTTAAATAAAAAGTAAGAGAAAATACTGGGGTATCTGTTCAAGACAAATGAAAATTTTCGTTATACACACACAATACGTTTAAATTTTCAGGTCATAAGTTTTCTTGTCAACATTTTGCACCATCCAGCAGATGTGTGCATTAAAATATATTTAATCTGAGAGATTACGCAGATAGATCACCTGAAGTGAAAAAAGTATTTTTTTTTTCCACGTTTCCTTCTCTTCTTAATTTCTTAAATTTCGAACAGTATTAATAAAATCGCCAATGTTTTCGTATGCTTTTCTTTTCGTTTTTCCTTAAACTTTATTTGCGGTGTTTTTGTAGTGAGTCTTCGACCTCTTTCAAAATCAGTATTTTTTTTTCACGTAAAGCTACTAATGTACCACATTCAAATTACGAACTTTTTAATGCGCGAAATTTTAAAGGAACCAGAAAAGTAACACAATGTACTTATTGTTTTTTATACCATTGTTAAAAATCTATGAATTAATGAATATATATTTTTATATAGTGGCCCCCACTTTAATTGAACATCAGATGCCTTTGCATTCTGAATTACTGCTATATGCACTTATATAGTAAATGGTTAGTACACTTTTAATACGCGCTTCCATCTTTAAGTTTTTATTCTTTAAATCAATAATTTTCAACTTTGTTTTCGTACAATAGTCGTTGCGCAGTCGTTTTTTTCCTCCTACAATAGTCGCTGTCGTCTTCCGTTAGCTTTTATTTTTAACGCTTTGGTTCTTTCGAATTTTAAAATTTCAATTTCTTTTTTAAGGGATGCAACATTCTCAAGTAGCAATCTATTTTCCTCAGTTATTTTGATACAGGAAGAACTGATGTTCCCTGATATTTAATCAACTTCATAACAGATCCTGCGTTTCTTGCACACAAATCTTTTTCAGATTTAAAATATCCATCCGATCGAAAGCACTGTTTAAAATATCTCGTTTGTGCTTTCTGTTACTTCGTGGAGTGACAGTGTCCGTTTTGTTGACAGTTCGGCAGATTCAGACCAGGCACCGCGTTTTGTTTTAGTATTTTTTTCCGGGAGTCCAAGTAGGTGATTTTTAAATCATTTTCGTAATCGGACGAATGAAAATGTTCACTGGAAATTCTAGCATTCGCAACATTCATAGAGTCTGACCTCTAGCACTTGTTCAGCCATTCCTTCACCAACCCTGGATTTTTCAAAGGAAATGCACGCCACACAATGTACTGACCTTTTATTTTTTTCGTAATGGTTCTTACAAGTAGCCACAGCACAACTCTACATTGTTATCAGTATTTCAACGTAAACTAACTAAACGATTTCTCAAAAAGCAAGTTTTAAGAGCTGAATACTTATCCACAAAAAAGCAAAGGAAATAATGTAGCTTCACGGTTCCAACCAGAGTTCCAACACAGTGACGTCAGAAACAGGTCATCTGTCACCGCTGAGGGGATCCGTGACGGCAAAGTTTTTTCAAATTAATGACCCAGCCCCTAGTATTCTAACAGACCTGTGTCTGACCCCAGGTCTTAAACAACCCTTAGAAATAGGAAGCTAGGAGATTTGGATTAGAGTACCCGTCAGGACACGGAAGCGAGGTAGAAAGGGGGAAAGGAAGAAGCCCTTATTTATAACCGTGGGGCCAGCACCGGGGACCGACGGCTTAACGTGCCCATCCGGCTCGCAGCGGACATTTTAATGGCACTAGCGTTTGTATCTGCCTGAGATCGAACCTGAGATTCATCCGTGGCAGTCACGACAGCTGACCACTAGGCCATCCGCGGCCGTACTTGCAGTTTCACAACATACCTTTATTTCTATCCGCACCTCACGACTATTGGCTCTTTGAATCTATGTGCAACGCCAATTGTAACGTCATATGCGTGTCATCATGTGGCCATTGGTTACTTTACATACACGTAACAGTCTGTTATACTCCCTGTAAAAGTCTAAAAAACTTTTTGTGACTTATCGTTTGCATATGGATGTATATCTGCATCTATCTATCTAGCTATCTATTTTGTGCAACTTAAGATCTCATTAAAGTACACCTCAGGTGTGATTGGATTTTGAGCCATTTTAGGGGCGTATTATATTTCACATTAAATAATTTTGTTAATGAAAATGAAAGATCTCTGCATCGTGTCGCAAAATGTGCTAAATTTAAGTGTAACTAAAACGTAGTAGTTTCATCAAGTCTTACAATTTTCTCACAAAGCAGAAAGTTTATCGAAGCTGGGAAACATAGATATGTTAATTACTAAATAAACTGCCTCAGGCACTGAAAATTAAGTGTTAGGAATTCAGTTTTAAAACCAACAAAGTTTCGTCCCAATGGGCAAATACACTGGCGGAAATTGAAAAAAGAACACGAAGAAGGAGACGTCTGATACCAACGAAATTTATACAGCATAATAACGGAATACAGAGGATAACGTGATCAAAACATTATGGCAGAATACAGCTGTATTTGCTGGTAAACTGAAAAATAACATTTCCATGTAACATGGTTAGTACGAGGTTAAACCGCCATGAACTGCGTCCCACTGTGCAATTCTGGCATGGAGTCTGTCGTACAGATGTTGGATGTAAGTTTAGAGTAATGAGTTCCAAGCATCCTCAACCTGGACGCGTAAATCGGGGATGGTCGTGGCTGGCCGTAGAGACCGGATAAGTCGTTGTCCCATAAAATCCCACACGTGCTCAATGGGGGACAAATTCAGTGAACGTGCAGGCCATAGAAGTTGTCTCACACCCTGAAGTGCATGTTGCGTTGCACGTGCCGTGTGTGGGCGTGCGTTATCTTGCTTGAAAACACCACGATGGACCGACCTCACAAATGGCACAACAGCGGGCTGAATGTTGTTGTTGATGTAGGAGGTGATGTTTAACGTGCCCGGTACAAACACTAGTTGTGTACGGGAGTAATAGCTGATCGCTCCCCACACCAGGAAACCAGGTGTAGGCCCTGTGTGTCGCTGGCGGATGCAAGAAGGGTGGAGACGCTCCCCTGTGCGTCTGCGAACACGCATACGGCCATCGGAGGCTCCCGAGCAGAATCTGCTTTTATCGCTGAACACAACAGATCGCCATTGCGTTCTCCAGTGCAGACGTTGGCGTCACCACAGCAGCCGTTCCTGACGGTGGGCTGGGGTCAGAGGTACACATGCCAGAGGCACACGTGCACGTAGTCCTGCATCCAGTAGACGGTTGCGGATTGTTCGCACAGTCACCTCAGGTGCAACGGCAGCTCGGATTTCCGTCGTAGTAGATGTTCTGCTTGACAACGCCGCTCTTCTTATGCGTCGATCGGTCAGCTCATCAGTCCGTCTGTGAATCCCGGTTCCACGTCTTCTCGTGTGGGAATGTTCCTCGGACCATCTACGCCACCATCGTACCACCACCGATACTTCCCGTTCAATTCGCTCCGCAATACGACGACACGACCACCCGGCCTCGCGAAGTCCGACAAGACGACCTCGCTCGAAGTCCGATAACTGCTGAAATCGTACACGTCTTCCATGTCCAGGCATTGCAGCTTCTTCAGGGTCTTTGCACGTGTCCGTACGCCGACGACTGATTACATTCACTTCGCCGTAATTCTTAAATACCACCGACGGTAATTTGCATATTATGCCGTGCTGTGGCGTAAGCGCTCACCGGTTGGTCCCGAAATTAACATCACACCTACGTAAACTCGACCCAATTAACATATGTAAATTTCATGATCGTCCGCTAATTCCTTCTTGGTGTTCTTTTTCACTTTCCGCCAGTGTAGTTAAAGTCGAGTAGTGCGAGCTAAGCATGGGCTATAGGACAGCGGGTTTTTTGTCTCGTCGCGTGGCGCTAACTCTCATATCTTTCCGAAATTAGTGACTCAAATCAAAGACGACCGACCTCTTATAGACATTCAATAAAGAGCGTCAAACTTGATTTAAAAAATGTAAATTGGGTATCCCAATCAAAGTCTACCATTGTGATGCGACATGTACTACATGGGTATCTGGAATAGTGAAATTTCACAACTTTTCTTTTTCAAAATCGAGTTATTCAACTGTACTTTAAGAGTAATATTGGTTACTCTAGTGCCAGGGAAGGAAGAGAGCCAGTGCCGTTAAAGAAACACAAGATCCATGCCTCACTCGGATTCAAACCCGGACCCATCTCGGATGAATGGTCACAAGCCAGCCAATGCCGCCCTGGTGGCGCAGTGGTTAAACGCTGAGTTATGAACATTCGTCCGAGAAGTGTTCGAATCCCGCTGAGCCATGGATGTTGTGTTTGTCTTACGGCACTGGCTCTCTCCCTTCCATGGAACCAGTGGCCCTAAATTAGGGACGAGCGACTGCTTACAGCCCATTGAGTTGCTCACGGTGGTCGTTAGACCTCCAATAAAAAAATCTGAGATTTGGTCACGTCATCACTGATATTCACATGATAATTCTCATTGTTGATGTTAACAAAATAAAGCTAGAGCACTAGTGGTAACTGGAACGCAGTTTTTTTTTTTAGTTTAAATTGAATGCCAAGAAACTCTGTCTGACGAAGTCTTATTTATATACATCATGACATGCCTTTCAAGTTCATTAATCTGCGATGATTCATACACTACTGTAAAGAATGAAGGCGTTACAGAAACCTCTGAGAAAACTTTGGTCTTAAGAACTCGCAAATGCGATCTGTTAGTACAGCCCTTAAACCACCTGTTAATGTACATCTTTCTAAATCAAGATTTCCCTTTTACAGAGAATTTTCCGAGCAGAATTGAGTGCATCTAAATAAAAGGGAATATTTCAAGCCGCGCAAGTGACCAAAGCACAGAGAGCAAATTCTGTTTCTGAAGTGTGCCAGCACACTCGTGGAGAAATGCGTTATAGGCAATGGCGCTTCATAATTTAAATGGAAATCCACTGCGTTCGCTTTGCTCAGCGATGCAATTTTCCATTACGCGGCAAAGAAAGATTGGTGCGTTGCCATTAATTCTCATTCTTTGCCTAATTTGCGACTGATTAATGGATTTGTAAACCCAGATAGATGCAGCCTGTTCTGTGGTATAATGCAACTCGCAGTTTCCACTCTGTGGCAATGTAATTACCTTCCGCGTTGTTGTTATTCCTTACTAGCGGGGGCAATGTTAAATTTTATATGTAATGAGCCTGGTTATCAACGATCGTCTAAAGTTTGTTTCGGGGATTGTTTACGCCAAAAATTCAGGAGCAGCCTATATATATACCGACAGTTAGCTTGTACTCCTGGCTTTCGTAATGGAAGTTAATAGCGAAAATGTATTCTTTGGCCGTGTGGAAATATGTAGAACTTCTTGAAGCAACTAGTGAGATGAATTAGAGCTCTCCAAAATATTTGCTCTCAGTTTCTCCATCAATGCCTTGCAACATTATCTTCCCAAAATGACTGTAATCCTAGTCAAGGCTTTAATTTACGCTTCAAAGAGATCACTGAGAGCAGAAATAGAGAATTATGTGTGAACTCTTTGCACTTATTTACAAAATTCATATTGTGTTGCATGGCATTACGACCTCAAGCAAAATAACTTTTGCAAGTGTATGTTGTAGGTTTACATTAATGGCAGAAAGTGGACTCCTGGGAATGTTACAGGATAGGACAAAAACTTCGTTAATTACTTAAGTATTATTATTATTATTATTATTATTATTAGTATCATTTATTCGAAATATACGAAATAAAGCCTATGACAAACCAATATAAACAACCAAATTATCATTGACTGGTGGTGCTAAGCTGATGCGAGTGTCCACCGGATACCTAGATATCAGGCAAGTATCGGCGTATTATATATGATGTCAGAAGTAAAGATGTTTTTTTGCAGTTTTGCGAGTGGTGTATCAGAAAGCTGCAATTCTCTGAAATGATTCTTTTTTTTTTTTTTTTTGAAATTGTTCAATGTGCCCGATGACAATGGGGACTACTGATGTGTGTTCAGTCCATAATCAGGTAACTTCTATGGCCAGGTCTCTATATTTGATCATTTTTTCCAGTTCTTTTTCATTGACCCTGACATCTCCAGGAATTACTATATCAATTATCCAGACTTTCCGATTTTCTAATTATTATTATTATTATTATTAAAACATATCAAAAATCTAACGGTAAATTTATGGTTTTGACCGCAAAACTAAAACATTTATATTGTATTATTTACTGACAATAACTGTGAAGGAACAGCTATGAGCCTTAAATCATGCAGTTACATGCCATGTAATTTACAGTGAAGGAACAGTTATAAACCGTAAAATTGACAGTCCACATTGGTCTATCACCCATAAAAATGCATGTTCTCTATAAATATACAACTTAAACGAATTATAATTTTTCATACCTTCTGCTAAACGATCTTACGCCACAAGAAAATTCAACGTTATGAACAATTCGGTCAACTTTCCAGGACACACTTAGGCCTTATTGTACGTGCTGGAGAAAGGGTAGATTTCGCAATTTTAGTATATCTAGTTCACACACACAACCAAAATTTTTAACAATTAAATGCGTATCACACCAAAACGAGCAGCCCAAGTGCAACAGTTGTCTAAGCGCTGGTTTCTGACTATTCATCAAAATGTATCCGGGTTTGAATTGCGGTGATGAAAGGATTTTGTGTTTGTTTTGTGGCATTGGCTCTCTCCCTTCCTTGGAACCAGTGGCCGTAAATTAGAGACGGGCTACTACTTATAGCCCATCGAATTGCTCACGGTGGTTGTTAAATCCTCAAAGCAAAAACATGAAACGAAAAAGAAGTATTTCATTTACCCTTACTTTTTACTCTCTATACTTCACTAACACTTCGCGAAAAGTGCATACCACAACACCCACGTTAGTAGCCACAACAGCAGTTTAAACAAACAGTGATCATGTGGAGTTTCCCTGTTTCGTTCCTGTGGAGAACCAGTTCGTGTGTTCGTTTTGCCAACCCCATAACTGCAAATATGAATAAGACATTTTATTATCGCGTGTTTTTTTACAGTACACTCTTCGCAAAGATTTCGTTCTTGTTTCATTTAAAGCTGGAAAGCAAAATCATGTTAATTAATAAAATATTTCCTTGAGTTTAGGGTGCAACAACGAAAAAATATTCATTTCCTGTTATAGGTGTAGAAAGATGCAGATCAAGTGTTGGTATTGCTCGATTTAACGCATTAAGGAAATAATTTTTGATATCGAATAGCGGAACATTCAGTTAATTTGCTTTCTT
Source organism: Macrothele yani (assembly GCA_039090855.1). Taxonomy (NCBI): domain Eukaryota; kingdom Metazoa; phylum Arthropoda; class Arachnida; order Araneae; family Macrothelidae; genus Macrothele; species Macrothele yani. The sequence goes on from CM077026.1 coordinate 92,238,525, forward strand.
TTCAGTTTAAGCTGAATTTTGAGGCACTAACATAATTAAAGCACACTGAAATTTCCGTACACCATCACTTGAATCAAATTTCAGTGTTTCAAGCAGATCTCCTTTTATGTGATACTTCTTCAGTGCAGTTCTCCCGAGGGCAAAGGTATTTTAATTATTTTAACTTCTGTGCAAATACATTATGTGCTTTGAAATGGATTTTAATAAAGTGGCAGTCACTAGAGGTTTAGGAACTTATTTAAATTTGCTTGGAACATTTCTACTCGCTGTTTCCTAGCCACTCAGAAGACTTCTGTACATATTTCTTGGCCCAGGAAAAGAAAGAAAAAAGCAATTTATTCATTCACTCTACTTTAAAGTCGAAATTATCTGGCTGGCGGAGTGTTACAAGACATTTAGATTCATTAGATCGAGAAATATTAGTGAACAGCTGAGAAATAATTCTGGTTTACTGAACGAGTTCGTAGAAATCTAGGAGCATGATACATTAGCGGAAATAATCAAGGAACGAGAAGTTACTAATATGAAATTTTACAGCCTGTAATTACTGATTATGGTAAAGCAACAGTTTCTTAGCGAAGTTCTTTAAATTGCTTTACTTACAAGAAAACCAAACGTCTTCGTAATTTTTTGTAAGTATGCATCTGTTCAACTAGTACCCCTTTTTTATGTTTGGAAAAAAAATAATTAAACGCGGAGCGCCAAGATTTTTCTTCAAAACTTCTTTTGCGAATGTCGGAATATCAAAAAGGCCCTCAATTAAATATGTAAGCTGCCTTTCTGCGCGTGTGCCAAGCAGGTATCCGGTAGTGTATTTACACATGTGCAGAGATACACTTCCTTAGAATGAGGCAAATCGTGGAATAGAGAAAAGAAAAGATAAACAGTATAATCAAGAGATACAACGCGCTAAAACTTAGATTTTTAGTTACAGTAATGATATTAGCTTTTGCTTTTAAAACAAGCAGTTTTTAAAGCGCTCATGATAATTTCATTTGCTGAATTCATACATGATGTTGTCAAAATTCATCATTAGCATTTTGCAAATTCAGTTTTTGAGTTAGTTAAGCAGCTGCCTCATCACATAATTGTTTGACTTTCATTGGGAAAAAAACTGAGGGCCTTAATTTTTTTCAATTTCACTGGGAAAAAAACAAAGCTATTAAATGTTTCCTCTTCATTCAGGAAAAACTGAAAGCATACAATTGTATCCATCCTACTGAAGCATTTATTTGTTTCCGTTTCATTCAGAAAAATAAAAGTAGGGCCATTCAGTTGTTTCTATTTCGTTGAGAAAACAAATCACTGTACTATTTCTATTTCACTGAGAAAACATTTAAAACATTTTTTTTTTTTTTTTTTTTTGCATTTCAGTGAAAAAATGATTGAAAGCATTTAGTTCATTTTCATTTCATTAAGAACAGTTTGGAAGCACTTAATTGTTTCCACTTGAGTGAGGAATAATTGAAAGAATTTTATTGTTTCCATTTCACTGAGCAAAATTTAAAAACATTCAATTGTTTCAGATTCACTGAGAAAGCAATTTGAAATTTGAAAACACTTAATTGTTTCCGTTTCACTGAGAAAAAAAATCGTTGCTTTCACTTGTTCCCATTTCATTGTAAAACACTATTATTTCAATTTCACTGAGAAAAAAATCGTAGCTTTCACTTGTTTCCATTTCATTGTAAAACACTGTATTATTTCAATTTCACTGAAAAAATAATATCAAACGCTTATTTTTTTTCTATTTCATTGGGGAAAAAAGAAAACGCTTGATTATTTTCATTTCATTAAGAAAATCGTGGAAGCATTTCATTGTTTCCATTTCACTGAGGAAAAATTGAAAGCATTTTATTGTTTCCATTTTATTGGGGAAATTTTAGAAGCACGTCGGTTGCCGTCTTACTGAGAAAAAAATGAAAGCAGTAAATTATTTCCATTTAATTCGAAAAAAATGAAGCACTTAATTGCTTTCATTTAATTGAGAAAAAATCGAAAAACGTGTATCTTTTAGGATCTTTCACATTGTTTCTCGAAAAAACAAACAGAAGACAACCAGCAATTTATTGCATATATTTTAGGAATTGTTCACTGATTTCTTCCGATTCACATAGTTTTGGAGCTACGATCTCCTAAACTGCGACTTTTCTGTTCATTCATAGCAGAAGTACCATACATGTTGTTTAGATACATTGATGTCAAATCTTCGGTTACAATAACTTATCATAAGTCACCGGCAATTCGAATATATATATATACTATTTCTACTGGATGACAAGCTCCCATTGATCACGTTACATTTTACGGGGCGTTCCTTCCGTTTTAAAACCACGAAAGCATACAAAACTACAGCGTGCGTCAAAAGTCGCAGTACACCCTTGTATTTCAGAAACGGGAGGGAAAATGAAATATCTGAATACCCCCAGCAAAGAATCGACGAGAGGGCCTTCTTTTAGGCTATTTCTGGAACATGGTCGTCATCTTGAAATTCCCATATTGGATCAAGGTCAAATTTTTCAAATGGTAAGGGAGTCATGTTGCTTATCAAACAAGACCAGAATTTTCTCAGAAATTGATTACCGCAATGAGATTTGACATATATATCTTTTTTTTTCTTGCTATCATCAGGCTGTGTATGAATTTTAGTTTGTAACTTGACAAGGAATATATATATATATATATATATATATATATATTCCAATAGCGGTATAACTATACCATCGGGATCAGAGGAAATGCTATCCCACACTCACCAACCCGCTTGGCCAGCGTGGTGAGTTATGGCCAAACACCTCCAAAATGACTCTACAACTTAAATCTTGGCCCTCAGTCTCCGGCAGCTGGAATGTACCTGGCCAAGGCAGCGGCCAGTGCGACATGAAGGCAGAGGGTGCTAAGAATCCCCGGAGGACCGGACTAGGCTGCCATTTGATGCTGACCTTGGCTACCTATAACGGACGCTCCCTATCTTCTGATTCAAGGCTTCTTGAATTGGAAGAGGAACTACAAAGGATCAAGTGGGACATCGTCGGGCTAAGTGAGGTAAGGAGAAAAGGAGAAGATCTCACTGAACTGAAAAGTGGACATCTCTTCTATTATCGTGGGACAGATACTGGCAGAACTAGTGGTGTTGGATTTATAATAAACAAGAAACTGAAGGATAAAGTGGTAGAAGTTGAAAGTTCCTCTGACAGAGCTGCACGACTCGTTATCCAACTATCGAGAAGATACCAGGCTCAGATTATTCAAACTTATGCACCCACCACAAGTCATCCTGAAGAAGAAATTGAAGAATTTTATGAGGAAATTCGTGATCTAAATAATAAAGGTAAGCAGCACTTGAAGATAATTATGGGAGATTTCAATGCAAAAATAGGGCAACGGCAACAGAATGAAACTTCAGTAGGTAAATTCGGTCACGGCAACAGAAACCAGCGTGGAAATACTCTCGTTGAGTTTGCAGAGGCAGAAGGATTTTTTCATCTTGAACTCCTTTTTCAAGAAAAAGCCACACAGGAAATGGACATGGAGACATCCAATTGGGACGACAAGTGAAATTGATTTTATTATGTGTAACAAAAAATTCGTCATCGAAGACTGCAGTGTGCTGAACAAGTTCAACACAGGTAGTGACCATAGATTGGTGAGATGTAAGATGCACCTCAACACTAAACTGGAACGTGGCAAGCTCATAAGACAAACAAAATGTATTGACATAACCAACCTTAAAAAACACCATATTACTTTCAAGTTGGAACTGAAGAACAGATTCTCTGCTTTAGAAGGCCTAACATCGGAAGAAGTGGATATTTCTGAAGTTAACAGAAAAGTAACCAAAGCTCTAATGGAAACAGCAACAAAATTAGCTGGGTCTAAGAACAAGTTGCATGTGAACAAATTATCAGGAAAAACCAAAATGTTGATGCAAAAAAAGAAGAGAGATGAGGACAACTAAAGAAGATGTGACTTCCAAAGTGGAATATATAGAGCTATGCAAGACAACACGAAAAAGTAGCACTGAAGACGTAAGGAAATTCAACTGTGAGCTAGTGAGGAAAGCAATTGAAAACAACCAAAGCCTTAAGATAGCAAAGGGACATCTCAGTAAGGGAAGAAAACAGATTATGGCTCTGAGAAAAGAAGATGGTTCTATAACAAGAAATAGAGGCGAAATTTTGACAAGAGTGAAAGATTTCTACTCCAAATTATATGAAAGGGATGATACATGTACTCCAGACATCATGAAAGGTACCAGAGTTCTTCCAGTCCTCCCAGCAGAAGTTGCTCATGCAATCAAGAACATGAAGCGGGGGAAAGCTCCAGGAGAAGATGGAATTACTATAGACATCATACAAGAAGCAAGTGGAGAAATTGAAACAGTACTCGCCCAAATTTTCACTCGATGCCTTAATGAAGGGAAGATTCTTGAAGATTGGAACAATGCTACAATGATCCTGCTACATAAAAAAGGTGACATTGAGGATCTCAGGAACTACAGACCTATCAGCCTCCTATCAGTGGTTTATAAAATCTTCACTAAAGTTCTTTCACACCGCTTGAAGGTAACACTGGACATGGCTCAACCGAGAGAACAAGCTGGATTCAGGAGTGGCTACAGCACAATAGATCATATCCACGTACTGAGAGAACTAATTGAAAGAGCGAGGAATATGAACTTCCATTGTGCATGGCTTTTATCGATTATGAAAAAGCCTTTGATTCGGTGAAACCATCAGCAGTTACCACGGCTCTGAAATCCTGCGGTATTGAAGATGCATACATTAATATTATTAATAACATCTATGAAAATGCAAGTGCAAAGATTCGGCTGTTTGAAAATACAACACACATAAAAATTGGAAAGGGAGTGAGACAAGGTGACACCATATCTCCGAAGCTCTTTAATGCCACATTGGAAAATGTCTTTCAATCACTGAACTGGGAAAACAAAGGGATAAAGATTAATGGAGATTATCTAACCCACCTTCGTTTTGCTGATGACGTAGTCATTTTTGCAACTACCCCATCAGAGCTGCAGAGTAGGATCCAGGAACTTGCTGACAAGAGTAAAGAAGTGGGATTAAAAATGAACTTTCAGAAGACAAAAGTGATGTTCAATGCTTTTACAAGAAATGAAGATTTATCGATTGATGGAGAAAAACTGGAGATAACAGATACGTATGTTTATCTTGGACAGCAGATATCAAATGAGGGTCACATTGATGAAGAAATTAATCGGCGTACAAAACTTGCCTGGAGAGCTTTTGGAAGAAACAGCATAATTTTCAAGAGCAATATGCCATTATGTCTTAAAAGAAAAGTGTTTGATCAATGCATCCTTCCAGTGCTTACGTATGGTGCAGAGACGTGGACCTTAACTAAAAGAGACATACAAAGGCTGCAGACAACTCAAAGAAGCATGGAGAGGTGCATGCTTGGTATAACCAGGAGAGATAAGAAGAGGAACTCGTGGATCCGAAAAATGACGAGAGTGGAAGACATCATGATCAGAGTTAAATCCCTGAAATGGCAATGGGCTGGACATACTGCCAGAAGGACAGACCATAGATGGACAGCCGAAATTTTAGATTGGATTCCAAGGGACAGGAAAAGACCCAGAAAAAGACCACATGGGAGATGGGTGGATGAAATTCGTAAATATGCGGGAGTGACATGGAGGAGACTGGCACAAGACAGACCGTTGTGGAGGAAACTTGGGGAGACCTTCGTCCAGCAGTGGATTGATAATGGTTGACAATGATGATGATGATGATGATATATATATATCTCACTCATCTTTTTAAACTATAGTTACAAAAATGGCGTTTTTCTACTACTATGTGAGAAATTTGCTAGGAGGACTCTCTCCATCTCACAGAATAGCAGAAGACTAAATTAAAAAAAATATTGTATAAAAAAATCTGAGTGAATTCGAGAAATTCACGTACGTTTACCCAAGCTCTCTGAAAACTTAAATGTTCACACCCGCCATATGTTCTAACTGCTTAAATATTTGAAGAGCTGAAGGGTGGGCTCCACCCTTAGCTCCTCAAATATTATCCCACCGACCTATAGTGTCGCGCCTAAGTCTTCATCTGTAGTGCAGCACCCCATTCCATCCGTAGTGTCGCACCTAAGGCTTCATCTCTAATGTTATAAATGTACATTCTTTGTATGGCCGCCCCCGTTGGCGTAGTTGTCAAAGCGCTGGCTTCTGACCATTCGTCCGGGTTCGAATCCCGGTGAGGCATGGATGTTTTTTTTTCTCTTACGGCTCTAGCTCTTTCCCTTCCCTAAAGCTAACGGCCCTAAATTATGGACTGGAGACTGATTATATACCCCACCGAATTGCTCACGGTGGTCTTTAAAAAAATTACAATAACTCTTCGTATGAACTGAGAAATTCTTGAAGTTGTAAATCATCGGTGGTTACTCAATAATCCTGTTGTAAATTCTATCAGTCGAATAAAGCAATAGATGCGATTAAAGAAATATTTTTTTTTCCTGTGGCAAATGAAAAACCCTCACGCTTCATTCTAAGTAGAACCTACGTATCTTTAATCTTATTCATCATACTGCGACGGAAATAAAAACCTTTACTTCAAATTGTTTTAAACGCGCACCAAAATATTCCAAACTATTTTCAATACAGTTCGTTTATATCGAATAGCTCAGTACTCATAAAGTACTTTCGGTTTCATCGAAGAAAGAGATACAAAAATGAAAGACCTAATATTTAGTCTTAATTTTCAGCGGGGATTATTTGCCCTAATCTGCTGGCTTACATCACTCTCCGGAATGCGGTGGGCGCTCAGGGCTTGCTACAGGAACACTTGGTGACTTCAAGCTCGAAACCATCTAGTTGATTGTTGGATGCTATAGCCAGTTGTCTACCTACAGACCCAATAGGTTGATAGCTGAAACCAAACGAGTTTCAATTTTTTTTTTTTTAATACAGTTTCGATGAAACATATTTCTTTTCACCCCCTATTATTTCCTTTGTTTTGTATCCAAAAATTATATTCATCCTTCGTTATTGTGTACTTATTTCATATTGTCGATAATTGCAATATAATAGCGCCCGAGCTGCAGCAGTACTATTTAACTTTTGCCGTAAGTACTTTCGAATTCAGTGTGACATCACTGATTATCGATTGTACCTTTCTCCTCTATCTATATCTTTTTTTTTTAGTTTCATTAGAAAAGTTTTCACGGAACTTTTTCTAGATGTTTTCTCAACCAACTTCAGCCAGCACCTGTTTCGTTTTTTGAAGTTGATAACAGAAGGCTCGGAGCAAATCTAAGTAGTCCTGTTAGAGGCCGTTTCAAATGTTCCCTTATCGTCGAAATGTCTCGCCGTGAAACCCATTTAAACTTACTGAGTGAAGGAGAAAGCGTGAGTTTCATGCCTTAAAAAAAAAAAAAAAATTGGGTCTTCGATTTACTTTTGTTTATAAATTGGCCCCTGCTTTTCATGTGTACGTGACGTGTTAACGCGTTCGCTTTTTTTGCCTAAAAGAAAACACAATAAAAAAATATTTGTGCGAAAATGGTATACTTGGTTTCCGTTCATTCATTCTTCTTTGAAGAAGAGAAAAAGATGAAGTCTCTGGTCGTTATTCGTTCCAACAAAGACATTTCAGAAATTCTATCTCAAAGGGTATAAAACACATGGTTGTGAACATATTCACGGAACCATAGACAACGCGTGCGAATATGTATGGTTGCGAATGCGTGTGATATGAGGATGTGACGAAATACGTATATTTCGTGTAAGATTTTGACAATGTAAGCTATTGAAAGTATGCTACTGCCAAAATAATTAAAGAAAGAAATACTTGGTAAGTACATTTTATCTTTTTTCATTTGCCTTTATATATAGCAACTGGTAAACTGAAACGCAGGTAGCTCATAACTTCTTCCTAATCACAAAAACAGCTCGAACTAAAAGTTTAGGATAATTAACACTGAATTAACTGTATTTACTGTTCTTAAAGTAATTTCAATCACATCAAAAGAGCAGTATATACAGTTAATTCAGAGATGTATGATTGCTGTATTAATGACGTATTTTTCACGTATTATGAGAAAAACATTTCTTCCGAAATATATACTTGTACGACTGGTGATATGCTTAACAACGCTACATGGCAGCACAGTTTGCTTTGATTAAGAATGCGGTCGGACTATATTCTGATGCTCTTAACACTCAGATACTTGTGACTTTATCGTCCTTGGTGGTGTAACGGTTAGCATATTCGAACGGTAATTAGGAGATAGGGGTTAGATTCCCGCTCCAGAGCGATGAAATTTTCAAGTTTTCTGATGTGACTGATATTTCGCGAGGAAGAGTAAATACGTTTAGTTACTTCAGCGATGTCTGATTGCTTTGTTATTTATCATGACGTATACGCCACGTAATATTAGAAGAATATTTCTTCCCCACTATAAACTAGAACAGTTTAGTAAACCGGAACATGATAATGCAAGTCGTTAAAATAATTTGATCGAACTGGGTGGTTGGAAGATGAGTTTCCCTATTCTTGGGCCTCTAACAAAGCAAAAAATGAAGATATGACGACGAAATTTGGTTGATTGCTTATTGAGGGCATGGAAAAACGATTTAGTAGGAAAATTTGGTGCAAAGTTGCACCGCTAGGGGAACAATGGCACTGCAGATGCAAGAAAGGAACAGATACGTGCTTGAATTTACTGGTTATTGAGAGCACAAAGGTTTCAAGACAAAATCTGCTCAGTATGCTGGCCATTACAACTGGCGCACAGCAAAAGCATCACTGCTGAAATCATAAGAAATTGCATGTGGTTCCCATGGCAACTTTCGTATGTAAATGTTCAGTCGACCATGGAAAGTTTCGTATGCAGATTTTCTGTTCAGCATTCGGCAACAAACGTATAATTTCTAGAGTGTTTCCGCAGTCCTGGACAGCTCGCTCACGGTACCTAACTCCTTCAGATTTCTAGGTTTGGGGAATACCTGAAAGACAGATTTTATTGGAACGGCATAAGCTGTCTCGTAGATCTAAAAACGAGTATCAGACGTGAAGTGGCCAACATTGACTGTGACATGCTGCTAGTAGCCGTGTCACATGCCGTTCTTGGTTTGCAGAATGTCGTCCTTTGTAATGATAGCCAGCATACTGAGCAGATTTTGCCCTGAAACATTCACGCCTTCAGTAAAGAGTAAATGCAGAGATGAAAACGGGTCACCGGGTCGACACTTTCTTGCGGATCAAATGGGTCGGGTCAAGGTGTTTCCGACCCGATCCCAAACCGGGCTTATTGCCGTTTAATTTCTGAATAAAGAAAAATATATTTCAAAGAACCCTTCAGAGGTCTTTAAAATAATACGGCAAAGCTGCAGTGTGATCATGGAACTTGCTGAGAAGAGTAAAGAAATGGGGATTAAAAATGAACTTTCAGAAAACAAAACTGATGTACAATGCTTTTTCAAGAAATGAAAATTTATTAGTTCATGGGGAAAAGCTGGAGATAACCAATTCCTACATTTACCTCGGGCAGCAGATATCAAGCGAGGGTCACATTGATGAAGAAATTAATTGGCGTATAAAACTTGGTTGGTGAGTTTTTGGAAGAAACAGTATAATTTTTAAGAGCAATGTGCCATTATGTCTTAAAAGAAAAGTGTTAAATCAATTGTGACGTACCTGCCAGCAGGACGCACACGACATAAAGGCAGATAGGAATCAGAATAATCGTCTGCGTAGCTCAGTTGGTAGAGCGACTTGTTCCGGAATAAGCGGCGTCGGGTTCGAATCCCGGCGTAGACCAAAAATGACGGAGAAATTCACTTCGTTATAATGGCGCCCGAACTATCCGGATGACCCGGCCGTTCAAAATCTCGCATTGGTGTGATGTTATTTCCACACCGCGAGACAGGAAAAATCAGAGAATTCTTTCTCCAGCGCTTCGAAAAATAAAAAATAATGTGTGATGTTGCATTCCACACAGCAGATTGACTGGGAGTTCTCAAGTGCACGTTCTACAGTGGATGGCTGCCTGCAACATTTCATGGTCACGGCTGACCCGTGGGCCATGCCCCCGGCCCTCTTTCGGGGGAAGGGTAGATGTGACGTACCTGCCAGCAGGACGCACACGACATAAAGACAGATAGGAATCAGAATAATCGTCTGCGTAGCTCAGTTGGTAGAGCGACTTGTTCCGGAATAAGCGGCCTCGGGTTCGAATCCCGGCGTAGACCAAAAATGACGGAGAAATTCACTTCGTTATACAATGCATCATTCCAGTGCTTACGTACGGAGCAGAGACGTGAACCTTAACTAAAGAAGACATACAAAGAGTGCAGACAACGGAAAGAGCCACGGAGAGATGCATGCTTGGTGTAACTACGAGAGATAGGAAGGGGAACTCATGGATAAGGAAAATGACAAGAGTGGAAGACATCATGATCAGAGTAAAACCTTTGAAACCGCAATGGGCTAGACATATTGCCAGGAGAACAGAACACCGATGGACAACCGAAAGTTTAGACTAGATTACAAGGGACAGGAGAAACCCCAGAAGTAGGCCACATGGGAGATGGGTGGATGGAGGAGACTGGCCCAAACTATCCGTTGTGGAAGAAACTTGGGGATACCTTCATTCAGCCATGGATTTATAATTATTGACAACGATGATGATATATTCGAGTTTATAGCTCAAAGCAAATATATCGGGGTCGGGTCCAGTTATGTAACGGCCGGGTCTGGGTCAGGTCCAATTATATGAAGTCCAGATAGGGTCCGGGTCCAAAACTTTTTGACCCATTCCCAACTCTGGTCTGCTCTTTTCTTGAGTCTGTAGTGCCATTATCTCCCTAATGGCTCAGTTTTGAATTAATATAATGTTTTCCTGCACTTAATCTTTTTCCCAAGCTACCTACTAAGTTGCGTCGCAATATCTCCATTGCTCTCTTTTCTAGACACCCGTGAATGCGCATACATGTTTTATAACCACAGGGGACCGCAGGAGTTTCAGAATGTTTAAATGCAACATACGTTTATTAGGATCACTTTTGTTCCGATGAGTCCACGCGTCCAGAAATACGTAGCAATGACATCCTCGACAGGGTAAATAAGGCAGAGTATGACAATTGCAAAAACGAGACAAGTGTGGGTGGTTTAAAGACCACCGTTAGCAACTGAGTGGGCTATAATAAGTCGCCCGTCCCTAATTTAAGGATACTTGTTTCACGGAGGAGAGAGAGAGTAAATGCCTTATGACAAACCCAGCACGCATGTCTCATTGGGATTCGAACTCGGACCCATCTCGGGAGATGTTTTAGAAGCTGGCGCCTCGCACCATTTAGCCATTATGGCGGGAGCGAAAACGAGAATGATACTAGAGTAGAAAACAAAGCAGTACTTCCATGTACGAATAAACTAATCTTTATTTATTCGAAAGAATTTGCACCTGCGTCCACACACTGCATGCATCGATAATGAAGCGCGACTGGAACGATTGGTTGAAGGCCATGTCCAGCAAACTCTTCAATGTTCTCATCACAACTCTTTGAATGTTCTCCACGGCATAAAAGTAACGTCCTTTCAGTATTTCTTTGAGTCTCGATTGCAAGAAGAAGTCGCAAGTTTCTATACCCGCTGAGTACAGTGAGTGCTACAGTAGGCACAGTTTTATGTTTGCCTAAAACTCCCTAACAATGACAGTGTGTTGTCGTGCAACAGGAAACAAGTCCTTTCTTTTCAATGTCGAAGACGCCGCCCCGGTGGCGCAGTGGTCTAAGGCGTTGGCCTCTGATCATTCGTCCGTAAGGGGTCCGGGTTCGAATCCCGGTCAGGCATGGATGTTGTGTTTGTCTTACGGCACTGGCTCTCTCCCTTCCCTGGAACCAGTGACCCTAAATTAGGGACGGGCGACTGCTTATAGCCCATTGAGTTGCTCACGGTGGTCGTTAAACCTCCAATCAAAAAAAAAAAAAAAAAAAAAACAATGTCGAAGACAAAGACGAAGGACTCTCCGCAACAAAAGTTTCAAAACATCGAGACAGTAGGTAGCAACAACGCCTTGGCCATTTGGTTCGAAACGTTTGTATGCATTCACTCGCTATCTTAGAAAAATATTAGCATTTTTTTGAGTTTTAACCTTTCCTGAATCTTTTTGGCATTGGGAGAGTTTGCCACCATCCATTCAGTACTTGGCCCTTCCGTTTCGGGGTGGTACTGAAATATCATGTCTCAGCAGACGCAACAATCGAATTCAGGAAGTTAGTTTTGCTTTTAATCTGCTGAAGTGAGATCTCTGAAGAATTCAGCTTGCGGCGTTACTCGTCTGTAAACGAATGTGGACACCAAACTGCTTCGTTTTCTTCACATCCTGTGTTGTTATCGAATGAATGGCTTTGTTATTAGATCATAGATCATTCGGAGCTTTGCACTTCCGTCATTGGTGATGATTTCTCGCTGTTTTTGAATCAAGTTCTAGCGTTCGAACCGGTTTTTTTTTTTTTTTTTTTTTTTGGTCCCTGATATTCGTATTCCACTATTCCCTTCTATTGCAGAAACCTGTCTCTACACATATTCTGCCTGCAGCGGAGGACACCAATCGTTCTCAGTGGACTCATAAGCAAGGCGGGTGGGCTGAAATGATTGGAGACGTGTCACCTGGTTGAAGAATTGGGTTTTGGTCACTAACATGGTTATGGAAGACAAAGAAATTGTAGAAAACAGCAGAGATCAATTTTACATGAACTCAACTCAACAGGCTGGTGGAGGCAGTATAATTGTGAGGGCCATTTTAAGAGAGACTTCAGACCCTATCATTCTAGTGAACTCACGCCTAAAAGCCCAAACAGTGCTATTGATAAAGTTTGTCCAACCACTGTCACTACCAACGCCTATGCTGATGGATGCTTTCACTAAGGCCATGAACCATGTTACAATGCCCAGTCAGTCACTCTCTATATCCGATGGGTACTCTCAAAATTACAATGCACCGTACCAACATTGCCACTCTATCGCTGTGGTGATTTATACTTCCAGAAGGACAATGCAGCAAGCCACCAATGTCCATATTTTCAGTTTTAATTTCAGTGATAACGCTTATTTCCAGAAGGTCGGACACTACTCCACATTGCCGATATTATCAGTCTGTATCTCTGAGTTAATGGATACTTCCAAAAATTTCAGTGCGAACTCCCGCATTTTTACTCTTTATTCCTCTGGTGATCGGCACTCCCAGAGGAACAGTCACCATGCCACAATGCCAACATTGTGTCGCAATGATTTTAAGATACCACCGGCATGGCGCATTTGGTAACGCGCAGTGTGCAGTGGTGGAAGGAGGGCATTTCTTTCGGGTGTTCGAATCCCGGTCCTGCCGTCCATCTAGTCAGCGGTTTTTTGGGGTTTTTTCGCTGACTCCATGGTCTTCGGGACGCAAATGCGTAGATGGTTCCCTGTGAAGTCTGCCCCAGACGCACTTTGTCCTTTACCCACATGCATCCGAGGAATGGCAAGTCGGCTGCATTAATTTGCCAGTAACCCTCAAAGGCGTATAATAGTCTTTGCGGAACTCAACCCGTCATGGACAGACGAGATAAAGATATATATACATATATATATATATATACATATATATATATATATATATATATATATATATATATATATATATATATATATATATATACACTGAAGAGCAATTGAATTAGAGATACCTGTCTAGTAACGTGTAGCACCACCTTTCGCCCTGATGACTGCGGCGATTCATCTCGGCATGGACTCGACAAGACACCGGAAGTGCTGGGAAGCCATACGGATACACAACCCCTGAACAAGCTCCCACAGTTCACAAAGATTTGATGGAAGGGGAGGTCAGAGCCTCGAACATCTCTCTCGATGGCATCCTAGATGTGCTCGATGGGATTGAGGTCAGGTAACCTAGCTGGCCAAGGAATCGAGATCACGTCGGTGTTCATCCAACCATTCTGATACCATTCGGGAGCGAAGGCACTGTGCATTGTCTTGTTGCAGGATGAGGTCCCCAAAGGGGATGTTGAAGACGCACAAACGGGAGCAAATGGTCGTCCAGGATATCCCGGTAACATTGACCTGTGACGGACGATGTCACACGTACCAGGGGTCCCATTTCAGTCCACGTAAACAGTCCCCAGACAAGAATGCCACCCGCACCAGCTTGAAGAGTATCCTGCTGGCAAGAAGGATGCATCGCTTCATGTGGTTTGCGCCGTACTCGTATCCTGTCATCCGCATGTACCAACGTGAATCTCGACTCACCAGTCCAGGCAACATATTCCCACATGTCTAGGGTCCATTGGCGATGTTCCCGCGTCCATGCTAATCTTTGCACCCTGTGATGTGCGGTCAGCAGCGGTACCCTCGTGGGACGTTGGCTTCTGTACCCCATAGCGAGGAGATGGTTCTGAATGGTGTGGCTGCTTACACGTTTTTGTGCACCAGCGTTAAATTGCCGAGTGATTTCTTGCACTGTGGCCCATCTATCCGCTGTTACAATGCGATCTAGCAGTCGATGACCCCGTTCATCCACACACTGTTGTCCACGGCAGTTGGCATTTGCAGGGATAGTTTTACCGGATTCGACGTACTCACGGTGCACCCGTGACCCAGTGGCTCGTGAAAATCCCAGTGCCTGCACGACTTCCCAGATTTAGTGACCTATTCGTCGGGCCCCGATAATTTGCCCACGATCAAATGCGCTTAGATCTATCGTCTTACCCATACTCCGTCCGACTCTTACTAATTCCCGTTGCATCACTCCTTTTATTGTTGGATCGCTGCATACGTCATGTCGTTTCCGTTTACAGGACCGCCCACAACGCCACATTTGCATAACGCCAGCTGTCTCTAATTCAATTGCTCTTCAGTGTATATATATATTCACTCCTGCTTCATTAACGATCTTAATCTCCAGCTGTTAAACTCGTAGAATATGTGTTTGATGAAATTCAACGGGCCACCCAACTTTTAGATATATTGTTATCCAATCAGGGTGAATTAGAAGTTGCTATTCGACGTGTCCTGGCCAATAATTCATCGGAACATAAAGAAAACTTCTGGATGTTTGTCGAGGCAGACTGCTACCTTTGTGAGAGAGAAAGGAAGAGAGAGAGGGTAGAACGACATAGTTGGTCCAAACACGTCATAAAGTAGATAGTAGAATAAACTGACCTCTCAGTAAATACTTGTTTGTTTTTTGCTATCGTGTTAACTACCAATGTATATTCAGAATGATTTGTGACTGACAATAATTCAGTTTTTCTTCATTGAGTTGCAGCAATTAGATGAACGTGGAACATTTTTCTACACCTTTTCCAATATTAGTTACTTTTGTCTTTAATCAAAGTCTGAAGTTTGAGGCAATAAGTTAGAGACTTAACACATTATGAGCATCCGAAGATCCTGCAGAATCTCTTTGGGAAACTAAAAGAAGAAATCTATATGTAAAAGAAAATGTGGAAGCGGTTGCTCACCAATGAGGAAAAATCGACCATTTCTTTCAAGGAGAGGCCATTTTTCCATCCTAAATATCTTCACTTCTGGAGTTCCTAATGAGTTAACCCTTTAAGCCATGGCACTAATACCCACCAAATAGTTACTCTCTTGGGGAGAAGTTTACGGTTAATCGTGATGGCTCAGTAATCTCTCGCTCGGCGGGAAGTCTTTTCAGCTGTATGCTATGGTAATTAGTTAATATCCCAGCTGCTAGATTAAAGTGACGTACGAAAAGAAGATCAAAATTCCAGTAATTCTGCAGCAAGCACATAGTGCAGAACGCTCATATCCAGCCGTAATAGCATGCACAAATAAAAAAGATGTAAAGCAAATTTTATGATGCAGAATTTGACGCGACGGCGCCTACATGGAGCTGACGTGTTATCTATCAAGTCCGGGCGATCTTTAAAAATGACATCTCGGAGGAATGAAACAATGGTTTGAAATCATCGGTAACAACGGCCCAGTAGGTCTCCCTAAGAAAGCTCATGTTCGCTATCAATAATAAATAGATTCATGTAATGAAACTGATGTAGAACGTCGGTTTCTTTCATTGAGTTAGAAATTACATTCAATGAAAACCATTTTAAATATACTCTTTCTGAAAACACTAATTAAAAGACAAGCGAAATTTGTAACTTTCATAATAATGTGAAGCTCAGGGAATTAGAAAGCTTTATCAAAATAAACGACAAACATGATAACACCTACTGTATAAAAAAGCCCGCAACAATTAACTTTATTCTGGCTGTAGGTGGGCCTGAAAATTTGACTTTGACGTAGACTGCTCACTTTATACAGCTGGTTAGTGCAAAGCTATTTGTGAGAACGTCGAGATATCCATAGTTTGATTGGACTCTATATAAACTGTTTATTACTGGATTTTATTTTACAAATTTGAGGAATTCAGCGCTATTGTTATTTCTAAGGAAAGCCACGAACATAATGACAAACAGGGCGCGTACAATAAATTTATCTAAGGCAGAGGTAGACATAAGTTAATTTAATTTCCCCATCAATATCTAAACTCGCGTTATTGTAAAAAACGTAGCACACCAACCTTGATTTCTGTAAGTTCACCTTAACTACTGCTTTGTTATCCTTGTCAGCAAGTTCCTGGATCATAATCTGAAGTTCTGAAGGGGTAATTGCAAAACTTACTGTGTCTTCAGCAAAGGGAAGATGAATTAAAAGATCCAGTTGAGTGACTGCAATACATTCTGCAACGTTGAATTGGAGAGCTTGGGAGATGTGCGCGTTTGACTCACTCCGATTCCAAGTCCTGTTCGTGCTGTGTCGTCAAACAGTCGGGCCTATGTATTTTCATTTTTAGTACGTCTTTTTTTTTTTAACTGCGTGCTTTCGATTCGAAAAATTATTTTTGCATTGGGAAGCATGAAATGTATGAACGATGATCCCTGTTTTACTGGGTTTTCTACGATGCGTAACTTCGCAGCCAGAGGGCGTAAATGCAGATGCTATCGAATTCGAAATAAATTTTATTCCATATAATTGATTTTGAATATACGATTGAAAATATTATTTCTTCGAATCGACACCATCTATAACGAAGACTATTTTGGATACTGTTTTGTTTTCAAATAGAGTGTAATTTTTTCGCTAGGCGGTGTAAAGTTAAAGTGTAGTTTTTCCAATATCTATGCTTCTAAAAGCCCGATTTAAAAAATTATTTTTGCATCACATCAAGCTCCTAGTGTGAAATGTTATGTATATAGCTTTGAAGTTTTGGTAAAGAATGGTTTTGTCCCTAGATGTGTATGTGTACATTTTTGTTCCTCATGTATTACATCAATATTTGCACTTCTTAACTCGATTTAAATTTTATTTCGCAGTTCGTAGTCAGATAACACCGCTACAAACCTTTTCAGAATACCTTATGCTTAAAATATTGCATAGTTTCATTGCCAGGTGACGTATACATATGGTGACAGATTTCCGATTTAGCAGACCGATTTGAAAATTCCTTCCTTCCTCGGAGAGCATTTCTGGTACAAAAAGGTTTTGCATACAATTTCAAAATTTTCCTTACCAACAAGTGTCCGATTAAAGGCCATAAGTTTCCATTTGTAGCATAATAGCAGCAAAATGTAAGCATCCATAAACCCGATAGAAAACACCTTTTTTGGGGGCAGATAGTTACTACTAATTGTCAAAACGTGTTTTGTACATTTCCTACCAAATATAGTGCACAATTTTTGTACTAGGGACGCAAATGTTTTATCGTTTTTGTCAATATATCTGCTTCTAAAATACCAATTAAAAAAACTGAATATTGGGGTGATAAAATTGATATAATTGGGGTCCGGGTTCAAATCCCGGTGAAGCATGGATATTGTATTTGTCTTACGGAACTGGATCTCTCCCGTATCTGGAACCAGTGGCCCTAAATTAGGGACGAGCGACTGCTTATAGCCCATCATTGAGTTGCCCACGGTGGTCGTTAAACCTTCAATCGAAAAAAAAATTATAATAAGGATTTAAAAGACGTACTCGTGACAAGAAAAAATTCGATGTTTTGTCATACATGTTACTAGTATTAATGAAAGAATTTTCAACATGGCAGGTTTCAAAGATATTATAACAGCTGATGGTTTCATAGAATCTTACCAAATGGTATCAGTTATTTAAAGAAAACTGGTCCAAAAAATTAAACAATGTGGATTCAACTTCATTTCTGACTTCTAAGTTTTTCACAAAATAACGTTATCAAATGACCATACACATAAACGAAACGAAGAAGTTTCACGGATATTTAGCACTTTTAGTGAAATTTATTTCGCTGATGCGATTGTTGTAGAGTTTAAACTACTGTAGAATTTTGAACTGTTGATATGCTGTCGTTTAAGTGGCCAACAAAGTAGCTAGTAAATATTCATAGAGAGCTTCGCAGATAACTTTTTAGGATATAAGTTCTACTGAAATTTTATCAATAATGCTAACGGCCAGAGGAAGAATCAGCAAAACGGCTTACGTATAATGATAACTTCTTCCTTTATTTAATTCACTCAAGGAATGTTCAAACGATAATCAATGTAAACCACTTACACAATGTATCTCGCTGGTTTCTATACAGACCTCAAACGTATGACAACAATACTTATTCTCCGGTTGCATATATCACATGAACTAGAACTACTCGTGTTAATCTTTGTCTGCTGCAGCTGGGCTAACTGGGCTCAATTCCCTACATACCACATGTTTTCTATCAACTCAATAAAGCTAGAAGATGAACTTCAGTGTAGGCATAAGGTCGCCCACATCTCTATATACCATGCTTAAGAGAAATACTGATAAGTCCCCTCTTTCCAACGATCACGCGTTCGTTTAGAATTAGAATCAACGAGCATAAAAGAGACACAAAGGACAGTAAAGTATCCATGGCGATATCCAGAGAAGTCAAGTTCAAGTCCGATACTCTTACGTGGGATAATATAAAGAAATTATCTTCCTACCCCAACCCTAAATCTACTGCCATTCGAGAAACATTGGACGTCATTACCTACAGAGAGACTTGCAATGATAGCGTCTCTACAGATCTGCCACGAATTTGGAACCAAATGATGCTTTTTTTTTATTCCAAGATACTTCATGCCCAACGAACAATTCGCTCTGTGTCTTTGAAAGAATAATTACTTTAGCATTTGGGTGTTCCTTGTCTAGTGAAGTAACCGCATTCAAATTGTTGATGGTTCAATTATTCATTTTGCGGTTTGCTGTCTACCAACCTTGAAAAAGCCACTGGTTGATGTCCGAAAGCTTAGAAACTTTGATTTCTAATTTACGCAAATGCATTCGGATTACTAGTATAGTTTCACCATCTTAATTAAAAAGGAAGTTTTCAGAGCCCTGTATTGAAACAACTATAGGACATTTTTTTCGGCATTTAGTTTGCTGTCTACCTTCATTGAAAAAGCCATCTGGCTGATGTGCAAAAGCTTAGAAACTTTGATTCCTAATTTACGCCAATGCATTCGGATTACTAGTATAGTTTCACCATCTTAATTAAAAAGGAGGTTTTCAGATCCCTGTGTTGAAACAACTATAGGACATTTGTTTTTTGAATTTAGTTTGCTGTCTACCTTCTTTGAAAAAGCCATCTGGCTGATGTGCAAAAGCTTAGAAACTTTGATTTCTAATTTACGCCAATGCATTTGGATTACTAGTTTAGTTTGACTATCTTCATTAAAAAGGAGGTTTTCAGAGCCCTGTATTGAAACAATTATAGGACTTTCCTTTTTTTTTTTTTTTTTGGCATTTAGTTTGCTGTCTACCTTCCTTTAAAAATCCCTCTGGTTGATGTCCGAAAGCTTGGAAACTTTGATTTCTATTCTACAACAAGAAATTTCGGATTAGTAGTATAGTTATACTATTTAAGTACAGTTGGTGTACAGTTCCTTCTTATGTAATTAACTATAGGACAACAAACTTTTTAAGAATATTCTTACAAAACTTGCGCTCGCGATTTGGGAACCATTTTCTCCGGGGGAATATGTGGCGTTACAAGCAACAGAAAAACTTACAATTTGCATAACTGACGACGTCGATCGGAAATCAAGGGGATACAAACACGACAGGTTACGCAGCAGGCCATACATACAAGTAGGAGGTGCCGTGGCTCTTACCATGCAGGCCTGAATGTGCGTTGCTTATCAAGCTTTATTATAAGAACAGCGGTAATGCGACTGCTGCGCTTCGAGGTTTTCGGCAACTGTAGCATATGATGGGAGGCCAAATGATCGTTACAAACTTGCGGAAAGTGATTGTACTGTTTGGGAACGCCAGTTCCTTAGCAGAGAGACCAGGATGAGGCCCCCAAATGAATTATACCTCAAGCGACGCAAGTATTTGCCACTGCGGCTGTGGAGGGTAAAACGGGTGAAACACGAGATTCCCACAGTGCACCAGCAACGTCACGGCAACTGGATACACCATACAGAACGATGTAGAAGATTTTGCACAAAATGTTGTAGTTTTCTCACTACAAGGTCACTAATTGGTCCATGATAATATGCAAACCCGACTGACGTTTGCTCTGATATTTATGGCTCGCACAGAGTTGGACAATGCATGGCCCTAGAAAATCTTGTGGCACTTTTCTATCTGCATCGCAGTGGTAATACTAAGAATTGCCGCATTTGTGCTGAGGAAAACCCTCGTATACTCTCAGAGATTCCGTTACACTCTTCCATAGTTTCAGTGTGGTATGATTTCACAGCATCATTTATAATCGGGCCGTATTTTTTGGAGAAAATTTTCCAAATGGACCAGTGACTTTTGCCGTCAGTACCCACAGGTATCGAAAGATACTCCATAGCTTTGTGGTCCCTCAACTTTAACAGCGACGATGTCTTGACTGAACCATAGTTATGAAGGACGGAGCATCTCCTCGTATTGCATTATTGACACAGAAGCTGTTATGACATCAATTTACCAACAGCAGAGTGATCAATCGTGCATTTCTCACAGGATGGCCAGCTCGTTCGTCTGATCAAAACCCCTGTGATTTTTTGGTCGTGGCGACAACTCAGAAGCCGTTTTTAGCAGCGCTATGTGGCAGTCTTAAAAGACAGAATATCACAGTATGTGAAACAAATTCTTACGATCCGGTAGCATTCCACTGTGGATAATGTCGTTCAGCGCGCGCAGGGTTTAGAACGTCTCAATGGAGAATCTATTTAACTGTATCTGTAATCTGTACCACATTAAAAGGTATAATCACACTTTCCAGTTAGCTTTTTAGTGTTTTCTGTAAACATCACAGCTTGCAGCATGTGTAGTCATTTTATGTTCCCTTACAGGGGGACAGCATGTTCACCGGGGTATCCATACCGCGTGGGGGTTGCGTTTCGTTCAACTGCAATGTCAGTACAGGGCTCTGAATACCACCTCTTCCATTGTTATCACCCTTGTACATTTTTCTGACGCTCGCAGTGTGACATAAACCCTGATGGCACAAAATGGAGCTACGTTAATCAATTTTTTCATAAATCGCGAGCGCATGTTTGTAAGAGTATTTCCAACAAGTTTGGTTGTGTTTTGTCCCATAGATATTTCCCTACAAGGCCCTGAACAGCTCGTCTTGTCATCACCCAGCATATCCAATAGGCTTTCAGAATCGAATCAAAAACTGTGTACGTCTCCACAGAGCTTCGCACTCTGTACATTCAACACAGTCATCTGTAACGTAGAAGTCTTTTCGTACTTCTACGTAAATTTAAAACATCACTATACAAAGAAATAGTTCCTAAAATTAAACCTTAACGGCCAGACGAAATATGTAAACAACAGAAGTCAAACTTACGGAAAAGAGGCTTTATTCAGGATGTAGCAAACACATCGTAGCATAGCGTATTGCACGAAACTCTCCACACACCACACAACTCTTAACACAACGCTCTTTTCAATAATCAGTTTCCACGCTCTTTTCAATAATCAGTTTACAACTCAACGCTCGCTCAGCAACAGATTAGTCGTCGTTTTTATCTCTCGTTCTTATCAAACCTCAGACATACGTCACGTTCATTCAACCTCAATGGTGTTGCCAAACGTATTCGTGTGAGAGAAAAGATATTACGTTAAGAGTGAAGAATAACTGAGAATAAACTCAAGATTTACACAGGGAAAGAAACTAAAAAGGAAAGTTAATTTAGAATATACGTCACACATCTTATGTGGCCCTGACTCTAAGCGTTTTCAAAATCTACAAGCTGTTCGAGAAAATAATTTACCGTTCAGTTAGAAACTGTTGCACCAACAAATAACAAAATTTACATAAAAAAAAAAAACTTAAAAGGAAGGTTAAATCGAGGTATGCGTCGTCGGAATGTGCATGCGGTACTAATTACACATTGGTAGACCTCTTTTATCCCCAGAGGTAGAGGTGTAATATGGTATAGTAAAAAACATTGCGTATATGACACCTTCTCAGTATAAGAAAGTTTTATTTTATTTCTGTTTTCATCTATCAGGAGGTTGTGTATGGTAACTGTCATCGCCGTACTTCAGGCTAAGGGGAGGGGGGGAGGATCAAGCATTTACGAAGCGCGACTACGAAGTAAAAGCTTTCGCGGATTTCTCCGATACAAAAATTGTGCATTTCGAGAAACAGTTTTGGAAAGAGTGGTCACCCAAATGTTGCTTTCTTCTTTTAATATGCTTCTAGTTTATGAGTGATACAATATATGCGCCTCCAGCAGGGAAACTTCTTTCTCTCGCTGCAGCAAAAGAAACGCATTACAAGGCAACTCCGATGAATGTGCATTATCTGCTGCTGCGAACATCTGAGACTCACGCAATGCAGAGCAAGAGAGGAGGGAGGGAGGGAGGGAGGGATGAATGTGTGTTTCTCGCAAGGAAGCTCCAGCTGAAATTGTTGGAGCCCCGAGGTCATTCATTCGACAACAAGGAGAAATTGCAAACGCACTTTCTCTTCATCCCGTTGATAGATGTCGTTGTACGTGGGAATTCGCAATTAAATGCCGTTGAAAAAGCAAAGAGGTATACAGGGAAAGAGTGAGCTAAGAATATAGATTCTTTGTTTTAAAGGATGAAGTGTGCACTCCCCAAGAGTAAATCACGCCGTCTATTTAGGAATATTCTGCATTTTTGCTGAATATATCAAGAGAAATATCATGAACACTCTTATTTTAGCCTTCGATGAAGTTGATGAGATGAAAATTTGGAAAACAGAAATAAATGAAGCCAAAGAATTCCTAAAATCTCGTTTCGAACTGATATTCTTTGCTAGTTAAACTTTAGTTTCTAAATTGAGCAAACGAATTTCGTTAGTTAGGTATCAAATGCAATTATGATGCCTACTGAAGAGATGAGACGAAAATATTGATAGCATAACTCTTCATTCTATCATGGTATATGTGAAAACACAAATTTGCCAGTTGTGGAGATCGAACCCACATCCTTCTGCTGTTGAGCCAAACGCTTTCCCAATCAATCTACACCGATGAAATTTATCTTTGCAACTTTGCCGTCTTTACATATGCTTTACCTCTGTAGTACCCCACATATACCCCCTCCCCTCCCCTTGAGGAAGGCGAGGGCACGAAATCGCAGGCTTCGGGTCCGCCGCAAACCATGATTGAAGTTACTCTCTATAGAAGGAGGACTACTCACTAATTCCAGACGATGCGTGGAAGAAAAATCACGCATTTCTCGAAGTGAAGAAGGAATTCTAATTAATTCCAGGCGATGTATGAAATAAACATAATAATTTTTTCGAAGAACGTAACAGTCAGTAGATGCAATTCCACAATCGGGGGACAATGTGACAGCACAAATTTACCGGTGGCAGGGCTCGAACGCGCATCTATCTGCTCCGGATCCGAATGGTTTTCCAATTAACCCACGGAATTTATCACTTCACATTTACCGTCTTGACATGTGCTTCACCTCTGTAGTACGCCATACATAATGCAAATAGAAAGTTGAGTGTGTTAGCAAAATTTTCGCTAGATTCAGAAGAAATGTTTACGCTCTCTGATCCAAATCCATAAAAAATAAATGAAACATATCAAATGTCTATACAGATGATATGAAATCTTGTGCTTTACAGAGGTTTTGGAAAGAGTAAGATGAGCCATTGGCAAGTAAAAACGCATCAGCTCAGAAAGAAATTCTGATGCAAGAAACTGAAAAACTTCGTTGAACTCAACTGCATTTTTGTTATTCGTTCTTTCCGATAGAACGAATGAAACTCATGGTTCATAACGAAACACGTATTCTTTCCGAGTTGCCCCGGTGGCGTCGTGGTCTACGTGCGGCCTTCTGGCCATTTCTTTTGAAATGGCCCGCGTTGGAAGCATAGTGAGTTCATCTGCCCCACTGCACTGGTTCTGCCATCTCCCTGGAACTAGTGTCTCCAAATTTTGGCAAGGGACTGCTCATGTCTCATGGAGTTGCTCACGATAGTCTTTTCCTCCCCTTCCCCCAGAAAAGAAAGTCGAATCATATCTTCTTTTTTTTTTTTTTTTTTTTTTTTTTGAATTTTGTAAGAAGTAAGAATTTAATGGAGAATAATTTTATGCATACATTTTTCTCGATTACGGGATGTGTTGTAAAGGAACCATACTTAGCTGTAATAAGTGCTATAGGGCGTAAAAGAGGATTGATTCAATGCGCCCTTTAGGAGAGTCGTGTATAACTTCAAAAGCATAATGCTTATAATTTGGCTTGGCCACCTTTTCAGGAACTCAACATGATTCTTTAAGCGAGACAACTTTTGCGCAATCAGCATGAAAAGGAGAAGCTTACTGAGCAACTACTTTATTAGAACTCCTTGAAATCACTCCTATTGAAATACAGCGTTGCATTTTAAGAATTTATCTTAATAGGCCAATTGCATTAAAAGCTGGGATTATAAAATCGTTTGAGAAGAATTAGATTTAAATTTAATCTTTGACTGTATACCAAGACTAAAATATTTAAGATACCGGTACCCTTCTCAAGCATACAATTACGCAATTTGAGCTCCCATAGAAGCAGATCTTTAATTAAATCAGCTTTGGAATCTGTGTTGCTTGACAGTTTATTTTCTTTTTATTTCACAATTAGAAAAACAGTTTCTTTGGGGAATGTAACTTCCACACGTGTGAGATTTTATAACGCTGATAAATAATTGATGTTGTATGTCACTATTTAAAAAATATTTTCCCATCTCGGATTTCTTCAGTGTATTGTTATTTCAAACGTTACCACCTCAATTAGCGTAATTTCCAATAGAGCTAAAAACTAAGTTGTACATAATGAAGTTATCACGAAAAATTTATCATTACTTAATAGAACAATCGTATCAATTAACAGTTCTTTGTCTTCTCTATTCTAAGAAACCGAATGTTCTATTTCAAAGAGAAAGGATATTTTCCGATGATGAAGTTTTACCATTTGCTGATTAAACAAAATCTTCCAGAATTCCGCCTGTTGTAGAAACTGGCAGCCCCGAGATATAAATTTTCTCGTTCAAACGATCACACGTCGGAGATTGGAGCTACAACAGTAATTGTTAGCCCCCTTTTGATGAGCGTCGTGCCCTCCCTGAAATTTATTCTTCTTCTTCTTGTAATTTCCTGGATAAAATCATGGCTGATAATATGCTGATGGCTATTCCGCGATCTTCTTTTCTTTACCAATTTATTGCTTCTCCAAAATGATTGCCTCAGGAAGTTAGTAAATCCTCCTCATCTGAGTAAACACGTTAAAAAAGATATTAAAATTGTAAAACAACAAAATTTCGATAAAGCACTGGATTTCGTGCATGTGAAACACATCATCTAATTATTTTTCTCGTTATGGTTCAACTTCCAATTACAGTTTATAACCCAAAGATGAAGGTTAAATACTTTTTAATGATTCTTATTTTTGCAGCCATTATGGATACGACATAAAGTTTTGCAACTTTTACGTCGCAATTTTTCGTTCGTCCATCTTACAACATTAAAATAAATAAATCCTTAAGAACAACGGTTGACTTAAAATAATTTTTATTGCAGTAAGCTGGTTTTTCCACAGAAGTATAGTTTTGGAAGAACAATCGGTATTACGTTTAATTACATATTTAATTATATTTATAAATAATTAGTACAATCGGGATAACTACTGTGGGTAGTAGTTACTTTGAGTAATAAAACAAGAAAAATGCCATCAAACTCTTGGGTTTAATCAGCATGTTTTTAATCCTTTACAGAAAACTTCGAAGCGAATTTTCAGACATGCAGAAAATTAACGAAAAGGAAAATACGTTTACGCTTCCTAGTGAAAAAACTGCATATTATTTAAAGTACACATCACACTGAATCGAGCAATTAAAAAATATATATATTTTTCTTTCCCGAATCGGTAACAAATTTACAATTTGAAGTTACTACTTACGCCCAATAGCGGGCTACGGAAAATCGCGAATTGAACGCAAAATATTCCTCATACCGGAAGGTATCCAAAGCTAAAGGAATTTTTCAAATCGAGCAAAATTAGAAGCACGGATAGGGAGACAAGACGTAACTTAACCTTACGCCTCTTGGCGGGAAAGCTGAGCGTTATTAGAGGAAGTGCAGAAGAAATTCTTCATAATGGTATGCTACCTAGAAAGCTTTTTTTTTCATCTAAGTTTTAGAATAGGGGAATTCTTTCTAATAACAATACACGCTATTTCGCCTTCCCAGCCAGTCGTACTTTACATTACCAAAAAGGAAAAATGAGTGCGAAAACTTCCACCCAAATTTCATTTAAACAGAGAAACCTTGGGAGCATCCTCGTATTGCGGTACTACCAGATAAGGTTACTCCGTGGAATTTCATAGAGTAATCTCTTTTGTGTCTTGAGTAGTGTGTGTGTGAGGTAACCATGTCGCTAATTTGCTGGTTAGGCATAAATCATCAGCACAGTGTAAACCGTTGTGTAAGGATACTCAGTTGTGTGTAAAGGCCATTGGCACTCACCCTACAAAACTGCTGTAAATCCCCTTGAATTAATCGCTTAGTTCTTATCTGGCAGTCGAAATCGCTCCAAAGCATCTTTGAACATCTTTGGATGATGTTTTATTTTTTCATTTGATTGAATGTTTAACTACCAGCGTGAGCAATTCGTTGGGCTATAAGCAGTCGCCCATCCCTAATGTCCCTAATTTAGTGCCACTGGTTCCAGAGAAGGGAGAGAGCCAATGCCGAAAGGAAAACACAACATCTATGCCTCACCGGTATTTGAACCCAGACTCTGCTACGACGAATGATCATAAGCCAGCGTCGGCATAGTCATATGTCACTCTGGTCGCCGGACCACTGCGCAATCGGAGCTGCTTTTGGCTGATGTCTTGCCGTCCTTCTGTCCTTTCATCCAGCTGTGCACCAAGTGGAACTTGAAGCAGTGAAAACGCTTTCACTGGAGTGATAAATCCAGCTTCATCATATGACAATACGACGAGTGAGCTTGGGTGTGAAGGATTCCACGTGAACGTTACCTGCGTTACATCGTTGTGCCAACTCTGAAGTTTGGTGGACGAGGTATCATGCTGTGGGGCTGTTTTCCATAGTTTGGTCTGATGCCCCTAATTCCATTACCCGGAGATCCTAACTATGCAGTCTATAACGAAATTCTCGACACTTCTGTGCTCCCAACACTATGGCAACAGTTTAGTGAAGGCCCATTTCTTTACTAACATAGCAATAACTCCATTTACAAAGTGAGGCCGTGCAGAAATGGCTTGATAAGATGGCCATTGAAGAACTTTGACTGTCCTGTACAGAGGCCCCGATTTCAACCCAATGGATCAAATCTGGGATGAATTGGGACGCCGACTGCGAGCCAGGCCGAGCCGCTTGACAGTGGTAACCTACCTGACTAATGATGCTCTTGTGGCAGAATGTAGGGCAATTTCCGCAGCAAAGTACCACAACCTAGTGAAAATCCTTCGAGTGGAATCTGTGATAGCAACAAAAGGTAGACCAACTCGATATAATAATTCCTTTCTTATTACAGTTGCATAGGAAAGTGACAGAATACTATTGAACATATAGTGTACGTGTGAGCCTCTTCTTGACATTGAGGGAAGCATGGAGTATGCAGAGGTATCAGAGATTGCGGAACTGCGTTCTAAAGTAGAGAGCTAAACCAGCTGAAATTTTGCAAAGATTGTGAGCACAGTATGGGAATAAAATATCCTCAACGGCAGGTGTCCATAATTGATGCCACAGCTTTTCCAAGGGCAAGAAGTATTAGCAAATGGACCGCGTGGACATACATCAGCTACTACTGTGACATAAATCAATATCTATCATGTGCAACAGGTTATTTTGGAAAACTGGAGGGTACGTGGTACGCGACATATCTGAAATAGTAAACATCGATGTTGGCAGATGGAAGGAATCACCAATGAGCACCTGCTATTCAGAAAAGTGTGTGTGCTTTTCGGGTACCAAAGACGTTGATATTTGACCACAAAATCGTTTGGTGTTGCCATCTGTAGAGAGCTTTTGCACCGTTTTAAATTTGTGGGAACTGCATTTCTGTAGCAGAAAAATCTGAGGAAATTGCATTTCTGTAGCAGATCGCGACCATTGACGGGAGTTGGGCTAGTTACTTTACACCAGAAAGAAAGCGAGCCAGCCGTGAATGGCGCAGTAAGGTTTCCCCATGGCTGAAGTAGTGTCATCTGCAGAAGAACTAGTGGGTACTGTATTCTGAAATGCAAACGAGATACTCCTGGTGAATTATCTAGTAGCGAGAGCAACGCTACCCTCGTAAAAGAGAAGATTCCACCCTACATCTGGAAGAAGACTCCAGGAAAGTAGCCGAAACAGGTCATCCTGTTGCATGAGAAAGTTTGGCCGCACGCTGCTCAAATGACGACAGCTGTGCCATCGAAGAGATGGTAAACACTCAGCCATTCCCCTACAGTATTGACTCAGCTCCAAGTGATTTTCACCACTTCGGCACACTTAAGGAGCCTTTAGGAGAGAAAACATTCACTATAACTGAACAGCCATAGGAGTGTGCCCTGCAGTCTACAACTCAAACCCTTCAACATTGGTTGAATGCAGAGTCTTCCACGGAGATGGGACAAATGTGTTAATGTTAAGGGAGTGAACCCATAGACGGATCTTTTTTTTTTTTTTTTTTTTGGTTTTCTTGAATTACCTAGGTATCTACAGAGTGGATCCTTTTATATTATTTTAGGGAAACGAATTAGACAAATTTCTTTTAAATTCATTACGGTAATTAAGCTTTTAACTGGCTGCAACCAATTAAATCTGGGTTAGCAAAATGGGCTGAAATCAGTTCGACCGAATATTTTCATTAAGCAGCCCAAACGCAGAGTAAATGAGTGAGTCTGCGCATCAGAAAGCTTTGCCCTCGCAGAGGGATGATTCACACTAATAGTTTCTGACTGTTTACTGGCTAAAAGGCTGTAACTGTGGCGACGAAACTAGAAAGAAGAGGTTGAGT
This sequence comes from Macrothele yani, assembly GCA_039090855.1. Classification (NCBI taxonomy): domain Eukaryota; kingdom Metazoa; phylum Arthropoda; class Arachnida; order Araneae; family Macrothelidae; genus Macrothele; species Macrothele yani. The sequence continues at coordinate 92,268,029 of CM077026.1, forward strand.
CACTTGGTTCTACTCAGAGGCATGATTTTCCTGTCAGGGGGACTGGTCCTTCCTCATCCTGCCTTGGTTCATGGGGCAGTGAATAAAGGACTGGGACTGAGATCTTATCACCTGTCACAAGTTTATGCCCGATACTGCTGAGATGAAAGGGAGAAAGGGATCGTTTTGCTATAGATTTTGTAAAACCTACCTGCGATATGAACATTTCTGTTTGGAGAGCGATTTTGGGCACCATTTAGTTCAAGTACATCGGGAGCTTAAAGGGTTTAGAAGATTTGCACTACTGGAAAAGACCCAATTCCTGTCAGAAATTCTTGTGGAATCTATCGCATCGAGTGCCAGCGGGGCCTGTCGTACATAAGTCAGGCATGAAGATCCCTAAGGTTTAGGCTAAAAGAGCACCAGTCGTATGTATAGAAATGTGATATTCATGAATGAGAATAACCATAGATTTCTCTTTAATAATGCAAAATTGTCAGAAAACACCAATTTTGTCTTTTAAGAAGTCTTTCATATTTTCTGAATGCTACCCCGGTGATGCAAGGGTCTAAGCATTAGCTTCTGACCGGTGATGCAAGGGTCTAAGCATTAGCTTCTGAGATGGGTCCGGATTCGAATGCTGGTGAGGCATGGATGGGGTGTTTGTCTTAAGGCAGTGGCTCTCTCTCTCTCTCTCTCTCTCTCTCTCTCTCTCTCTCTCTCTCTCTCTCTCTCTCTCTCTCTCTCTCTCTCTCTCTCTCTCTCTCTCTAAACCAGTGACCCCAAGTCAGGGACGCGCTACTGCCCTTTATGAAACGAATAAGGGGAATAACGGCCACCGAGAGTTGCTCGCAGTGGTCACTAATCACCGAAAAAAAAAATGCCCACCTCTGATAAATAATTTGTCAGGAACGCTTGGAAAACACTCACTGTCATCCCAGTGGCGCAGCGGTCTAAGCGCTGTTCCGACCATTCGTCCGAGAAGTTGTGAAAACACAAGTTAGTCTGCGACGGCCATGAAAATCAGAGTCCCCTCACTCTGGAACAAGTCGTTCTCTCCAACTGAGCTACACGGACAGAATGTCTCGCTGCAGATTTGTCGTCTTGACACATGTTTTCGCCTCTGTAGTACGTAACATCATCTTTCTCCAAATTTTTAGCACGTCTTTTGTAAAAAAAGATCGTGCTTAGTTACCGGTTTGTCCGTCTGTACCCACGATATCTCTGCAACTGTTAGTCCGATTTGAAAAATTCTTTTTGCATTGGGAAGCTTAAAATATGCGAATGATGACCCTTCATTTCGGTTCTTTTTTTTTACGATGTGCAATTTCGCCGCTAGAGGGCGTAAATGTAGATGATGTCGAATTCAAAAATACGTTTTATTCCACATATTTGCTTCTAAACATTCGATTGAAAAAAGATTTTTATTTTTCGATTCCATTTATGTCGAAGAGTATTTTAGATATAGTTACTTTTTCAAATTACGCATAGATTTTCCGCTAGGGGGCGTAAAAGTAAATAAAATTTTTCCCGATGACTCTTCTTCTAAAACTCCGGTTTGAAAAATGTTTTTTTCAGCGGATACACCTCCTGATGGAAACTCTTCTGCATATAATTTCAAATTTTTGGTAAAGAATGCTTTGGACACCAGGAGGCGTAAGTATTAATTTTTACTTCTGATGTATTTGCCATAAAATCTGAGCTTCTAAAATATCGATTGAAAAAATTATTTCGTGGACTGATGCCACTCACATGGATAAACCTTTCTGGAATATTTTCTTCTTGAAACATTCCACAGTTTCTCCGCCAGGTGACGTAGATGTATATCTTATTTTCGTCAATATCCCTACTTCTAGGAGTCCGATTTAAAAAATCTCTTCTTTGTTGGATAGTGTTTTCAGTGTGACATGTTTTTCATATAATTTCAGAATTTTCAAGTAACTCATAGACTTCCCGCTAGGGGGCGTAGAGGTAAATTGCGTTTCCCCCTATATCTCTGTTTCTAAATCTCCGATTTGAAAAATTCTTTATGCACGGATACAGCTCCTGATGGAAAATCGTTTGCACATAATTTCTAATTTTTGTAAAAAAAAATGGTTTGGCCACCAGGTGGCGTAAGTTTTAATTTCCGCTTCTGATGTACTTGCAGCAAAATATGAGCTTCAAAAATCTCGATTGAAAAAAGTCATTTGTAGACCGATACTACTCATGTCAAAAAACCTATTAGGAACATTTTCTTCTTGAAATAACGCATGGTTTCTACGCCAGGGGGCGTAGACGTATATCATATTTTTATCAATATCTCTACTTCAAAGAATCCGATTTGAAAAATTCCTTCTTTGTTGGATAGTGTTTCCGATGCAAAATGTTTTTCCTATAAATTCAAAATTTTCAAGTAAATCATAGACTTTCCGTTAGGGGCACAAAAGTATATTGCGTTTTCTGCGTTATTTCTGCTTCTAAAACTCCGATTTGAAAAGTTCTTCCTGTATCGCATACAAAACCTGATGTCAAATATTTTTCACATAATTCCTAATGTTTGGTAAAGAATGGTTTGCCCACCAGGGGGCATAAGTGTTAATTTCTGCTTCTGATGTATTTGTAGCAAAATCTGGGCTCCTGAAAGCTCGGCTAATTTTTTTTTTTTTTTTTTTTTTTTTTTGGACCGATACCGCTCATATGGAAAAACTTTTTGAGAATACTTTCTTCCTAAAATAATGCATGGCTTTCCCACCAGAGGGGAAGTAAAGTCCCATCTTATTTTTGTCGATATCTCAGTTTCTAAGAGTCTGATTTGAAAAATTCTTTCTGTGTTGGGGAGCCTTTCCGGTGAGAAATGTTTCTCATATAAATTCATGTTTTTCTTAACGCACAAGTCTGCATCCAGAGGGCGTAAGCTCACGATTCCGTTTACAGCAATATCTGATGGATTAAAAACTCTATTGAAAAATTTATTTCTACCATCAGATATTATTTTTTTCCATACTGGTTCCATTGACTCTGAATAGCTTTGATAAATTTAATTTGCCTCAGAACGTATTCAAAAGGCGTGCTTATTGCACCCGAAAATTCGGCGTCATCTTTCTTGTTTTTTCTTTGAAGCGAAGCATGAATTTTTTTTTTTTTTTTTATTGAAGGTTTAACGACCACCGTGAGCAACTCAATGGGCTATAAGCAGTCGCCCGTCCCTAATTTAGGGTCACTGGTTCCAGGGAAGGGAGAGATCCAGGGCCGTAAGACAAACACAACATCCATGCCTTACCAGGATTCGAACCCGGACCCCTTTCGGACGAATGATCTGAGGCCATCGCTTAGACCACTGTGCCACCGCGGCCATGAATTTTTCATTAATTCCAAACAATGCGTGGAACAAACATCACACATTTTACGAAGAACCCAACGGCCAGTGAATCCATTTTCCACAATCGGGGGCCAATGTGAAAACAAGTTTGTCCGCGACGAGTATCGAAACCGTGTCCTTTCACTCCGGAGTAATTGCTCTCCCAACTGAGCTACGCGTACAGAATGTCTCGCTGCAGATTTGTAGTCTTTTTCACTTCTGTAGTACGAATGTCTCTCTGCAGATTTGTCACATGTTTTCACTTCTGTAGTACGTCACAAAGTGTCCGGGTTCGAATCCCGGGGCGGCATAGATGTTGTATTTGTCTTACGGCAATGGTTCTTTCCCTTCCCTGGAACAGTGTTCCTAAATTAGGGGTGGGTGACGCTGGACGTTAAATCCCACAAACAAAACAAAGCTCTCCTCAAAAATGGTAACCACCAGCATAACGTGTGACAAGAACAATCATCGTGGTAAGAAATCAACACGACTTTTCCCTGAGGAAGCTGGTTTAGGGTTCCATGAGGAACTATAGAAGACGTTAAATTTATTAATAAATGTTGTTTCTTCGTGTTAAAAAGATGCAATGTCTGTAGTTTATCCTTTTTTTTAAATGAATAAGAGGAAGCTCAAATTCGTAAATATATTTTAAGTTAGTGCGCCAATTCATCTTACAGCCGTTTCTATTCGAAGCGCTTTGCATTTTTCTATTAGTCACAGGCGTATGTTTTCATGTAATGAGAGAAAACGCGAGAATAATGAAAGTAAATTAGTTTTTGAATTCTTGAAAGCTGATTCGTTGTTGCCACTAATGTTGCTTACCCTGTCTTTGAAGTCGCGCAGTCCTCTCAAATCTTCAGAGAATTTTTCAGCAGCTGATAGGCAGGCAGCACGTATCGCACTTTTGAAACGCTCGTACTTAAACATGCCCCTCAAAGCAAAATGAATCTCAATAAGTAATTTGCGTAATAGTTCCGTATCTTTTCTTTCTACTGCGTAGTGTTATCGTCGCTTTACAATAGAGATCTGTGTTCATCAGTGTGGATTCTCTGTCATTACTCAAAAGGATTTCCAAGTAATAAAGATGCCCTAAATGATGTCTCCCTAGAGCTAGCATAAAACAGCATCCGCTTAATTAGCTGGCTATTCTTCATACCACATAGGAAAGCCACGCTTTACCTATTTTGCCGTTAAAAATAAACAAAAAAAATGATAAAGCATTTTTGCACTTGTAAAAGGTTGCATCTGTTTTAATTAAGTTTATCATTTGCGCTGCCGCTCCGAAGATCCCTTCTTACTTTCGCCGGTGTGAAGCGACATTAAACTTTGAATTATTCATCAGGTTCCGGATTCTCTAATGAGATGGACCTTTTTGTTCTTGTCACAAATGCTTTCTCCCATTCTCATTTACGGTGATGATTTTTTTACCTTGTTTCACATGAAATATGCAACTTTAGAATGAGATTTAATCAGGCGGATCAAAACAGTCCGGGTATTGCGTTGCTGAGAAAAACAAGAATTGGCACTACAGAAAAAGGTACGTAGAACTCCTGTTATGACATGTCTTAAGCAGTGTCGGCAAAACAAAATAAAGCAGACAGGGAATATATTTTGTTAAAAAAAGTTACTCAAAGGAAATTTTTTTATGCTTTGCTTTCAGTTTAAATGGGAAACCATATAAGCCCGACGGTTTTGCGCTAAAGAGCGAAACATTTTCACCCTCACTTTCACTCTGACTATACGAGCACCTTTAGAACACGAAACGTGCTTTTGTACAAAAATGCCACTCTTTCTTTATGGAGGATTCTTGTTAAGCTACTTGATATGTCAGTGTTGATCAATAAGTAACTTCCGATTACTTTGTACTGACGTTGCGAAACGCCGAATTACGTAACACTAATCCGACATCAAAGGCCATCGGAGGTTATTTATTAATCAGCTTTGCCTTTTTATTCTAACTTCAATGCGCCGCCCCGGTGGCGCAGTGGTCTAAGCGATGGCTTCTGATCATTCGTTCGAAAGGGGGTCCGGGTTCGAATCCCGGTGAGGCATGGATGTTGTGTTTGTCTTAACACACTGGCTCTCTCCCTTCCTTGGAACCAGTGACCTAAAATTAGGGACAGGTGACTGCTTATAGCCCATTGAGTTGCTCACGGTGGTCGTTAAACCTTCAATAAAAAAAAATTAAAAAAAATCCAATGCCAAAAAACGCCATCTAGTTACGACAGTGTAATGACGTTGGGAGAGACTGATTTACATAACACTAATCCGCCGTCAAAGGCCATCGGAGGTTATTTATTAACCAGTCTTGCCTTTTTATTCAAACTTCAATGCCAAACAACGCCATCTAGTTACGGCAGTGTAATGACGTTAAGAGAGACCGATTTACATAACACTATTCCGCCGTCAAAGACCGTTGGAAGTTACTTATTCATCAGCCTTGCCTTTTTATTCAAACTGCAATGCAAACAATGCCATCTAGTTACGACAGTTGCGAAAATACAAATTTGTCTGTGACGAGGACCGAATCTGCGCCTCATCATCCGGAGTAAGTTACTCTCCCAACTGAGCTACACGGACGGAATGTACCGCTGAATACTTGTTGTCTTGACACCTGATTCACCTCTGTAATACGTCGCCCATTGTAATGACGTTGGGAAACACTGATTTACGTAACACTAATCCACCGTCAAAGGCCATCGAAAGTTATTATTAATCATCCTTGCTTTTTCATTCAAACTGCAACGCCATCTGGAATACTTCTACACGTCTCTTCCTTCCAAAATCGCATACACAACTGACCCCCGAACTCTGCAGCTCACTCCAGACATCACACTCCACGCTCCAGCCAGTCAATAGTGAATATGTCATTCCGTGCTCGCGTTCATGGAAGTTCAAGTCGCGAGTCAACAGTTCTCTGTATCAGCCCGCATTCTGCGTATGAAGATTCAGGATGTTATCACACACATCGAAGGAAATCTGGACACTACTATGCATCTCGAATAGTTACAGGATTATACCGGCGAGTTTTACTTTCTTCTGTGGCCTGCACAGTCCCCTGATTGAAACCTCATCGTGCATCTATGGTATGTGGTGGAACGTGCTGTTCGCTGCGAGATCGTGTTGCTGTCCAAGCTGCAGACACTGCTGGCCTCGATCACTTTGCGACATGCTACAGAGGTAAAGCACGTGTCAAAACGACAAATTTGCAGCGATACATTCTGTCCTTGTAGCTTAGTTAGGAGAGCAACTTACTCCAGAGTGATTGGCGCGAGTTCGATCCCCGTCACGGACGAACTTGTATTTTTTCACATTGGCGCCCGAACGTAAAAATAGATGTACTAGCCATTGCGTTCTTCGAAAAATGTGTGATGTTTGTTCCACACACCGGCTAGAATTAATGAAAAATTCGTTTTTCACTTCGAGACAAAAAAAAAATGAAGAAGGAGATGATGTGACGTAGTACAGAGGTAAAGCACATGTCAAAACGACGTATTTGCAGCAATAAATTCCGTCCGTGCAGCTTAGTTGGGAGAGCAACTTACATCGGAGTGAGAGGTGCGGATTCGATCCTCTTCCCGGATAAATTTTTGTGTTTTCAAAACTTCCACACTGCACAACATTCCTGCACGACGCTTCCAGCATTTGGCATGTGCCGTTCCCCAACGAATTTGGGTTGTTCTGCAGGCTATGGCCGAATTTGGGCTGTTCTGCGGCATAACACGCTGCTATATAAATAGTTGTTCTTAACAAACTGGCAGTTCACTGCATCAGTAGGCAACTTCAAAGTATCAGTGCAAGAAATCATTGCTTTAAGGATATCTGTGTATTTTTTTAGGTACAGTTCATTGCTTATCTATACTAAAATCAAGAAACCTTATTCACTAGCCAAAAAACGTTTGTCTTTCTTGATTTTATAAGGAAAGGAGGTCGTACTCAATAGTCATAAGAAGGGAACGGATTTTTAGGTTCCACACAACAGAAAAATATTTGTTATTTATGTGCTAATGATTTCAAAAACGTTTGCTAAAATAGAAAAATGTTTGTCAAAAATATATTTTCTTCAACGATAATGTAATTAGTTATTTTTTGTGATGAAAAAGATAAATGTTAAACTCAACTTATTAATCGCAGCTATACATTTGACGGAGTAAACGTTTTTGGGGTTGCAGCAGACGTTTAGTTTGCATTCAGTCTTGACTTACAGGGTGTGTGCAAAAGTTCTACTTGTTTTTGTAATTGATACATATTGTGATCGGAGTAGAGACGTCACACATGACGCGCGATGCCGAATTTTCGGCCAACAAAGCGTCGAGCCGTAGAGCATGTAGAGGCACTAGGTTTGTACGAGTAAGTCATTAGTAACGAAAATCACGGCCGGTGTAACATGGCATGCGATAAGGAGCACATTAGACATTGTTTACTGTACGAGTTCGATAAAGGCAGTGCTGCAGCCGTGGCTTGCCGCAACAACTCTCAAGTGTATGGGGAGGATGCAGTTGATGATAGCACATGTCGCCGTTGGTTTCGGAAATTCCGGGACGGAGACAGAAGCTGTAAAGATTAACCACGTCCTGGACGTCTATCCGTGGTTTCTGACGAGGATGAGGATCAAGCGATAACAAATGACCCACATCCAACCGTTCTGGAATTAGCGGAAACTTTGTCGGTATATTGAACAACCGTCAAAATACGGATGCATGCGCTTGGGTTCACCACCAAGTACGATAACTGGGTTCCACAACAGCTTTCTACGAAGCAACGAGACGAGAGAATCAGTATCTGTGTTTTTTTGTTTTCTCGTCACAGAAATGAACCGTTTTCGGGAAGAATTGTAACGGGTAATGAGAAATGGGTACTGTATCGTAATGTAAAGCATCGACGGACTGTGTGCTAAGGTGTGCAGCCTGCTCCATCGACCTCAAAAGGAGGACTGCATCTAGAAAAGGTTTTGTTGAGTGTTTGGTGGGATGTCTAGGGAAGAATCCACTGGGAGGTGTTACCACTTAACCGAACAATAAATGCTGACCTCTACTGCCATCTGTTGGACAGATTACGAGAACAACTGACATCGAAGCTGCCAGCATTCGTCGATCGCGAAGGCGTGATCCTTCATCATGACAATGCCAGCCCTCACGCTGCTTTAATTACTCGGCGAAAATTACTGGGCTTTGGTTGGGAAGTGTTACCTCACCCAGCGTATTACCCTGACCTGGCACCTACGGACTACCACATTTTTTGGTCGTTATATAAGATTTCGCACTCCAAATCTTCGATGACGTGGACGATGTAAAAACGACATTACATGACTTCTTTTACTCTAAAACACAGGCGTTTTTCCGGCGTGAGATTCACCTACTCAAAGACAGATGGCAAGAGGTAGTACAAAATGATGGCAATTATGTGAAATCCTAGTTACGTTATTTGTTGTGTTCTCCCCTTTCCTTTGTAGCCTAAAAAAACCGGTAGCACACACCCAATATTTTCCTTGTGGATGATAATGTCACACGATGTCACATACACTCTATTTTTTTTTTTTTTTTTTAGAGGATGGTGTTACGCTTTTATTACTGTTTTTGGCTTCCGATTCGACGGATCCTTTTCCACTCACAAACTCGCCATAAAAAGGTAGAACACTAGTTAAATCTCTACATAAAAATTTGTTCCGCACAGGTATGCCTTAGCGACTTTACCTGCTCCGCCATGGCTAGCTCTGCAGGGACTAATCGGTCTCGTTTAAGCAAGTTGTTATTCAAGGCGTTACGAAGTAATCCTGCCATGCTTCGCTAGTGCTTCACCTTGGAGAGGATCGTTAGAGGGAGTAGTATATATAGTTTGTATATATTTCTTGCCGTTTTTCTTATTTCCTTTCATATCATTTTTCGCCGCCCCGGTGGCGCAGTGGTCTAAGGCGTTGGCCTCTGATCATTCGTCCGTAAGGGGTCCGGGTTCGAATCCCGGTGAGGCATGGATGTTGTGTTTGTCTTACGGCACTGGCTCTTTCCCTTCCCTGGAACCAGTGACCCTAAATTAGGGACGGGCGACTGCTTATAGCCCATTGAGTTGCTCACGGTGGTCGTTAAACCTCCAATCAAAAAAAAAAAAAAAAAAAAATATCATTTTTCAACGTAAAATACTCATGATTCGAATATTAAATGATTCAGGTCTCATAAGGCCCGTGTGGCGCAGTGGTTTGAACGATGGCTTCTGGTCATTCGTCCGAAAGGTGTCCGGGTTCGAATCCCGGTGAGGCACGGATGTTGTGTTTCTCTTACGGCACTGACTTTCTCCCGTCCATGGAACCAGTAGTCCTAAGTTAGTGACTGCTTATAGCCCATTGAATTGCTCACGGTGGTCGTTAAATCTCCAATCAGAAAAAAAAAATGTTCCACAAAAGGTGAGTGTTAAGTGCCTTAATAGAGATTGTAATGTTGGTTTCAATAAAGACTATAGAGCCTTAACCAATTGCTTGTATGTTCTACCAAATCTCCTGGTCGCCCGCATTAAACCCCTACCAATTAACGCGCCCTACCGTCCGCACATGTATACAGCTCCTAGAAATAATTAACTCAGGGAACTTGACAACCGCACCTAATATAGCAGTAGATTTTCGTGGGTACAGAAGAACTTCCGGTTTCGCTTTTCCACACGGGAAGAGAAGACGTTATATGCCAACGCGCTGGCGTCTTCGTGGAGGGAAAAAGAGACGTGAATTCTACCAGCTTGTTGTAATAGTGTTGCTTTTTGTTTTCGTTGAATTTTTACTTCGGCTTTATTTACACCAAAAATATATTAGGAGGAAATATGGAAATGTATGTAGTTATTACCGAAATTTGGAAATATGTATACACATACAAAGTTTTCAAGAGTATGTGAAAATATTTATTTACCTAAAATTCCGCTCCTGAATCGTAAGCTGTAAGTGATCTTTTTTTGTTTGTTACCACTCGTAAGTATCGGAAGAGTTAAAGATGTTAAAATATTCCAAACGGTTTGAAATGTGGAACGTTTCGTGTTTATTCCGTGCGGTAAATGTCATTTTACATTGTCGGAGCAAAGTAGCATGATTATGACTTTAACAAACGCTTACAAAGGCTGGGTGTCTGACGAAGCCGAGGTATGGAGACTACTTGTCCCACCTAGGCAAGGAAATTCTCTTCGCAATTTCTGATTAGATAAAGTTGTAAAAAAATTAACTTTCTTCGGAACAGTACAGCAGCATTTGTTCGCTATCATGAATTTTTTTTACCTTTTTCTGATAAAAGCTTTTTTTTCTTTGGGGATAATGAGATTTGGCTTACTCCGTCTCCGTGCATGCTTGCTTTGAAAGTCTTAATGATTTTGAAAGGACGTGTCGAAAAGAATTCGTAGCAGCCGTCTTGATGGAGCTGAAATGAGATTAAAAGGCATTTTTCTTGACATTCGCTCCATTAGGAGACAATCGAAAATCATGCTAGCTGGTGTAGGTTCGTTGCCCAGTTTACTCGAAAGTTCACATAAAGAGCATTCACTCTTCATAAGGAGCTCCACGCTGACTTAATAGGAATAAAGAAGTGATAACCCTTAGGGAATATTTTGCACAGCGTGAATGTTAAACCCTTAAACTATCAGGCGTAAAAGCATCCAAATTTAATTCAGCGACACAATTTTAAATGGCACGCGTGCCTTCTAAGTCTGCTTTCATTAATCATCAAGCAATGCCATTTTACCCGATGCAACGATAGGATATGTTTTTTCTTTTATTTCTGGGTTTAAAGACCGCCATAACAGTTCCTAAGGCTATCGTTCTAATTTTAGGCCACAAAAAGACCTGCCATAACAATTCCTAGGCCTCACCCGTTCCTACTTTGGGGCCACTGGTTCCAGGGAAAGGACAAGAACAGTGCCATTGGACAAGCGCACCAACCGTGCTTTAACCGGGACTCGAATCTGGGACCATCCGCCTAGGTGGCGTAGTGTTCTGAGCGCTGGCTTCTGTGGTATCGTCCCTTTTGAGGCTGTTGGGTTTGCAGCCGGTGCCGAAAACGTAGCTTTTGCTTCCACTTCCTTGTCGCAAACTGAGAACATGTGTACATGTAGTGGAGACAGACAAGATTTTTGTTTTTCGCTGTAAAGTAGAAGCTTCAAAATTGTTGACTTTCGAACAGGGTGTACAACAGAGTGAGAAACGGGTCAAATATTTTGGACCCGGACGTCACATATTGGACCGGACCCGGGCCTCATCCGGACAAATCTCCTTTGACCTATAAACTCGAATATATCATCATCATTGTCAATCATTACTAGATGAAGGTATCCCCACGTTTCTTCCACAACGGACTGTCTTGGGACAGTCTGCTCCATCCACCCATCTCCCACGTGGTCTTCTTCTGGGTCTTTTCCTGCCCATTGGATCCCAGTCTAAAATTTCGGTTGTTCATCGGTGGTCCGTTCTTCTGGCAACATGTTCAACCCATTTCCATTTCAGAGATATTATTTCTCCGATCATGATGCCTCCCACTCTTGTCATTTTCCTTATCCACGAGTTCCTCTGTTTATCTTTCTTGGTTACACCAAGCATGAATCTCTCCATGCTCTTTCAGTTATCTGCAGTCTGTATATGTCTTCTTTAGTTAAGATCCGCGTCTCTGCTCCGTGCGTAAGCACTAGAAGGATGCATTAATTAAACACTTTTCTCTTAAGATATAATGTCATATTGCTCTTAGAAATTGTACTGTTGCTACTAGAAACTCTCCAACCAAATTTTATACGCTAATTAATCAATGTGACACTCGCTTGATATCTGTTGCCCAAAGTAAATGTAGAATTTGGTTATCTCTAGCTTTTCCCCATCAATTAAAAAATCTGTATCCCTTGTAAAAGCATTGTACATCAGTTTCTTTTCTGAAAGTTTATTTTTAATCCCTATTTCTTTACCCTTCTCATCAAGTTCCTGGATGATACTCTGCAGCTCATAAGTATTCTTTCAAAGACCGCCGAAGGGTTCTTTGAAATATTTGTTTTCTATGCAAATATCAAACGGAAATAAAACCGGATCGAAACAGGATCAGGAACAACTTAACCCTACCCGTTTGACCCGCAAGAAATTGTCGACCCGGTGACCTGTGACCCGTTTTCTACTCTACTGTACATTCATAAGAAAAGGATTTTGTGTTTAAAAGTTATGATTATACAATATAAAATACAAGTGCAAAGATTCGGCTATTTGAGTATACAGCACCAATGAATATTGGAAAGGGAGTGAGACAAGGTGACACCATATCTCCCAAACTCTTTAATGCCACATTGCAAAATGTCTTTCAATCATTAAACTTAGAAAACAAAGGGATAAAGATTAATGGAGATGATCTAAACCCACCTTCGTTTTGCTGATGACATAGTCATATTTGCAACTACCCCATCAGAGCTGCAGAGTATGATCCAGGAACTTGCTAACAAGAGTAAAGAAGTGGAATTAAAAATGAACTTTCAGAAGACAAAAGTGATGTTCAATGCTTTTACAAGAAATGAAGATTTATCAATTGATGGAGAAAAGCTGGAGATAACAGACACGTACGTTTATCTTGGACAGCAGATATCAAGTGAGGGTCACATTGATGAAGTAATTAATCGGCGTACAAAACTTGCCTGGAGAGCTTTTGGAAGAAACAGCATAATTTTCAATAGCAATATGCCATTATGTCTTAAAACAAAAGTGTTTGATCAATGCATCCTTCCAGTGCTTACGTATGGTGCAGAGATGTGGACCTTAACTAAAAGAGACATAAAAAGGCTGCAGACAACTCAAAGTAGCATGGAGATGTGCTTGCTTGGTGCAACAAGGAGAGATAAGAAGAGGAACTCGTGGATCCGAAAAATGACAAGAGTGGAAGACATCTTGATCAGAGTTAAATCCCTGAAATGGCAATGGACTGGACATACTGCCAGAAGAACAGACCATCGACGGACAGCCGAAATTTTAGATTGGATTCCAAGGGACAGGAAAAGACCCAGAAGAAGACCACATGGAAGATGGGTGAATGAAATTCGAAAGTATGCGGGAGTGACATGGAGGAGACTGGCACAAGACAGACCGTTGTGAAGGAAATTTGGGGAGACCTTCGTCCAGCAGTGGATTGATAATGGTTGACAATGATGATGATGATGATACAGTTTGAATATTTACGTGCCATTCGTCCTGATGAAGCTAGGTCAATACCCAGCAAAACCATGTCTTGCTTGAAAAAATATATATATTTGTGACAAAATACGTTGCATTATCTTAATATACACCGAAGAACAATTGAATTAGAGATACCTGTCTAGTAACGTGTAGCACCGCCTTTTGCCCTCATGACGGCGGCGATTCGCCTCGGCATGGACTCGAAAAGACACCGGAAGCGTTGGGAAGCCATACGGATCCACGACCCCTGAACAAGCTTCTATCACGAAGATTTGATAGAGGGTGGTCAGAGCCTCGAACATCTCTCTCGATGGTCAGGTGAACTAGCTGGCCAAGAAAGCGAGGTCACGTCGGTGGAGTGTTCATGCAACCATTCGGATGCAATTCGGGAGCGATGGTACGGTGCATTGTCTTGCTGTAGGATGAGGTCCCCAGTGGGATATTGCAGACGCACGAACGGGAGCAAATGGCCGTCCAGGATATCCCGGTAACGTTGACCTGTGAAGGACGATGTCACACGTACCAGGGGTCCCATTTCAGTCCACGTAAACAGTCCCCAGAAGAGAATGCCACCCCCACCAGTTTGAAGAGTACCCTGGTGGCAAGAAGGATCCATTGTTTCATGTGGTTTGCGTCGTACTCGTATCCTGCCATCCGCATGTACCAGCGTGAATCTCGACTCATCGGTCCAGGCAACATTTTTCCACATATCTAGGGTCCAGTGGCGTTGTTTTCGCGCCCATGCTAATCTTTGCATCCTGTGATGTGTGGTCAAGAAGTGGTACCATCGTGGGACGATGGCTTCTGTACCCCATAGCGAGGAGATGGTTCTGGATGGTGTGGCTGCTTACACGTTTTTGTGCACCAGCGTTAAATTGCCGAGTGATTTCTTGCACTGTGGCCCGTCTATCCGCTGTTACAATGCGAGCTAGCCGACGATGACCCCGAGCATCCACATGTCAATGGCAGTTGGCCCTTGCAGGAATGGTTTTACCGGATTCGATGTACTCACGGTGCACCCGTGACACAGTGGCTCATGAAAATCCCAGTGCTTGCACGACTTCCGAGATGGAGTGACCCATTCGTCGGGACCCGACAATTTGCCCACGCTCAAATGCGCTTAGACCCTTCGTCTTACCCATACTGCGTCCAACTCTTACTGATTCCCGTCGCATCACTCCTTATATTGTCGGATCGCTACATACGTCATGTCGTTTCCGTTTACAGGGCCGCCCACAGCGCCACATTTGCATAACGCCAGCTGTTTTTAATTCAATTGTTCTTTAGTGTATATACAGTACATATAATCGTCACAAAGCTGTGTAGTCTTTGAGATCAGAACGTGAATATTTATTTTTTCATTTCCGAAATGTATTTTATTCCATTTTAGAATTTCCTTTGTGGGCGTGGGCCATTAAAAAGAGCTCCCTGGGCTACGGTTGAAGACTAGTGCTCTAAAGGAAGAACAGCGTTACTTTCAATAAATGGTCGAGGACGCTTGATGGAAGTCTGAAACGGGTTGGGTCCCGTGTAGACCTCTAGTTTCGATAGCAACACCTATACACGGCAATTCAAATATTTCACTTCTAATTACAGTACATTTTAAAAGGAATTCAAATCCACATTCGTACAGCACGTTTTTGCAAGCATTTGCCACAGATGATCACCGGTGCAGCTCATTAGAAATTTCCAGCCGCGCATCTGTGGTAGGCGACTAGCGGGGTTCTAATCTCGTTGTCAACCATCCAATTTGTGGTTGTTGTTGTTCTTTTCGCAAATGTGAAGCAAATGCGTATATTGATTCCCAAAATTAGGTTATGGGCGTATCAACAGTTTATCACAGTTAGCTTTCAGACTTGTGATGCACCTTCCAAATCTGGCATTACATGGGCTGTTGTGCCGCGGAGAAGTATCACAGTTGTGCTATCACAGGTAGTTCTGCAAGATCCCATTGTGGGTGAAACATTTGTGAGAGCCATTTTAAACACGGTTGGACTTGATATTTTATTATCACTGATTCATAGAAGAACAAAAAACAAGAAAGCCTGAATGAAAAGGTGTCTTAGGGTATTTGATGAACACATAAGTACTCTGACACATGAAAAGAACGATTATACAAACCGCTTTCAGAACATGCAGCATATAACTTTCATCAAATCCTTCAATCAGGAGTTGTTTGCCCTCTGACAAGTAAATTTTAAAGCTTAGGCAGAGAAACTAAAATAGTAATATCTGTTCCATACACATTAAGGTGAAAGAGGAATCCTATTTCCATTCGACGTGCCAACCATGTGTGCTCTCTTAACCATAAAACGACGTCCAAATTAATCCTGCGTAAACCTATAAGTAATCATTACTGGAAAATTGCGAATTCTAGAGGAAGCTCATCATGTTATACATATACAAACTTATTTCAAAGGATAGCAGTTTCGGACATCCTCTCCCAAAGCTGAAGACTGTCAGCTTCTCGTTTCATTGTTCTTGAGTCATATGGCGAGAAGAAGTAGAATGGGTTGTCAGTCTGTACAAAACGTTTGTTCTCACAAGGTCCACTGCCTCTGTTTGTGCAGTGTCCGTAATAGAAGGGAATTTTCCAAGAGTTATTCATGAGATATATCTAACAATGACGCATTGACAATGCTCCTTCAGAAATCGCTCATGTTCGAGATAACAGAATGAACAGACTTCTCGTTTGCTCCAAGTTAGACGCGATACGTAATTGAGACAGTCTATATTCTAATACCAGGGACTGATAGAAGACATAAGCTCCTGTTACCTTTTCTCTCTATGTCACAATGATTTCCCAATTCAGCATTTACAAACCACTGATCTGATCAAAACTCGTTTATAATTTGTCTTAGGAAATTTCGATATGCTATCAAATAGCTGCAGAAAAGCACGAACAAACACCGCCGCTGCAGTATATATTTTACAAGAAACTATTGCACTGATGAATGATCAGCTTTATTTTGCTAAATCAGATATTTGAAAATAGTTTATACATCGAGGTGCTGATTCAGAATAAATTGTTTGCTGCGATGATGTGAATAGAGATGAAAAGGGGTCACGGGGCAGCCAGTCAACGGGTAGACAATTTCTTGTGGGTTAAACGGGTCGGGTGAAGGTGTTCCTGGTCCGGAACCCGTTTGATTTCACTTTTATTTTTGAAAGGGAAAAAAATATTTCAAAGAAAACTGCGTACTATGGAATTTTGTACTCGATACTGGTGCCAGCAGAGTGAAAAATGATTTGTCAAACAAAAATATTCTCGTGTCTTTCTTAAAGATAAGAAGATTTCCACCAGCCTACGATACGGCGCAGGTGCTAGACTCAGCTATACTATATAGTAAAACGATACTTCCTTTGCGTTTGTTTCAGTGCAATTGTCTGGAGCAGGCAGACTCTTGTTGTCTGCTTCTCTGGTGATTCACTCTCTCCCACACCGCGTGTCACATTGTAAGACATTTCACATCGCAACTTTTACATTAAAAATTCAGAGGTTTTCGTTTGAACGTACTAACATCGCTTTCCATCGCTGTCGTTTCGGAATATATGAACTATTTGTTAATATGGATGAATTTAATATTTAGGAGATTGAAAAAGATGTCGAGGCCAACAAATACGCGCATGTTAAAAACAAACACCAAAATCATGCAATGCATTGATTATGATACGCTTTCCAACATACCAGAAATCGCGCGCAGATAAAGCGTCCTCCCTATCCTGATTACTCATTCGTTTAGTATACCTCCGGAACAACATGATAAAGTTTTGTCGCAATCGAAGCATTTTAATCAAGTTATGATACTAATGGCTGTGGAATAAATCTCGCTCCTGTGCCCTGACCTTTGACCCCCAATTTTGATGATATTCAACAGAACCGGTTCAGTATATTTTTGGAACCACATGATAAAGTTTTGTCGCAATCGAAGCATTTTTACGTAAGTTATGACACATAAGGGCGATGAAATGGATCCCGCTCCTATCTCCTGACCTTTGAACCCATTTCACTCATTTTCAGTAGGGTTCGTCCCCAAGTTGTCTCCTACCACATACTAAAATTTCATCGAAATCGAACCATTTTCACGCGAGTTATCGTGCGGACAAACAGAAAGACCGACAAAGCTGGAGCATATACGCTTCTTCAACCTACGGTTAGAAATCGTAAAACGGGAGGAAGTGAATGCTGGAACTTGTTTCATTTCATTACGAAACCAGAATATGTTTCACAGCAACCCTAATTTTCACAAGCTTGTGACGAGTTGAAAGTTTCCAAAATGGGAGTTCCTTTGAGAGGCAATGATGAAATCAACATCCACATTTTGAAAACTTTCAACTAATAGAAGCTGGTGAGAATTTATGTTGCTGTGAAACATGTTTTGAAGCTTCGCATAGCATCAAGAAAATAGCAAAAAACTGAAATTAAACATAAAACAAATTATTTAATCCAATGATTTTGAGAGTAGCACCCTCAAAATTAAGTGGAACATCCTTAACATGAAGGTGGAGGGGCATTTTGACTTTCGCAGATGTGTTTGAAAACATGTGTAAAACAGTTAGGTTATGTGAAAGACGACAGTTTCAACACTTTCTGTAAGTAAATGAGTAAATTATACGTTCCCGTATAATTTATTCATTTACTATATATAGAAATTTTACAATGTATGATTTCTATATAACCTACGATACCCACTGCGAAGAGACTTTTTGAACTCCCTTTGATGTGTATGTATACATATACTGTATATATATATACAGTACAAATAGTCACATATCTTGGGAACATGGACTTTGAATTCCCTTATCTTCTACCGTATGAGCTATACTGCGATAAATTATATAACTGAATCTTTTAAAGAGTACTGAAAAATATAGGCGTATCAAGTACTTATTTTGAATTATTTGTAACATAGATTTCATGTTAACCCTTTAACCGGCTGGAACGAATTAACCCGGGCTAGAAAAATGAGTTGCAATCAGCTCGAACGTATTAATTGAGGGTGCCAAAATGAGCTGAAATCAGCTCAAAGGAATTAACTGGGAGTGCAAAATGAGCTGAAATCAGCTCGAACGAATTAACTGGGGGTGGAAAAATGAGCTCAAATCAGCTGAAACGAATTAACTGGGGATGGCAAGATGAGCTGAAATCAGCTCAAAGGAATTAACTGGAGGTGGCAAAATGAGCTGAAATCAGCTCGAACGAATTAACTGCGTGTGCCAAAATGAGCTGAAATCAGCTCAAACGAATTAACGGGGGATAAGGGAATTCAAATGAGCTGAAATGAGATCGAAGGAATTAACTGGGGGTGGCAAAATGAGCTGAACTCAGCTCGAACGAATATAGCCAGTTGTTGTCTAAGTAGTTGACCGAACGCCGCTGCAACGAGTGAGCCTGCACATCAGAAATAGCTCACTACTTGCAGAGAATAAAACATTAGAAGTGAGCACGTGTACTTCTGAGGTGAGAGGGGAAAATTGTTTACCCGTAGATTTCGTGAAACATGGCTGGTGTATTGTGTTTGGGGATAGCATAAAACTTTGAGTACAGTTTGGTTCACGTGCATCTACCGCTTAAAGGATTAATAATTCTCCAAAAAAAAAAAAAATCACAAGTTCATATTTTGACGCACGTAAAAATTCCCAAAATTTCTCAGAACGATTGATGGTGCTCATTATGTCCCGTACCTAAAACCAGGAAACCAGTAGAACCAAAATTTCGGATAGGCAGCTGCTTATAGCTTCAGGTACTCACGTGAGGAGTTAAACCCCGAAAATAAACCCCAGAAAATTTGTTTTGAAAATTTTAAAACTGGAGATTGCACTGAGCATACGCTGCGTTTCTTTTCTTTTGGGGGGATATTAACGACCATCATGTGGAATTCTAAGGGATATGCAGTCATTTGCATAATTTTAAGAGCACCTGTTAGTAGCTGCAGATTTCTGCCGATTGCTTCAGCTACTGTCTGTATTACTCAACTTCCTGTCGGTGTTGCATCATCCAACAATGGCAGCTGTTGATGGAGTTGGGGAAGCGTGCGAGCGTAAGTTTGCTTCTGGTTTTCATGCAGAGAGGTTTTGTACGTATTTTCGGTATAGCGAAAAATGGGCAAAAAAGTGTCATTATGTGTTACTCAGAGGGTACAAATACTGACTTTATATCATGAAGAATACTTCGAACGTGACATAAGCAGAAAGGTGAATGTGAGCAAGACTGCTGTTCATAATACGATCATGAAATATCTAGATACGGGTGAATTTAGCGACCAAAAGAGAAGTGGACGTCCAAGGAAAACTACCCGACATGATAACAATGTCATAAGGCAAATAGTTATGCGTTTTCTAAGGCGTTCATGCCAGAAAATCAAGGCTTTCTACATTCAAAAGGGTCTGATGTTAATATCAGCACAGTTTCCCAACGTCTTAGCAAAGATTTTGGATTAAAGTCTTACAAACCTGCACATGTACCTAGACAAACTTCCGTCATGAAAATGAAGTGACTCCAGTTTGCGAACACTGTAAAAAAATTACTGTAGATTTTACGGTTTTAAACCGTTTTCCAGGGTGCCAACACAAAACCGTAAAATCTACAGTTTTATGCCGTGTTGAAACAAAGCTATAGCTTTGCTCCAACACAATCAGCACATTCGTTCCAGCCACATTTTTGCGTTTTCGTGATTATTTGGACTGTGACTCGCTCCAGCCAAATTCTGTGCTGTTTTCTTCATTAAATGCGGTGTGGGAGCAAAGCTATAGTTTTGCTCCAACACGGCATAAAACTAGATTTTACGGTTTTGTGTTGGCACCCTGGAAAACGGTTTAAAACCGTAAAATCTACAATTTTTTTTTACAGTGAAGCGTCATCAGTCGTGGACTGCCGAAAACTGGAGTCAAGTTATTTTTTTCCGATGAATGAACTGTGCTTCAATTTTGAATCACATGTTCGACGACCAAAAGGCAAAAGGTTTGATGAAAAATACACTGTTAGCATTGTGAGTCATCCGCCTAGTCACATGATATGGGGTGCTATGCCAGCATCCGGTACTGCTTCATTATCTCTTTTTCCAACAGGCACTACCAGACTGATCCTTTTTATGTGGAAATGTTACGTGAGAAGCTGTTAACTCATATGCAAGTGCACATATGCACAATCTTTATGCATGATGGTGCTCCATGCCACAGATCAAAGACGGTAAAGGACTACCTGCAGAGGAAAAACATAACTGTGCTTGACTAGCCCGGTAATAGTCCCGACCTTAACCCCATCGAAAATTTGTAGACCATTTCAAAAGACAAAGTAGCAGAAAAACAGCCATCAAATTCCCAAGCTTTGATTGACGCGATAAAGTACGTGTGGTGCAAAGATATTTCAAGTGACTACTGCAAATCCCTCATTGAGAGTATGCCACGTCGTATTCTGTCCGTTATAAAAAACAAAAGTGGCCCCACAAAAAGTACTGATTTAGGTCTTTTTCTGTTCTAAAGAATCTAAGTATTCATCTGTGGTGTCATTTTTTCAAATATCTCTGACAAGTAATTAGTTGTTTCTTTGAAAATCTTAATTTTCAATAAATTGACAGCTGGTCTTTTGCAACTTTTGCAAATGACTACGTGATTGCACTTACGGAATTTGGGGACACTGGTTCAGAAAATGGTTAGGTTTAGGGCCTCAAGACACCACCCTTGCATCATCCGAGGCTGTTACGATTTTCCAGATACTTTCTCCTCTAACCATTCAAAGAGAGGAGTGTGAACTTTTCTCAGTGGGAATAGAGCATTATTTAGACAAACGACATTAGAACGGGCACATTGCAAGCAGTCATTCAAAATTTATTTTTTTGTATTGTTTTGCTTTGATTGGAGGCTTAACGACCACCGTGAGCAACTCAGTGGGTTATGGGCAGACGCCCGTCCCTAATTTGGGGCCACTGGTTCCAGCGAAGGGAGAGAGCCAGCGCCTTAAGACAAACACAACATCCATGCCTCACCTGGATTCGAACCCGGACCCTTCTCGGACGAATGCTCAGAAGCCATTGCTTAGACCACTGCGCCACCGGGGGCGACTCAAAATCATTACAGCAAGTATATTTCCATCAAGATGTTCAAGATTACTCTTGAGAGTTTAAACACCTCATAAGTTATTTAACTTAGAGCAGAGGCCGCATTTCAAAGTCACGCTTTAATCGCCCAGCACATTAAGCGAACGGTGATCGATTTATGTTTGATTTATACGTCAAAACGCGTTGTCAAAATTAATTCTGATTTGAAAGCTCGAGTTTTGTTGAGGTTTATCTGGAGTTCAAGCAAATGATAATAGAGTTTTGTAACAAAAATGTCAGATTTTACGTGTGCGCCTTAGAAGAACGCGTACTGATTGAATCTGTTTCTGAAAAAAAGGAAGAAAAGAAAAAAAAATCGCAATATATTCTAGATGCCTTGTTATTTCGAACAGCATACCCCTGCTACCCTTCTGCTGAAAGGTTCTATTTTTAGCATCTTATTGACAGCCCCGATGTGTGTGGGGAGAGGAAGGTAGAGAGAAAGAGAGAGAGAGGAGTGGTGAGAGGACGGCGGGATGGATGAAGAGAAAATGGGACAACACTAGAACACAAGCAGTGATTCCGCAAGCAGTCATTGCATAAAGCACAGCAGACTCCAACGACAATCAGATTGACTTCGATCAGAACCATGTCCTGAGAGCACGACCCAATTTCCGCCGTATTCACTTAACTGCTTCCCAATTCCTGAAATTTATTTCCATTTTTTCCCCCTCCGAATTCTCCTGTAGTCATTAAAGAAAGAACGAATTGCTTCTGGTCGACTGGATGTGAATAAAGCAAGTCCGTAAGCTGACAGAAAATAATTTAAATTAGCTGAAGATTTCGGACTAGATAAATATTGCATATTGCAGACCCAGACATCTTTTTTTTCCGAAAGGTATGCTGCTTTAGACAATATCACGTGTTGCGGATGTCGAAGTTCTTAGGAGTTATTAATTTATCTAGAATAATTGCAAGAGAATGTCTGATTGTGTGTATGGTGGACAATACTGTAACTCATCGGGAAATAAATGTAGACAGATTGTTTTACATTGCGTTCAAAAGTTGCAGTTGTTGCTTTCAGGTCAAATTTCTAAAAGTACGATCTGCCAGAAACGAGAAAATTTACCACGCGATTTTTGCAGGAAGTTATGAAAAAGGCGACTGAGAATGCGTATGTGACTGCTTTCGTTATGACAGGCGCCGGCATGAAAATGTTCTCATCGCGTGCTCTTTACACTAAGCAAAAATGTGACGTATATGTCAGAAAGGAAAGATGCAGCGATAAACCTTTATTGGTGTGCTTCAAGCGGTAGAATATCCGGACGGATTAGGAAGATGTGGGTTCGAATCCCATCATTGGAAAATTTGAGGTCTTATGTTATATTGACCTCCGAAAGTAAAATGAATCTCTTGGCCATGAGGTTCGAGAAAATTGTACGATGATGCTTCTTCCACACATCGTCTGGAATTAATCAGAATTTCTTCTTCTACAAAGAGTTCCTTCAGGCATGGTTAGTCAGCTAACCCGAAATAACCTGCGATTTGGGTCACCCGCCTTTCTCAAGGAGGGATGAATGCGACGTAAGTTCCTCAGTAGTGACTCATATGCCATAGAGGCCAGTTGAAGCGATAAGCCTTCGTCGGTGTAGTTCAAGAGGTAGAATATCTGACTATGGAAAAGGAAGATGTGGTTCGAATCCAATAACATTTGGCCCTTTATGCTACGAAGAAGACTTCCTTATTTGGACATTGTCACTATAACGGTGGTCTTAGGGACTTTAGAGTAGTCTGTTCGTTAGAGCAACCGCATTCGTATAGATATATAGTCGTAAGTTCGATCCCAGGAAGTTTGAGTTGCTCTGAACCACTGAATACTCACCGTACGCCAGATGGGCAGGTTAAGCCGTCAGACACGTTGTTTTAGACTCCCTTCTTACGAATAAGGTCATGTGTTCGGTCTCACGCCCTTGTTCTTTGTCTCTCTCTCTTTGGATGAAAATGCCGGGCCGCGGGTGGCCTGGTGGTCAAAGTTCGTGACTGCCACGGAGAAGACCTCTGGTTCGATCCCAGGCAAGTGCGTACGCTCGAACCACCAAATATCAGCTGTGCGTCGTCGGATGGGCACGTTAAGCCGTCGAGCCCCGGGTACCCCCCCCTCTCCCCGGTAATAAATAAGGGCGTCTTCCTTTTTCTTCTATCTCGCTTCCGTGTCACTTTCCTATCGGGCACTGTAGCCCAAATCTCCTAGCTTCCTATTTCCCTATTTCTAAGGGTTGTTTAAGACCTGGAGTCAGACACTCCCTCCCTAAAATCCTCTATATATGATCTGATCTGCATGGAACTGCCTGTTGGGACGCCATCGTCTGACACTCCCAACTATATCGACTCGCACTTTCAATCTGAAGCTCTTACTTCCCTGATCTTTCTACTCTCTGTCGTATATGAGAATCTAATGTGATTTCCTTTCTGATACCCAGCATAAAAGTTTTGTGTGATGTAGTTTGTTACGTCTCGACCTTCCATGTAGGTGTAAAATCCTACGAGAAATTTCTGGGTGTCTTTGTTCAAGTTCTCTGGTGATCTCAGTCTTTGGTGGAGACGTATCTTTTCCTTAACTTCTTTTATCACTTTCCCGATCCATGCAGCGCTTCACTACCGGTATCAAATTGGGTAAAGTGTTTACCCAAAATTTTGTTAAGCATCATACAGGGTGTGTTTGTCAAATTCATTTTCACTACATTCCTTCTGGAACAGGAAATTCGTGACTGCAGCTGTGCAAAAGAGAAGAAGCGAAAAGGTAAAAAAATTAAAACATTTTAGCACCTAACGAAAAGACAATTAACGTACTTTATAAAGAGGTACAATGAACTTTCATCTAACTTTTTTCTGTATTCATGTACTCCGAAGACTTTATTACCTAACAAGGTTTACCCACATAGAGTGCATAAAAACCGGAAGTTTTTCGTGATTAGGGTTGTGCGGCAGGTGATACTCGCAACACAATAATTCAGAATGAGAGCATACAGAGAGCATCAAACAGAAGTCATCGCTCTTTCCACGTTAAAAAGTTAGTCACGGAAAAATCATCATCGGCCGCCACCGGGAATCGAACCCAAGGTCTTCCAGTTACGCGCCGGACATACTACAACCACACCACAACGGCCTCGAATTCTCCAGAATCACATGTGATTCACTGGCGTAACTGGAAGACCCAGGGTTCGATTCCCGGTGGCGACCGATGAGAATTTTTCCGTGACTCACTTATTAACGTGGAAAGAGCGATGACTTCTCTTTGGTGTTCCTGATCCATGTCGAGTGTATAAAATAATTACAGAGAGCATCTAAAGCATTATATCCCAGAAGCGTCAGGTACAGTTCAACTAGGTATTGATATAACATTCCTACTGTGGGTATACAAGCATACTCCATAATTTATTCGTAAGCGTTCGCAACTTTCAGATTTGGTAACATTGAACCATTTGACAAAAATGCAGCTTTATCTGACAGTAGAACAATGAAAATACTTGTGAAAATGCAGAGATCGTTTGAGAACATGTAAAAAATACGAACGATCATCTTCATCTTATTCTTCTGAAGCATAATTAGAACCACAGTTAATTCCGGTTGAACATCCTTCAATTTCATTCGTTTCTGTCCTGCTCTATCTAAATCTTTAAATTCTGCTGTTTATGTCATTTCTTGCACACTGTCATCACTTTAATCTCAGTTCTTCTCTGCGTCATATTCCTGGCCTCTCATCTATGTATTTGAAACACAAGGTCGTTTCTTTCTACAATATGCCAGCGCTACCCACTGGAGCGATTTTCATGATTCTTTTCTAAATGAAAGCTACTGACTCACAGATTTGTCATCGCTAATTTTTATTGTCATAATTAATTTTATTTATGTTACCATGGCATTTTCTTTGTAGAATGAGTCGTTCGTTATTTTGGCGTTTGTTCTCGCTTCAGTACTTGTAGCATCATCTGCCTTTCTGCGGTAGTCGAACTTCGAACTAAGCCCTCCGCTGTCAACTACGTAGTTGTAATCGAAGTTTAAAGTCAAACGGAACCGGCGCCTTGGGCTTTGCTTTCTATGCGAATGCTTTTAAGCTTACTCTTAGTAAAGAGTTGTTTTGGTTTGTCATGGAACGCCATGTTATCCCTATTCTCGGCGACGGCAACTGTTTATTTCGTGCTGTATCTCAGTGTTTATGTAATAATGAGGAACGTCATCGGGAAATTCGTACACGAGTAGATGGAAAAATTAAAAATTAATTGGAATGTTACGAAAATTGTGTTGTTGGTGACCCATCTTATAGACTGCCCATTAATAATTCAACTGTTTATTATAGTTACGCATTTTATTGTGATTCGTGTTATATGACACGAAAAAATTTCAGTCGCAGCTTTTTGAACCGTGCATGGCACGGGTTACGGACTAGTTATTTGTAAATCTGAATAACGCATGCATTGTATTCCTTTTTAATAGATGTCAAGACCGCCGCAACTTTACTTCCCCCAACTTCTTCAAAAACTGTCATTTCAAATTTTTAATTTTTCCTCTGATTTCAGATTTTATTCTTTCTAGTGAACCTTTATAGTCTCCCTATGATCTATGGTTCTGAGCTCAGGAGGCTGATTTTTCTATTGCTGGGTCTGGGTTCCAATCCCAGGACAAAGCAACGATGTTTATTCGCTCTTTCAGCTCTGGTTCTGTGGAACCAGAGGCTAAACATTTTAGGTGGGAGACTTCTTATGGAGTTAGATCCTCAGAAATGTTTTGACCCTGGCCCCAGAAAAATATAAAACTGAACATCCATTTCAACGTCTCCATGAAAGCCGCGTTTGGCCTATTGGTCAGTGCTCGTAACTGACACGGACAAAGTGTCAGGATCAACCCCAGGCAGGAACGAATGTTCGGAACACTAAATATCCGACTTGCGTCGGATGGGCACGCTAAACCGTCGTACCCAGGGCACTGCTACTCCAGTTTTAATAAGGACATCTTATCTCCACGCCCCTGTTTACCTCGCTTCCATGTAGCTGTCGGGCGCTCTAGCCCAAATCTCCTAGCTTCCTATTTCTAAGGGTTGTTTTATACATACGATCAGACACTCCCTTCCTAAAATTCTCTACGCAAATCTCAACTTCTCCATTTCTGCAACATGCAGCCTGAAAATACAGAGCGTCCCACTCGGCATTGGCCCCAGTTTTTTTCCGCATAACTTGTGAAATAACCAACTGATGGACATGTAATTAAAGGTGGACTTACTTTGGTTCATGGGATGAATGATTCTATCAAATGAAGTGCTGGAAGTGGCCGGCATGCAGACATGCTTGAACGTGACGCTCTATGTTATCGAAGGTTCGCTCCAGCTATTCGGAAGCCAAAAACTCCATTTCGCGGCTAATGTTGTCTTCCAGTGCAGCGAGAGTCCGTGGCTTGTTTTAGTACGCTGTACCTTTCAACATGCCCCACAGGAAAAAATCGGGGTAAAAGGTCAGACGACCTCGGTGGCTACCGTCCCTTCGAGATGACACGATCAGGAAAAAAAGACTATCAGAGCCTTACTCACTTTGGAGGTGTGACACGTTGCCCCGTCTTGTTGGAAGTAGCCGGTAGTGAGCTCCTCGTCATCCAGTTCCTCCACAAAAGCAGTTAAAATGTCCATGTACACAACCGTATTCACCGTTGTGTGAGAAAAGATTGGCCCGATGATGCGGCGCCGGGAGAGAGCACGTTAGACTACCAGTTTTTCCGCATGAAGAGGTTCTTCGTGCAGTGCATGCGGATTAGCACTCGCTCAAACACGAGTGTTTTGGGAATTGACATATTAAGGTGGAACCACGCTTCATCGCTAAACCACCTTTTGTCCTGTATGTTTGGATTTCTAGCGACGAAGTCCTGCAATCACCGACAGTACATGACTCTCCTTGAGTGATCCATTGGTTGCAATTCCTGCACAACTGTGATGCTGTATGGTTGAAGCTTGCTGGCCTTGGCATGTGCTTTTGGACGTTCCCGTTTCTTGTCCCATTTTGCGCAAGGACTTCGATGGAGAGGCCAGCAGTCTTTGTGTAACGCCCTCCACTTTTGCCTGGGACATCTTCGGCCAACCTCCTCCGTGCACATTCAGAACGTTCCTGTCGTTTCCAGTTTTTTCACAAGATGCTGAATGAAGAACTTTCTTGGTGGTTTACGAGCTTTAAATTTCGCCAGGAATTGTGTTTGGCACGCCTTGATTACCCAGTTGTCCAATGGGTCCGGACCAGAAAAGTACGTTTAATTGCGTATTGATTCACGTTTCAACGAAAACACGGAAATAAAGCACAGCACTCCCAGTTTGCGATGGGCACATGGCCTTTGCTAATGCCAGACTGACCTTGACCTCGCATCTGCCGGCTAATGACGTACCAGGCGTTCCGCAGCACCACCTGTGTTTGGAAAGACCAACAGTCTCGCTCTTTCAGCCGTTTCTTTCTCACGCTCTCCCGTCCCTCTTCCTAGAGTTTCTTTTTCGTACTCGTCTTCTTTCCGAAGTTATACGGAAAACTCCAGGGCCAATAGCGAGTGGGACACCCTGTACATTTGAACGACGCCTTTGTACAGAGACGCCGCAAGCTTACGCGAGGCCCTGTGCGAACTCTCCCTGCGAGACCCTCTGGCTAACTAATAATTTTTGCTAAATCACCCTGGCTAACGGTATTTTGAGCTCGTACGCAATAGAATATTTTTATTTTCTGATAAGGTGATGATAAGCTTTTCACTCATTTATTTGTTATAGAAGGAACTGATATTTTTCTTGAAATTGTAACTGTAACTGCTATTATTATTATTATTATTATTATTAAGCTCAACCGTCATTCTCTTTTGCAAAATAAGAAAAGGTAAATGTTAGCAATACTATGCAGTATGAACTTTTTAAATCTGTTTTACTATAGCTGTGCATTTTAAAAATGAAACCTATGCGGAACAAAAAGAAAAATGTTTCAAATAGGTACATCAATTTCCTAGTGAATTGTAACACATTAAGAAAATATCCTTTAAAAGTTAGAGAAACAGTCATCGTATTTCATGAATATACTGCTATGTAAAAGGAAAACTTCACGTTTTACCTGTCACGCAAAGGCGACTTTTCTCGCCTTTTGTCCAGCAAAAGCTTCAATAATATCATCGTAATTTAGTTTTGATGCCACATCGCGCTCTATTGACAATGTAGCGAGTGCAGTTAACCTTTCTTGAGACATTCTTGTCCTCAGATACGATTTGATTAATTTCAAGCGAGAGAAACTTCTCTCCGCACTCGCGACTGTTATCGGCACAGTTAACATGATTCTGTACGCGATAGCTACTTTAGGAAAGGGATTTCGCATTCCGTTTAAAAATTGCAATACTTGGATGGCAGTATTGATGTCGTCCGGAACTAGTTCTCTGACTATTTTCGATTCTGTGAATAGCTCCTCTCCGCATATATCGCGGGAATTTCCTGAACGAAGGGTCAAATCCAGGATTTTGCAATATTTCATTAGATCTTCGTCATTCATTTGTTTCATTTCGGTAGAGAGTACAAAAATCCAAACTTGTCATTGAACTCCTTATATTGTTCAAAACGAGATTTCAGAGACTGTAAAGCAGTGTCTATAATAGGATAAAAATACTCTATTTGAAGACTTCCTCTGCAGATTTTGTATTTCTTAAGGGCTCATCGTCTACTTCGTAATCAAAGATTCTTCTTTTTTTAGCCACTCTATGCTCAGAAAATTTTGGTTCAACACAAATTCACAAATTTCACGAGCGGCCAGAATTGCTGAATTGAAGCCTTCATTTCGAAATTGGTTCAAAAATTTAATAACCCCTTTTAAGCATATTTTCTGCCATGTCAAGCTGCATGCTCTCTGAGTGAAGTGGTTTGCTCACACTGTACAGAAAAGAGTATTTTCATACCATATAACAATACCCAATAAAAATTCATAACTCTGAAGTTCATGTACTGCCAATAAGCGAGCTTCACATTTGATTCTAGGACCATTTACTGTGTCAGCAACTTCAAGAAGTGCGTCCCTTACTTCTTTTGCTTGCTATCTGATGGGTCTAACACTTTCTACACGGCTTTCCGATTTAGTGTCACAGGACTTCTTAACAGTAATATAAGGAACATATTTGAGCACTATGTTCCATCGAGTAGGAGATGCTTCAAATACAGAATAGATTATTCCAATTACACCAAAAAAAGTAATCCCCTTTGCAGAACATTTAGCCATGTCTCCGAAAAGTAAATTTAAATTGTGGCGTGCACATAGCATGAAAAATGCTGTAGGATTTAACTGAAGAATTCTAGCTTGGACACCATTATTTACACCCTTCATATTAGCGTCGTTATCATACCCCTGCAGTCATTTAAGTTCAAACCAAGCTCATCCAGGGCTACCAAGAGACGGTCAGAGAGGTGTTTTCCAGTAAATGACACAGTTTCAATAAATTTAATGAAGTGTTTCTCAACTTTAAAATTTTCCTCTGAAATATTAACAAATCTAACGACTAACGGCATTTGCTCCTGACGACTTAAATCGGAAGTGCAATCTAGTACAACTGAAAAGTACTTTGATTTCTTAACATGGTCTACATTTGATTTTGTTACTTTAGATGCCATTAGATTAATGAGTCCATTCTGAATTTGACTACCCAAATAATGGTCGTGAATTTCGTAATTTTTGATGCATCTTAAATGCACTTATAAAACAAGGTCAAATTTTGCAATCATTTGTATCAACCCAAGAAAATTGCCATTGTTGGGTGAGTACAGAGTGTTGTTATTACCCCTAAATGCAAGGTTATGTTCAGCCAAATACTGAATAACATATGAAATGCGTTTCAAGACTTCGCGCCAATGCTGCTTTTCTTGAATATTGAGTGACCATTGTTTGTCGTCAATGGTGAGGTTTTTCGCAAGTCTAAACTCGCACTCATTTTACCTTTTGATACATTCTATGTGATTTGGGGAAATGTCATGGCTCTTCAACCTATGACTTAAATGTCTCCAGTCGCAAAGCCCTTCATGTGCTAACATGCTCCCATTTGTGTTTCCGAATAATTTACAGCAAAAACAGAAAACTTTATCTTTTTTCTTTGAGTAAATCAACCACCTCCTGTCTACTGTTTCTCCGTTGCGTAAAATACGCTTATAGTGTTCTGGCGAAAAGTGCCGCTTCTCGTCATCTCTTGGGTAATCATAGTTTATCACAGAAATCGGGCCCTTTTACAAGATTACATTAAACTGTGTGTTGTTTAAAACAGGCGGCCACTCACCTGGATCTGACAGTAAAACAAATTATTCACTTGTTTGAAATGATGAATCACATTCCTTTACATCAGACATTCGTGTAAGCTGGCCAGAGACAATTGCAACATTGATTGTTATCATTTGCTCTGACTTGAGCCACATCCACATTATTATCATTGGATTCTTTACCTTCAATGCAATTTGAAGCAAACAATGAACTGCTGGCAGCAGAAACTGAAGCTGAAGGTAGCAAATATTTATTGCAGGCACCTTCCTGACTTCGTAAAAATATTTCTCTTCTTTCCCTTTTATTTGCACTTTGATAACCTGATTCGAATTTACGAAACTTATCCCGTTCTCAAGACATCTAAACTCAACTCACTTAACGCAAACTTTATTCTTAAAAAGTTTATTAGTTACATTCGAAGTAGAGAAGTGAACCTGGTTAAAACGTTAAAACAAGTACTAATGAGCAACCGAAGAAAGTTAATAAATAGATCGCCCAATACAGCGTCCAGTTGACTTCACACACGCACACAAAAACAGCTTGGAAAGAATCCACAAAAAGTGGATCCCAAGATAGGCGGTAAAACTCAAAGAATGTTGCGGCGTGATGTCCACTCACACCCGTCAATCACAGAGTTTCTAGCGGCTAGAAGAAAATACACTGCTGGCCACCCAAAATGTAACACCAAGAAGGACACGAGATAGCAAAGCCAGATTTACTGGACACATAACAACAGATACAAAGATGAAACGATTGAGCTTACTGGCCCGTGCGACTTGCGGAACACGCAGACATCAATAGTTCGTGTGGCCCCCATGGCTGGCAATAACGGCCGCTACACGCCGCGGCATCGAACGAAAGAGGCTTTGGATGTGGGCTGGGGTATGTCGGTCCAGGCTGCTTCCACACGTTGCCACAGTTGATCAGGCGTAGCCACGGGTGGTGCTTACCGGGCTACTCGGTTGCCGATCAGCGACCAGACGTGTTCGATGGGCGACATATCGGGAGAACAGGCGGGACACGGTAGCAGTGACACCTGGTGGGCCGTGAAGAATTGTTGCACGATACGTGCCACGTGCGGGCGCGCATTATCCTATTGAAACGTGGCTGTTGGGTGTACCTGCGATGCGTACCATAGGGGTGCGGATGTCATAACCAATTGCGCCCCAAACCATAACGCCTGGCGACGGACCCGTATGGCGATGCATAATGCAGGCGTCATACAGTCTCTCCGTTGCGGTGCCGCCACACGCAGATCTGACCATCGTGGTGTTGCAGGCAGAAGCGCGATTCGTCGGAGAAGACAATGTCGGGCCTTTCCGTAGTCCAGGTGTGACGTTTAACGGCCCACAACCGCCGCACTCGCCGGTGGTGTAACGTCAATGGTAATCGGAGCAATGGGCGCCGTGCGACAAGTCCCCGCTCCTGCAGACGACGTCGAACGGTACGTGCTGACACAGGTTGTTGCGCAACACACCCTAATTCCTGCGCTAACGTTCGTGATGTGGTGGTGCGAGCCGTCAATGCCCGCCGCACAACATGCCGGTGCTCTCGTTCGGTGGTGTGCCGCGACTGCGGCAATTGCTCACGTCGGTCCGCCCGTCCCTCCTGCACTCACCGAATCCATACTCGCCTCACTGTGGCTGGATGTCGTCCCACACGGGCGCCGATGTCTCGGTACGATAAACCGCTGTCGCGATAAGCAACTTTTCGTCCTCTGTCGAACTCCGAAACGTGCTGGAATGACTGCCGTATTCTGCGACGAGGCAGCAGGAAGCTTCCACGCACAGGTCCGGCAGCACAGCACACTTCCACTACTTACACCCTGCCTTCTGTGCACCCTTCTTATAGTGCTTCTCGGTGGCGTGACGGACGCACATGATTTGCATATGCCCTGCAATGCTAATCGTTTGCATGTCCTCTCGCGGGCGACACATGCTGCGCATTTCAGGCCAATCCGCTGCTTCCTTCTTGGTGTTGCATTTTTGGGTGGCTAGCAGTGTACCTTGCTCTCGGCGCTGCACTTTTAGTCAGGAAGAGAGAGCGTATGTATGACGTCATCACTGTGATGTTTCTGTATGCAGACTAGCGGAGAACTGGGATGGTAATTAATATGTTTTGAACTATAGGATTTTTCTTTTTGTCTGTGTACTTAATGTTATATTTTTCTTTCTTTCTCTTTTTTGTTTTATTTTATCTTATTTATCCTCCAACGCGAGGCCCCTCAAAGCCCGAGGCCCTGTGCGGTCTTACGCGCCGCATACCCTTAACGGCGTCACTGCCTTTGTACACATTGAAAAGATTTCGTCGCCGCCCCGGTGGCGCAGTGGTCTAAGCGATGGCTTGTGATCATTCGTCCGAAAGGGGTCCGGGTTCGAATCCCGGTGAGGCATGGATGTTGTGTTTGTCTTACGGCGCTGGCTCTCTCCCTTCCCTGGAGCCAGTGACCCTACATTAGGGACGGGCGACTGCTTATAGCCCATTGAGTTGCTCACGGTGGTCGTTAAACCTCCAACCAAAAAAAAAAAAAAAAAAAAGATTTCGTCTACGTCACATGCACCCCACCATAGACGAAATCTCACCAATAATTGTCGAACTACATCTTTGACAGTTTTTCAGATTCCCAAATCTCGGAACCTTCTCTTGAGAAACGGGTTCATATATTTCTCCCTTCTCTCTTTGTGCCAGTTCCAAGGTAGTGATTAATTTTTCCAGTCAGGACCGAGACAGGAACTCAGCAAGGGAAGTAAACAGCAGCTACTTAATATCGCAAGGAAGGGCTTACGCCAAAATTAACAAAGCTCTCAAAGTTTCCTCGCGGGAGGAATAAATTTTAGTTGACTGCATGACTTACTTCAGAAGTAACGAATGGACAAGTCTGAAGTGTTTTCCAACTTAGCATGTTTTTCTATTTACTTCTGGTTGCTACTAAATGACGTCGTTCTGTCATCGTTTGTTTTAATACTGCTACGTTGGTGGAATAATTTCTTTTCTTCTGTTAAATAGGACACTTGAAGTTCCAGTTCTGGAGCTGTGAAATAGTTGGGCGACGGCACCATCTGTAGTTGCTTAACTGTGTTTTTACCAAAACTAAAACTAATTCATGGCACTCGTTACCCAAGATTTACTTAAGAACATCAGCCAAGGACACAATGTAGTTTCGATTGCTCACAGTTTAAGCTGAATTGAAGGCAACTGGGAAATAATGTCTTTACCACCAAACTCGACGCGCTTTTTTCACGTCATCTGCAAAATATTATCATGCAAATTTATAAATAATTTGCATTCAAATTATGATTTATTTTCAGTTAGCTCTAATGAATTACAAAACATCAACAAGAATGATGAGAACAATTTGAGTTCAAGATAAAACAGCGACAAGATGCCAAATATTAGGTAGTTTGAAATCAAATTATACTACACGTTCAACGTTTTTGAGGCAATGAATTTAGTTGATTGTCCACTTCAGTGTCTCTGAGCACCGGTATAATTTGTGCATTTTATGTTCTATCCGTTATAGCAGCATCACTGATACTGACGACTCAGGTTTTGTGAGTTATTTCCCACGCCTAAGTAGGATCAAATCCTCAGTTTGTAATTTTAGCATTGCTGAAACTTTTCCAAGGATTCCGTCTTCGAGGCTCTGTTGAGCATTTCAAAGTTTAGCTCCTACAAGCGGAAATTCGTGATTGTTACCATGACAATGTTGAACTATTGGAAATTTCTTTAATTCACAGTTCTGTGTGTATATATTGTGTTCTTTAAAAAAATTAAATAGTGTCCTGCGAATCTGGCCTACATACTCTGACCCACACTCACTTGAGATTTGGTATCACTCGGCAATTTAACGCTGGTGCACAAAACCGTGTAAGCAGCTACACCATCCAGAACCGTCTCCTCGCTATGGGGTACAGAAGTCATCGTCTCACGAGGGTACTGCTGCTGACCGCACATCACAGGATGCAAAGATTAGCATGGGTGCTGGAACATTGCCGCTGGACCCTAGACATGTGGAAAAATGTTGTCTGGACTGATGAGTCGAGATTCACGTTGGTACAGGCGGATGGCAGGATACGAGTACGGCGCAAACCACATGAAGCGATGGATCCTTTTGCTGGTGTGAGTGGCATTCTCGTCTGGGGACTGTTTACGTGGACTGAAATGGGACCCATCGTACGTGTAACATCACAGTTCAACGTTACCTGGATATCCTGGACGACTATTTGCTCCCGTTTGTGTGTCTTCAACATCCCACTGGGGACCTCATCCTGCAACAAGACACTGCACCGTGCCATCGCTCCCGAATTGTATCCGAATGGTTGGATGAACAGTCCACCGACGTGACATCACTTCCTTGGCCAGCTAGGTCACCTGAACTCAATCCCATCGAGCACACTGGGATGCCATCGAGAGAAATGTTCGAGGCTCTGACTCCCTCCATCAAATCTTCGTGAACTGTGGGAGCTAGTTCAGGGGTCGTGGATCCGATATGGCTTCCCAACGCTTCCGGTGTCTTGTTGAGTCCATGCCGAGACGAATCGCCGCCGTCATCAGGATGAAAGATGGTGCTATACGTTACTAGACAGGTATCTCTAATTCAATTGCTCTTCAGTGTAGTTAGCTGTTAATTTGGAAGATACTTTTCCGTATAATATTGGCTTATTCTGGCCCTTTCCCTTACAGCGTCTGATCGGATACTCGTTAGTTCTTATCTCCTTTGGGCACGATGTGTCATCTCGGTCCTTTTTGTGCCATTAAATGTTATAAACCAATGACGAATAAGCTGATTAAGTATAGTAGCCTTGCAGAGGTAGCGAAACCTTGTGGCGGAGGTTCAGAATTCTCAGTGAACACGATTACATCTTATGTATTTTAGCCACTTTGGCAATTAAATTTTGCCCCTGCTCTGCATTCCCAAATACTTCTCTCTCCGCTAGTTATGTCGAGCAAATATTTACATATTAATAGTTACATTTATTTTGAGTCCGATAAATTTAAATTCAAGAGAGTGCGCGCACTCTCACACACATGCATCCCGTGTACGGAAATATATCATGGTCTAAAATTTAAAATGGGGAAAATCCTGTGTTTAATCCATGGATACAACGACAACTCAGAGAAAAAGCTTCCCTAAAAAAAAATCTTTGCAGGGAGATTGAAACAAAAGAAATTTTCGTATTTAAAACGCACGCATTTGCCTCAAGTATTGTGAACGCGAATGGCATATTGAAGATCATTCGTCTTTCATGGCCGTTACTGAGCACAGAACCACGCCGAAAGATGGAAATATTTTGCTTACTGTTTCTGAGTAGCAGAGTTCCCTTGAATACGTCACGCTTTCCCCGAATCAGGCTTTTTGAGTCTTACTTGGTGTTCTCCTTTATTTTCGAGGGGTTTCAAGATCTTCATGAACATCTACGGATATAAATAGCCGCGCGTACTAAATTTGGGGTCAATGGTCCCAGGGATGGGACGAACTAGCTCTGAGGGATAAGCACAACTGTGCCTTATCTTGAACTTAACCCTTTAACGACCATAACGTCCAAAACGCCGGTACATACAAACAACCATAGCCGCCCGAAAAGCCTGTCTAGGGTGAGTCAGATTTCTTACCCTTATCTATTCTATAAATTTGCATGACCCATGAAGGATCAGCAAGAGTCACCGTCAGTCACTATTGTTGTTGTTAAACAACGAAGTGAAACAATAGACAGTTTCGGGCGTTGTGGAATTTAGAGTTATACTAGATTTTAGAATCATGGTCGTTAAAGGGTTAAACGGTTCTCACCTTTTTGCGATTAACCATAACCTTACGCCGCTGACCATTCGTATGCCGGAGAGTCGCACGTTGCATTATGTTTTTGATTAGATTTCTCATTCATCCCTCAGCTTTTAAGTCATGCAGATTGACGTCTAAACTTTCATTGTAAATTAAATTTAAGACTCCATATGACTGGTGTTTATTTCTTCTTTTATGATGTGTTTGTTCCCTTGAAACCAGAACATAAACAGCGCGATGGTTTCAAATTAGGATTTTATACATGAAGTCCGATGAACCACTTGATACATTCCAACATATAAGGATGACGTCACCAGTTTATATGTGTTTCTAGCAGAAGTGACTTTGGGTTCAACTTAGGTCTCTAGCCAACCCGTGCTCTTAGTCTTAACATACGATCCAAGAGGTACTTGCAGTTTTGTCACAGACCGGTCAATATATTAAAAGTAACTAAACATTTCGAGGTCACATAAATAAAAAAATATGTATAATGTTTAGATATAATTTTTTTTTAATTTATCTGACTCCGAAATGTTTTGTTACTTTTTATATATTTGAAGATAACGTGTAATTTTTGTTGGCAGATTAGCCTTTGCGCTTGCATTTTCACTGAATATTAAAGATGTTAACGTATGCATCTTCAACACCGCAAAGTTTCCAAGACCTTATAACTGCTGAAGGTTTCACGGAATCAAATGTCTTGACATAAGCTATACACAATGAAAGTTCATACTCATTCGCTCTTTCAATTAGTTCTCCCAGTACATGGATATGATCAATAAGTATCCTTGCCATTCCTGAATCCAGCTTGTTCTCTTGGTTGAGCCATGTCCAGTGCTTCCCTCAAGCGATGTGACAGTACCTTAGAGAAGATTTTGTGAAGAACTGATATTAAGGCTGATACATCTGCAGCAGTGCTTAGTTCAGCCTCAATTTTAAGAGCTCTAGCCATTCTGAACCCGAAGTTTGCCCCCCAAGCCCCGAAATTTTTATTGCAATTTACAGCCCGGCCCGAACCAGTTTCAAAACTACGACTAACAGTTTAGGCATTAATAAGATTATCTCTTCTTCCAGATTTCCACTCTCTCTTACCTATGAAATTAATCGATGCCTTTCTCAACTGCGGAGGGAAGTAGGGACCTCTATCTTTTTCTTCTGTACAGCCGCAAGATTTTCTTTGATCATGCGTTTCCTCCTGAAATACTTCGCGCCGCTGGTCAACCGGAAAGATTGCGCTGTGTTGTAATCCACGGACGTTGCTCTACAGAAATAGCAGGGAGTTGCCACGTGGATAGATACCACCTAATATCTAAAATGCTTGAATATAGTTTACCTTCTCCGTTGAAATGCACTAATGCGCGTGGCCTATCGCATTTGCTATCCAATAAATAGCAATCCCTAGCACCCCACACAAACTCAGTTTGCCGAAGATTTTCTTTACCCACTAGAAAGTGGAAGGAGAGTCTCTTATGCTAAATCATACAAAATCGTATATATAAAAAAAAAGGAGAATTATTTCTTTCTCTCTCTCTCTCTCTCTCTCTCTCTCTCTCTCATTTAGAGACCGAACCCGCCCAAGCCCGAGCCGCAGTAAATAGCATGTAGTCCGGATATTTCCTTTCCTCTTCCCTATTTTGGGCACCAGCTATTATGTATTGCGTTACCGTAAGAAACCGCGAATTTAATTTATTGTACATTTAATTGCACGATGTCTATGTATCAACCTCAGATGTCTATATATCAGTCTATGGGGTCATTATAAGCGGGTTCTACTGTATTACAAGAACTCTTTGAATCTAAAGAAATGTAAAAGAAAATATGCAAGACATCAAATTTTTTTTTTTTCGATTGAAGGTTTAACGACCACCGTGAACAACTTGTTGAGCTATAAACAGTCGTCCGTCCCGAATTTAGCGCCACTGGTTCCGGAGTAGTGAGAGAGAAAATTACGTAAGATAAGCGCAATGCCCATGACTCACCAGCATTCAAACGCGGATCCATCTCGGACCAGTATCAAACTTTTGGAATTGATCTATTTGAAACAAATACCTCTTGCGATACCAATTTTTTACGCTTTCCAACCGTAGGTTGTAGAGGCGTATATGCCCCAGCTTTGTTCGTCTGTCCGTCCGCAGAAAACTCGCGGAAAAATGGTTCGATTCCGACAAAATTTTAGTATGTGGTAGGGGACCACCTGGGGACGAACCCTATTGAAAATGAGAGAAATTGGGTCAAAGGTCAGGACATAGGAGCGGGATCCATTCCATTGCCCTTAAGCGTCATAACTTACGTAAAAATAGCTCGATTTCGATCAAATTTTAGTATGTGGTAGGAGACCACCTGGGGACGAACTCTATTGAAAGTGGGCGAAATTGGGTCAAAGGTCAGGACATAGTAGCGGGATCCATTCCATTGCTCTTATGCGTCATAACTTATGTAAAAATGCTTTGATTGCGACAAAGCTTTATCATGTTGTTCCGGAGGTACACTGAACCAATTATTTTTAATATCATCGAAATGGGGTCAAAGGTCAGGGCACAGGAGCGAGATTTATTCCACAGCTATTATTCTCATAACTTGAGTAATGATTTCTGGTATGTTGGAAAGCGTATCATAATCAATGAATTGCATAATTTTACTAACTTGTTTCTTTTAGACATAGCTGAAAGATATTCAATTTAAAATGGAAATGGACTGACTGGTCATACAGCAAGAATGGAAAATAATAAATGGACTGAAATAATAATAGAGTGGAGACCATATAAAGGAAAGAGCGGAGTAGGAAGACTAAAAGGAAGATATATGGATGATAGAAACAAAACTGTAGGAAAGATGTGGATTAGACAAGAACAGGACAAAAACATTTGGGAAGATTTGAGGGAA
This sequence comes from Macrothele yani, assembly GCA_039090855.1. NCBI lineage: Eukaryota > Metazoa > Arthropoda > Arachnida > Araneae > Macrothelidae > Macrothele > Macrothele yani. The sequence goes on from CM077026.1 coordinate 92,307,501, forward strand.
GTCTTTAGCATCAATTGGCTATAAAAAGGGTGGGGAGAAGAAGAAGAAATCTTGCGTGCGAAGTACTCGTACTAAACAACTGAAAAGTGAAAAAACAAACATATCCATATAAAAAGTTTAAAATTGATCTCTACTGTATAGGAATCTGCTTTACTCACCCTCGTGTTAAAATAATGTAACAGTCGTAAAAGCGTGTATGAGTGAACGAACAAGGACACTTCAACAGGAAGTCCCATTGTTTTATTCGGAAGGGTCTTCCTTTCCGCCTTCCTGCTTGAAGAAATAAAAGTGAATAGAACTACCCTTAAAGAAAAAATCAGAGCGAGAAAAAAAAAACCCGGAAGTTTTCAATAAGTAATATTCTCCAAAAATTCCTAACAGCCACACTTCGGTTTCTCACTGACTTTGATAACAGATCGTTTATCAGTCCGGTTCAATTTAGGCCAGTGTGAACGTCAGTATGGCGATTATTAGTGATCGCAATGAGGTTGGGAATAATTGGTAAGAATGAAACGAATTATGCATGTTCAGCACGTACTGTAAATCAAAAGATGTTGTTTAAGAGGTCTTAAGTTCGCGGACGTAAAACCACGAATTTAAATCTTTTAATGTTTATTTAAGAAAGGCCAAATTATAAATCCCGTATTTTTCGAAATATGATGCACGGAGTATCTGTTTAAAATATTATTAATTCAGGTTCTGCCGCTTATTTGCCGATGCGGATAATAAGCCGCTTTAAAGAATAATTTTTACGCACTTGGATTTTCATAAAAAAATCCACATCGTAATTATTAAGAAAGGTTGTATGTTCGGAAAATTACCAGAAATATGTTAATAACATGAAAACGTAACGCACTACGGAGATAACGGTCCACAAACAGTTGGAAAGATTTCTTTTTTTTTTTACTTGCAAACATTTTGGCAGAAAATACTACGCAATGGAGGCGATATTATTTACTATCCCGGATGATCACGTGTCATTAAAAGTACAGTGTCACAAGCGTCAGTCAGTGCCGCAGGTCCAACGGAACAGCGGTAATTCTGAAAAAACAAAACAAAAAAACTTATAATTATTCCTCTTTATTCACTTGAAATAACAGAAAATCACTTAAAAATGACAGTTATCGTTTTTAATAGGAGATAATTTTTCTTACTTCTTCGGACTGCTAGGTCATCCCGTGAATCGCCACTCTTTTCTGCGAAATTAGGGTTCGGGATCAACATGACGGGTATGGATTATGTGCCGAATCCTTTTCTCGAATTTTACGGATTATGCTCTTCTGCTGATTATACAGGGTGTCCGAAAAACAACCTGTGCACTGAAAGTAACACTTACCATGTCAAACTAGTTCCTACAGGAAGTGCTGGAAATGGAGTCCACTGACGTCCAGACATCTCTGAACACGCTTCTACATGTTGGTGAAGACCTTTCTAAGGCTATGTGGTGTGATGTTTTGGATGTCGGTCGTTATTGCAACCTCTAGCTCTTGAAGTGTATGCGGATTGCCTGCGTACGTCTTCCCCTTCAAGGCCCCCATCACGAAATTTCTCAGCGAACTGTTTTTGTACTTCGTCCGTGTGCTTGTTGTCATGGCGAAGGACATGTTCCACCAACACTCTCTATTCAGCTGTCGTCCTTGTTCCGAGGCGAGTGATCAATCGACAACTCTGCCTGCCTCAACCAAGCGCTCAGGAATGTCCTTCGTTCGGTATGACAGCTGCGCGCGATTTGGTGTGGGAAGAAATGAAGGTTACCAGACACAGCATTTCCACGTGGAGGGTCAGTTCTACTGTAGTTCCATTCAAAATTTCTTTATTATTACATTACTGCAATTCGTACATTCAGTGCACAGTCATTCATTATTCGGAGATCCTGTACTAAGGAATTATCTTTCTGTACCTGAATTTCACGGTGCGTGTATTATACGAAGGAAAAATACGACACTTAAATTATGATTTATTCCTCCCTCTAATGTTGCCAGTGTTTTGTGTGTGTTTTGTCAGGACTTAATTAACAATGCAGTAATCTGTCCATTTGGAGTTGAACGAGTTAAAAATTTTGAATTTAAGATTTTATAACTAAGTACTTCCGTATAACATCTCAACTACATTTTTGTACGGGAATGATAATTTAATGCTCTCCCAGCGCTGGAAATTATGCCTCAGTTTAACATTACCGGCAATGGCGTTTCCAATGTTATATGGCTTTTTCTTTATTACCAAAGTACACATGTCGTTTTGTATCGAAGTGCGTTCGTTGATTCATGAACCATACGACATATTATTTGATTCATGAAACATGCGACATACACAGTGCGTCAAAGAATTTTTAAGACTGGCGCTAGATTTCAGCCTACGGTGGCGCCACCAGTGTAATCACGAATGCGTTATAAACCGTGACCATCTGCTTGCTTTCTGCCAAAAGTACTGCGCAGTTGTTAAAGTAACTCAAACGAAACTGCCGTTCATTAGAGAAGTAAAAGTTTTTTCATGTTAAATTATTAAGATGAAACAAAGGGCTGTTATTAAATTTAACGCAAAACTTCGTAAAAGTGCCTCGAAAACGTACCAAATGATCAAACAAGTTTACGCTGAGTTTTGTTTAAGTAGATCAAATGTTTTCCTATGGCACAAACGTTTTTTGGACGGAAGAGATACGCTAAAAGATGATAAGCATACTGGAAAACCAAGTTCATCTAAGACACCTGAGATTATTGAAAAAGTGCGTGATTTCGTGGCAAACAATCGATGTGCGTCACTAAGAATGATGGAAGAGTCTTTAAACATCAACAAAGAAACGATTCGAACCATCCTGCATGAAGATTTGGGCAAAACAAAAGTCTGTGCTAAATTTGTTCCACACACGTTAACCAATGAACAAAAATCAAGGAGAAGTGCACATTGCAGAGACAACATTTCAGCCGCTGAAAATGATCCAAACTTCTTAAAATTGATTGCTACTGGTGATGAAACATGGTATTTTCAATATGATCCTAAAATAAAGCGACAAAGTGCGGAATGGAAGTCAAAAAACTCGCCACAAGCCAAAAAAACAAGAAAAGTTCCATCAAAAATCAAAACAATGCTCATTACATTCTTCGATAGTAAGGGTATTATCCACAAAGAATTTGTTCCAAGTGGACAAACAATTACTGGTGAGTTTTATTTAAATGTTTTGAGGCGTTTGATGGGCAGAATTCGTCGCATTCGTCCAGAATATCGAGATGAAAACAGTTGCTGTTTGTTGCACGATAATGCACCCAGTCACACCTCACTTCTTGTTCGTAGATTTTTGGCGAAAATTAACGTCTGTTTGTTGAATTATCCACCGTATTTGCGTGATTTACCACTCTGCGACTTTTCTTTGTTCCCAAAACTTAAAATGACGTTAAAAGGGTGTTATTTTGATGATATTTCGACCATACAAACAGCTTCGACGCGTGCTTTGGAGGCAATTCCGCAAAGTGAACTAGAACAGGCATTCAAATCATTATTAAATCGCTGTAACAAGTGTATTGAAGCCGGAGGGACTTATTTTGAATAACAAACCAAATCAAATTATAATTTCTTGTTTCTATTTCATTTTACAGACCCAGTCTTAAAAATTCTTTGACGCACTGGGTATTATGAGCAAACTGATTTCATTTGTCAGGGTGTTTTTGCTTATTTTTTGACGCATTTTGTGCTGTAACGAAAGTTTATTTTATTTGCCTGATTTATTATGTTCACCTTTCTTTTCCTTTCCTTTTCTCCTCTACCACACAACGAAAATCCGTTATTACATTTTAGGATTTGAACGCACTCAACGGCGTAATTTGACATAAACAGCATACATGAATAGACAGCTTCGAGTTTCGTTTATTTCGAGTTGGTTAACAATTACTACTGGATTTTCTTACCAGGTTAATAACGTTCTTCTTTTTTTCGTTTTTTGTTTTGAAGAAAAGACAATAAATGTAAAAAAAAACATTTAAGACTCAGAGAAAAAAAGAAACGCCACGGAACATCAAAACTTTGAATTGGTAATTCATAATATAAATCGCGTTTCCTGATAGAGAAGTTACAGCTGCCGAACATAAAACTGCAACACCCAAGTTTCTGTTGAAAATATCAGTTTTTAATTAATTTTAATTAAAAGAAGTGGAATTCGTTGGATACCAAAAGAGAGTAAATACACTGCTGGCCACCCAAAATGTAACACCAAGAAACACGAGATAGCAAAGCCAGATTTACTGGACACATAACAACAGATGCAAAGATGGAACGATTGAGCTTACAGGCCCGTGCGATTTGCGGAACACGCAGACATCAATAGTTCGTCTGGCCCCCATGGTTGGCAATAACGGTCGCTACACGCCGCGGCATCGAACGAGAAAGAGGCTTTGGATGTGGGCTTCGGGTATGATGTTCCAGGCTGCTTCCACACGTTGCGACAGTTCATCAGCGATAGCCGCGGGTGGTATTTGCCGGGCCACTCGGTTGCCGATCAGCGGCCAGACGTGTTCGATGGGCGACATATCGGAAGAACAGGCGGGCCACGGCAGCAGTAAAACCTGGTGGGGCGTGAAGAATTATTGCACGATGCGTGCCACATGCGGGCGCGCATTGTCCTGTTGAAACGTGGCCGCTGGCAGGCCCTGCAGGTAAGGGAGGACTACATGCTCCAAAACGTCGGAGATGTAGCGGTGGCTGTTGAGTGTACCGGCGATGCGTTCCAGAGGGGTGCGGGTGTCATATCCAATTGCGCCCCAAAATATAACGCCAGGCGACAGACCGGTATGGCGATGCATAATGCCGCGGTGCCGCCACACGCGGATCTGACCATCGTGGTGTTGCAGGCAGAAGCGGGATTCGTGGGAGAAGACAATGTCGTGCCATTCCGTAGTACAGGTGCGGGGTTCAACGGCCCACTGCCGCCGCACTCGCCGGTGGTGTAGCGTCAATGGTAATCGGAGCAATGGGCGCCGTGCGACAAGTTCCCGCTCCTGCAGACGACGTCGAACGGTACGTGTTGACACAGGTTGTTGCGCAACACACCCTAATTCCTGCGCTAACGTTCGATATGTGGCGGTGCTAGCCGTCAATGCCCGCCGCATAAAAAGCCGGACCTCTCGTTCGGTGGTGTGCCGCAGCTGCGGTAATCGCTCACGTCGTTCCGTCCTTCCCTCTTGCACCCACCGAATTCATTCTCGCCTCACTATGGCTGTATATCCTCCCACACGGGCGCCGATGTCTCGGTACGATAAACCGCTGTCGCGATAAGCCACTATTCGTCCTGTGTCGAACTCCGAAACGTGCTGGTACGACTGCCGTATTCTGCGATGAGGCATCAGGAAGCTTCCCACGCACAGGTCCGGCAGCACAACACACTTCCACCACTTACACCCCGCCTTCTGTGCACCTTTCTTATAGTGCTTCTCGGTGGGGTGCCGGGCGCACATGATTTGCATATGCCCTGCAATGCTAATCGTTTGCATGTCCTCTCGCGGGAGACCCATGCTGCGAATTTGAGGCCAATCGGATACTTCCTTCTTGGTGTTGCATTTTGGGTGGCCAGCAGTGTATTTAAAAGCACTCATCTGATATACACCGAAGTGCCAAAAGTCTTGGGATACGTACCTAGTATCGTGCAGGACCTCCTCTAGCTCGGCGAAGTGCAGCAACTGGATGTGTCATCGATTCCACATGCAGCCGGAAGACTTCTGGAGAGATGTTGAGCCATGTCGTCTGAATAGCCGCCCACAGTTCTCCAGTATTTGTAGGTGAAGGATCTTGGGTGCGAATGGACTTTTCTGCCAGGTCCTATAAGTGCTGTATTGGGTCTATGTCGGGCGATTCTCGTAGCCCCACCATCCGTCAGAACTGTCCAGAATATTTTTCGAACCAAGTTTGGACAACTCAGACCCGATGACATGGTGCATTGTCCGCCTGGAAAATTCCATTGTTGTTGGTGTACATGAAGCCCATGAAGGGCTGAGAATGGTCACACAGCGAAGCAACAAAGCTATTACCGGTAAATGACGTGTCCACGAGGACCGGAGGAACCCAACCCGTGCCACATAAAGACACCCCATACATGTATGGAACCACCACCAGCTTGCACAGTGCCTTGTTGTCAGCTTGGGTCCATGGTCTCATGGAGTCTGCGCCACACCCGAAACCTACCACTAGCTCGTAACAACTACTGGGTTGTCAGAAAAGTCATGACGTATTTTAGGTAGTTTCTGCAAAGGTCATTTATTGATAGAAAGAACAAAGATCAATCAATGACATAATGCCCGTTTTGTTCGGTAACCTTTTGCGACCTTCAGTGAGCTGCAGAATTCCTCGTTCATAGAAGGACCTGTCTTTCGCGGCGAAAACCTGCACAAGTTGCTGATTTACAGCCTCATCTGAATTGAACGTTATACCACGCAAGGACTGTTGAAGAGAGCGAAACAAGTGGAAGTCTGACGGCGCAAAGTCAGTCGAGTATGCTGGGTGTAGCAATACATCCCACCCAATCTCCAATAATTTTTGGCGGGTGATCAAACTTGTGTGTGGTCTCGCGTTGTCGTGATGGAACACAACACTTTTACGATGAACGAGCTCCGGACGTTTCTGGATGATGGATTCATTCAAACTGTGCAATTGCCGACAGTACACATTCGAACTGATTGTTTGGTTCCGTGGTAGGAGCTCGAAAAACACGACACCTTTAAAATCCCACCACACTGAGACCAGAACCTTCCACTGATGAATGTCTGCTTTGGATGTCGTTTGAGGCGAAGTAGCACGTCGGGACCAAGACCGTTTGCGCAGCACATTGTTGTACACAATCCACTTTTCATCACGAATCATCAGTCGCTTCAAAAAAGGATCGTTTTCCTCACGTTTAATGAGCATATCGCAGATGTTTATAAGCGCCGTCAATTGAGCTTCTTTGAGTTCATGAGCAACCCACACATCGAGCCTGCTTACGTATCCCAGCTTCTTCAGGCGGTCGTGAACGCTTGAATGATGGTTGTGCAATGTGTCTGCAATTTGTCGTGTCGTGTAACGTAGGCTTGACTCGATCAATGCTTTGATTTGGTCGTCATCAACCTCGGTGGGCCTCCCGGACCGAGGAGCATCGTTGAGGTCAAAATCACCAGCACGGAATTTTGCGAACCACCGCTGGCACTGACGTTCTTGTACAGCATTATCACCGTACAATTTATGCAACTTTTCACAAGACTGACGCGCGTTCTTCCCTTTACGGAAGTAAAACAATAAAATCTGGCGAAAATGCACAGTTTGGTCTTCCATCTTCAACTTTATGTCAAATCTCCAAATATCAACCAAATCGTTCACTATTCCTTTTAGACTGCAGCTAGAACTGGCACCTGTCGAATGCCATAGCGATACTAGAGCTGCACATGCCTCTGGTACTTCCAAAACCGCCCAACCGCCATCGGGTGCCAAAATACGTTGTGACATTTCCCACAACTCAATAGTTCCGTGACTCATCGGACCACGCAGCATGTTGCCAGTCTTCCAGGGCCCAATTACCGTGTTCACGAACCCAGGTGAGGCACTGTGTCCGATGTCATGTATTAAACAAGTTAGTAAAATCATGCAATGCATTGATTATAATACGTTTTCCAACATACTAGAAATCATTACTCAAGTTATGAGAATGATGACAGTGGAATAAATCTCGGTCCTATATGCCATGACCTTTGATCCCATTTCGATTATATTCAACAGAACCGGTTCAGTATACCTCCGAAATTACATGATAAAGTTTTGTCGCAATAGAAGCATTTTACGTAAGTTAAGATGCATAAAGGCTATGGAATAGATCCCGCTCCTGTGTCCGAACCTTTGACCCCATTTCGCCCATTTTCAACAGGATTCGTCCCCAGGCAGGCCCCTAAATCATACTAACATTTCATCCAAATCGAAGCATTTTACGTACGTTATGACGCATTATGACAAAGGAAGTGATTCCGCTCCTATGACCTGACCTGTGACCTCATTTCACCCATTTTCAATAGGGTTTGTTTCCAGGTAATCCCCTACCATAAACTAAAATTTTATCGAAATCGAACCTTTTTTACGTTAGTTATGACGCATAAAAGCAGTGAATGGATCCCGCTCCTATGTCCTGACCTTTGACCCCATTTCGTTTACTTTCATTAGGGTTCCTTCTTAAGTGTTCCCCTACCACATACTAAAATGTCATCGAAATCGAACGATTTTTACGCCCAGTTATCGTGCGGGCCGGCATACGCACACAACGCCTGACGTAATGAGGCCGATGGGAATCGCGACCATCTGGTCGAAAGAGTGTGACGTCATAAAACTTTAATAGGATCCACACACAACGCGTGACGCAATGAGACAGATGGCGTGACCGCGAGCTAACATTCTCAATCGCGAGATTGTGACGTCATAAGATTTCTGAGCATGGGTAACATTAATGGGACGACGCCATGACACTAAAAACGTTATAATTTGGGTGGTTATTTAACCCACTAAACGAATTTTCCTGAAGTCGAGATTAAGCTAAATCGATTTCTAGTACCAGAAAACGGTAGGATAACGACTTTCATCAAAATCCTTAGAGCCGTTTTCAAAATAAAATTTACATACATACGAGAAGTGCTTTTTAATAGTATGGGATAAGGGCGATGGAATAGATCCCGATCCTATGTCCTCACCTTTGACCCCATTTCGTCCATTTTCAATAGGGTTCGTCCCCAGGTGGTCCTCTACGACGTACTACAATTTCATCGAAATCGAACCATATTTGCGCAAGTTATGACGCATAAGAGCAATGGAATGCATCCCGCTCCCATGTCCTGACTTTTAACCCCATTCCACCCATTTTGAATAGGGTTCCTTTCCAGGTGGTCCCCTACCACATATAAAACTTTCATCGACATCGAACTATATTTACGCAAGTTATGACGTATAAAGGCAATGGAATGGATCCCGCTCCTCTGTCGTGACCTTTGACCCCCTTTCGTCCATGTTCAATAGGGTTCTTCCCCAGGTGGTCCCCTACCACCACATACTAACATTCCATTGAAATCGAACCATTTGTACGCGAGTTATCGTGCCTACAGACAGACGGACGGACAAAGCTGGAGCATGTACGCTTCTTCAACCTACGGTTGGAAAGCTTTAAAAAAGGTACTCTTGTGGGTCTTCTGTTCCCAAAGCTCATGTACGCTAAATTACGTTGCACTGACCTCATGGATATGTCTCTGGTGCCTCCTGCATTGAATGTGGATATTATTTGAGCCAGTGTCGCTTGTCTATTAGCATGGACAATCCTGGTCAGACGCGGCTGGTCACGGTCATTCAGCACCCATGGTCGGCCACTACGCTGTCCACGGGGGGTGGTAATGCCTTCAATGAGATATTGTCGTTACACACATGACACGTTGGATCGAGGAATGTTGAATGTTCGCACAGCTTCGGAATTTGCATGTCCCATCTGTCTGGCTCCCACCACCATGCCTCGTTCGAACTCCGATATAATTTCCGTCGGCTAGCCATAATCCTACTGGCGGTTATTCAACCTGACTCACGAAATTACGCCTCGTAATTGATAAAAATCGTAACGCCCGTCGAAGCCTTTATGCGGTGGCAGCGCCAGTTAAAAATTTGCATACCGCTATCCCATGACTATTGGCACTTCAGTGTATAGCAGAGTGGGTTTTCTATTTATTTTAAAACAAAGATATCCATTCAAACTTTGTCACCCTTTCTTCGTTTAGGTTAAATATAAAAACGAAATGGTTGCCCTTTTCCCGTAAAACTCAGCTTTTCAGTTTTGTTTTGCGAAGTCTAAATATTTTGTATCCTTCAGCTTTCATTTCCTTTCATATGGAGATCAATAAATACTTGCTAAAACACTTCCATAGTACATAGTCCATTATTATTGTTCCAATCAAAGAACATCAGTTTAAATACACCATTTCTGGCTTAATTGTATTCTAGATTACTATTTTTCAGCTATTTTCAATGGCTCAACCTTTAAGAAGCTGGCTCGCTTATTTGCTCACTGATATGATAAAGTATTTACTGATTTGAAATATTTATTTCTGTGCATTGGTTGGCGTTTTCTTTAAATATATACGTCTTTTTTTCAATTTCGTTTTACCGACACTAATTGCTCTAATTCTTAATAAACAGCTCGCATCCCATTCATTTCAAGATTAATATATACTTACCTTAATGCTCCCGAAAGCATGTTTTTCACAAAATTCCTACTTGAATAATCTTTTTCAATAGTGTTCTTCTTACTCAAGAATACCAGTTTAAATACTCTACTTCGTAAATTAATACATCTTAAATTACATTTTTCGGCTATTTGTTTAATGGCTTTCTCTTTAAGAAACTCACTCTTTTATTGTTTACTAACAAATTAAAGTAAATATAGGCTTAAATTATTAATTTATAAAGTATTCCTACGTTTTACATAAAGGTAGCTCTCGAAAACAAAATTACGTGCCATCAGTTTAATTAAAACGCACAACAAGAATCATGGAACCACATGTAAATGGAGCTAATGTTACCCACTCGCGCTAATGTGATTTAATTTATAAGCTTTGTGCAAAAGGAAGAAAACTGAAACCGTGTATATAAAATTTCATTACTTGCCGAGAGTAAATTTTATTCTTAGGAAAAATATGCAAAACATCCCAGTGATATTCTACGAATAAGAGGAAAAGAATTATCTATAATATTAACTTAATGCTTTTTTTTTTTTTTTTTTTTTGCCAGATTAAACTTGGCATTAAATGTGTAGTTTCTTAAAGACGACTTACTGTGTTTATAAGAACAGGAAACAGAAGATCCGAAATGCAGGTAAAAATAAGATATGTAATCTATATATTTAAAACACAAGGCCGTTTCTTTCTACAATCCGCTAGCGCCCCCCACTGGAACGATTTTCGTGATTTTTTTTTAAATGAAAGCTACTGACCCACAGATTTGTCACCGCTACTTTTTATTGTCATAAGTAATTTTTTTTTTTTTATGTTACCATGGCATTTTCTTTGTACAATCCAGTGTTCGTTATTCTGGCGTTTGTTCTCGCTTTAGTACTTGCAGCACCATCTGCCTTTCTGCGGTGGTCGGACTTAGAACTAAGCCCTCTGATATCAACTACGTAGTTATAATCGAAGTTCAATATCAAACGAAACCGTCGCCTTGGACTTAGCTTTCTATGTGAATGCGTTTAAGCTTACTCTTGTAAAGAGTTGTTTTGGTTTGTCATGGAACGCCATGTTATCCCTATTCTCGGTGAAGTTTGTTTCGTGGTGTTTACATAATGATGAGGAACGTCATCGTGAAATTCGTGTACGAGTCTTTCGAAAAATTAAAAATGAATGGGAATATTATGAAAATTTTGTTGTGGTTACCCATATAACAAGAAAAAATTCAGCCACAACTTTTTCAACCGCGCATGGCACAGGTTATGGACTATTAATTTTTTTATGTTGATTAGCAACATGAATTAGATATCAGCATACTATTGTTTGGCTGATTGTCAATGATGACAAGGAAGTTAGAATCCTGAATTCCACAGCCGCAAGTTGATCAAAAAGTAATTGCAGCCAGACTCGCACCTTTAGGGCACGTTACGTCTGGAGTAAATTACTCTTGGAGCAACTGAAAGCTATGACGTTTTTTTTTTGTTTTTTTTCAGCGACAGAATCCTTAGTCCGTTTGGTTTTTTTTTCTAAATTTATTTGAAGGAGCTAATTTCTTTCGACAAAACAGAAACATACACATAAAAAAATCGTCAGGCATTACTTTTAGCAGGAAAAAGAAGAAAAAAAACAAGAAACGAATATCCAAAGAAGGTACGTACTTTTACCAGTATTTCAGAAGTAAGGTCTCTGGTCTTAAAAGGAAATCCACCTACCCAAAGAGCAATCACTAAGTCATTAAAACTCTTTGTATCAACTTCACTATCTACCACCAAGTAATTGGACACCCTGCAATCGACGATATCTGCGGTCCTGATACACGTCACGGCCGCCGCCGTTAAATATCGTGTGGGAAACAACAACGCAACCAGTCGCATGCAAGATGCCACGCAGTTCGGAGCTCTCTGATTTCGAGAAAGTTGTAATCGTCGGGTATCACAGAAATGGCCGATCCATACGTGACATATCCAGCGAGTTGAAGTACCCAAAATCGACAGTGGCCTACGTGATTGGCAAGTGGAAGATGAGAGGTGACCGTCGGAATGTGCCCCGACCCGGCAGACCCACAAAACTGGGAGTTAGAAACCGACGGCTGCTGAACAGAGAAATTCGGAAGAACCGTACCAAATCGATGGGCCACATCGCGAGGAGTTTCAACAGACATCCGGGAGTGTTCTTTTGATGAATACCATCCGTAAGGAAGCCCATTTGCTCGGTTATCGTGGACGTGCTGCCGACCACAAGCCTTTGATCAGCAAGTCCAATAGCGCTGCTCGACTAATGTGGTGCAAAGAACGTCGACAGTGGACCGTTGAAAAGTAGAAACAGGTTCTCTGGAGCGAAGAATCAAGGTTCACCCTCTACCGTTCGGATGGCAGGGTCTGGGTTTGGCGTATGCCTGGAGAACGCTTCCAGCCGGAATGTATTGTGCCAACTGTGAAGTTCGGCGGCGGTGGAATTATGCTATGGGGGTGTTTCTCCTGGTATGGCACGTGACCCTTGTTCGCAATTTCTGGTAGACTCAACGCCGAGACCTACTGTACCTATTTGGATGACCATGCGCTTCCTACGTTGTGGCAGTTTTACGGGGTGGACCCATGTTACTTTCAGGATAGCAATGCCACCTGTCATGTTGCGAGGTCCACCATGCCTTGGTATGGTAACAATGGGGTTAGTCGAATGGACTGGCCTGCGCAGAACCCGGACCTTAACCCTATCGAGCACCTCTGGGACGAGTTGGAGCGTCGACTTAAGGGGTGCCCCCACCGTCCGAAATCCGTGAGGGAACTGACCTGTCTTCTCCACGCCGAGTGGAAGAAAATACCGCTAGCTATCGTACAACACCTGGTTGAGAGTATGCCCCGGAAGGGTCGCAGCTATAATCGCCGCTCGTGGAGGCTACACCAACTATTGAAGGTGAATAAACTTCGTTTTCCTTTGCTATCACAGGTGTCCAATTACTTGTTGGTAGATAGTGTATAAACAAGGTAATAAACAAAGATTTGAATCTGAAAAACAGAAAAACATAATGTTCACCACCTTTTGCCTAGGCGCGAATCAGAGCGCAGAACACGGTATAGACTTCTTTATGAAAATCACTTAGGCGGAGACAGATGGAAATTTATTATGGCTATTGATGAAGCATAGATCGAACTGAAAAAACAGTCGATTTGCTGTCTCAAAAGAACAGAAAATGACTTACAAACTTGTTTCCAAGAATCCAAAGGAAGTTTCAATAAAGGATTCATGATTGTTTCTGGTTTCTCGTAGAATTGGAAATAAAGGATATAAATCAAAGTTAAAAAAAGTTGAAAATTAAAGTTAAGAAAAGCTGAAAAGAATCTTAAAATAAATTCTACGTATTACCTAAATATTTAGGAAGTACCATTCCTTTATCCAGAGAGCCTTCAAAGAGTAGAGCTCTTTCAAGATAAGGGCACTAGTCATGTATCCAAATCTACCACCCTATTTCTTGAAAAAAAATTAAAAAAAAATGGGTATCAAAGATCAAATGTGATTATATGTAGAGGATTTTAGGAGGGGAGTGTCTAACCCCAGGTCTTAAACAACCCTTAGAAATAGGTAGCTAGGAGATTTCGGCTAGAATGCCCGATAGGCAAGTGACACAGAAGCGAAGTAGAAAGGAGGAGGAAGACGCCCTTATTTATTAACAGGGCGCCAGTACCCGGGGTCCGACGCACGGCGGATATTTAGTGGATCGAGCGTTTGTACCTGCTGGAATCGAACCTGAGGTCCTTTCTGTGGCAGTCACGAACGTTGCCCACTAGGCCACCCGCGGCCCAAACGAGTATCGAGTCCATACTTTTTGCTTATATTTCTTGAACGTCCGCTAATGTGTCACCAATGGACTATGTGCGTTGGGACTGCTAAAACGAGCACTTTCTAAGCGCAGGCCTAAAACAGTGATTGGACTACGGAAAGCAATGGAAGAAGAGTGGAAGAAAATACCCCTACCAGTTTTAGTAAATGCCATGTTATCTTTGATATCTAGATTTATGTTCACAGTCCAGAGAAAGGGCAATTAAGATAAAAATAATGTAATTTTAAATATTAATTATACTGCTGGAAAATATTTCTAAAAATGTGTGAACATTCTCTGTATAAGAAAAGCTACACTAGCAAACCAAGTCTAAGCACTTGAGTAGAAATCCGAAATTACTACTACAGCGGTGGGAAAAAGACAGCGCTTGAAAATTTACAGGCACGACAAATGCCAGACACCAACACACTTTGCGATCTCGTGGGGTTAAAATTCCGGATTGTATGCGTAGTTCAGTTTAATTTGAGAAGCCATTAATGTATTTGTTTCTCGTCAGTAACTTTCGCCGAAACTCACTGCCACCCCACCCCACCCCACCCCACCCCGTCTTCGCATGCCGCGTCGACAATACTCTTCATATTAAAAACGTCGCCGCATGCATAGACAATCGTCTACGCCCTGAACCGTAGTAGCATTCGTCAGCATACGGTACAGGTTCCACTTTCAGTGGTGTGCGTTCAAAATAAGAGATCGCGTAGAAAATTTTCCATTGCTCTCTATTGTTTAAAAACGTAAATTTATTTAAATTCTAAATGGATTTTTCTATCTACAAGTTTCGAAAATTTTTAACAATCGCTTTATGGCGAATCGAACGTGAATTGTTGTCTCAAAATTATCGTATTTGTCGTGATTTGGAGCGGGAGACGCCTGGTTAAAATTCAGCCGGAACGAATTAACTCGGGGTTTACAAAATAGGCTGAAATCAGCTTTAACGAATGAATCCGCTGTCTGAGAAATGGGCCGATCGCCACAGGAACAAGTGAACCTGCTCATCAGCAATCGTTGCTTTTACCTTGCGTTTGTTATTCTAAGTGCTCATTTGGGGTTTTATGATTGTCATTATTACTTCCTATCTTATTACTTTTCCCTCTAAGAATGCTAAGAAAAGAGCGACGAGCCTAAGGAAGAAGAGAAAAGGTGTTTGAGTAAACCGTTTCTACCCAGTGGCATGATGTCCGTGTCCGGGGGACTACTGCTTCCGAATTATTCCTTGGGTAATGGAGCAGAGAATAAAGGACTATAAGGTAATCTGACTACATGCTGTAAGACTAAGACTGTAATGGACCACTTACAACCAGTGACAGATTTATAGCCGATGCCCCTGAGATGAAAGAAGGAAATAAATTGTTTTGTCATAGCTTTTGGTATAACCCGGTCACTATGAGAACACTTCTGTTTGAGGAGCGCAGGAAAATTTGGGCAACTTTTGGTTCAGGTGCATCGGCCACTTAAAAGGTTGCACGATATATTCGCGGCAAAGCTAATCTTAATATGGGGTTGAAGTGGGGAAAGCGTACATCCACTGCATGATATAGTTCCCAGTCTTAAAAGCTCGTATTTGAGCTTGGTCTGCGTCTAAAATAATGCATAGTTGTTCTGAATGTTGTGTGTCGATACAATAAAACCAAGAAAGATGACACGGAGCGTTCGGTTGCAATGAATGCGTCTTTTGAATCCTTTCTGATACGAATAAAATATTTCAAAGTTATTTATGGTCAATGGAACTCATTACAAGAAGAAAATCAACCGAATTTCTACAGTAGATAATAGATCTAGAAATAGAAGCAGTTGCTTTCCACTAGCGGCTGAGAAAGTCTGTTACGAAAATTAACAAACTGTGCTAAAAAACATTCTCTTACCTAAAGTAATATACATATTTGAGACAAAGGAATTCCTTTTTTATTAAAACAGTTAGAACAGATATAGAGATAAATACGATATAACTTTGCACCCTGGAAGAATTTTGAATAATAGAAAAGTAGAAAATATATTGAAAGGTATTCCTTACAGCAAAAGTTACGTTAAAGAAAAAGAATTTTTTAAATACATCTCTTGGAAGCAGAAATAACGAGGAAAAGGGTTTTGACATTTCGGCCCCCTAACGGGTAAACTGTGCGCTATTTAAAAAAGAAAACAAAAATTCTATCTTTACCGTGACGAACCGCATACAGTAAGAAAAGATATCTTTCAAACGGATCTTTTGAAGCGTAGAAACAGCATCAAATAGAAGTAAACACAACACCACCTAGCGCGAGAACTGTGAACCACAAAATTCCACAAGTAGAGGCAAAGTGTAACGTAAATAATATACAGCGTTTAAAGAATTTTTTAAATCGGGCTTATGAAAGCAGACATATTAACAAAAAACCGAGAAGACATTTGCGCCTCTAGCGGGGAAATGTTACACTATTTTTGGTACTAAATATACATAACAATTTTTGGCAGTAGGTAGTACCTGACCGAAAGAGGATTTTTCAATCGGATTTTTAAACGCGCAGATGTTGCTGTTAATATGCTGCTGCTAATATGCTGCAAACGGAAACGTGAACTTCTGCACACGTGTGGTTTAATAAAAATGTGAAACTATATGCAAAATATTCCACACCTGCAAACGCTCTCCGACAAAGATACTTTTATCAAATGGAACTGTTGGAAGCAGAGATATCGACAAAAATAAGATGCATATCTACGCCACCTGTCGAAAAGATTATGCACTATTTACAGCACAAGGTATTCCCAAAAATCTTGTCGTGGTGAGTGGTGTCAGACAGCGAAAGAATTTTTCAATCAATCTTCGCTGAACGCAGATATTGTTGAAATTATATGCAAAACATATCCCACGATGAGCTCTATCCGATGCAAGAAGAATTTTTCAAATCGGACTTTTAGAAAGAAAGATATCAGGAGAAATTGCAATTTGATGCCCCTAGTGGAAAAACTATGAATTACTCGGAAAAGAAGCTGCATCCAAAATGGTGTTTGTTATAAACGGTATCGAATGGAAGGAAGAATATTTTCAATCGGATGTTTGGAAGCAATTTTATTGAATAAAATGTATTTTGAAGTCGATAGCATCTGTATCTAAGCACTATGGTTGCGAAATTGTACATCGTAGAAAAACCGGACTAAAAGGATCATCGTTCTTACATTTCGAGCTTTACAATGCAAAAAGAATTTTTCAAGTCAGACTAACCGTTGCAGAGATTGTGAAAACACAGGAATTTGTCGGTGATCGGCCAGTACACGCTGGTAGCCCACATCTCCTCGCTCCGGAGTGAGTTGCTCTATAAACGACTGCTACACTGACGGAATCTATCACTGCAGATTTGTCGTCTTGACAGGTGTGCTTCACTTAAGTATTACGTCACAAGATATGTTGTCCACAGACGGACGGGCCGCCCCGGTGGCGCAGTGGTCTAAGGATCTGGCCTCTGATCATTCGTCCGTAAGGGGTCCGGGTTCGAATCCCGGTCAGGCATGGATGTTGTGTTTGTCTTACGGTACTGGCTCTCTCCCTTCCCTGGAACCAGTGACCCTAAATTAGGGACGGGCGACTGCTTATAGCCCATTGAGTTGCTCACGGTGGTCGTTAAACCTCCAATAAAAAAAAAAAAAAAAAAAAAAAAAACAGACGGACGGACACATAGACGGAGAAAGTGACACTATAAGCAGGTACCTTTTTTTACAGATGTCATGCAAAAACTGAAGATCTTAGTTTCTCCATTTTTAATTTTTTCAGTGCGAAGAAACTAGTATTTCCAAATAATCCTGCTGGCAAGGAGGGAATCCTGGCAGCCTTTACTTTTAAAACAAAAATGCATTTCATATAAAATAATATGGTCCGTCATATAAAATATTTTGGGAAGTTCTGCCTTATAAGACAAACGGGTAGGGGACCAGTGAAGCCACGAAGCTGCTATGATACTTTTTGCAGGATTATGTATGTCTTACTGCGTTGCTTAAAATCATAGATTATTAGATTAAATCTCTGAAAACTTAAAAGTCTTCTGCCCTTCCTTTCTACAGTATAACGTGCTTTTAGGTGTTGCATGCACGCAAGAATTCGTGCTTTCAGAAATGCATTGAATTCGCACACAAAGGCAAAGTTGCAAAATTTCAGCTGCCGCACTTTTCTCGCACTCCCTAACAACAAACTAAACTTCTCCTTTGAACTATAAGTTAGTCAGTATGAGTTCGATAACACGCGATAACAGAGCTAATTTTCTAAAAGTGTTGTAAAACCTTTATCTTCGGGTGTAACTGCCGGCTAGCTGTTAGGTGGAAGTTTTCAAGAACGAAGAGAAACCCTATTGACTATCAATAATGGAATAGTAGTGCCAAAAGAGTCTCGCAGAAGCAGCATTGTCTATTTGCGCCTCTAATTAAGATGTCTATGGTAAATGAAAAAAAAATTGAAAGTGAAGCTGCTAACGCTAAATTTCCATAGAATCTGGTATATAAAGAAAAGACAAAATAAAGCCACCTGAATAACATGCAGCGGTGATTGGCTAAATCAGCGTGTGCTAATTAGTTGTCGCGGTCGACGTTCCAATAATTAATGAGAACCGGAAGGAGAACTTACTGTATGCCTGCAATGTTATTCAGTTCTATACACATTTTCTCAAGGCCTAATGCTTTCTGATCTTCAAACTTTTGAGCGCAAACAAATACAGTCCTTAGCTAATATACGTTCCAGCTGTGGTTTCAAAAATTGTTCATGTTTTTTTTACGCTTTCCAACGGTAGGTTGAAGAAGCGTATATGCTCCAGCTTTGTCCGCACGATAACTAGCTTAAAAGTGGTTCTATTTCCATGAAATTTTAGTATGTGGAAGGGGACCACCTGGGAACGAACCCTATTGAAAATGGGCTAAATGGGTTCAAAGGTGAGGACATAAGTGCGGGATCCATTCCATCGCCCTTATGCGTCATAAATTACGTAAAAGTGCTTCGATTGAGACAAACCTTTACCATGTTGTTCCGGAAGTACACTTAACCGGTTCTGTTGAATATCATCGAAATGGGGTCAAAGGTCAGGACATAAGAACGAGACTTGTTCTACAGCCGTTATCCACATAACTTGAGTAATGATTTCTGGTATGATGGAAAGCGTATCATAATCAATGCGTTGCATGATTTTATTCACTTGTTTTTAATGAACTTTATCTCAATCAGTGCCAAACTGTAAATCTTCGCGGTTGAGGAAATTGAATTTTTAAAAAATTCCGACATCTTATTTCGTAATCGTAGCAATAGCATATTTTACACAGGGTGTTCAGAAAGTAATCCCTCCATATTTATATATAAGCCCAGTGACAAGACATCAAATTGAAACAAAACTAGACCAAAGCTCATAATTTCTGCTTTAAGTAACATATTTTAATTTTTTACAGTCCCCCTCATGCTTGATACAGATACGCCAACGTTTAACAAGTTTTTGATACCACCCCCTCCCCTGGTGGCACATTATATCGATTCGACATCGAATTTTTGATTGAATTTTGGTCGATATGAAACGTCGAATATAGATATTCATGCCTACTTTTGTTACGTCTTTTCGATGTCAAATTTTAAACCTATTAAGTCGACATCAAGTCAAAAGTAAACAAAGATTCGACCTTTCGAGAGAAACATATAGATCGTTGCTACATAGTGTAGACGTCGATTCTACGTTTATATTACGCAGTTTAGTCATTGATTCTAGTACTGTTGTAACGCCGAATCCACGTTTACTCTACAATTTAGATGTTGAAACATGAAATTCTAAACTTTTAATCGTGGGACAAATCGTAGAATGCATTCGTATTTGTAGTACGATTCTACGACGCCTGTGTACGATTAAAAGATCATATAATTTTTTTTATTGTTTCAACATCCAAGTCTTTTTGGACGCATTCGAAAAGACGCATAATTCCCAAAAATTTCACAGAATTTTTGGTGATCTGTCAGCATCGCCCTAAGCCTATCCCTAATTGGAATATGCGTACGTACACATTATATATCTTAAAAAGTAATTCTACTAAAAAAAAACGAGACTCAACTTCTTATAAACATACTTAAGCAAAAACAACAGCTTTTAACTTACCGGTGAAAAACGAGACAGGCAAGAATCTCGTCTTACAACAGAAATGATACAACCGACCAATACCCCAGCATCCAAAAGGTTTGTTTGGCGTAATGGTTACAAAAGCGCATGCGCGGGTTGCTTACCGATCGCATAAAAAACATCGATTATTCGACCTAATGGAACTAAAGGGATAAACTGCGTAAACCCGTCTACATGTGTACTGGAATTCAATGTAATGATTTTTTTTTTTTTTGACGTTCCGTCTCAACTATTTGGCGTCGAAAACTATGCCTCAACGTAATGCCGACCTGGTGATCAAAAACTGATGTCGATTCGACATTACTGTGATACCGGGGCCATCTCTGCAAAAATAAAAATCTTTGGATTGTTCTCGGAACCATTTCCTCGTACTGGCTTCAACATCTTCAACACAGGCGAACTGAATTCCTTTCAGATGTCTCTTGAGAGCAGAAAACAACCAGAATTCGGACGGCGCCAAATCAGTACTGCAGGTAGGGTGTTCAAGAGTTTTAAACCAGATTTTCTGTACGGCCCCTGAAGTGAAAGCACTGGCGTGAGGTTTGGCGTTGTCGCATTGCAGAATCATTAGGCCCCCCTCCCACGCACGCGATTTACTCTTTGCTTTAACATTTTAAAGATATGCGTGTAACTCTCAGAGTTTATAGTCGTACTTTTGACCATGTACTCCAGATAAATAGTGCCACTGTAGTCCCAGAACACAGTGAACATGCACTTACCGGCAGAAATATAAGCTTTGGATATTTTCGCTAGAGGAAATAATGGGTGTCGGTATTCCAGCGATTGATTTTTCATTTCTAAGTCATAATGGTGAACCCAACTTTCATCGCCATTCACAATGCTCTGGAGGAAATCACTTCCATATTTTTCATAGCAAGCAAGCAACCTTTGGCATGCTTCAGCTCTTTGATTTCTTAGTCTCAGTCGTTAGGTGACGCGGTACCCAACGAGCGCCCACTTTGTTGCTTCCTAAATTGTTAACAATGTCATTGACACTACCTAAAGTAATGTTCAGCTTACCTGCTACGGTTCTCTGAGTTATTTTTCGATTTTCCCTGATGAGTTCATCGACATTTTATCTGTTCGAATCGAAAGTTGCGATTACGGGCATCCTACTCGGCGGTTGATCCTTTACGGCCGACATTCCTCCACTGTCCTTTGATTTTCTTACCCAAAGATGAATAGTGTTTACGTCCAAAGTTCCAAAATCATAAACTCCCACTAATCTAGCGTGAATTTTTTTGGGAGGTACATTTGCATGAGTTAGAAACTCTATAATTGATTGTTGTTTGACACCCGTCGACATAGTTGAAAAAGAATAATCCTATTAGTATTAGTATTAAAATAAATCCGTGTTGTTGCACGATGATATTTATTCAGCTAAAAAACGAAATCTATGTACAGGTTAAAAAACACATGCGCACTTTCGGTGTCACAGTGACACCTTCATCAGATGTGATTTTCCATCATGTGGTTACATGCTGGTCTGAAATACGTGGAGCAGATGCATCATGGGAAAGGTAATATCAGTGTCACGTGATATAC
This sequence comes from Macrothele yani, assembly GCA_039090855.1. Classification (NCBI taxonomy): domain Eukaryota; kingdom Metazoa; phylum Arthropoda; class Arachnida; order Araneae; family Macrothelidae; genus Macrothele; species Macrothele yani. The sequence goes on from CM077026.1 coordinate 92,329,181, forward strand.
CAGATAACAAGACAGTCAAAAAAGCATAATTAGCCAACAAAAATTATTCAACAGAAACAATAGTTATTGTGCTGTCCTCCCGAATAAGATTGCTCCAGGGTTCAGGAAAACACAAGGATAATAGTCATTACAGCAACGTGTATTATAAGCCGAAATATAGAGGCTTTCTGTAATTAACAAGGAATAAACAGAGTTAGGTGTGTTTATAATCTTAGCGTTGTCCCAGTCTGGGATGGAATTTCCAGTTCTTTGCAAAAATAGTAAGATTGTCCCAGTCCGGGACGATCTTACAGTTCTTGCAAAAGAGGTGCTTTGGTGATTCATTTTTAAATGATATCTGTGTTCATTTAGTCTCAAATATCAAATTTCTTTTGGTTGAACCCACATAATGATTATTAGTTTGCCAGGAATAGTGTCGAGCATAGGAATAACATACACACTCCATTTTTTCCCTTTGTTAATTTTGTCACGATCGTTGCGGATAATGGAATATAGATTGCATGATCGTATTCCAAATTGTATTTTATGACGGGAGCTATACAACATTACTTATGAGCAAATAGATGTATGGAGTCTTATTATGCAGTAAAATGAAACTGATGGCACAATGAATGGTTTGACGTTTTACTGGTTACTCTGCAACATCATGCGCGTGACACTTGCGCGGAGGCATTGCTTATTCTTATTGGATACGCCTCGTACCTAAGAATATTATTTATTTGCGCGCAAAATGAAGAAAACCAGAACGTAAGAGCCTTGGAGAAAGTGTGTGTAGCCGGGATTAGACTGTATATACAGTATACAATATGGCAGATATAGGATAGATATTATGTTGAGGTCCTCTTTAATTAGAAAATGCTTTGTTTTGTTAAATGAAACTGAAAGTGGTCAGTCATTTTGTACAATTTATGCCATGTCTCTTGTACCATACTTGGAGTATGAAGTGTACAAATTTTCCCTCTATACTGAATTTCTCTGAACACGCCATCTTGTTCAAGCAACTATAGAGTTGCATCATTATATTAGATCTATTGATAAGTTTCCTTCGCTCTACGTAGCTGGATATAAAAGCGAAACGGCTGAATCTTCGTCGAAATTCCGCGCTGTGTGGAATTAGCGTCAAGGATATGGCGACCGACAAGATGCGTATTCAGCACTATCTGTCTGTTATTCATGTTTACTCTACGATAACCCACAGCAGAAGCACGAAGGAGAATTATTTCAACATAAAGCAAGAAAGATGTAAGTGAGAGCAGGTGTCATGAGGGGTTTGTAAAGTTCCGAAGTGGTGATGGCAATTTGCAAGACACTCAGCGTAGCGGACAGCTGCATGAGATGCACAGCCCAGATTTCCAAGCTAAGCTCTTCTTAACGAAGATGCTATGCTGCCCAGTTACCCACAGAAGTGACAATATAACAAGAATCGCTCGACCTGGATTCGGTGGTTGCGTGCCATGGATTCGGTGGTTCCGTGCCATGGATTCGGTGGTTGCGTGCCATGGATTCGGTGGTTCCGTGCCATGGATTCGGTGGTTGCGTGCAATGGATTCGGTGTTTGCGTGCCATGGGAAAGGTTCAAAATGTGGGAAAGTACGTCCCACGTGAACGAATGGCAGGAACTTATACATAGAACTAATAGAAAATATTTTTCTAGTCTTCAGTTCTGCATATTGATTTTTGTTTGCCATTCCGTTTCTCGGTGGATTTTTTTCTGGAACATTCTATTAAATAAGAACCTTGTATTTCTCTTGTAAAGTGCATGGATAAATTTTCAGAGTTATATGGTCGAAGAGATGTCGTACTTATACAAGCAAGTCCCATTTAATCGTCATTGAAGTATGCAGTAAAATAAGGGTTATTAACTGAATTTGCAGAATTGTACCTAGGTACCTCTACGTTAACTTCTAACGTCACTTCAAAATACGTAATTCAAAGCTTAACTTTAAACTTGAATCTTAACTTGGTGATTCAAAATGTCACTTCCTCGGATAAGCCTCAGTAGCTCGTAGCTGAAAATCTTAGTCGTATACACTCAGTAGATGCAATTTTAGAAATAGGGGTAATGAGCAGTTGACACGGACATCTCCCCTCCCTCGCTAAGTGGATCAGACCCAAACCGAACGCAGGAGAAAAATAGGCAGACAGCAGGGTTCCTCAACACTGTATCGCAATCGACGAACATGGGTAAGCGTGGTGATCTCACCAACTTTCATCGTGGAAGCATTGTCGGCACAAAACAGATGGCTTATTCTATAATTGCGCCGCATAAATATAGAGACAGAACAAATTCTCGAATAAAAAAGAAACAACAACGAGCTGAAATGTACACCTCATATTTATAGCAAAAATAGCATAGGACACGCAGCTGCTCAATAGTTTAACGGAAACATAACAATTCCAACGCCAAGTACAAGAAAAAAACAGAAATATGCTGTCCCAAAAATATAAAGACTTACTAGTTATGAGCACCTCCGGTACGAATAGTGGAGCCGTTGCTCCGAATAACACCGAAAACCCGATTGGGCATGCTCTCCACCAAGTGATGTAAGTGTTCTGGACATAGTACGTACCAGTTTCGTTCAATCTGCTCTTTCAACGTCACCACACTTGAGAAATGCCGTTCATTCGCATACACATCACGAGCTAGGATACCCCAGAGGTTCTCTATGGGGTTCAGATCTGGACTGAGTGCTGGCCAATGCATTAGGGTCACATGATGAGTGTTAAACCAGCTTTTCGTTGATTCAGACCAATGGATAGAGGCATTGTTTTGCTGGAACAGATAATCAACACCCGCTAGAGTTTCATGCAAACGAGGAAAGGTGGCTGCTGAGTATGTCCTGATACGTTTCGGAGTTTTGCCTGCCTTGCAGAAAAGCGATATCCGTTGTTCCATTGAACGCAAAAGCTCCCCAGACCATCACAGATCCCCTTCCTTTCTGTCTGCTGAAGAAGGTGCGTGGCTCGCATCGTAAATCATGCCAATAGCAGTTCCAACTGTCAGGGCCGTCCAGGTAGAATTAGTTCTCATCGGAGAAAATAGTTTTGATCCACTCGTCCGTCCAGTGCATGTGGCTGCTTGCCCATAACAATCTAGCTGCCTTGTGGCGCCGCGTGAGGTGTGGCAGACGGCGCATTTTACGGAGCACAATGTTGCGACTTTCCTTGATTCGTCGATGAACTGTGTTCTTTGAGACGGTGACACCAACAGTCAGAGAAACTTGACGTAGTGATAACCTTTGGGATGAAACTAAACGCATGATGGCACGATCATCTCGTTTGGTTGTTATTCGAGGCCTTCCAAGCCGTTTTCTGGCAGTTAACGCACCGCGTTTTGATAAAGTTTTATAAATGACTGTCCTACTGCTCCCCATGGCTTTACAAATTTTCGCTGCAGGCAATCCATTTGCTCTCAGTCTCCAAATCTTCTGCACCTCCTCACCAGAAAGTTGACTGTTGCGTGGCATTACGGCAAATGAATGTCTGACGGCAGGTTCGCTGTCTTTTGTAGGCTGGACCGAATTACGGCCCATGCGCGTGCGTACAACATGCTAATTTGTACATCTCATTTGCATATGGCTACTTTACATAGTTGTCTTTATATTGATGAGACACTTAAAATTGCACTTCGTGGTGTTCTTTTCACACAGTCCGGTCATTTCGACGGGTCGAAACGTTTGTTTTAGGGTTATGTCTACTTAGGTACCACTTCAGCTTCCTACCTATATTCGCATTGCGTTCTCGGCGCAAAGTCGACTGTCTCTATATTTATGCGACGCACCTTATCACTCAATTGGTAAGAACCCTAGAGCTCCCCAGGGCAACCGTATCGAGGATGTACAGCTAGTATGCCACCGGCGAACGTAAGAGCGCCCAGAGAGCAAGTGGTGGCTGACCACACGTTATTGATAACTGTGATCGACGTAGACTATCCAGGCGCATACAGACCGACGACTTGACAACGGCGGCGCACATCATATCCAGGTTAACCGTCGGACGCCCAAGCCGCGTCAGTGAGCGAACATTACGTCGCACTTTGCATACCCTGGCACAAATGAGTCGACGTCCAACTCCGGTGCCACTGTTGATTGCTCGTCACCGGACACTACGCCTCGCATAGTGCGGTAAACATCAAAAGTAAACATTCGCAGAGTGCAAAGTGGTGTCGTGTCACGTGGTCAGATGAATCTCGTTTCAAGCTGTGTTGAGATGACAGAAGGGTGCGAATGTGGCGTCATCAGCATGAGGCCACGGCCCCGACATGCTAGATCGGCTTAGCGGTGACGGCTCTGTAATGGTTTGGGAAGCCTTCTCATGGGACACATTACGTCTCTTAGTGTATCTGGAGAGTTCCTTAAGAGCTGCGTGCTACCTGCGTGTGCTGGCTAATCACCTACACACTTTCATGGCCTTCGCGCATCCTGCTACCAATGGTCTGTTTCAACAGGACAATGCACCGCCCCATCAGGCCGCAACCACCAAGGCATGGCTCAAGGAACACACATATGAGTTTGGAACCATCCAATGGCCCCCAAGATTCCAGGATTTAGACCCTGTGGAAGCTCTCTGGGTAGCCGTGGAGCGCAACATGTGATCCGTGGGTCCTGGACCGACGTCTCGGGCGGAGTTGTGGACAATGCTGCAACGGGCATGGCTTGCATTACTTCCAGAAACCCTCCGGCATCTGGTGGAGTCGATGCCTCGGCACGTACAGGCTGTTATTTGCGCTAGATGACGACCAACACGACGCAATCGGGTAGGTGTATCTAATGCTTTGTCCATTGAGTTTACTTTACTTCAAGATAACGGCCAAGGTCCAATAGCAGCAAAGGCTACTTACGAGAATCCTAAACACTTTTTTAAATCAACAGGTAGAAGATATCACAACATGCTTTACAATATACGTACGTGAATCTACCATCTCAAGACAAAACGTTGTTACAAGATTAACTCGTTATGTGCTTCTCTCAGCATTGCATAGCATGAATCGCTCACCTTACATTACAGATGAAATCAATCTGCACATTTCTTCCGAAATCTCTCTTCAAACATTACACACACAGCTCTTATCTCGGAAGTCTTTTATCTACGTTGCTTGTCCTCTGATCCGCTATCAGGATTGCCAACTTCTAATTCATTGAGGCCTTAAGTTTAGAAAATATTTAACGCGAAGAAACCAAATTTACATAAGAAGACAGAACTCAAAATGCAGGTTAAATTAAAATATATGCCACAATGTCTCCCACCTCAACGGCCGAGGGTGATGCAAATCTGCGCTCTGCTCAGCAGAAGAAGATGTCATTCTATGCTCTGCATATCCTTCGGCCATCCGCTACGCTGCTTGTTGTCCACGCTGAAATCACCACATCTGAACTTCACAAATCGCTCACGACACGCGCTTGCACGTACAGCTTTATCACCATATGCTGAACACATTCATTATCTTGATTCTGAAACGGTTTTTCCCAGAATAAATAAGAACAGCGACAAATATGTAGCTTATCGGTCGCCATTTTCCAGCTCAGCTTGCCGAGCTTGTGAGATGCCGGAAATATATGTGATTCGATTAATTATTGCCAGCTTACTCCGCAGCAGGAAATTTGACGAACATTTAGCCGTTAAGCTTTTACAGCCCGCTATGTGGAGCGCCGGAAACTTATGAATTGGCCTAATAAAAACTCCTTAAATCTGTATAGAATTTTTGCTTTTTCGCAAATTACTTCTCTAAACTTTTTAGGATAATATTTTAGGAAATTCATTTTTCACATTTTTTATAGTTCTGTGTCAAGTTAGAACGGCGATGCTGCAGCGTGCTGTCAAATACAATTTGTTCTTACTCATGAAGGATTGTTCTTGTGCAGTAAAAGGAGGAGAGAGAGAGATGGATGAATGCACAAGATGTTCACACATTTTTAGAACTTTTTCATAAGAAATTACAGAAAACAAAAGAAGTTAAAAGAATTGAAACTGGCAACAGCGTGTTAGATGAACACGAAAGAAACATCTGCTGCAGTTAAATATCGTCTCCTAATAAAATGGCGCATGCAAAGAAGCTGTGGATTGAATGGTAGGGTTTTGTTCTTTACGAAGAGAAATATTCGTATCCCGTGATTAAAAAACGCCGTGAAAATCATGGAATTAGCATTTCTAAATATAAAATAAGCAATATTATTAATAATAGAGAGAAAAATCGTGATCCATTGCTTTTAACAGGAAAAAGAACACCAAACGGATATCTAAAGAAGTCACGTACTTTTACGACGATTTCAAAAGTAAAGTCTCTGGTCTTAAAAGAAAATCCACAGACCCAAAGAGCAATCGCTAAGTCATTAGAAATCTCTGTATCAAATGAAACAAGGGAAAAAACAAATTTTTAAATCTGGAAAAAAAAAAAAAAAAAAACATAAAGTTCACCGCCTTTTGCCTGGGCACGTGGCTGAGCGCAGTACACGGTGTAGACTCCTTCACGAAAATCACTTAGTTGGAGACAGATGAAAATTTATTTTGACTATTGATGTAGCGTGGATGTACCTAAACGTCTGTAACAAAAAAAGATCGATTTACTATTGCAAAAGAGCAGGAAAAGACTTACAAACTTGGTTCTAAGAATCCAAAAAAAGTTTCAGTAAAGGATTCATGATTATTCCTGGCTTCTCGTACAATGGAAAATTAAAGTTAAGAAATGCTGAAAAGAATGTTAAAATCCATTCTATTTATTACCAAAATAATGTTATATCTACTATATTTATAGCGGAAATGCCATTCTTTTATCTACAGAGTCTTCAAAGAGTAAAACTCCATCAGAATAAGGCAACGAGGCCCACATCCAAATCTACCACTCTGTTTCTTGAAAAAATGAAAAAAGAGACTGGTATCAAGTCTATAACCTTTTGCTTATATTTCTTCAAGGTACCCTGATGTGTCACCAATAGACTATTGAGCCTTTGAACTGCTAAAAACACCGCTTTCTAAACGTATACCTAAAACAATGATTGGACTATGGAAAGCGGTAGAAGAGGAGTGGAATAAAATATCACTACCAATTTTAAGAAATTCCCTGTTATTTTGGAAACCACGATATAAGTTCATAGTCCAGAGGAAGTGCTATCAGATAGAACATTTAAGAAAGAAATAATTTTATAAACATTAATAATATTAATTAATAACTAGGAACAATACACCAACTCTACTTAAATAGTATAACTATACTAGTGATCCGACATTTCTTGGCGTAGAATAGAAATAAAAGTTTCCAAGCTTTCGCACATCAACCAGATGACTTTCTCAAGGAAGGTACACGGCTAACTGCAACATTCAGTTTGCAGTTAGCTATCTACCTTCCTTGAGAAAGCCATCTGGTTGATGTGCGAAAGCTTGGAAACTTTTATTTCTATTCTACGCCAAGAAATATCGGATCACTAGTATAGTTATACTACTTAAGTAAAAAAATAATTAATAATGTTGCTGAAAAGTCGTTCTAAAAATGTGTGGACATACTGTGTACTCTGAATAATGCTGTGGAAATCATTTTCACACCAGAATTGATGGATAAAATCTTACCTTTTCTTTTCATATGTGTGTGTGTGTGTGTGTGTGTGTGTGTGTGTGTGTGTGTGTGTGTGTAGCGTTAAATACTCCTCCTAACTTTGGATTTCAGCTATGACCTTTTGCGTTTTTTGGACTTTTTAGTCACATTATTTTTGCTTATTGCACCTGTGGCCAAATAGCATGCGTTCCATATGTGCTATGTACTCGGTGTGTTAGACCATTGTTATTACAATTATAATTTAGTATTTTCTTGAGGTTTCTATACACTTTTCATATCTTTCCCTTCGTTCTCTGATGAAGTGCATTTTTACAAGCACGATGACATAACACTTTGCACGCAGAGTTCGGTCAAAATATCTTCTTCAAAGTTTTTGTCTCCCTGTTCTTTGGTTTTTCATACAGACCCATTCCTAATCTCCTGTTGGTGATATTTAAATTTAATTTACATACATAGGATTCACATATATTTATTCTACTCATCCTTTTAATTCGTATTTTGTAAACAACTGGTTTCTATAAGGCACGTTTTTTTGCTCTGCTTTTTAGTTATATTAAATATTAAATACTTTTCAACGGCATCATTTCTTTATTATGATATGCTATATTTTTCCTATTTTTTTATTGCGCTTTCTTTTCCAGTATTGTATGTTCTCTAATAAGTTCACCCATTCTTCTTTTTTTCCACCACTTTTCTGCTGAGAGAATTTTTAAGCAGGATTAATTTTTATATTTTTTTCCATGTTTCATGCATAAGTAAGGAGATATTATATACATGACTTAAATATTTCTAATCATCATTTCCCTTGGGAGAAGTGAATCCATGCCGTTCATTTTCCATATTTCATAGTTATCTTATTTTTTATTATTCCTACTCTGCTATTATTATTCAGTAGGAAATCAAGCTCTGATGTTTTTAATTTATGCTGTTCAATTTCATCTGTTACGTTTGCATGTAAAAATTCGTTATGTTGAGGCATGAGGAAAGAATACTGTGATTTTTCATATTTACTGCTTTTCTTAGAGCTAGGATTTTATGCTGCAAGCTTTAAATTTGTCTGAATCCATTAGAATGTCATTTGCATATTTATAAACTGTTTCCGCTAATTCATAAATTCAAGAATAATGTCAGTCCATAAAAAGAAACTTGATTCGTTTTGCATTGATTACATACCCGTTTCCCTTAAACAATTTCTGCAAAATGAATGTGATGAGATCTATAAGTTATTCGAGTACAAAATTTCACATATTTTTTCAAATTTATTATCTGTTACGACACTGGATCCGGCAAAGTAGTAAGCACCAAAGATGGAAATGAGTCACTGGTCAACGGTTCAAACAGAAATAAATAAATACATCGCTCTTAACCACGTTCTAGAAACACACAGCAACCGAAAAATTGTTTTTCAGCCGCCGCTGTGGAATTGAACCAACAGAACTCTCGATATCTAGCCGAGTGCGTTACATTTACGCAACGGTGGCCAACAATCCACGGTGCTATGTGTATTTTTAAGTCAGCTTCTGACATGTCTAAATCCGGTCAAGGTGTTCTTGACCGGATTTAGACACGGTTTTATTTCCGTTTTATTTTTTAAAAAATAATATATTATTTCAAAGAAAGATGTGTACTGTGGAATTTTGTGCTCAATACTGTTGCTAGAGGAGTGAAAACTGATTCGTCACACAAAAATATTGCCGTCTCTTTCTTAAAGCAACGAAGATTTCCAATGACCGACGATACGGCGCAGCCGCCAGACTCACCGATACCGTATCGTAAAACGATACTTCCTTTGCATTTGTTTTTAGTACGGTTGTCCGGAGCAAGATACAATAAAATGCCTGTCCCTACTTCTCTGATGATTCATTCTCTTACATTCCGCGTGTCACATTGTAAGGCTGAGAGTTACTTTTCACATTGCACCTTTTGCATTGAGCATTCAGAGGCTTTCGTTTGACGTGCTAATATTTTGTTCCATTGCATGTCATGTCGGAATTAATGCCGTATTTGTTAATGTGGATGAAATTAACATTAAGAAAATTGAAAAAAGCGTCAAGACCAACAAATACGTTTCAGTTGAAACCAAAAAAGGGACGAGTGAATGCTCGACAATGTTTCGTCTCATTATGAAACCAGAATATGTTTCAGTAACACAAATTTTTACAAGCTTGTGATGAGTTGAAAGTTTCCAAAATGTGAACGTTGGTTTCATGAGTGCTGCTTCCTTCTGTGGGGCAATGATGAAATGAACAACCACATTTTGGAAAGTTTCAACTCATAAGAAGCTGGTGAAAATTGGTGTTGCTTTGAAACCTATTCTGAAGCTTGATATGTTATCAAGAAAACAGCAAAAACTGAAATAAATTAAATATTCAACAGGTTACTTAACTCAAACATTTTCACTCCAGCACTATCAAAATTAAGTGGAACAGCATTAACATTACTGCGGAGGAACATTTTTACTCTCACCGTGTTTGAAAACATTATATATGTTTAAAATAAGTTTTGAATTTATAGTTCGAAGCAGGTTCTTCCGGATTGGGTCCAAAATTTTTACCCTTTTCCAACTCTAATAAGGGCCTGTTACGGTGTATAAACAGACCTGTACAGTACTGATGTTATATTTCTGCAATAAAAAAATTAATGGAAAACTCTCAAAATTTTCAAATATTAAAAACCTTGGTGGTGAATTTGCAGTGTCAGCATATAAAGGGTGTCGATTGGGAATGAATGTGAACAGTAGCAACACTTAAAGTGAGAGAAATTTGACGAAGAGGAAGAACTAAAATCTATCTCGTAAACTGAAGGATTGAGAATTGACAAACAATCCCATAAGTTCTGGAAACCTAAGATGGTATAAAATGCAGCAGCACGGATCAAAAAAGAGATGACACGCAACAGAATTCCATTGTGCAGAAGGATGATTCGAGAGAGCGACATAACATGCCTGCGACGCAAATCATCTCAAAAAAAGAGATGGTGCTTTAAATTTTGAGATGAGTGTTAACCAACATTTAGGGAAAGAGAACTAAACTTGTTGGATACAATTCCGAATTTTTAGACTTATCCTCTTTTATGGAGCGAGAATTGGAAGCAAAGTAAAGGGCATTGTTGAAGATTAGAAGAATTGAAAGCAAAATAAAGAGCATTGTAGAAGGTTAGAATTGGAAGCAAAGTAAAAGGCATTGTTGAAGGTTAGAAGAAAGAATTGAAAGCAAAGTAAAGGGCATTGTAGAAGGTTAGAAGTTAGAATTGGAAGCAAAGTAAAAGGCATTGTAGAAGGTTGGAATTGGAAGCAAATAAAGGGCATTGTAGGAGGTTAGAAATTAGAACCGGAAGCAAAGTAAAAAACTCTGTAGAAGGTAAGAAGCTAGAATTTGAAACAAAGTAAAGGTCACTTAGAATCAAAGTAAAGGGCATTGTAGATTAAAAGTCAGAACAGGAAGCAAAGTAAAGGGAATTGTAGAAGTTTAGAATTTACAGATGTGCGAGTGTTAAGAAGAATATCTGGGAAAGACTGGTGGATTTTCATTTTTGAATTCCTTATCAAAATAAGTGTAGCAGACATTAGAAGCAAGAAGGGTTCTTCTCCAGTTGAAGAAATGTTGGTGAGAACATATTCAGATGGTGTGAAAATATGAGTCGAATCTGAAATGAAAGGTGGTGAAAGTCTGTAATACCACACCACAGACCAAAAAGCAGATAAAGTAGGAGGTGGAATAAAGGTGTAAAAGCAGTAAAGATTTTCTACTTCTACCTTCATAGTGATAAAGGTAGAAGTACAAAATCTTGCAATGCACAGAGAGAAATGAAAGTCTGTAGCAATCGAGAGTATTTGTTTTTTTAAGTTATCAGTAACTGCATAAATGCCGTACAGTTACTCATAGGTGGAAAAGAAATTATGATTAGAGAAATTTATCGAAAGAATAAACGCAAGAAAAATTCATATTTTTAGATCAGTAGACCACATGAAAAAGCATATCCGCGATGGCTGAATTGGTCTAAAAATTCTCCCGAGATGAGCTTTGGTTCGATTCCCGAAATGCGTAGCATGACTACCCGCTGACGATGTATCTTTTCCCTCCCGGGAAATAATGACTTGAAAATAGGGATAAGCAACTGCTCATAACCCTACGAGATTTTCTCACAGTAGTAATTAACACCCCAAAACAAATAGAAATAAAAAGGCACACAAGATGCTCACTCATTCCCGTACGCAGAGAAATTAATTTTAATGCATGAAGAACGTAAGAAACGTGTGTGGAAGCTATGCGGCAGAAAAGTCTAGTTTCGAGCCATCATGACCAAACCGTTCGATTAAAAATTCCGTAATAAGCTTTGTCACTCGACGAATTAAAACTGTAATCCACTTTCCGCCAAGGAGATTTTTTTTTCACCCAGGATGGTTGGCAGAATTTTTTTCTATGTTTGTTTTGAGACTTAATCCGTCGTTGGTCGCTACATATTGAACAACGCCAGTGGTCGCGCGTGACAGGTTTTCTCCCCCTGCTTTTTTCCTCTGTTTTAAATGGTTCTACTGAATAGTAACACTTCAGAATTCTGTATTTGCAAGAAATATAGTTAATATATACACTATATTGACTAAAGTCACCGGATACCCTTTCAAAAGCAAATAAACGGATCCGCTGCATTCTTAAGATGCACGGTACACCTGCGAATGGTATAAAAACAAGCCTGCAGCTGAGCGCGATCATATCGCACTGTCAGGTGGTGTGAAAATGTCGCGGCGGGAGAGAACTGAGAAAGGAAAGATTGTTGGGTGTTGTATTAGTGGGTTGTCCATTAGAGAAACCGAGAGGCGTTTAAACATACCCAAGGCAACTGTTTTGAATGTACTGAATAAGCAAAAGACACATGGCGTGCCTCAAGCAACAAAATATACCGGCAGGTCAAAGAAAATCAGTGATAGAGGACGTCGAAGCCTCCGGAGAGTCGTTACAGATAATTGACGGCGTACTGCACAAGACCTTAGTGTACAGGTGAGTAAAAATGCTGGAGTTTCGGTATGTACACGTGTACCATTCGCAGATAACTTTATTCCATGGTTTACCGTGGTCGTGCGGCTGCTCATAATCCTTTCATCTCCACTCGGAATGCTACTCGTCGTTTAGCATGGTGTAAAGAACATTCATCGTGGACCGTAGATCAATGGAAACAGGTCCTATGGACTAATGAATCCAAATACACGATCCATCAGTATGATGGCCGTGTGTAGGTATGGCAGCAGCCAGGGGAACGCTATTTACCACAGTGTATTGTTCTTACGGTCAAATTTGAAGCTGGCAGTGTACTCGTGTGGGGGTGTTTTTCGTGGTATGATCTCGGCTCATTGGTTATCGTGAACAAACCTGTTAACCCGCTGGTCCACCTTGATATTCTGGACAATTATGCCCTACCAACTCTGTGGCAATACTATGGAACTGAGCCTTGTTGGTACCAGCAGGATAATGCACTGAGACATAAAGCAAGGACTGTTACTGCTTGGTTTGATGATAATGTCTTATCATGTCTGGACTGGTCAGCAGAGAGCCGTGATCTAAATCCCATAGAACACCTATGGGATGAATTAGAGCGCCGCATAAGAAATTTGGAACCAAGGGCTATTACTAAGCGGCAGCATTGTGTACTGAATGCAAGCGCATACCTATCGCTGTGTTCCAAAACCTTGTCGAAAACCTGTCTCGAAGGGTCAGTGCATGCATTAAGGCCAAAGGTGGACCGACACTATACTAATGTATGTTAATAAATCTATGTTGTGTTTCTCTTCTAGGTGTCCGGAGACTTTTGTCAATATAGTTTACATATTGCAAATCAAATTAGGCAAACACAGCACTCGTATCATCGCGTTGTCTGTAAAAATACAAAACACAAACGCCAGTGGTCGTTGACGAGAAAATATCTCACGTGACGCAAACGCCAGCGGTCACTTAATGAGCAAACTGTTTACACGAAACACACAGGAGCAAAGAGCAGACTGTTTGAAGTCAAAGACGCGCCAGTCCTTATCGGAACTGATAACGGATTGTTAAGAAGATCTAAATCTTAGATAAAGTGGGGATGGTGCTCCCAGAGTCACTTCCAAATAAATGGCGCTACTTATATGCGAACCGTGAGAGAAATACTCACAGCGCGACCAACGACGGGTTAACGACTACCGTGAGCAAATCTAAGGGATATAAGGAGTTTCCACCAAGAAGGAGATTTTTTTTTTACCCAGCACTGGTTGGCAGAATTTCATTATTGTTGTTGTTACGGGGTGTTTTAACGACCACCGTGATCATCCCTAAGAGATATAAGGAGTCCCCTGCGCCGCCATGTTGGCACAATGGTCTGAGCACTGGCTTGAGATGGGTCTCGGCTTAAATCCCTGGTGAAGCATGAGTGGAACGTTTGTTTTGTGGTACTGGCTCGCTTCCGCTCCATCCCTCCCTGAAACTAGTGGCCACAAATTAAGGACGAGCGACTGCTTAAAACCAAAACCGTCTCTATTACTAAACCTTAGAACTGCTCTGTGTGTGACGTCAGAACTAGCAGGCCGAACTCCGCGCCTGAACGCCGATCGAATAATGCGTTGTCTCGGTGGACGAATATTTCCGCAAGTGCAATACTATATACACCGATGAACCATTACATTATGAACATCCACCTAATAAGCTGTAAGACCCCCTTTAGCCTGCAAAACAGAGGCCACTTGGCGAGACATCGATTCGATGAGGTGGCGATAGGTATCCTGGGGTATCTGGTATCATAATGTCAAAAGCAGGTCCTCCAGTTCCCGTACATTTCGGGGTGGTGATGATATAGCGCGAACCAGCTATTCCAAGTCGATCTACAAATGTTCGCTTGGGTTTATGTCAGGTGAATTTGGAGGGCAGGGCATTAATAGAAAGTCACCAGCATGTTCGTCGAACCACTCATTGACGATTCTGGCCGAGTGGCATGGCGCGTTATCCTGTTGGTAAAGGCCATCATCAGCAGGGAACACAGGTGCCATGAATGAGTGAACTTTGTCCGCAACAATGTTCAGATACCTGACAGCTGTCAGGAATTGTACAATTGGGATAATGGAGCCTAATGTGTCCCAAGAAAACATCGCCCACAGTATAACACCGCAGCCGCCGCCGGTCTGTTTCCGCCCAACAGTGCATCCAGGTGCCATAGCCTCCGTTGGTAATGGGCGTATCCGCGCCCGGCTATCTACGTGTTGCACCAGGGATCTTGATTCGTCAGACCAGGTCACTTTCTTCCAATCTCGATGGTCTAGGGCCCATTTCATGCGTTGTTGGAGATGACGTGTAGTGAGCATGGGTCTTTAGCTACGGCTGGGTCTTCGGCTACGCAGACCCATATGGGAACAGAAGGTTTCGATGAACTGTGTACTGTGACACATTGCTCTAATCACCAGTGTTGTAGCTGTGGGTGATTTGTCGCACTGTGGCCCTGCGGTCGCTGTGAACAATGCGCGGCAGTCTCCGCTCCCCTCTGGCATCAATGAGCTGAATGCTAAACTGCAATTCATCGTTATGTCCACTCAATGGGTTATATCAAAGCCATCTCTAATAGAAAGCCACGGCTAGACGACGGTTCGTCGTTTGGCCATCTGTGCATCACTTTTGATGCGTATTCACAAGCCCCGCCGTTTCGGAAATCGTGTTCCGAGGCTTTCTGCCATCATAAAGCCTCGGAACACGATTTATTGGAGTTTGATAACGGATTTGTCCGTTATCAAACTCCGATAAATCGGCAGCTTTTCCCATTCTGACTCCGAACACTCTACTAACCGAAAGCCAGTCCTAGGGTTGTATGTATACTGCTCCGTGAATTTCACCCGCATCACCGCTCGGTCTCCAGGCGCACTCATTTCTCTAGGCTGTGGGTGCTCATAATATAATGGCTCATCGGCTTATTAGTCCCGCAAATGGCTAGAAATTTGCCGTGTTTGCTGAGTTTTTTTAATTGATTTTTTTACTTAAGTAACGTAAGTAGATGACAACCTTAGTTTTACTGTTTTTCTGCATTTCCTGCAATATCTGCAAGAATTCAATGTTGAAGAAACTATTGTATCTACAACGTTCTTTAATGCATCGCATGAGGAATCCAGCATTTTAACCACTAAGAGTTTTATTTTTTTTTTCATTTCACTTTAACATTTTTGAATTACTTTCACGTTGTGTAATTAAAAAAGGCTTTCTCTAATTACATAAACGCGACAGCAAAATTTATGATTTAGTGAGTTCATTTTCAGAAATGTCTGTACTTTTTTGAATTGAACATCTTGCCATTATTTGTAGAAGAGAAACAAATTTTATACATTAAAATCACTTAGAAAAAGACTTCTTCGTCCACTAAACATGGAAGGGTTACTTTGGATAATTTCGAATTTACACATAACATCGGAAGTTTTACGCTGGTAATTCTCAACGTCATATCTTTTTTTTTTTTTTTCAACTTTATGAAAAAAAGTTGTGCAAAGGGTATTTATTTTCTGCTGCAGTATATATCGCGGAACATTTTTTTTTCTCTACTGAAATTGTAGTTTTCACAGCATTTTTCATAGGTGAATGATAATATCAGGAATATCAATTCACACATTAAGGGAAGTTGAAAAAAGAGAAAACAGAACCAACAGAAAATGTGACACTTTATTATATATACGAAAAATACTGTAGTTTGTTTCTGTTTTCTTCACAAGATATGCATCTTGTAAAGTGAAACGTGTATTTATAAAGAAAACTCCCAAATCAGTATGAGATTACTTCAGAAATTCCGCCTTTGATTTGCAAGCACAATGCCGTTGATTTGAAATCCTGCCGAGGTAAGGCATTAATTCGTTTAAACTTGACTGAGGTCCTGCTTTTTAGGAAGGTTGAAGACTTACGCTTTACGATTTTTCGCATAATTTGATTTGCACATGGGAACACAACATTTCCACGGCATTTTACCTTTTATCTAAAATTGTGCAGGAGTAACAATACTGTACGTGAAACACTGGGCATAATGACTAATTGTGGTTAGCAGTCACACTCAATATGATCGACTTAGGTAAACGAGCAAGAAGACGGCCTTCTTCCCGTAACGTCACAAATTTTCTCCCTAGCAGTTCTGAGGTTTTCTATTAGAGATGGTTTTGTAATAACCCACTAAGTGGACATATCGACAGATTGTAGTTAGCAATCATACACAAAATGACCGCGTTAAGTAAACGAGGAAGAAGATCGCCTCTTGCGCGTGACGTCACAAATCTTCTCTCTAGCAGTTCTTAGGTTTTTTATTACAGATGGTTTTGTAATAACCCATTGAATGGACATGTCGACAAATTGTAGTTAGCAATCACACACAAAATGACATCGTTAAGTAAGTAAGCAAGAAGACGGCCTCCTGCGCGTGACGTCACATTTTCTCTCTAGCAGTTTTGAGGTTTTCTATTAGAGATGGTTTTGTAATGACCCATTGAGTGTACTTAACGACAAGTTGTAGTTGGTAGTCACACCCAATATGACCGCGTTAAGTAAACGAGCAAGAAGACGGTCTCCTGCGCGTGACGTCAAAATTTTCTTCCAAGTAGTTCTGAAGCTTTCTTTTAGAAATGGTTTTGTTATAACCTATTAGGTGGCTCGCTGTGGTCACTAATCGCCGAAGTAAAGAAAAAGCAGTCGCCCATCCCTAATTTATGGATACTGATTCCAGGGAGGAGAGAGAGCCAGTGCCTTAAGGCAAGCACACCATCCATGTCTCATTTGGAACCCAGGCGCCACTCAGACGAAGATAAAATATCGGCACTTAGACCATACCGCCAGAAAAGCTGTTTAGCAGAAATTCATTCTTTGTTTTGTATAATGTGCGTTTCTGCGGTTTTCTTAAGATTCTGTTTTGAAGACGAATGCCTTCAACTTACGACTTAGATTTAGTGGCATGATAAATCAGTTTGTGAAATAGTTAACAAATCGGAGTCTGAAATAGATTTCGAGAAGCTGGTTTACCTGTTTCTGAAAAATTTAATCGTGAAACTTAAACGTTTCTATTATGTAAACGCCTTACTGTAAGTTTGATCGTATCTGTAAGTCGTCAATCTGACCTGAACCAGCGTATAATAAATCTCAAACTGTACTACAGAAATGAATTTATGTTAGCTGGAATAAATACGGGAAAACGCAGTATTCCTTCGAATACAGAGACGAGAAATAGGGGAGACGAAGTGTTACTGGGACTCTGTATTTCCTGCGACTCAATCTATGTTTTTTGTCTAGAAGCAATTCCAACGGTATGAAGAAAGGGGAACAGATGCGAGTGTCGCGCATTCTCTCCCCCGAGTCCATCGCAGGAGGATGTAGAGTTATATCAGCACCCGCAAAAGGAAAAAGAAAGGAGAAGCGAAAATTCCGACTATCAGCCTGCGAGTGGGGAAGAAAGAAAGAAAGAGCGAGTGAGACAGAAAGAGGTTCAATGGAAAGTAAAATCATTTATGTCCCTGCTGTGTTTTTTCGCTTTGAAGTCTCCAGCGGCTTGGCAGAAAAGCCTATTTTACTGTCCCGCGTTTCTTCCGAACGCGGCCAGTTGTACACTTTAAAAGCACTGCACAAAGACGTGGGATAATGTATTTCTTTCCGAAGACTTAAAACAACCGAAACATTGCTGAAATTCCTGTCGGATAGCAGTTACAAAAGTACATAAAAACTTTAAATTATTTGCTGTATATGCTCGTTTCGGAGAAAAGTCAGCGTTCTGAGCAAAATCCCGCTCAAAAGATTTCCAAAACATTTTCGTGAAAGAATTTCTCCAGAGAAAATCACCGCAGACTTGACAGCACATGTCTGAAGTATGAAGCTGAGAATCAATTGTAATCCAAAATGGAAGGTATTGCAGTAACTTGAATACTGCGAGTGATAGCAAAAATACGCTGTGTATATAGATATGCACAGTACTTCATTCACAGGGGAAAATGAAATATTTCCCTTTTACTGTGCAAGGCAAAAGTGATTTTCCAATAGCATTTTCACGTCATTTCTTCCTTTGAGATGCGTTACATTTGTTGCGCTACATTTAGTCACGTGCTAAACTTAGCCTAGTTGAATCCTTTTCAGTTAATAACTAACTGCGGATTTAGTTTAAACAGAATGATGCTTACGTTAGATGTTGATGATATTGTTACGACCCACCCCACCATTAATTTAGTAATTAATGGGCGTGGTGGATGTGTGAAATTAGTTAAGTATTAATTATGTTCGAGGCTTGATTGGAGTTTAAAAGTGTAAACAGCAGAGAAAGTTTTATCTGGGGGTTTGGAAAGAAAAGAGGCGAAGAATTTTCCCTCTGGCTGGGTGCTCTCAGTATAGCTCTGTTAGGTCATAAATCGAAGGTTGCCGCTGACGGCCAGTCTAAACAGGAGAGGTACGTATCGAAGAGGGCCTCTTGAGTAGAAATGAATGAAGATGGGGGACAAAAGGTTTAGCGAATAATCGTAAATTCGTAGATTGTTTGGGGCATTTTCGAGAACAATTGCTCTCTGTGTGGTCCGTGCAGAAAAATAAGATTTCGCATAATAAGGGCCCTTCTAAAATAAATTCCTATAAATAGTTTTTTTCCCACCTGATACAGGTTTTAATGATTGATGTTTGAAGTAATATGCATAACTAACAAATTATTGATATTTTTTTTTTACTATTATAAGCGCTCGTATATATAAAACGCCTTTTATTTTTAATACTGTTTTTAAAGTTACTTAACAATAGATCTCCATATATATAGCCCAAAACAACTTTCTTTTTATTTCTTATTTATTTTTTATTTTTATTTTTAAAAATTTAAGTATCTGGCTTACACACAAATGTACATAAGTATCGGGTAATTTAAGTATCTGTTTTGCACTTGTTCTTCTTATTTTTTATTTAGTATCGAGTTATTCATTCTTATTTTTTTAAATTAAAAATATCTGATTCACACACGAATTGCTGAACATACGGAAGTAAAGAGCCACAAAATGAAGAAATTTAATTTGCTAATTCATGAACGCGAAAATGATTAAGGTAATTACAATAATCGTTTGAAATCGGCAAATCTCAGTATCTGTACGACGAAGGGCGAATGCCTATTTGAAAGTGGAAGGATCAGAAATAAAAAAAAATATAAAAACATATATAAAAATATCGTTTATGGCCCTCACTTGCAAAACTTAAAAAGAAAGTAATATTAAATATAAAAACTTATATTTGAAATTATTGTTATTTTAATTCCTAAACTGCGAGGCCCGATGCGATCGTCCTGGTTTCCCTGATGGTCCTTCCAGCCCTTTCTATATATGGCTTCTGTATAGTAAGGTTACAACTGAGTAAAAATGCCATCGCGTTCCTAAGCAGCGTGACTAAGAGATCAGTATTAATGGACCATTCGTGAACGATTCATTCAGAATGAATGACTGTTCACCGTGAATTTCACCCCTTTAAATGTTCATTCATGTCAGTACTTCGACACTCGGTTAAATGTCAGTACTTCGACACTCGGTGAAATCGCCGCATGTTTGATTTTTTACGTCTCCATGAGTCCGGGCAGGGCCGGCCTTTGGCATAGGCGAGCAAGGCGACTGCCTAGGGCCACCAATTCCAGGAGCCGCAGATTTTGATCATATATCGATTTTCTGTCATCATCCAATTTTTAATCTGTATTATCTTTAGAAAAATAAATAAATAAAATCACTAAAAGATTAAACAGTCGAAGTACGTCTTTTCTCTTGTCCCAGTAGTTTTTTGGGGTAATGCCGCTATGTGAATCTATATAAAAACAGCTGTTTCCCTTCTTTATGCTTTGCAGTGAAGTTTAATTTCTTTTCCGCCGGCTTTACATATAAAACAGAAAATTGAAAATAATTCTAAATTTTATAAACGGAAAATTGAAAATATTTCTCGGAGCAAATGACTGCACAGAGTGTGATATAGATGATAAATGTCTGCTGAAAGAATTAAAATCATTAATTAACATTATACCCAAAGGTTTATCTCCAATACAGTTATTTCGTTATCTTTATGAGAGCAGGTTAAACAACGTACTTCCGAACTTTCGATTGCCCTGCAGATATTAATAACAATTCCCGTCACCGTTGCATCAGCAGAGAGACGTTTTTCAAAATTAAAGCTTCTCAAAACTTATTTGAGGTCGACAATGACTCAAGAACGATTTGTTGGACTAGCTTTAATATCAGTTGAAAATGATATTGCTTCGTCTTTAGACCTATCTCAAGTAATTGCAGATTTTGCTTCTAAAAACAGCGAGAAAAGTGGCTTTTTAAACAATTAAAATTTCTTTCACAATATTTGTACGACATTGTACACAAAAATATACTCTAAAATTCAGATAAGAGTAATATTTTTAGCAAATTATAAAAAACTATTATACTCTAGGAAAGCATTTTTTTTCTCGTTTGAGTTTTCTGAAACAATTGTAAACAGTGTGATTAACGTTTAACCTTAAGTTATGTGCGCAAAAGTTTATGCAGGAAAAAGCAAGCAACAATGACATTTACAAATAAACATATTGTAGGGAGCATCCGTTCAGAAAATTTTAGGTAAGCCTTAAGTTCATAAATTCAATAACAGGTTTGCCCATTTTTTTTTATTTCAGTTTCCTGTCATTGAGGGAAAAACACCTTACTCAAATATGATTGAAAACTGATATTTTAACAATTAAGCACCATGTACGTTTTTCAGTTTAAAATACTATTAGGGGCCGCCGAAGTAAATTTTTACCTAGTGCCGCCGAAGTAAATCTTAACCTATTGCCACTGAAGTAGTAAGACCGGCACTGAGTCCGGGAACGAATTATTTATAAGAAAAATAATGTCGAGAATAAATAAGTGTCAACCATTATGTGAGTGATCAATGAACAGTCAGCTACAAAATATGGTATAACTTAAGAATGGGAATGAAACGCGAATACATTCATTAAAAATTGTGCTCACAACGAGCGGAGATTTATTCGTGAAGTTGGTTCTCAATAAGCCTTGGGTGTTTTGGGCAGTTTGCCAATTTACCCTCTGGTCTTGAAAACGCTTTGGCCGTCTAGACCAGGGGTCGGCAACTTGGCACTGAAGATGGGCCAAAAATTCGTAAAATACATTCTTTACCTTTAGAAGAGCCATGAATAGCGGCACCTCAAACCATTTCCTTTGCGGGACGGTATCCATTCTTTTCGGTCAATTCTAATCTCAGTTCTGGTTTTCTGATTCCAGAGGAGTTTCAGAGACCAATGGGAGTCAAATGAATTTTGATTGCTTGAATGCCTGGCTTAGGTGCAGGAACTATCTCTGTTGTTTGCACTTCTCGTGACTATTACCGGATTACATCAAGAATCTGCAAGTGGAGCCTTTTTAAGCCAGATTGATATGGTGGTCAACCAAAGTGTCTTTTACTAATTTTATTTGATGTATTGAACTCTTGTGACACTTCCAAAAGTACCAACGAGAGAAGGCGGATTCTTTAATATAGTTTTTCTCTTTTTTCATTTTTATAGAAGGTAGCTGTTTTGCAGTCTTTTTTTTGCGAGATGCTTCCTCTTTGTCATGGAACAATTCTGCTATTTCTGTGATTTGTGTCTATTCGTTATTCAACAAGCCAAACATTAGTACAGTATAAGGACTTATGCCAGCTTTACAAAGTAATAACGAATAATGATATTATTTCATAATATTAGCCGATCTTTGAAAATTTCTGAATGTTTAGAGGGTTTACAATGTATTGCAAGAGGCTTTAGGAAAAGCGTTGGATATCAGGCATGCGAAGTCAGCCGCTCTTACCGACTTTCCAATGGCTGATTATTGATCTGCTATGACCACCGGGTATTCCCGAAGTAATTTGACGGTTGATTTCCCCAGACAACCCGCGGGGGAGCAGAGGATGTTCCCTTGCGGTTGTGTATGTTCTACAAAGACTGGATGATGCCTATTTCTATTCGATCTCCTAAGTACGCATATTTTCAAAACATATAGTTATACATACTGTTTTTGACTACTTATTATGATGGATACGTTATTTAGCTACTTTATTACTGCCAGCCCTCATATTATACCTACGTATCAACCGGGACGTCGCTTGACTTGGAAATCAAGATGGGCGATAAGAGCGCCAGCATTATTTTCGGTGGAGCAAGGAATTCGTGCATTCCCCAACCCCTCCACCTGGACGCATACATACATACACAGATCTGACTAGTTACGCTACTGGTGTAAGATACAAGTGTTGCTAGAATGTTACCTTCAACTTTTTGCTTGCTCTGAACGCATTGCCTTAAATTCCTTTTCAAAATTTTGCATTTTTGCTTACGAAAAATAGTACTGTACTTGAATAATTTATTGAAAGGAAAATGTCGTTTATGTTTATCTAAATCAAATTTTAACGTCGTGCCAGGTAGACACAATACCTCTCCGCCCCCCTCCTTAACTTTCTTCCTTCAAGCCAGCGACTTTGCCGTGTACTCCACTCCTACAAAGCAGTCATCAGCCACTTCCTACACTTTCACTGTTCCGGGGCGCTAATATAGTTTTAGACTTTACTTTCCGTGTTGGAATCTTCTACTTCGTAAAGAAAACAAACAGCAGAGCAATAAGTAGTAATCCGGTAATCCGGTCAGTGAATTCCTATCCACCCACCTCATTAGTCCCCCCCCCGTCCATACAAACATGAAGAAGAGGCTTAAACTAAGGAATTGAAAGACTGGAGAACAATTAAATTTTCATGGCCGTGCGGGTGCTATTTTGATTACCTTTTTTCTGGAGACGTAAATAATCACTTCCTAGGGGGAAATACATATGACACAAGACTTATTACTTGGCAAAGTCCGGATTATATTTTAAAGATAAATACACTGAACAATGGCCCACGTCAAAAAACCACGGTTTTTCCATTGGATATCTGGAAAGTTGGCACCTAATGAGCGTGTGGTCTTCTTCTGTATCTTTTCCTGTCCTGTCTAATATTTCAGTTGTCCAATGGATGTCAGTTCTTTTAACAATATGTCCAGCCCATTGTATTTTAAAGGTATTTACTTTGATCATGTTGTCCAGCGTCTTGAGTTATGTTCAACCTTCTCCTAGCCCTCAATGAGTTTATTATTTTTGATTTCATTTGGAGGTTTAACAACTACACTGAGAAACTTATAACGAAGTAAATTTCTCCGTCATTTTCGGTCTACGCCGGGATTCGAACCCGAGGCCGCTTATTCCGGAACAAGTCGCTCTACCAACTGAGCTACGCAGACGATTATTCTGATTCCTATCTGCCTTTATGTCGTGTGCGTCCTGCTGACAGGTACGTCACAAACTCAATGGGCTATAAGCAGTCGTCTGTCCCTACTTTAGGGGTTCTGGTTCCAGGGAAGGGAGAGAACCTGTGCTGTATCGCAAACACAACATCCATGCTGCCCCGGAGCTTGAACCCGGACCCATCTCAGACGAGTGGTCAGAACACTCAAGAAACACATAGAGCGTATTACATCCGTTTATTTCTTGTGGTGTAATAAGCACAAAGACTCTCCAAGCTTTCACACTCCACTGGGAAGCTTCTTCAAGGCAATCGTAGACATGGCATTTTTATGTCTACGATCGGCTTCAAAAAGCCTTCCAGTGTGAAAGCTTGACAAATCTTTGCTTATTACACCACAAAAACAAACGGATTTAGTACACTATATAAAAATGCAAGTCCAAAGATTTGGCTATTTGAGAATACAGCACCCATAAAAATTGGAAAGGCAGTGAGACAAGGTGACACTATATCTCCCTAACTCTTTAATGCCACATTGGAAAATGTTTTTCAAACACTGAACTTGGAAAACAAAGGGATAAAGATTAATGGAGATTATCTAATTCACCTTCGTTTTACTGATGACGTATTCATTTTAGCAACTACCCCATCAGAGCTGCAGAGTATGATCCAGGAACTTGCTGACAAGAGTAAAGAATTGGGACTAAATATGAACTTTCAGAAGACAAAAGTGAGGTACAATACTTTTACAAGAAATGAAGATTTATCGATTGATGTGGAAAAGCTGGAGATAACCAATACCTACATTTATCTTGGACGGCAGATATCAAGTGAAGGTCACATTGATGAAGAAATTAATCGGCTTATAAAATTTGCCTGGAGAGCGTTTGGAAGAAACAGTATAATTTTCAAGAGCAATATGCCATTATGTCTTAAAAGAAAAGTGTTTGATCAATACATCCTTCCAGTGCCTACATATGGACCTTAACTAAAAGAGACATATAAAGACTGCAGACAACTC
Source organism: Macrothele yani (assembly GCA_039090855.1). Classification (NCBI taxonomy): domain Eukaryota; kingdom Metazoa; phylum Arthropoda; class Arachnida; order Araneae; family Macrothelidae; genus Macrothele; species Macrothele yani. The sequence continues at coordinate 92,354,010 of CM077026.1, forward strand.
AAAGCAGAATGGAGAGGTGCATGCTTGATGTAACCAGGAGAGATAAGAAAAGAAACTCGTGGTTCAGAAAAATGACAAAAGTGACAGACATCATGATCAGAGTAAAATCCCTGAAATGGCAATGGGCTGGACATTATTGCCAGAAGGACAGACCATCGATGGACAGCTGAAATTTTATACTGAATTCCAAGTGACAGGAAAATACCCAGAAGAAGACCACATGGGAGATGGGTGGACAAAATTCGAAAGTATGCGGGAGTGACATGAAGGAGACTGGCACAAGACAGACCGTTGTGGAAGAAACTTGGGGAGACCTTCGTCGTGGATTGATAATTGTTGACGATGACGATGCGTTCCTTGAGTGTACACGGCCTGGTGTATTTAAAATAATGAATAGTCAGAAGTCAACGCTTAGACCACTGCGCCAGCGAGGATCCTCCCAAGGAGTTCAAGACACTTCAGTGTAAAAATTGGCTTTATAAATGCTTTGTTGTCAAGTTCCCCCACATCATGCGGCATATCGTGGGAGAATAAAATTTCTTCGCTAAACATTCATTCATAAGCTGAAGTATAATTACGTCAGTCCAGAAAGACTACGCCAACCGTGTTATACTGATCCTAATCGGATATCAGAAGGTATTTTACAAGGGATTTCGGAATTTTACAAAATAGTGTAATTAAGTTTCAAAGCACAAAGGCAGATTGCGTTTATTGTTTACCTTACATTCATAAACCGAAGGTGCGCAAACAAAAGCAGCTTAGTTGTGCTACCGTAAAACAAAGGATTCTTTCTAATCTTCTTTACTTTTCCATATACACTTTATAAACACGCTTCATATCAGCCTCTTTTACAATTTTAGTGATGAAAATAAAAGCCGTGGACGTGTAATACTTAATGAGCAATAATTCTTCCTTAATTCTATGCGGCATTTCCTTGGCTCTTTTTTTTCTGCTACATTTACCCAAGGATATGTTCACGCCATAAAGGATGGAAATTTTGCTTTCATTATTTCCTAACCTGGTATAGAAAAAAAGCGCACAAGCTTACAGATAGTTTGAAAAGAGAAGTAGAAATATTGGTCAGATTAGCATATTTTTTATGAGGTTACGACGACTTGCATAGCGTGGAAGAGTGTTTCCCAAACAATGGGGGGATAATAGGAGGATGAGAGATGATGATGCTTCATAATTTGGATTCAGTAGCAGAATTTAATGAGGTTTCATTTCCCAGATGTATTATTCCGTACCTTTCAGCCACGGCTTATAATTTCAGGTGGGGATTCATGTTAAATGGTCGATAAGAATTTGCATGCTCACAGCATTAGGAGGGATGTTTTCACCCACCGGAAAAGGAAGACTGCCAAAACAGATAACGCTGTTTGAGTGCGTTCTGCGTGTTTCAGATTCAGAGCAAGGCGTTTTGCCTCTTTTACTAAAACGTTCCTTTGTTATCGGAAGGAAACGAGCTTGTGTATTATTTGTTAAAAGTTTCGTAACTTCTATTATTTATTAAAAGTGTCGTAACTTCCACGGAAATTTCATTTCAACGCGAAACTCTTGAAAAACACTGATAAATAGCAGGAGGCAAAAATAAAGAGTAACAGTCGAGGAAATTCACACCGAACAAAGAATATTATTCACTTGTGAGCTAAACAGTGTTAGGGGTTCATAACAGTTATTATTGCGCTTTTATTATCCAATAAAGATAGAAAATAATGTCGCATGGGAAGGACGTTGTCCTTTCGTTACTTAATTTTAGTGGCATATTTTAAAGAAATGCTGTAATATAAAAAGGTGTGACATTTTCGAATAAACCCTATCAGCGGCGTGAGGTAGTCTTTGTCGCTGGAAATTAGTCTTTGAGTTCGAATTTGTCATAAATCTTTACGTCTCTTTGTTTACAGAAATTTTTACTTGAAACGGAGTTTCTGATTGTTCGAAATTTTTGCGTCGTTTATAACAGAAGGTAACGTGCGTTTATATTATCACTGTTTCTGTCTGTTCGTCCGTTCGTCTGTGAACATCATATCTATGCACCTATTTATCTAATTTCAAAGTAGTTCTCTTTTTATTTGGAAGCATGAAAAGTGAGACCACTGATTTTTGTTGATTGTTGTTTCCTAAATGCACAACTTCGCCGCTAGAGGGCGTAAATGCCTCTGGCGCCGATGTTTCTGTCTGTTCGTCCGTTCGTCTCTCGACGCCATATCTACTCACTTATTTATCCGATTTCAAAATAATTATTTTTGCATTTGGAAGCACGAAACGTGAGACCACTGATTCTCGCTGTTTCAGATGCACAACATCGCCGCTAGAAGGAGTAAATGCAGATGCTTCCGTATTCAAATTATGTTTTATCCAATATACTTCCTTCTACATATCCTTACCCCCCCCCCCCCCCTTTGATCTTACTTACAACGTAAACCAGTTTTGGTACAGTTCATTTTTCAAGTAATGCCCAATTTTTCTGTTAGGAGGCATAAATGAAAATTGCATTTTCCCTGATATATCTGCTTCTAAAAGTCCAATTTGAAAAATTATTTTCGCATCGGATAAAGCAAAATGTTTTAAATACAGTTCTTGGTTTTCGTAAGGACCACTTTTGCCACTACTGGCCTAAGTATATACTTCTAATTTCAGATGTATTGGCAGAAATATCTTCGCTCCTGAAAATTGGATTGATAAAGTTCTTGTCACAACAGAAAATATTTTGTGAATATTTTCTGCTGAAAATTTTGCACAATTTTTCTCTAGCTTCTCAGTATCTCGGCTTCTAACAATCCGACTTGAAAAATTTTTCGCCGAATAGCGTTCCTATTGAGGAACACTTTGCGTATTATTTCACATTTTTCCTGTTACGCAACTTTGCAGCTAGAGGACAAATGCATATTTCTGTGTATAACATTTTTGCAGCAATGTCTACGCGTCTAAAAGATCGATTGAAAATATTATTTTTTAATTAGATACCGCAAACTATGAAATATTTTTGTCTCGTATTCTTGCGCAAATAATACCTGACGCGGTACTCAACGAGCACACACTTTTTTGTATCCTAAAACGTTAACAGTTATATTGTCACTACTTAAACTAATGTTTGGCTTACCTACAATGGTCTGAATCATTCTTTTATGTTTCCTGATGAGCTCATCGCATTTTTGCCTGTTCAAATTGCAAGTTGCGATTACGGGCATCGCACTCCGCGGTTGATCCTTTGCGGCCAGCATTCCTCCACTGTCCTTTGATTTTCTTACCAAACGACGAATGTCCAAAGCTCCAGAACCATAAACTGCCACTAATCTAGCGTGAATTTCTTTCGGAGGTATATCTTCATGAGATAAGAACTTTATAATTGATTGTTGTTTGACACCCATCGACTCAGTTGAAAAATAATAATTCATTTAAACGCAATTCAGTAGGAACAAATATATGTACGGAATTCTAATACGCAGTAAAATTAAACTACTGGCGAAAACAATCGTTTGCGGTCTGACTAGTTGCCAGGCAACAATTCATGCGTGAGACACTGGGACATTACTTATTGAACACGCTTATCTGTCTATCTATTAATCATTTTTAGCAATTACCCCTTCAGAGTTGCAGAGTATGATCCAGGAACTTGCTGACAAGAGTAAAGAAGTGGGATTAAAAATGAACTTTCAGGAGACAAAACTGATGTACAATGCTTTTACAAGAAAAGAAGGATTTGCAATTGACAGGTAAAAACTCGAGGTAACTGATACCTACATTTACCTTGGACGACAGATATCAATCACAGGCCACATTGATGAGGAAACTAATCTACGTATAAAACTTGGTTGGAGAGCTTTTGGAAGAAAGTACAATTTTAAAGAGTGATGTGCCATTATGTCTTAAAAGAAAAGGTTTAATCAATGCATTCATCCAGTTCTTACATATGGGACAGAGACATGGATCTTAACTAAAAAAGACATACAAAGCCTGCTGACAACTGAAAGAGGCATCGAGAGATGCATGCTTGGTGCAATCAGGAGAGATAAGAAGAGGAACTCGTGGATAGGGAAAATGACAAGACTAGAAGACATCAAGATCAGAGTAAAATCCCTGAAACGGCAATGGGCTGGACGTGTTGCCAGCCAGAAGAACGGACCACCAATGGACGACAGAAATTTTAGACTGGACACTAAAGGACAGATAAAGATTCAGAAGAAAACCAAATGGGAGATGGATGTATGAAATTCGAAAACATGCCGGAGTAACTTGGAGGAGTGTGGCTCAAGATTGACAGTGGTGGAGGAAACTTGGCGAGACCCTCATCCGATAATGGTTGACAATGATGATATATATATATATATATATATATATATATATATATATATATATATATATATATATATATATATATGCACATGGGTATAAATGTATGTATATATACTTGAAAGCCACAAAACCACCCAAAACAACAAAGAACAGGAAAATCTAATCGCACAAAAGCAGCAAAAAAGAATATTCAAAAGCTGCAGCTAAAAAATTAAAGCACTGTTATAAATAAAAAAAAACTTAACAAGAACCAAAAATCCGCCAAAAACGAGGAACGAGCAGAAAAAGGAAGTCGAAGAATATCTCTCTATATATCTATTCACTGAAGAGCAATTGAATTAGAGACAGCTGGCGTTATGCAAATATGGCGCTGTGGGCGGCCCTGTAAACGGAAACGACATGGCGTATGCAGCGATCCGACAATATAAGGAGGGATGCAATGGGAATCAGTAAGAGTCGGACGCGGTATGGGTAAGACGCAGGATCTAAGCGCATTTTATCGTCGGCAAATTGTCGGGCCCCAACGAATGGGTCACTCCATCTCGGAAGTCGTGCAGGCACTGGGATTTTCACGAACCACTGTGTCACGGGTGCACAGTGAGTGCATCGAATCCGGTAAAACCATCCTTGCAAGGGCCAACTGCCGTAGACAAGAGCGTGTGGATGAGCGGAGTCATCGTCGGCTAATTCGCATTGTAACAGCGGATAGACGGGCCACAGTGCAAGAAATCACTCTGCAATTTAACGCTGATGCACAAAAACGTGTAAGCAGCCACACCATCCAGAACCATCTCCTCGCTATGGGGTACAGAAGCCATCGTCCCACGAGGGTACCGCTGCTGACCGCACATCGCAAGGTACAAAGATTAGCGTGGGCGCGGGAACATAGCCACTGGACCCTAGACATGTGGAAAAATGTTGCCTGGACTAAGGAGTCCAGATTCACGTTGGTACATGCGGATGGCAAGATACGAGTACGGCGCAAACCACATGAAGCGATGGATCTTTCTTGCCAGCAGGGTACTTTTCAAGCTGGTGGGGGTGGCATTCTCGTCTGGGAACTGTTTACGTGGACTGAAATGGGACCCCTGGTACGTGTGACATCGTCCCTCACAGGTCAACGTTACCGGGATATCCTGGACGACCATTTGCTCCCGTTTCTGCGTCTTCCACATCCCATTGAGGACCTCATCCTGCAAGAAGAAAATGCATTATGCCACCGCTCCCTAATTGTATGCGAATGGTTGGATGAACACTCCACCAACGTGACCTCGCTTCCTTGGCCAGCTAGGTCACCTGACCTCAATCAAATCGAACACATCTGGGATGCCATCGAGAGATATGTTCGAGGCTCTAACCTCCATCCATCAAATCTTCGTGAACTGTGGGAGCTTGTTCAGGGGTCGTGGATCCGTATGGCTTCCCAACGCTTCCGGTGTCTTGTCGAGTCCATGTCGAGACGAATTGCCGCCGTCATCAGGACGAAAGGTGGTGCTACACGTTACTAGACAGGTATCCCTAATTCAATTGCTCTTCAGTGTATATATATATATGTATATATAACTTGGGGAGACCTTCGTCCAGCAGTGGGTTGACAATGATGATCATGATGAGATATATATATATATGTGTGACAGGACAGGAGTGGACGACATCATGACCAGAGTGAAATCACTGAAAGGGCAATGGGCTGGACATGTTGCCAGAAGAACGGATCACCGATGGACAACCGATTTTTTTTTTAGACTAGATTCGAAGGACAAGAAAAAGACCCAGAAGAAGATCCCATGAGAGATGGATGGATAAAATTCTAAAGTATGCTGGAGTGACATGGAGGAGACAGGCCCAAGACAGACAATTGTGGAAGAAATTTGGGGAGACCTTCATCCAGCAGTTAATTGATAATGGTTGATGATGGTGATATATATATATATATATATATATATATAAGCTAATCCGGCTCTAGTTAGTCTTTAATAATTACCTAAAAATAGGGCATGTATTTGACCACTCTATGTAATGACGGACAGTGCTGAACAGAAGACAATGAGAAAGAGTTCTTTATTAGGGTAGGTCTAGCACCTAAAATCAGTGATTGCAGTTTATCTGTTCCAGTACTTGGTAAAGAAGAGTTTTCAAGAAAAATAACTCCTTTTTTTTTCCTAAGCAGTGTACGCTTGATTAAACGCTTTTCCATACACGCACCTGAAATAACTCCTCATTTTTGTGAACAACTGTGGTGTGTATTTTTCTCTTCACGGATCACAAGTATATTGAATTTCTAAACAAAGCCGCGTTCAAACTGAAAGTGAATTTCAGAATTTTGTTTACGCTCTCCTTGTGTGATACAGGTACGACTGTTTATTAAGATGGGTGTCTTAACAGCACTTCGCTTCAGCATGTTCTTTCAAAAAATATCTTTTTTTTTTTTTTTTTCTTTTTCTTTTCTGAAAGCGAATATTAGAATTTCGAAGAAACTTTTCCATCAAATCTAGGGGAAGAAAAATTGTTAAAAGTACTGAAGCAGTAGAAAATTACATATATATGCAGAATGAGCTCACTTCGATTCTGAAGTCGAATATAAATAGTAAATTATGCTAACTCAATGAAATGAAATGAAGTTAGAAAAAAGAAGCATAAGCCCTGAGATTTAGGAAGTCTGCTCCGCAAGGCGGATCACTGGAATATTTTTCTCCCTGAAAACTACTCCTCTAGGTCACACACATAAAGAAAAAATATGTTATGGCGTGAAGCACTGAGAAAAACTGAACGAAAATAAGTTTTGTTTGTTGAAGAAATGTGAGCGGAGCGAAGCAAAGCGCTAGAAATATATGGTTTGCTTTAAGAAATGTTGGCCGAAAAGTTTGTAAGAATTTCTCTTAGAAAAAAAAATGAAGGCAGCTTGTGATATGGAAGTTTTAATTATTCCACATAATTATTACTTCCATTTTGAATTCTAAAATCAAGTACATTCATTCTTTTCTTTTTTATATTACCTCTAGAACAGCACTGGATATGTGTAGGTCAAACCCACAGAAACTTTAGCGGGAGAAAAAAGAGTTTTATCATTTGGAATTTCGCAACAGCTTTTTCAACGACATTTTAAATTGTTATTTAGGAATATCTAAACTTTAATTAAATAGTAACTTTCATTATTCTGTGTGCGAACGGCAGCTACAGAAATTCACCCTGAGTTAAAAGGGAGTTTAGCACAGATTCCTTTTGGGGGAAAGTCAATGTTTCGTTGACCGTGGGACCTCCCACGAAGGACCCCCTTGCCTATCCCCCGGCCCATCGTTGAAGGACAATCTGTCCTCCGCCAGGTGTGACGTACTACAGATGTGAAGACATGTGTCAAGACGACAAATCTGTAGCGAGACAATCTGTCTGCGTAGCTCAGTTGGGAAAGCGTTTAAGGACACTCTGTCAAAAGACGAACAAAAGGACCCCCTTCCCTGTCTCCCCCTCGTTGAAGGACACTCTGTCCCCGCCAGGTGTGGCGTACTACAGATATGAAGACATGTGTCAAGACGACAAATCTGCAGCGAGACAATCTGTCTGCGTAGCTCAGTTGGGAAAGCGTTGAAGGACACTCTGTCAAAAGGACCCCTGTCAAAGGACGGACAAATGGACCCCTTCCCTACCAACCCAACCCCTCCCCCATCGTTGAAGGACACTCTATCCCCTGCCAGGTGTGACGTACTACATATGTGAAGACATGTGTCAAGACGACAAATCTGTAGCGAGACAATCTGTCTGAGTAGCTCAGTTGGGAAAGCGTTGAAGTCAAAGGACGAACAAAAGGACCCCCTTCCCCCATCGTTGAAAGACACTCTGTCCCCCGCCAGGTGTGACGTACTACAGATGGGAAGACATGTGTCAAGACGACAAATCTGTAGCGAGACAATCTGTCTCCGTAGCTCAGTTGGGAAAGCATTGAAGGACACTCTGTCAAAATGACCCCTGTCAAAGGACGAACAAAAGGACCCCCTTCCCTACCCCCCCCCATCGTTGAAGGACACTCTGTCCCCTGCCAGGTGTGGCGTACTACAGATATGAAGACATGTGTCAAGACGACAAATCTGTAGCGAGACAATCTGTCTGCGTAGCTCAGTTGGGAAAGCGTTGAAGGACACTATGTCAAAAGGACCCCGTCAAAGGACGAACAAAAGAACCCCCTTCCCTACCACCCCATCGTTCAAGGACACTCTGTCAAAAGGACCCCTGTCAAAGGACGAACAAAAGGAACCCCTTCCCTACCCCCCCCCCCATCGTTGAAGGACAATCTGTCAAAAGGACCCCTTCCATACCCCCACCGTTGAAGGACACTCTGTCCCCTGTCAGGTGTGACGTACTACAGATATGAAGGCATGTGTCAAGTCGACAAATCTATATCGAGACAATCTGTCTGCGTAGCTCAGTTGGGAAAGCGTTGAAGGACACTGTCAAAAGGACCCCTGTCAAAGGACGAACAAAAGGACCCCTTCCCTACCCCCCATAGTTGAAGGACACTCTGTCCCCTGCCAGGTGTGACGTACTACAGATGTGAAGACATGTGTCAAGACGACAAATCTGTAGCGAGACAATCTGTCTGCGTAGCTGAGTTGGGAAAGCGTTGAAGGACACTCTGTCAAAGGGACCCCTGTCAAAGGACGAACAAAAGGACGCTCTTCCCTATCCCTCCATCGGTGGAGGACATCGTTGAAGGACACTCAGTCCCCCGCCAGGTGTGACGTACTACAGATGTGAAGACATGTGTCAAGACGACAAATCTGTAGCGAGACAATCTGTCTGCGTAGCTCAGTTGGGAAAGCGTTGAAGGACACTCTGTCAAAAGGACCCCTGTCTAAGGACGAACAAAAGGACGCTCTTCCCTATCCCTCCATCGGTGGAGGACAATCTGTCCCCCGCCAGGTGTGGCGTACTACAGATGTGAAGACATGTGTCAAGACGACAAATCTGTAGCGAGACAATCTGTCTGCGTAGCTCAGTTGGGAATGCGCAGAAGGACACTCTGTCAAAAGGACCCCCATCCCTACCCCCCCCCATCTTTGAAGGACACTCTGTCCCCTGCCAGGTGTGACGTACTACAGATGTGAAGACATGTGTCAAGACGACAAATCTGTAGCGAGACAATCTGTCTGCGTAGCTCAGTTGGGAAAGCGTTGTAGGACACTCTGTCAAAAGGACCCCTGTCAAAGGACGAACAAAAGGACGCTATTCCCTATCCCTCCCCATCGTTGAAGGACACTCTGTCCCCTTCCAGGCGTTGAAGGACACTCTGTCCCCCTGCCAGGTGTGACGTACTACAGATATGAAGACATGTGTCAAGACGACAAATCTCTAGCGAGACAATCTGTCTGCGTAGCTCAGTTGGGAAAGCGTTGAAGGACACTATGTCAAAAGGGCCTCTGTCAAAGGACGAACAAAAAGACGCCCTTCCCTATCCCTCCATCGTTGAAGGACAATCTGTCCCCCGCCAGGTGTGACGTACTACAGATGTGAAGATATGTGTCAAGACGACAAATCTGTAGCGAGACAGTTTGTCTGCGTAGCTCAGTTGGGAAAGCGACTTACTCCGGAGTGAGGGGGACACGGATTGGATGCCCGTCGTGGACAAACTTGTGTTTTCGCATTGGCGCCCGATTGTGGAAAATGGATCCACTGGCCGTTGGGTTCTTCGAAAAATGTGTGATGTTTGTTCCACACGTTGTTTGGAATTAATGAAAAATTCCTACTTCGCTTCAAAAAATAAAAAAAATAATAATAGGGAAATGATGTGACGTACTACAGAGGTGGAAACATGTGTCAAGACGACAGATCTTCAGCGAGACATTCTGTCCTCGTAGCTCAGTTGGGAGAGCGACTTACTCCGGAGCGAGGGGACACGGCATCGAAGTCCGTCGCGGACAGACTTGCGTTTTCACACAGTGACAATCCGAGTAAGCAATTAACAGCCAACTTCTTACGTCGAGAGCATGTTCCTAGGGAACACAGATAGTAAATTGGAATCACACGGGGTGGTAGTCATAAAACGGAAGTCTGGTTGGAGATTTCAAGGAAGAACGACGAAGGATTTTGCACGGGCATGCAGGCACGTAGGGATATCAACAGATTTGGCGGGGGAAACATAGAGAAAGTCTTCCGAAAAAACCATCACCTGCTGGATGTATACATGTACTATTTATTTTGACTAGCCGTTACTTCTCTTTTCTCCCCCAATTTGAGGAATAAAGACATGTGCGGACGAAATCATCTGTCATTACATTCAATTTGTTTAACTGCTTATTTGCTTCCAAACAACAATGTTTCTTCTGATAAGTTGGCGTCCACTTCATCACTTAGAATTAACCAAGCCAACAAATTTCTAGAATACCCTTGTGCCCCTATAAGATAATTTACGCTATGCATCTTTCTCATGCCAAGATCTTTGTGGATGTGAAATAAAACGAGTGATTCGAGAGTATACATTTTTTTCGTACAACACATTACATTTATTAGCGTCACACGAGCACACCAAGCCACAGTCAGGTACATACTAAATGGAATTAAATCATAACAACGAAGAATAAGGTTTACTACTTCCTGACATTGATCGTCGATGTATTAATGAATGTTATTGTTCTAAAACCAATGATCAGATCATATGCAGAGGATTTTAGGAAGGGAGTGTCTGACCCCAGGTCTTTAACAACCCTTAGAAATGGGAAGCTAAGAGATTTGGGCTAGAGTGTCCAACAGGAAAGTGACTCGAAAGCGAGGTAGAAAGAGGGAGAAGGATGTCCTTATTTCTAACTGGGGGCCAGTACGCGGAGCCCGAAGGCGCAACGGGCCCATCCGACGCACGGGGGATGTTTAGTGGTTCGAGCGTTTGTACCTGCCTGGGATCGAACCTGAGATTTCTCCGTGACAGTGACAAACGTTGACCGCTAAAAAAAATGAAAGAAGATGTGTGAGTCATAAAAGTAAATGTTTTCTAAAATATGGCGATGGCAATAACAAGTATTTCGACTGTTTCGTTTTTCAAAAAACAGTATTTGTTATTATTCAGACTTAGACGAACGTAAGAAACGATCCTTACACCGTAAAGCAGCTACGAAAGTCCATCTGCGCATGCGCAAGCTAAAATCTGACGTCAAGACAGAAAGAACAGCTGAATCGCAAGTGTGTTAGTTAGGGGATATTGGTAACATTTGGTCTAGAATATCTACAGGTTACACCCCCAGCGTGTTATGCATCATTTGAACGCTCTCACCAATAGTGATCCTCCCACGGGGCGCGGGAAGATCGAGAGGAAGCCAAATTTCCCTACGACCATGCTTTACTGCTGTCACTAAAGATGCATATGATCAAAATGCGTTTTTGTAATGGCTTTTATCATACACTCACTTCCAAAAGTTAAGCACGCAGAGGGAGAAGTTAATTTCCGGAAGCCAATTGGAATTGGAGAGGCTGCAATTCGCCGCAGCGGTAGATGGAAGTATGCAAATGTGGTAGGTAACAGCGAATCACGGTGTCTTGCCGAGAAATATGCTAAACAGGCAGTCGTATAAGAAGCCAGTACTCTGAAGGGGTACAGGAGTTGCATGCAAGTGCTGCTACAAGGTGTTGAGAACTGTCGGAGGATTTGTTTTGCCCAAGGGTTACGACGCCCGCGGAAGACCAATATATTGCTGTTGTAGCCAAGCGGAATCGAAGAGCGACGTCCACACGTGTGACATCTATGGTTACGGCGGCCATTGGTAACACGATATATGCCACTACTGTGCGTCGAAGGCTACACATGAAGGGACTGTACGCCCGGGTACCACGGGTTTGCGTTCCTCTATCCATCCAATCCTGAGGGGCACAATTAAAGTGGTGTCGCCAACATGTCAAATGGACTGTGTCTGATTGAGGCAACGTTATGTTCACGGATGAGTCCAGATTTGCCCTGCAACCCGATGAAAAGCGTGTACGGGTGTGGAGGGAGGAAGGCACACGCAATCGACCCCAGAACATCACCGAACATCATGCATTCTGAGGTGGAAGCATCATGATCTGGGCAGGAATTTCGTTGGGATATCGCACCGACCTCCACATCTACAGACGGGGTTCTGTGACGGCTGTACGGTATCGGGATGATGTCCTAGACCCCACTGTGCGATTGTACGCTGCAGCAGTTGGTCCTGCCTTCGTTTTAATGGGCGATAATGCGCGTCCCCATAGAGCTGCCATCGTCGACGACTACCTGGAGAGCGAGGGGATTGCGTGTATGGAGTGGCCGGCGTACTCGCCCGACCTTAATCCCATTGAAAATCTTTGGCATGCCCTCGGCCGTGCTGTGTGTTCACGTCTCCCACCCCCAACCACTCTCACAGCTTTGGAAACTGCTCTACAGGAGGAATGGCGATTACTGGACTCTGCGGTGGTTGATCACCTCATAAAAAGCATGGTCAGACTTTGTAAACTTTGTATGCAGATGAGGGGTGCTCACATACCCTATTAATGTCGGGTTTTGTTGTTTGTTGTGACTTTATTACTCACTTTGTGAATGACTCCAATTTGACGTCATCTTATAATTTCTGAAAATTCAATATTATTTTCATCTCTGTCTGTATTTCTTTGTTTTGATTCATTAATAAACATATTTCCTACGTTCCTGCCGCATTTCGTGTCAATCCAAGCAGTACTTCTCCATTTATTCACATCTTACTGCTCCGTGCTTAACTTTTGGAAGTGAGTGTATTTAGCATCAGGTTCTCCTAATTTATGCAGATTGCAATGAGATAATGCTATGTTAATGTAGAACGTGACGAAATAATATTCGCGTAGGAAAATATATTGTTGAATGAAATACTGTTGCGCCACTTCATGGGACAGCATACGGCACGATCCGATTTCAACAGTGGTTTTGGCAATGACGCATAGTTACTCATTTTTGTTGTATCGAAACTTTTTACTTGATATTTACTTTACTACTGTAAGGAAAGATGCGTAGCATCAAAACTGGCATTTTTTTAAGCGAAGTACAATTGGACGCGTTCTGCGGCAAAGAAGCTAAGAGGTAAACTCATGCTTCATAAAGAATTACCATATACGAGGTATGGCTATTAAATTAGTATGTTGACGCTATAACTTTAGTTAAATCAGAAACTTACGTTTTTGATTCTTATTACCTTCAATGTACTTCCCTTCCGCATCAACGCACTTCTCATCTTCCACCGGGCAAAGTAGTACTGTAGCTCATCTAGTGCGATTCCTTGAAAAGCTTGGCGATTCTCTTCTCCACTACAGTAACTGACTCAAGACGGTTTCCTTTAAGTACAGATCTGAATTTAGGGAAAAGAAAAAAATCATGTGGGTCCAGATTTGTTGAGTAGGCAAGACGTTCAAGTACTGTGATGCTTTTTGCGGCTTATAACTGCTTAACTGAAATGATCTGGCGCATTGTTCTGCTGAAGGATGAAGCTATTAAAGTGTAGGGATTTCGCCGAATCATATGTTCTTTTCGTGTTACAGTTTTCCAAGCTACACCAGTTTCAGCTCAACTGCCATATGAACCTTCTGTCAACCACTGTTGCCATCCTTTGTTTACTGGGGTAATGTCACAACTCACATGTACTTCCATACGGTTGCTCGACTGGAGAATGCTGATGGGGTGCCTTAAAGTCGCTTAGCAGCCCATTTAGTAGGTGAGCGTGTGTTCACGCTGCAGTTCTTCATTGAATCGGTCTTTGGAATCTGGGAGACAATTACCGTCCCACAAACTATTGGTATTCTAATCGAGAGGTCAACACAAATGCGCTTATATTATCCACCCCCGAGACCATATTCGCTGGATGTATTGCTTACCATGATATCATACACTCATTTGCTGACTCGCATACGTATCGACTAGACATTTCTGTGCATTTCAGTGTCACAATGTTTGGGCATAATGATTTCATTTTATCTAAGGAAGCAAAACAGTAAACCTACCCACCAGTTAACTTGGAATATTAGTAATGAATTGTTGTTTTATAAGTATAGAGAAATGTTTAACTTTGATCACAAATTTAACACTTTTTGTATCGCATTCAACAACACGAAAATGCACTAATATTTATATTACTCGTATATCCTCACATTTCTATGTGAAGCAATATCTCGAGCGTAGATCACGCATATTAATCGAAGAAACAAAATGGCTGATTTCAGTTGGGAGAAGAATGCGCAGTGCGTGTTGTGGTTTAACGAAACAGAGCCGGCAATTGGTGTTTAACGGGATTACGTATCTGTACGAGCTGGAAAACTATTTCATTCCACAATTGGACATTGACATGGCGACTAACATGCTGTTCCAACAGAACGGCGGGTCGCCACTTTCTGAAGGATATCCACAACTTCCTCGACAGCTATTGCCATGGAAAATGCATAGGCAACAAGGGTCTTTATCCCATGGCTTCTAAGGTCATCGGACTTTAATGCCTCTGGATTTTGCTTTGTGGAGCTATGTTAAGATTCTGTCTACGTGCTTCCGATGCTAAAGAACGGTCGTGAGTTGAAAACGCAGATTTTAGAAGCCATATTTCAGGTGGACAAGAAAATGCTGGAAAGTATCTGACAGGAATACCACTGGGATGTATACCGTATTACCAAGGGATCTCATAATGAACATATGTAAAAAAAAAGTATGTACTGTACTTGAATAACTGTGTTGAACCTTCAAATCCAAAGTTTAACATGAGCTGTCAGTTTTAGTACGGTTTTTGAAATGGGAATTCGTACGTAAAGTATCACTATATCTGTCCGTCTGTGGACATCATATATCTTCAACTCTTAATCCGATTTAAAAACTTCTTTTAGCAGAAGCATGCCTGTAGTATGAGAACAATGGTAGATATATTTCGGTCTTCTTTCGATGCATAACTTTGCCACTAGGGGCGTAAAGACAAAATATGATTTATAGAACTGCTTCGAAAAAAAAATAATAATGCCGCCTTAGTGGTCATTCGTCCAAGGGTCCGGGTTTGAATCCCGGTGAGGTATGGATGGTGTGTTTGCTTTACGGCACTGGCTCTCTCCCTTCCCTGGAACCAATAGACCTGAATTAAAGACAGAGGACTGCTTATAGCCCATCGAGTTGGTCACGGTGGCGGTTAAACATCGAATTGAAAAAAAACAAAAAAAAAAAAAAACGATAACGATAACGATTCAGAAAGTTCGTTTTGCCTTCCTATGTCTTTCACAACGAAGGCGATTTTACCAGCAGTTTTTGTTTGAAATAATGATTATTGTTAACACCAAATGCCGTAAACGTGTATGTAGCATTTTTTCTGAAATCTGTGCGTCCAAGAACCGGTTTATAAAAATCATTTTTGTGTTGGATAGAGATTACGATGATAAATATTTTCCATGCATTTAAAAATATTTGCGACAAAATACTTTGTCGCTAGGGGGCGTAGGGGCACATTTCTGTTTTGAAGATATTTGCAATCGTATCTTCACTTCTAAAAATCTAACGGAAATTTTTTTCAGTCAAACGCCAGACAACTGGTACAATATCTATGTCTACGGTTTTTCTTTTCTCAAAATGAAATACAGTATTTCAGTTTTCTCGCTTAATGCAAGTGAATAGAAATCGCTGTAATTGTGATATCCCCGCTTCTAAAAGTCAGATTTAAACATTGCTTTTGCCTGCGTTTGTGTCGAGGAATATTTTTCACATATTTGTCAATTTTTGTAAAGCACAGTTTTGTCTTCAGGAAAGTTTAATTTCATTTCTACGTGTACCTCACTTGGAACCGTATCTTCATTCCTAAGAAACCCATCTGAAAAATCCCCATTGATTTGGATATTTTTCGTTGTGAGAAATTCTTTGTATACAAGCTGAGTTTTTCTAGCGAGTTCAATGCACTATGAAGAACATGGCTGGCTTTGCGCATTTTAAATTATGCTCAGATTTTCTCTAAGAAGCTTAAATCTATTCTCTTTTTCGAATTATTTTTTCTTCTAAAATATGCTTTTAATTTTTCGTGTCAGAAATAATTTAAAAGATGTGCTCATTACACCCGAGAATTCCGTGTCATCTTTCTTGTTAAAGGTGTTACCGAAGTTTGGAATTAACATGTGTTATAACATTTTATTTCGCCCAGCAATTAATATATACGAGGGGTGTTCGTTAAGTGGGCGGATTATTATTCCTATCGATACAAAACCATATGTATAATCGTATGTATGCGTGAAACTATTACGACTACTTTCAGTGAAGCGCCGTAAAAATAAAACGTCTTGGTACTAATGTTAGGTGGTGCTGTCTATCAAACACAATGGCGGCCACGTTAAGTGTTCAGTTCGATCAGCGAGAAGTAGTAGAATTTTTAACGAAAGAAGGCGTAAAAGCCGTGGAGATTACGATAAGACTTCGGACGGTGTATGGTGATGTGGCTATGTCTCATTCCAGTGTTTATGAATGGGTTACGAAGTTCGAAGCTGGTCACGAGAGCCTTGAAGATGAGGCACGATCAGGTAGGCCAAACACCGGTGGCAGATGAAACGATTAAAAGTGACAGACGCATTCGTGTTCGGGATATTGCCATGGAACTGGGTATCAGTAAAGATTCTGTTAGACGAATTATTCATGAACGTCCCAACTATAGGAAGATCTCTGCCAGATTGGTACCTCGAATGCTTACAGCAGTGCATAAACGCCAAAGGCTAGACATTTGCAATGAACTGGTACAACGCTACGATGAGCAGGGTGACGCATTCATGGGATGCATAATCACAGGCAATGAAACGTGGATTCGTCAGTTCGAACCGGAGGTAAAACGGCAAAGTATGCAATGGCATCATCCGAATTCTCTCCCATCAAAGAAGTTCAAACTTGGTTCGTCGGCATCCAAGGTCATGGCTACTGTTTTCTGAGACAAACACGGAATCCTTCTGGTTGAGTACTTGGTAAAGGATGAAACAATAAATGAGAAAGCATATGGGAAGACACTGAGAAACTTTCGCGGCATCGTACTTGGACCAAACGAGCAACATTGAAAAACAATCAAGTATTTCTTCATCGTGATAACGCTTGCCTGCATATTGCTAAACTAGTGCAAGCAGAAATCGCTAAACAGAGGTGTACCGCTGTTCCGCAACCTACTTAAAGTCTGGACTTGGAACGTTCCGATTTTCATGTTTTCGGTCTCTTGAAGGATAGTCTTTGTGGCTACCACTATGAGAGCATGGACGATCAGCGAGCGGCTGTCCGTCAATGGATTCGAAACTTCCTTCCCGATTACTTCTCTATCGGAATGAATCGACTTGTTCATCGGTGGAGGAAATGCATTGTGCTGAAAAGAGAATACGTGGAAAAGGGATTTTGACTCTTCGTCGACTGTCTTACATACGCTATATTGAAAAAAGTCACCGGACACACCTTCAAAAGCAAATGAATGGATCCGCTGTGTTGTTAAGATACGCGGTACAGCTGCAAATGGTATAAAAACAAACCTGCAGATGAACGCGATCATATCGCGCTATGAGTTTGAGTGAAAAAGTCGCGGCGGGAGAGAACTGACTTGAGAAAGGAAAGATTGTTGAGTGTTATATTAGTGGGTTGTCCATAAGAGAAGCGGAGAGGCGTTTACACATACCCAAGTCAACTGATTGGGATGTACTGAATAAGTGGAAGACACATGGCGTGCATGTGTCTTCCACTTATTCAGTATGGAGAAGCAAAACGTACCGGCAGACCAAAGAAAATCAGTGATAGAGGACGCTGAAGCCCCAGGAGAGTCGTTACAGCTAATCGACGCCGCCCCGGTGGCGCAGTGGTCTAAGGCATGGCCTCTGATCATTCGTCCAAAAGAGGTCCGGGTTTGAATCCCGGTGAGGCATGGATGTTGTGTTTGTCTTACGGCACTGGCTCTCTCCCTTCCCTGGAACCAGTTACCCTAAATTAGGGATGGGCGACTGCTTATAGCCCATTGAGTTGCTCACGGTGATCGTTAAACCTCCAAACAAAACAAAAAACAAAACAAAAAACAGCTAATCGACGGAGTACTGCACAAGACCTCAGTGTACAGGTAAGTAAAATTGTTGGAACCCCGACCATTCTCAGAGAACTTCATTCCATGGGTTACCGTAGTCGTGCGGCTGCTCATAAGCCTTTCATTTCCACTCGGAATGCTACTCGTCGTTTAGCATGGTGTAAAGAAAATTTATCTTGGACTGTGGATCAATCGAAACGGGTCCTATGGACTGATGAATCCAGATACACAATCCATTAGTCTGATTTCCGTGAGTGGGTATGACGGCAGCCTGGGGAAAGCTATTTACCACAGTGTACTGTTAATACGGTCAAGCTTGGAGCTAGCAGTGTACTCGTGTGGGGGTGTTTTGCGTGGTATGGTCATGGCCCATTGGTTTTTGTGGACAAACCTGTTAACCAGCACGTCTACCTCGGTATTCTGGACAATTACGCCCTACCAACTGTGTGGCATTACTGTGGAGCCGAGCCTTGTTGGTACCAGCAGAATAATGCACCGAGCCATGAAGCAAATACTGTTACGCGTGGTTTGACTATAATTCCGTATCGTGTGTGCACTGGCCAGCACAGAGCCCTAATCGTAATCCCATAGAGCACCTATGGGATGAATTAGAGCGCCGCATAAGAAGTTTGGAACCAAGGCCTACTACTAAGCAACAGTTAGCGGCAGCATTATGTACTGAATGGAAGCACATACCTATTGCTGTGTTCCAAAACCGTGTCGAAAGCCTGTCTCGAAAGGTCAGTGCATACATTAAGACCAAAGGTGGACCGAGACCTACTAAGGCATGTCAGTAAATGTTATGTTGTGTTTCTCTTCTAGGTGTCCGGTGACTTTTGTCAATATAGTGTATATGAGTATGATATTTATGCATCCTGTATTTTTGATTATTCAAAGCAATTAGAATTGTGTATTGAGTTGTCTGTAGCTTATTGGTCTCCATGTAACATCTCCTCAGAAAACTACATCGTTCTGGAATCGAACCCGCATCTCCCGATTTCCGTTCGAGCATGCTATCCGTTACACCATCCAGGACAACGAAGTTCCGTTAAAGAGCGATATAATTTTCAAGTTCTTCTGAGATGTTACATGGAGACTAGTAAATTACAGGCAATTCAGTACACAATTCTGATTGCTTTGAATAATCTAGTGAATTTCCCATGCATTTCTGGGGAATATTTCTTCCTTAATTAATATATTCTTCTTTTTCCAGTGACCAAATATATCCGGATAGGGATAGGGGACAAGAACGATAATCCCCCTTATTTTGATCAAGCCCTTTACGAAGCAGAGGTAAACGAAGACGAGGACATTCAACATACTGTTATCACAGTAACAGCTAAAGACAAAGACGAATGTGAGTAAACTAATTCTCCTTGTGATGTTATCTTTAATCCTGAAATCATTTAATGAAGTGTCACACTTTTCCAAGAAATGAGGCACTGCAAGCGAAATACTTTCCTTTTTCTCTTCTACAAGTGCTATGTAACGCTTCGAAGACAAAAGCTTCATGCCGAGAAGGAAACTACTAATCTCGACATTCAGAAAGGGCCATCAAATTTTTATTCAGAGAGAAATATTTCGAAAAACTTTTCTTTTCTTTGTAACAAACAGAGTATTTGAATAATAACTAAGATGTCAAGTGCTATCAGAAAGAAAAGAACGCTCTAACAATTTTATATTTTAAAATTTATGAAAATAAGATAAAAAATAGAGAAATGAAAGCTAGAATTTGCCCCAAAAAATATCGAGATAGAAAAGTTTCCACGTGTAAATTACGAAGATGAAAACAAGTTACGCATTTTTTTTTTCATTTTCCGAAACACAGACTTAAAAAGATTCCTTCAAACGACGACAAAAAATAATGGGAAGAATTATGCTAGCACTGAAATTGTAATGGCATTTAATTATTAAAATGTGTCTAAATATGCGTCAAAAGTATGCAAAGTGGTGAAAACCTGAAACTCCAAAAGTGTTGCCACTGCGTGGAACATGTTAATTTTACTTGAAGCAAAAATATTACATAGAAAAATAGTGATGAAGGTGTGGTAATAACTAGCTAAAACGACGTACAGGTAATAAATGAGAAATTATTGCTATCTCAGATCTGAAGATGACAAAGAAGATAAAAGAAATTAGCTTTTGGACGAATATCTGAAATGAATACCTTATATAAAAAATAATTTCCAGGAATTGCCTCAGGATTAACGAATAGTACACCTATTCCTAATGACTTAGCTTAACCCTTTAATCTGCTGAAACGAAAGCACTTCCGGATCAGAAAACCTCGCTTTTTTTTTAACTTATTTATTCAAAGTTGTAATTTAGGGGGATTAATGACACCAACCCTTTCTGCCTGATTACCGGCAATCACGGCTGTAACAATGACGGCAAGCCTGAGAAAGAAGAGAGATTAGATCAGATCAAATCAGATCACATGTAGAAACTTTTAGGAAAGGAGTGTCTGACATGCATGCATATCACTAAGCTGTTCTCTGAGATTCAGAGGTTAGCTCCAAAAAGAAATACAAACTACCCGATATTTTTACTTACTGTTGTCGTATCAAACTGCTCCATTTACAGCGATCTTGACATACAACTCGGGCTTCACTGATATCCATTACACAGCGTTCACAAGATCTTTTATTCTTCATACTCATAATCTTTTTCTTATGCAGACACTCCTGAATCTGATCCACCCATGTCTTCCTTGGCCTTCCTCTGCCTTTCCTTCCTGCCACTTGGGCTAAAAATATATTCTTAGTAAGCATCTCATCACTCATTCTTTCAACATGGCAAAACCACCGAAGCATATTAGTCTCCACCTTGCTAACAACATTTTGCTTCACATTACACAACTGCAACACATCTTCATTCCTCACACAATCAGACCGCGTCTTGCCACAAACCCCACGTCAGTAATGCATTTCTTTAGCACACAACGACATCTATGTTTCTTCTGTAGTACCCAGGTTTCACTACCACACATCAGAGTAGGAACAATTACACTTTCATACACAGGCATGTGGGGACTCTAGAGAACTTATCATTCCTGTGAAAACCTCCCAAAGCAGTCATGACTTTCAATGAAGAATTCACTCGCCTACATATTTCGCCATCCAATTTGTTCTCTCTGTCAAACATGCTTCCTAAATACACCAACTCACTCACCTGGTCAATCACTGTGCCATTTATACTTACATTACATTCAGTACTACCAGTTCCTCTCTATCAAAGACCATAACTTTTGGTTTTTTCTTTATTTATACTCAGTTTGAAGTTCATGCCAACTTTGTACATACGGGACAACATACTCTGCAACTCACTTTTGCTCTCTGCTAACAGGACAGTGTCATCAGCATACAGCAATCTGCATACATGGATATCACCAAGACATAAACCACTATAATCTATTTTGGCATCACGCATGCACGCATCCAAAAATATGTTAAACAGCCATGGTGACATTACCCAACCTTGTCTGACTCCTGCACCAATAGAAAACCATTTCGGTAAAACACCATTCACTCGTACACAAGCTCTACTAACAGCATACATGGCTTTTACACTATTACGTAGATTCCCAGTAACACCATATTCATTCAATGCCTTCCACAAAAGTGTCCTATTTACTCAATCGTAAGCTTTCTCAAAATCTATGAAGGCAGCAAAAACTTTCTTACGAACAGCCAGATACTTTTCAATCATCACGCGTAATGCAAAAATTTGGTTAGTACAGCCTTTACCGGGCATAAAAGCACTCTGAACATCCCACACTTTCTCTGATGTAAGACCCCATACTTTTTCAATACCAACTTTACCAAACACTTTCTCTGGCACACTTAGTAGGCTAATACCACGATAGTTCTTTCATTCAGTCTGATCACCATTTCCCTTATACAAGGGAACAATAATAGCATCCTTCCAATCCCCAGGGACCATTCCTAACTCCCAGCACAACTGGCGAATTTCAGTTAACCAGTCAATTACTGAGTCACCACCATATTTCAACATCTCGGCAGTTATGCCATCAACTCACGGAGCCTTACTATTCTGAGGAGATTTTAGAGCTTTACACACTTCTCTTGAGATCCCTCCTGTGCTTCCATCCCTCACTATGATATCATCTGCGTCTGTCTGAGAATCGTCTTTGCTTTCCTGATCTAATAATTGACAGAAATATTCACCTCATCTTTCACTTAACTCATTGGGCTCTTATATCATTTCCCCGATCTTATTCTTCACACAACTTACAACTTTGTTCCCCGTATTTTTCCTGAGTCTCATGTACTTCCAGAAAGACTTCCTATCTTTCCAAAAAGCCAATTCAGGCCTTTCCACCTTCTCCTTCCTATCTTTTGCCTTACTCTAGAGAACCAGCTTAGCAGCTTCACGCTTCTTAAAGCGATATTCATCCACAGAAACTCTACCTTGCCACATCCCCAAATAAGCTGCCTTCTACATGAGAAAGAGGTCTCAGCTGAGTGAATGTAAGATTGATGTATGGAATACTAGAGGTAAAAATGGCAACATGAACGAGGTGATTGAGGAGATGAATAAGTATAGATTGGGTGTGCTGTGTGTAAGTGAAACCAAAAAGAAGATAATTGGGGTTGATAAAGTGAATGGCACGGTGAGTGTGTGGTCGGGAGTATTGGATAATGTGAGAGGACAGGCTGGCGTAGGTGTGATTTTAAGTGAAAAGATGAATAACAACTTGATTCACTATAGTTGCGTAAGTGAGAGAATTCTCTGGATTCGTTTGAAAGTGAAACTTCAGAGAATTGTAGTTGTTGTAGTGTATGCTCCTTGTGACTCGGAACCTTCTGATAAGAAGGAAGATTTCCTGGAATGAGCTAAAAGCTGTTTTGAGCCAGTTTGGTGCTAAAGAAAAAGTTAATATAGCAGGGGATTTCAATGCTGGGGTAGGTGTGCAGAATACAATTTCTTGCAATGTTCTAGGTAAGTTTAATGATCCTTGTGGGAATGATAATGGTGAAAGATTAATTGAATTCTGCATTGAGAATGCTTTGTGTGTATCTAATACTTTTTTCAACCACAAGTATATCCACACACATATACTTGGGAAAATCGTACTCTTGGTCAAAAGAGTGTGATAGATCTTGATGTCTACGATCAGCGTCTGAAACACTTAGTTGTTGACACCCGTGTGATGAGAGGTGTGGATGTTGGTTCTGATCATTGATTGGTAGCGTCACGAATGAAACTTAATGTTGGTTGGAGGGATAGGAAGAGGCCCATGATAGAAAGAATAAATGTTGAAAGGCTCCTTGAAGGAGTGTCTGGCCGCCAGGTCTTAAACAACCCTTAGAAATAGGAAGCTAGGAGATTTAGGCAAGAGTGCGCGATGGGAAGGTGACACGGACACGAGGTAGAAAGGGGGAGGAAGACATCCTTATATATTACCGAGGACCAGTACCTGGAGGCGCGAAGGCTTAACGTGCCCATCCGAAGCACGGCGGATATTTAATGGTTCGAATGTTCGTACCTACCTCTGATCGAACCTGAGGTTATCTGCGTGTCGGTCACGAACGTTGACCACTAGGCCACCAGCCACCCTGGGAAAGGAGGAAGATGTTTGAGGACTGTTTCCTACCCAGTGGCATGATGTATGTGCCATGGGGTCCAGCCCTTCCGCGTCACGCTTTTTTTTTTTTTTTCTTGGTTGGAGGTTTAACGACCACCGTGAGCAACTCAATGGGCTATTAGCAGTCGCCCGTCCCTAATTTAGGGTCACTGGTTCCAGGGAAAGGAAAGAGCCAGTGCCGTAAGACAAACACAACATCCATGCCTCACCGGGATTCGAACCCGGACCCCTTTCGGACGAATGATCAGAGGCCATCGCCTTAGACCACTGCGCCACCGGGGCGGCCGCGTCACGTTTTCTGTTATGAAGCTGATAATAAAGGACAAGAGGAGAGCGCTTATCACCTGTGACAGGTTTATGGTTGATATTGCTGAGATAAGAGGGGAAGAAGAACTGTTTTACAGTAGCTTTCGAAAAACCAAGCCGCTTTGTGAACATTTCTGTCTGGGGGGCCGCAAAAAATTTTGGACACAACTTGGTTGAGGTATCGGCCGATTATTTGGTTAACCAATACAAAATAAAAATTCACGTGTCTATATCACGTGGCCAGTTGGGGTAAAAAAAGTCCTAAGCCAAACTAGAAAGATAATAATGGTGAGATTTTGGGGTGCCTTAATTCTCCTCGTCTAGAGATTAATCCACTGTACTGTTACTTGCGGCCGCCAGAACACAAGATTTCGCACAGGAAAAGTGAAAAGTCTGGTGTTTTTGTGTGTGTTCTCTCATCACCTAGAGATTATCCCACTCTGTTTTATTTAGGGCCACCAGAATACAAGATTTCATACAGTTTCATTTCCATAGACTTTTGTAGGGTTTTGAGAGATTGTTCAATACATGTCGCAAGCATTAGAGGTCTGGACGCGGTGGGACGAGCGTTTCTTAGTTTAGAGAACAAAGCAAATGGCCGGGCCAAGTCGACCTATTCTTTTTATCGCAATAGTAAAGAAAGAAAAAACTCGTGTCTCCCGATTTCTTGGTCTGTTCAACTGCTTTGCTGGCTTTACGTACTTCCATGACATAGCTCAAGGCGCAATCAGACGCATTCATAGTGTTTTTACCTTACCCGGGATTCGAACCCAGACCCCTCCGTTGGGGGTGAATAATCAGAAGCCATAGCTTAGATCATTGCGCCACCGGGGGGGCGTAAGATAAACACAACATCCATGCCTTACCCGGGATTCAAACCCAGACCCCCTCCGTTAGACAAATGATCAGAAGCTATCGCTTAGACCACTGCGCCACCGGGGCGACGCTTTTTTTTTTTTTCTTCCAAGCCCGATCCCTCAAGCTTCTTCTCATTGTTACGTTCACTGTCCTATATTCATTCGTTCTATGCTGGTTTGCTTTTAGTTCTGCATTTCTGTGAAGTGTTGTGTTGTCGGTGTTCACATAACATTTACGCTTTATCTGGTATTTACAATCTGTGATTCTTGGGTATTTACCTGGTTTTTACATTTTCAATAAAATTATGCCAAAAACCTGAAGCGCAATTTTTGAACGATCATGGTACTTGTCTATAACGGAAGTGTGTGAGAAAGTAAAAACCACGTATTATTTGAGTATAACTCGAAGGGGCGTAATTTTGAACTTGAACAAGTGTGTGTGTGTGTGTGTGTGTGTGTGTGTGTGTGTGTGTGTGTGTGTTGTGTGTGGAGTGGGGGACGGGTGGGGTGCGCGTCCGTGTGTGTGTTTGTACGAGAGGGTGGGACGACATCGATTGTTTCTCTTATTCCTAATCTGTATATGAATTGACTTTTGTAGTGCTACCGCTTGTAAGTTCAGAGAAAGGGGGATTTTGAACGCGCTTAGTCTTCTTTTTTCTTTCTCTTTAAAAGTTATATTCTTCGATTATTGCCAAAGTTTAGTTAAAACTTTGAGGCTTACATTCAACTAAGTATTTGCAATAATATCTCATTTCATTATTCAATTTTCAGAACATCAAACATAAGTCATCGCTCTTTCCACGCTTATAAGTGAGTCACGGAAAAATTATCATTGGCCGCCACCGGAAACTCACTTTTCCGTGACTCACTTATAAGCGTGGGAAGAGCGATGACTTATGTTTGATGTTCCTGGTCCGCGTCAAATGTCTGTATTAATTTTCAGAATTTAATAAAATACAATAGAAAGACAAAAAATTACAAAATGACACATTACGGGCCTTGGCCTTAAACGCACAGACTTGAAACGGCCCGGACTCACCAAGTAAGGCCCGTCCAGACCTCAACCAGGCATGTCATATTTATTCAAAAGGAAGACACAAAGATTGTTTTGTTTGTCAGCCGAGCATAAATTGTTCGAACCGTTCGATGTAACTTTATTCCTGAGTTTAGAAACGGCCTTTTGGTATGAGAGCAACATCAGACGATAATTTCATCAATTCAAACAAACCGCCAGTATTTTAAAGCGCATAAGAGCACGACGACTAACAGCATCAGATGATATCGTTGAAGGTATTAGATAATCATGCATGCATATCCCCATAAAGTCTGTTCGACACCGTGGTTTCAACAGCTTGCTCTGTTGAATGCCACTAGATGGCGACACATCAGTTGCTGAGCCCATCAATATGGATTTGTGTAGTCAGATGCTGACTGATAAACCACGAATAGCTCTGTGAATTGTTGGCACCGTAGCGTAAAACGAACACACTCGGCTAGTTATCGAGAGATCTGGGAGTTCGATCCCTGCGGTGTCTGATGTACAATTTTTCAGTTGCTATTCGTTGTTTATAAAAATAACATGGACAGAGTGATGACATCGTATATTTACATTATCTCCACGTATTTAAAATATATTCACCGTGGTTTTCAAGTTTTAAAATGAAAATTCCATAAGTGGTATGACATAGCATATCTCAATAAATGTTACATGAGGTATGGATGCAATATTTCCAGACAGATAGATTGATTCTATTCTGCGGCGTCACCCCAGTGACCGAGTGGTCAAAGGTACGGTTTTCTGATGCAATATTTTCAGACACTGGCTGTTCAATACTGCGGCGTCACCCCAGTGGCCGAGTGGTCAAAGGTGCGGTTTTCTGACTAGTCATCCGAGCTGGAACCGAGCTCGAAACCCGTATGAGTCATGCGCTTGTTCTTCGGCGCTGGCTCTCCTTTTTTCCCTGGACACAGTGGTCTTAAATTAAGAATGGGCGACTGCTTATATCCCTAGATGGTCACCGTGGTCGATAAATCGAAAAAAAATAAATCTGGTGCCACCAAGGAACCCTGATCTCACACCCCTTGACCATTTGTTTTAGGCTTTGTAAGGAATTGAATTTGCATGGAAAAATATGAATCTAACATAAATATTTGGACAAATTGACAAATATTTACGCATGCGCACTAAAGTCCAAGGTCGAGCGCAAATGAGTCTCCTTGCTGTGCTCTGTCTATTTTAGGAGAAAAAAATGTAGTCGGATCCTTTTTTGGTTAGATCTGGCATGTTTTTTTTTTTATTTGTAGAGATCAGTTTTGCTAAGTTAGCGAGAGTGTTGTTTCAGTTAATTGGAATAACCAAACTGCTTTATGTTACCTCTGTAAAATTTGCAAACCCTGTGTTTCGATTTCAGAGTAGGACATATCTCTTCACAGTTAATGGAGTCCAAAATGTACCTTCTTATTATTTATACGTGCTATTAAAAGCACGGAACAAGACAAGATAAATAAAACTTTCATCAGTAGTTCCAAATTTCAAAAATGAAGCTGTGTTAAATATCATGTTGCCATAGAAAGAATGTGTAAAAAATAAATGAGATGAGGTACTAAAGACGATTACGTGGAGAACATAATCAGTAAAGCAAGATGAAATACGGAAAAGAAAGAAAAGCTGAAAGATAAATTAAATTCTTAAATAGTAACGTATATTTAAAGGATTACATGAAAAACCTGAAGGCTGCCGAAACTTCCTTTTATATTTCGGATCTTTTCTTTTCTTTACCAAGACTGCATTGCATGACAGATTGAAGTGGAACTCCTGGGAACTGAAAGCAGAAGTAATTAAAAAGATGCAGAGCTCTATATCTGCGAACCACCTTATCCGTTAGGAAAATATTTACATACCACTATTTTAAATGCCTCTCAAAAATGAGATTTCGAAAATGTGGAACTGAAATCTAAGCAAACTAAAAGATGACCAGATAAACACAGAGGACCGAATGGAACCAAAATAAACTTAGTCGGCGCCGCGGGAGCAAAATATTTTGCTTCTACAACATGAAGGAAAATTTTATATCCATTGCTTGTTAGGGAAAGTAAGAGTATCTATCAAACGAAATCTCTGCATAAAAACGCACAGGGAATTCAGAGTTAAGTACGTATATTTTATTTAAATATTTAGGTAAATCTTAGATGTGTGTGTGTGTGTGTTTGTGTGTGTGCGCGCGCGCACTCATTATAAAAAAAGAACTGCCGCAATGTATGGAAAATATAAATTTAATGTCATTCAATCAGAAATATCGGAATTCGGAGCAAATAAAATTAGCAATAAAATGCGATTTTCCAAGAGTTCTAAAATTTAAAAATAGGAAATATGGTGCAAACGAAACTTTTCAATAATGGCTTTCATTAAAACCAACAGTTTTTAAAAACGGTAATGGTATTCTTAATAAAATTGGAATAAAATAATATTGCATATAGGTCACAAATTCATATTTGGATCCAGAGTCAAATTTTCATTTTTCATGTGTTGGAAACTGTTTTTCTTCCTGTGGTTATATTGTTTTCGTACTTTCACTTTCTGTCGTAGTTATTTGTTTTGTTTTTTTCCTTTTCTCTCATGTTTAAATAAGCACTCCAATACGGGTATCTTTTCCCGGGCAGCCCCCCCTCCCCCAGTAAAGATGTTTTGACAGATTTGTTCGAAAGATGTGAACGAATATTGCTATAATTTATAAGTACTTATTGTGAGGTTTTATCTCTTGGATCCATATGAAATTTAGTTTCAATAGTATATCTGTGAGAAGTATTTTAACTTGGTGTTTTTTTTAAGCCAGGAACTCGTTTATAGTGCTCCTTACCTATCTATTCTGCAAAATAGTAGCTTAAATAAATTTCGCATTTTTAGATAAATCTTTAGATTAAGTAAATGGTATGAAAGTGAGTAAAAGATGTGTTTACATGTGATTCTTGAAAAAAAAAAAAAAAAACCCGTAACAATTCTTCATTAAAGTCGGGCATAAGACGTAAAATAAAGAAATAGAATTGTCCCACTCTAAAGAAGTAGAGCTATAGTTACGTGAATGAGTAATAAAAGTACAGGATGGTAAGATATCCAAATGAAAAGAAAATCGTGACCCTAACTATATTTAACCATTTTAAATGGCCGATTTACCTGAACCAAATATTACCCCAAATTTTTTGCCCTTTCCAAACAGAAATGTTCACACGGCTGCCGGGTTATGCGAAACTAGGGCAAAACAATTCCTTTCCTCCACTCATCTCAGAAGTGCCGACCATAAGCCTGTCACAAGGTAGCTTCTCGCCTTTCTTGTCCTTTATTCTCTGTTTCATGATGGGAGACGGCTAGTTCCCCTGACACGGATATCAACAATTTCGAGCAATGCCCCTCGGTGAAAACAAGTGACTCAAACATATCTTTCCTTTCTTAGGTTTCGCCATTGTTATAGACATTTTAGCTTATAACCAGTCAGAAATTTTTACGGTCAATCATCTCCCAATTATGAACCTTACACAGCTGATAAGAAGTTGTTCCTAGTAATATATTGTGTGCTTCATGACTTAAGGAATGATGGGGAAAGGCTAGTCCTGAGCAGTAGCCATTGACTTAAAGATATCTTTTTGTTTGGGTTCATTACCTTTGTCATAGCTAATTTAGAAGGAAATGAGTCAAAAATTATTAGTGTCAATCAGCCTTCTAAATAACCACTTTGAATGTCAAAGTTAAGGGAAAAGCAGCACTTTTTGATAGGCTGGTTCACTCGTTCCGTCCGCTTTCGGTCCACTTCTTAGACAGCTCAAACATTTGTTCTTGCTAATTTCAGCCCATTTCGTTAACCCCGAGTTAATTCATTCACACTGGTTAAGGGGCTAAAATACGGCGGGCGTCACACGTGTTCTTTTCGAAGTTTGAGCGTCTTTGCGAACTACAGAGGATGTTCGTACCTCTTTAGAACGCTTTTGATAAGAAATTGCAGTAAATAAAAGAATTTCAAAGAATTGAAGCTGGCAACAGTGTGTTAGATGAATACGAAAGTTACATCTGCTACTGTTAAATGTCGTCTGTTAAGAAAATGGCGCTCGTAAACAAGGTGTGGGCAGTAGGTTACGTTTCTGCTCTTTACAAAGAGAAATATTCGTATCCTGAATTTAGAAAATGGTGCAAAAATCATGTAATTAGAATTTCTAAATGAAAAATAAGCAATATTATTAATAATAGAGGGAAAAAATGGCCAAACATTGCTTTTAACTGGAAAAAGAACACCAAACAAATATCCAAAGGAGGTGCGTACTTTTACGCCTATTTCAAAAATGAGGTCTCTGGTTAAAAGAAAATCCACCGACCCAAAGGGTATTCGCTAAGTCGTTAAAAACCTATGTATCAGCTGTAAACAAGGTAATAAACAAAGATTTAAACCTGAAAAAAAAAACACACACACATAATGTTCACCGCCTTTTGCCTAAGCACGTGGCTGAGTGCAGAACACGGTGTAGACTTCTTTATGAAAATCACTTAGCCGGAGACAAATGGAAATTTATTGTATCTATTGATGAAGCATAAATCTACCTAAAGGACTGTAACAACAACAACAAAAAATAGGTCGATTTATTATCACTAAAACCAGAAAAAGACTCGCAAACCTACTGTTCAGAGAGCTTTAAAATGATGTATAACCCGATGGGAGTGTGTAACCCGTAGATATTCTAGACCAAAAGTCTCCTGCCTCCCTCACTAGCAAATTAGCTTTTCTTTCTATCTTGAGGTCATATTTTAGCTTTCGCAGATGGACTTTTGTAGCTATACCATATTTGTCATGGATCTTTCTTACGTTCGTCTAAATCTAAATATTAGTAATAATAATAATAATAATTATTATTATTATTATAAATTGAGATTCACATCTTCCTGAGGGTTTTCATGTCCTTCCTTCCGGGACGGGTACGACGTACCAAGTCTGGGAAGTGGTATTTCTTTTTCTCATTTGTCCAGGAACTACCTTACTATCCTACAAGTGTTCAGGATAGCTTCCTTCTGTAGTTCCATGTAGGTGTTAGGTTGAAGGTCTAGTGTCTGTATAGAGCTGTGAATGGTCTTAGGTACAACTTCTGTGGCTGATATTACTATGAGGACGGTGGTGATTTCATCCATATGTCAGATCTCCTTCTCTCCGTGCGTCTTCTGGATGTTGCACGTGTTGGGCACGGCTATGTCAATGAGGTATGTTGACTTCTTCTTTTTGTCGACCAGGACAACGTCGGGCCGATTGTGGGGATAGTCTTATCTGTTCTGATCGATCTGTCCCAGTACATCTTGTATGTGCTATTCTCTAGAAGAGTTGTTGGCTCATACTTGTAGTAGGTGACAGGTTCAGTTGTAATGAGGTGGTGCTTTCTTGCCAATTTCTGATGGACAATCTTGGCGACTTGATTGTGCCTGTTCGTGTACTCTGTATGCGTGAGGACTCTGCACCCTGCTGTGATATGTTGGATGTTTTTGGCGCTTGATGGCATTGCCGACATGCGTCGCTTTCCACTGATGTGTCCTTCAGGATATGCTTCCGGTAGTTTCTGGTGTTTTCAATTTGGCTTTGTATAGCCATCAGGAACCCTTCGGTCTCGGGGAAGAGTGATCCATTTCTTAGCCATGCATTGGAGGCTGTCTTATCCACATTGTCCGGTTGTAGTGCCTTTCGTGTAGGACTTTATTATTATTATTATTATTATTATTATTATTATTATTATTATTATAAAAATCAATATTATTTTTAAAAAAACTAAACCGTCGAAATATTTACTATTGCTACCGCCATTATTTAGTAAATATTTATTAATACCTTCTTTCATTGGTATTACGGCAATAACATTCATTAACCCACCTATCTAAGTGCCGCTTAATGTCCGGAATTAGTAAACCTTATTGTTTATTGTAATGATTTACTTCCGGTTTTTATGGACCGGACTGTGGCTCGGTGCGGTCGTTAGTGACGCCAATAAATTCAATATGTTACACGTAAATAAAGGTACACTCTCGAATTATTCGTTTTAGTTTCCTACCAACAAAGATTTTAGCATGCGAAAGATATATAACATAAATTATCTACAAAGAGTACCGGGGTACACTATGGCACTGAGAAAAAAAGATGGTTCTGTAACAAGAAATAGAGGCGAAATTTTGACAAGAGTGAAAGATTTCTACTCCAAATTATATGAAAGGGATGATGCATGTACTCCAGACATCATGGAAGGTACCAGTACCAGAGTTCTTCCAGTCCTCCCAGCAGAAGTTGCTCATGCAATCAAGAACATGAAGCGGGGGAAAGCTCCAGGAGAAGATGGAATTACTGTAGACATCATACAAGAAGCAAGTGGAGAAATCGAAACAGTACTCGCCCAAATTTTCACTCGATGCCTTTATGAAGGGAAGATTCCTGAGGATTGGAACAACGCTACAATGAGCCTGCTACATAAAAAAGGTAATATTGAGGATCTCAGGAACTACAGACCTATCAGCCTCCTATCAGTGGTTTATAAAATCTTCACTAAAGTTCTTTCACACCGCTTGAAGGTGACACTGGACATAGCTCAACCGAGAGAACAAGCTGGATTCAGGAGTGGCTACAGCACAATAGATCATATCCACGTACTGAGAGAACTAATTGAAAGAGCGAGGGAATATGAACTTCCATTGTGCATGGCTTTTATCGATTATGAAAAAACCTTAGATTCAGTGAAACCATCAGATATTACAATGGCTCTGAATTCCTGCGGTATTGAAGATGCATACATTAATATTATTAATAACATCTATGAAAATGCAAGTGCAAAGATTTGGCTGTTTGAAAATACAAAACACATAAAAATTGGAAAGGGAGTCCATTGTGCATGGCTTTTATCGATTATGAAAAAACCTTTGATTCAGTGAAACCATCAGACATTACAATGGCTCTGAAATCCTGCGGTATTGAAGATGCATACATTAATATTATTAATAACATCTATGAAAATGCAAGTGCAAAGATTCGGCTGTTTGAAAATACAACACACATAAAAATTGGAAAGGGAGCGAGACAAGGTGACACCATATCTCCGAAGCTCTTTAACGTCACATTGGAAAATGTCTTTCAATCACTGAACTGGGAAAACAAAGGGATAAAGATTAATGGAGATTATCTAACCCACCTTCGTTTTGCTGATAACATAGTCATTTTAGCAACTATCCCATCAGAGCTGCAGAGTATGATCCAAGAACTTGCTGACAAGAGTAAAGAAGTGGGATTAAAAATGAACTTTCAGAAGACAAAAGTGATGTTCAATGCTTTTACACGAAATGAAGATTTATCGATTGATGGAGAAAAGCTGGAGATAACAGATGCGTAATTTTATCTTGGACAGCAGATATCAAGAGAGGGTCACATTCATGAAGAAATTAATCGGCGTACAAAACTTGCCTGGAGAGCTTTTGGAAGAAACGGCATAATTTTCAAGAGCAATATGCCATTATGTCTTAAAAGAAAAGTGTTTGATCAATGCATCCTTCCAGTGCTTACGTATGGTGCAGAGACGTGTACCTTAAGTAAAAGAGACATACAAAGGCTGCAGACAACTCAAAGCAGCATGGAGAGGTGCATGCTTGGAGTAACCAGGAGAGATAAGAAGAGGAACTCGTGGATCCGAAAAATGACAAGAGTGGAAGACATCATGATCAGAGTGAAATCCCTGAAATGGCAATGGGCTGGACATACTGCCAGAAGGACAGACCATCGATGGACAGCCAAAATTTTGGATTGGATTCCAAGGGACAGGAAAAGACCCAGAAGTAGACCACATGGCAGATGGGTGGATGAAATTCGAAAGTATGCGGGAGTGACATGGAGGAGACTGGCACAAGACAGACCGTTGTGGAGGAAAGTTGGGGAGACCTTCGTCCAGCAGTGGATTGATAATGGTTGACAATGATGATGATGATGATGATATATACAGTATATATATTTATATATATATATATAACCAAAAGATTAGTACAATATTTTGTAAATATGTAAACTTTTAACAGCAAAGCAACGCCTCACATGTTATCTCATCTTTCAACTGTATGTAAGTCGTTTTTTATTTTTATTGTAGGAATTAGTGAATTTGCACTAAGCTTAATTTTATTGTTTTCTTGTGTATTTTGAACTTAAAAATTGCTTCACTGGTGCTTGCTTCCTTGCCCTTTGGTATTAAAATTTTTATTTTGCTAAATAATTTATTTTTTAAGTTTTTTTTTTTTTTTGCTGTGGGTATTGGGCATTTTCCTTGCAATTCTGTATCATGCAACTTTGTTATTTTGATTCACTCTCAGGAATTGCAACTGTAAATTGCTCCTTGGGCAATTTTTGCCTCCTTTTTCCTAAATTTGTTGCTTACTTTGTTTTTCTTTTTCAATTTTGTAATGTTACTTTTTCTGGTTTTAATTAATTTTTTTGTTTATTTTTAAAATTTTTGGTGTTTCCTGTTTATGTTTTTGGATGGCAGGATTAAGGTTTCACTCTTTCTGTGACAAATTTAAAGATATCCCTTCAGTGCCATTTATTAGTTGGATTTTTCTTACCTGGATTTGTGTTTTTGGGGAACACGGCTCCCTTTCTTTTTATTTTATTTTTATTTTTTTGTGTAATTTGCTGGGTTTGGGTTTTTATTAGAAAGCCATTTTATTTTTACATTTTCCTCCTAAATTTAATCGGTCTCTATAGCAAACTAAAATAGCAGAAACCCACATTACCTGGTCTCGGTAGATTAATGAATGATTTTCTTGTTGCTTGCCCTTGACGAAGCCGACAAGGAGTCAGTCATTAATATGCTTCCCTGCATTCTTCTGTTCATTCAATTTACATTGCTTGAAGCTCGCCTGCTTCGGGTGGTTGGAAAGCGGTGATTGTTGTTCTTTTTCTCATACCCCTTTTTTTACGCTTTCCAACCGTAGGTTGAAGAAGCGTATATGCTCCAGCTTTGTCCGTCCGTCCGTCAGTCCGTCCGCACGATAACTGGCGTAAAAATGGTCCGATTTCGATGAAATTTTAGTATGTGGTAGGGGACCACCGGGGGATGAACCCTTTTGAAAATGGGACAAATGTGGTCAAAGGTCACGACGTAGGAGCGGAATCATTCCACTGCCCTTATGTGTCATAACTTGCGTAAATATGGTTCGATTTCAATGAAAGTTTACTATGTGGTAGGGGACCACCTAGGGACGAACTCTGTCAAAAATGGGACAAATGGGGTCAAAGGTCACGACGTA
Organism: Macrothele yani; assembly: GCA_039090855.1. Lineage (NCBI taxonomy): Eukaryota > Metazoa > Arthropoda > Arachnida > Araneae > Macrothelidae > Macrothele > Macrothele yani. Next base: position 92,389,377 of record CM077026.1, read on the forward strand.
GGAGCGGGATCATCCCATTGGCCTTATGCGACATGCGTAAATATGGTTCGATTTCAATGAAAATTTACTATGTGGTAGGACACCGCCTGGGGACAAACCCTATTCAAAATGGGTTAAATGGGGTCAAAGGTCAGGACATAAGATCGGTATGCATTCCATTGCCCTTATGCGTCATAACGTGCGTAAAAATGGTTCGATTTCGATGAAATTTCAGTATGTAGTAGGAGACCACCTGGGTACAAACCCTATTGAAAATGGACGAAATGTGGTCAAAGGTTAGGGCATAGGATTGTGATCCATTGCATTGCTCTTATCCCATATTATTAAGGTGGACGTCAAGTTGTTTTGCTTCCTATACTTCCAATGGAAAAACTTTTGTAAACATTTCCTTCACAATTAATGTGTTCCCAAGGATGAAAATTTGAACATCGATTAAAATAACTTCATATTATAACTTGGAAAACTTAATATTATCTAAAACATAACCATAATTATATTAAAAATCAATCACTTTTCCTTTGGTGGTGTTGAAACCAGAGAAAAGATGGCGCGACTTGTACTTTGATGACATCAGTGGACAAAAAAATGTTGGATTGCATAATTACGGTTATGGTTTAGAAAATATTAAGTATTCCAAGTTATGAAATGAAGATATTTTAATCGATGTTCAAATTTTCATCCTTGGGAACGCATTAATTGTGAAGAAAATGTGTACAGAAGTTTTTCCATTTCAAGTATAGGAAGCAAAATTACTTGACGTCCACCTTAAAATAGCAATTCTTGTACGTATGTATGTACATTTTATTTTGAAAACGGCTCTAAAAATTTTAATGAAAGTCGTTAACCTACCGTTTTCTGGTACTAGAAATCGATTTTGCTTGATCTCGACTTTAGGAGAATTCGTTTAGGGGTTAAATAACCACCCCGAATTATAACGTTTTTAGTGATGGCGTTGTTCCATTAATGTTACCAATGCTTAGAAATCTTATGACGTCACAACTCGCGTTTGAGAATGTTGGCGCGCCGTCACGCCATCTGTCTCATTACGTCACGCATTGTGTGTGGATCCTATTAAAGTTTTATGACGTCACACTTGCGGCAAGCAGATGGACGCGATTCCCATCTGCCTCATTACGTCACGCGTTGTGTGCGTATGTCGGTCCGCAGGATAACTGGCGTAACAGTCGTTCGATTTCGATGAAATTTTAGTATCTGGTAGGGGATCACCTGGGAAGGAACTCTATTTAAAGTAAACGAAAGGGGGTCAAAGGTCAGTACATAGGAGCGGGGTTCATTCCACTGCTTTTATGCGTCATAACTAGCGTAAAAAAGGTTCGATTTCGATGAGCTTTTAGTATGTGGTAGGGGACCACCTGGCGAGAAATCTTATTGAAAATGGGAGAAATGGGGTCAAAGGTCAGGACATAGAAGCGGAATCACTTCCATCGCCATTATGAATCATAACTTACGTAAAAATGCTTCGATTTGGATGAAATGTTAGTATGTTGTAGGGTCTTGCCTGGGGACGAATTCTATTGAAAATGGGCGAAATGGGGTCAAAGGTTAGGACACAGGAGCGGGATCTATTCCATAGCCCTTATGCATCATAACTTACGTAAAAATGCTTTGATTGCGACAAAATTATCATGTTATTTCGGAGGAATACCAAACCGGTTCTGTTGAATATCATCGAAATGGGATCAAAGGTCAGGGCACAGGCCCGAGATTTATTCCACAGCCATTATTCTCATAACTTGAGTAATAACTTGAGTAATGATTTCTGGTATGTTGGAAAGCGTATTATATATAATCAATGCATTGCATGATTTTACTAACTTGTTGTTTTTTGTTTTTTCTATGTTCAAAATTTGCTTTTATGTTTTACATTTTTATATTATTTAATCTTTCTTCTATGTAGCCTCTGGCGCTTTATAATTTCAAATTTGTTCTTGTTTTTTTGTTTTTCCCTTTATATGCTTTTGCAATATATATATATATATATATATATATATATATATATATATATATATATATATATATATATATATATATGTGTGTGTGTATATTGTCCGTTCTCATAAAATATGTAAATTGTCCGTTCTCATAAATTATATCTTACACTGCCATTACTTGAACACATACACATACACAAAAAAAAAATCATATTCATCACTACAAGGCAAATTTGAATAATACATGAATTGAATACACATAAAACATATTTAAGTATTTATAGAGGCTTCTCGTTCGCGGAAATTCTCACAGGTCGATTTCGAATTTATTTAATTTTTGACGTATTTTAACTATATGTTCTCTACAGTGATTAGTGGCATGGATGGTAGTAGTTAGTTTTTGTAGGCGTTGCGTAATATATATAGTAACCTTATATTGATTGCTACTAAAATTACATGTTATTTTCTTAGGCATTAGATACATGAAAATAAATGACGCGACAAACACCGAAGCAATCACCTTTGTTAGCGCTGGTACCCAAGTAATGCACATAATGAGCCTGGATAGTAATTATGCAATTTTCATGGCATTCCCGCCATGAACACATTTTCTCCGTCCTTTTCTACTTCCTCCTCCTGCTTTCTTCTTTTCTTCGCTAATACTATCTAAATAATGCCAGGTCCATCACAAGTTACAAGTTACACAAATGTTGATACAAGGAAAAGTGATGATATTATCAGGTGTTAAAGATAACTAATAAAGCGGAAGATTGCTTCTGGTCAAAGTAAACACGACCCTAGCGTTGAATAAAGCCTTCTCAAACTCTTGTTAATACTCACTCCAAATCGGCGTTCGCTAATTGAGAAAGAAAACGTATTACATTTTCCCTTCTGTTATGCTAGATATCTTCGTTAATTGAGAAATAACTTCCCCTCAAAGGGCATTTCACAAGCTCTGGAGAGAAAAAAGAAAAAAAAAACTGAACATGTCAAACAAATGATACTAGTTCGCCACAGGGAGTCTTATTTAGTGTTATCGAAAGCCTGAAATGATATTTTGATTTATTCATACACTTCCACTTCATAAATTTAGAAGTTGAATTGCTTTCTTTCTCTTGAAACATCCAGGCATGAAAAGATGCTTGTTTATGAGCCGTAGTCGCACAGAAATGAATCATCACCTATGAATTGCAAAAGAAACGAATGTATGTGTTGCCAGAACACTCAATATAATATCGGAAACTAAATTCGTTTATTCCCATGAGAACCAACCCTTTACGCGTTCAAGCAATGTGCAGGTATGTGTGAGTACGCGCAGTTTCTCCCAGTTTGAGGCAGAGACGCAAATAGCCTCCTTAATTTTCAACTGTAGTTGAGCACCAACGCATCAATTTTCAACTGTAGTTGGTAAGGTGCTGGATGTACACCGATGGGACAAAACATTATGCCTAATATGATGATGGTTCTCCACGTTCCTCAAAAACAGATCTTACCCATAGAGCTATAGACGGTAAGGGATGTCTAAAGGTGTCTTCTGGTATCTGGTAATAAAACGTTACCTGAAGATTCCTTAGCTGTTGTAATTTACGTGGTTAAGCCGCTGCAGATAGGATTTGCTCTTCCAACACGAACCACAGATGCTCGATTGGGTTGATGTCTGGGGAATAGGGAGGCCAAGACAATACCTGGAAGTATTGCTCATGTTCCGCGAATCATTCTCGAACAATCCGGACAGTGTGGCGTGGCGCATTGTTTTCTGAAAGAAGACATGTGAATACCATTGCTATGAAAGGGTGTACCTCGTCTGCAGTGATGTTTAGGTAGGTGGTAGACGTCATAGTTTTCTTCATATGAATCACTGTACCCAGGATTCCCCAGAAGAACATTGCCCAAAGCATTGTACTTCCTCCACCGGTTTGTTTCCTCCCACGGGACATCTTGGGGCAAACACCTCCCCAGGTAGATGACGCACACGTACCCGTCCGTCTACATGGTGCAGCAGGAAACGAGATTCATTGGAGCAGACAACCTTCTTCCCTTTATTTAAGATCCAGATGTAACGCTCACGTGCCCATTGCTGGTACTTTCGACGACGAAACGCCGAAACCGGCCTGCAGCTACTCAGTCGCATTTTAAACAGGGTGCGTTGTACTGTGTGTTGTCACACATTACTCTCGTCACCAGCACTCAAATCACTGGCGACTTTCGCTACAGTATCACTTCTGTTGGCTCGTACCGTTAGGGATAGTCTTCGCTCACTTCTAGCATCGATGAGCCGAGGTCGAATTACATTACGCAGGTGGTTCGTAGTTTTTCCATCCACGGACCACTCTTTGAAGATTTTAAACCACGACTTACCGTGAGCACCTTACAAGTCTTGCCGTATCGGAAATGCTCTGACTCAGTAGTGTGGACTTGAAGGGAAAAACTACAGCTATATATATATATATATATATAATAATTACTGGATTTTCGGTATTGTACGTGTTATGGTTTTCTTCCAGAAGTCATTCTTCAACAATTTGTGGCAATGTTACTCTATTACTCGGAAAGACACTCCGATCTCTTACTCGCGGATCACCACATTCATACTGTTATTACAGCTTCACATTTTACGGGACTTTCGACGTTGTATCTGTGACGGTTTTCGTCCATAAGTTACTGTTCAACAATTTGTGCAATGCTACTCGAAAAAACACGCCCATCTCTTATGCACGGATCGCCGCATTTACACTTTTATTACAGCCTCACATTTTACTGGATTTTCGGCATTGTACCTATGATGATTTTCCTGTAGGAATCGCTTTTTAACAAGTTGTGGCGATACTAGTCTGAAAGACATAGCGATCTTTTATTCACTGATCCGCATTTTACACTGTTATAACAGCTTCAGCTTGTACGTACCAGATGGGTTCGAAAGCAGAATCATTTGCAGATCAACACGTCACAGGTTTGTCTGCCAATATACATGCAACATGGCGTCGCCACTTCCTGATGTTACATTTTTTGTGGTATATTTTGGTTAAAAAAAAGTGAAAAGATGAATGAACAAAATTGCCTGTCGATCTTTCTGTGGCATTTTTTTATGCCGTAATCTTTGACACGTGTTACTACCGAGCTTCTTTAATTTTTTTTACCAAGCTTTGTGACGTACTACACAGGTGAAATCATGTGTCAAGACGACAAGCCCGGAACGAGATATTCTGTCCGCGTAGCTCAGTTGGGAGCGCAACTTACTCCGGATTAAGGGAATACGGATTCGATGCTCGTTGCGGATGAACTTGTGTTTTCACAGCTTCTTTAACCTTTTTTTACCAAGTTTCTTTAACTGTATTTGTCGTGTGTTACTACAAAGCTTTTTTAACTGTATTTATCGTGTGTTACTACAAAGCTTCTTTAACTGTATTTGTCGTGTGTTACTACAAAGCTTCTTTAACTGTATTTGTCCTGTGTTACTACAAAGCTTCTTTAACTGTATTTGTCCTGTGTTACTACAAAGCTTCTTTAACTGTATTTGTCCTGTGTTACTACAAAGCTTCTTTAACTGTATTTGCCCTGCGTTACTACAAAGCTTCTTTAACTGTATTTGATCAGCCTTTTTTCTTTACTGCTCTACACTGAAGAGAAATTGAATTAGAGACAGCTGGCGTTATGCAAATGTGGCGCTGTGGACGACCCTGTAAACGGAAACGACATGACGTATGCAGCGATCCGACAATATAAGGAGTGATGTGACGGGAATCAGTAAGAGTCGGAAGCAGTATGGGTAAGACGAAGGATCTAACGCATTTGATAGGAGGCAAATTGTTAGGGTCCGACGAATGGGTCACTCGGAAGTTGAGCAGTCACTGGGATTTTCACGAGCCACTGTGTCACGGGTGCACCGTGAGTACATCGAATCCGGTAAAACCATCCCTGCAAGGGCCAACTGCCGTGGACAACAGCGTGTGGATAAGCGGGGTCATTGTCGGCTAGCTCGCATTGTAACAGCGGATAGACGGGCCACAGTGCAAGAAATCACTCGGCAATTTAACGCTGGTGCACAAAAACGTGTAAGCAGCCACACCATCCAGAACCATCTCCTCGCTATGGGGTACAGAAGCCATCGTCCCACGAGGGTACCGCTTCTGACCGCACATCTCAGGGTGCAAAGATTAGCATGGGCGCGGGAACATCGCCACTGGACCCTAGACATGTGAGAAAATGTTGCCTGGACTGATGAGTCGAGATTCACGTTCGTACATGCGGATGGTAGGATACGAGTAAGTCGCAAACCACATGAAGCGATGGATCCTTCTTGCCAGCAGGGTACTCTTCAAGCTGGTCGGGGTGGCATTCTCGTCTGGGGACTGTTTACGTGGACTGAAATGGGACCACTGGTGCGTGTGACATCGTCCCTCACAGGTCAACGTTACCGGGATATCCTGGACGACCATTTGCTCCCGTTTGTGCGTCTTCAACATCCCACTGGGGACCTCATCCTGCAACAAGACAATGCACTGCGCCATCGCTCCCGAATTGTATCTGAATGGTTGGATGAACACTCCAACGACGTGACCTCGCTTCCTTGGCCAGCTAGGTCACCTGACCTCAATCCCATAGAGCACATCTGGGGTGATATCGAGAGAGATGTTCGAGGCTCTGACCTCCCTCCATCAAATCTTCGTGAACTGTGGGAGCTTGGTCAGGGGTCGTGGATCAGTATGGCTTCCCAACGCTTCCGGTGTCTTGTCGAGTCCACGCCGAGACGAATCACCGCCGTCATCAGGGCGAAAGGTGGTGCTACACGTTACTAGACAGGTATCTCTAATTCAATTGCTCTTCAGTGTATATTGTTGCCATTGTAGAATTTATTCCGTAGTTCTAGTACTCCTGCCCCTCAAACAACCAATAAATTTACTAAGAAATTTCAAACATAAAATTCGCTGAAAATAATCAGAATGTTTCACTAATAAAAATGCAAATAACAATTATTCCAAAGGATGCCGCTATTCATCTGCATAGCGCTCTGAACACATTCCACGATGTTGCAAATTTGCGACGGAATAATTTTCGCTGACTAGCCGAGCTAATGCTATTACAGCTATCATCATTTCAAGCGATTCCGCCGGTGCCAGTTTTCAGCTATCGCATTCTGGAGGGAGGTGGCTTTTCAAATACGTAGTTCTGCGAGTACAGTAGACAATAATATATATTCATTACGAGACAGCCTTTCCTCGCGATAGAACACTAATTATGCTGCCTGCGTGATACCAAAATCTCTCTTTTTACCTTAAATGAAGTATCCTTTTGGAGAGTAATCTTACGTACAGTGTCATTAATTTTTGCTTCAAATTACAGCAAAGCCGTATTCCGACGTTAAAGTTTCAAGCACCGTGACTCTCAGCTGATTCAGGCAACTTCATCATATCCAGAAATACTTTAATCTCTCTTACTGACGTTACTAATAAATTATGCAAGGGCACATATCTACAATTATTTCCTTAATGTACAATTTATTTCTAGATTCTATCGGCAAAGCTATTAATGCTCACGCTTGCAGAATACCATTTGATCTTTGCTATTGCAGTTCATTTGTAGCCTCAATATCTGATTTAACCAAATTACCAGACTTGTGCACGTGTTCAGAAAATTCTAGTTTCTATTATTTCATAGTTTTAACCCCTCTCGTATAGTTCTTTCCGTCCGAAAAATGTATGACGGTGTACGTGTGACATATGTGGTGATTTTTATTTTCTTCCTTACTTGGTGTCAGTCATAGCGTCAGCTCTACTGATACAGTTTGTTAGGATTAGATTGACTCATAGAGATCGTTAAATTCAGAAATAAAAGTTTATGCGCATCCGGCGAAGATAAAATGCATACAGTTGGTTAAAAACAGGCCACTTGAAACTATGAAATTCCATAATGTAAGCATAGTCTTTACCATCCGACAAATGTATGACGGTGTACGATAGCCTTTATCTATATATTAATTCTATAAGGTTTTTTACTGTGAGTCTTATTTTGAGAGAACTGCTGAACGTAAAGATATGGTTGAGGTATCAAAATAAAGGTCTTACCATGTAGATGTGCCAGTTGAAGAGAAAAATGAGATCGGGGCAACGGTTCGGGAGTTGTGGAACGGCAAAATTCCCATGTAAAGTATATGGGAGAAGCGTGCGGTTGACTCACGCGCTGTTGAAGGCGGAGGCATGGAGGGAATGAGATAGTCAGAAGTCTTATCTTTTCTGAACGAACCGTTGCACAAAGCCATGCTAGCAGGTATTGGTATCAAAGTTCTTCTCAACGGAACAGCGAACACTCTCGAAGACCTGATTGCGTTACGCCGTTGGACTGTGTGATGTATATATACAATTTAATATTCATTCGATCCAGTTTATTCACGTAGGTAAGACGTTTCCCATCATGTAAAGATGTAAGTAAACATTCCGTTGACGTTGTTAGGCGGACATTAAACCTTCAGTAAAAAAAAATTACGAACATGAGACTATTGTCTTTATTTAGGTGGTTGAATGAATTTGCCAATCAAATAAAGTTTACATTTGTTGTTTCATATGAGTTTATTCTTAAAAAAAAAAAAAAACTTGCAGTTGATTCCGAAAGGTGAACAGTACTCGCAACGCGAATCTCATTCCAACAACATTTACAAACACAGTTGTGACTGAAGATGAGAGTGAAAGAGAGCGCTATCCAGTTGAATGTTTGCACACGATCGAGATGAGTGGAATTCCGCCTCACATTTTACTACTGAAAAAGAGTGCAATCGTGACGCTCATCACGAACCTGGCCGCCCAGGTGGCACAGTGGTCTAAGCTAAAATAATTAAAATGGTTAGCCTAATCGTCCCAGTGAAAGAGTCCAGGATCTCCATGGCCAAAACTCCTCCGATCCAAACCGTTTTCGTTCACAGGGCAGCCCATCATTGGAAGGTTAGGTTTCTGGGTGCTGCACAAATGACGTTACACTGTAACAAATAAGTGGCGTGAATTCACGGAAAATTTCTGAAAATAACGTGCGGCAAAGTTGACGATAAGTATCTGTCTTTTAACAAAATTTTTGTTTTTAAAAGTGCCCAGTTTTTAGCACGTCTTTTGTAAAAAATGATCGTGCTTATGTTATCGGTTTGTCCGTCCGTCTGTCGGCACGATATCTCTGTAACTATTAGTCTGATTTGAAAAATTCTTTTTGCATTGGGAAGCTAGAAATATGCGAATGGTGATCCTTTGTTTCGCGTTTTTTTTTACGATGTACAATTTCGCCGCCAGAGGGCGTAAATGCAGATGATGTCGAATTTAAAAATACGTTTTATTCCACATATTTGCTTCTAAGCATCGGATTGAAAAAAATATTTTATCTTTCGATTCCATTTATGTCGAAGAGTTTTTTTTTTTTTTTTTTTTATTGGAGGTTTAACGACTACCGTGAGCAACTCAATGGGCTATAAGCAGTCGCCCGTCCCTAATTTAGGGTCACTGGTTCCAGGGAAGGGAGAGAGCCAGCAACGTAAGACAAACACAACATCCATGCCTGACCGGGATTCGAACCCGGACCCCTTATGGACGAATAACCAGAGGCCAGCGCCTTAGACCACTGCGCCACCGGGGCGGTGAAGAGTATTTTAGGTGTAATTACTTTTTTTAAAATTACGCATAGCTTTTCCGCTAGGTGGCGTAAAAGTAAATTACGTTTTCCCCGATATCTGTTCTTCTAAAACTCCGATTTGAAAAATGTTTTCTTTAGCAGATACAGCTCATGATGGAAAATATTTTGCACATATTATCTAATTTTTGGTAAAAAATACTTTGGCCACCAGGGGGCGTAAGTGTTAATTTTTGCTTCTCGTGTATTTGCCATAAAATATGAGCTTCTAAAATCTCGATTGAAAAAAAATTATTTCGTGGACCGATCCACTCACGTCAAAAAACCTTTTTGGAATATTTTCTTCTTAAAATATTGCATGGTTTCTCAGCCAGGGGGCGTGGATGTATATCATATATTTGTCAATATCTCTACATCTAGGAGTCTGATTTGAAAAATTCCTTCTTTGTTGGATAGTGTTTTCAGTGTGACATGTTTTTTGATATAATTTCAAACTTTTCAAGTAATTCATTGAATTTCCGCTTGGGGCGAAAAGGTAAATTGCGTTTCCCCCTATATCTTTGCTTCTAAATCTCCGATTTGAACATTTCTTTCTGCACCGGATACAGTTCCTGATGGAAAATCATTTGCATATAATTTCTAATTTTTGGTAAAGAATACTTTGGCGGCCAGGGGGCGTATGTGTTAATATTTGCTCGAAAGATAAAATTAATTTCTGTTTGGATTCCATTTATGTTGAAGAGTATTTTAAGTGTAGTTACTTTTTTAAATTACGTATAGAAGTTTCCGCTAGGGGGCGTAAAAGTAAATTACGTTTTCCCCGATATCTCTTCTTCTAACTCTCCGATTTAAAAACATTTTTCTTCAGCGTATACAGCTCCTGATGGAAAATATTTTGCATATAATTTCAAATTTTTGGTAAAGAATACTTTGGCCACCAGGGAACGTAAGAGTTAATTTTTGCTTCTGATGTATTAGCCATAAAATCAGAGCTTCTAAAATCTCGATTGCAAAAAAAAATTTGTGGACGGATGCCACTCACGGCGATGAACATTTTCGTAATATTTTGTTTTTTAAAATATTCCATGGTTTCTCTTTCAGGAGGTATATCTCATTTTTCTCAATATCTCTGCTTCTAACGGTCCGATTTGGAAAATTCTTTCCTTATTAGATAGAGGTTCCGGTTTGACATGTTTTTCAAATCATTTCAAAATTTTCAAGTAATTCAGAGATTTTCCGCTAGGGGTCGTAAGGGTAAATTGCGTTCCCCCTATATCTCTGCTTCTAAATCTCCGATTTGAAAACATTTTTCTGCACCGGATACAGCTCCTGATCAAAAATCATTTGCACGTAATTTCTAATTTTTGTTTGAAACGGTTTAGCCACCATGGGGCGTAAATCTGAATTTCCACTTCTGATGTATTTGCAGCAAAATATGAGCTTCTAAAATCTTGATTGAAAAAAAAGTCGTTTGTTGACGGATACAACTCATTGCGACAAACCTTTTAGGCACATTTTCTTCTTGAAATAATGCATGGTTTCTACGCCAGGGGCGTAGATGTATATCTTATTTTTGTCAATATTTCTACTTCTAGGAGTCCGATTTGAAAAAGTCCTTCTTTGTGGATAGTGTTTCCAATGCAAAATGTTTTTCATAGAAATTCAAAATTTTCAAGTAAATCATAGACTTTCCGCTAGGGGGCACAAAGGTAAATTGCGTTTTCTGCGTTATTTCTGCTTCTAAAACTCCGATTTGAAAAATTCTCCTTGTATCGCATACAACACCTGATGGGAAATATTTTTCTTATAATTTCTAATGTTTAGGGAAGAATGGTTTGGTCACCAGGGGGCATAAGTGCTAATTTCCGCTTATGTATTTGCAGCAAAATCTGAGCTCCTGAAAACTTGACTGAAAACATTCTTTCGCCAGGGAGCGTAGATTCATATCTTATTTTTGTCGATAACTCTGTTCTAAGAGTTCGATTTGAAAAATTATTTCTGTGCTGGAGAGCGTTTCCGGTGCGAAATGTTTCTCATATAAAGTCATGTTTTTCTAACGCACAAGTCTGCAACCGGAGTGCGTAAGCTCACGACTCCGTTTGCAGCAATATCTGAGGGATTAAAAATCCGATTGAAAAACTTCTTTCTTCCGTCACATACTACTATTTTCCATACCGGTTCCATTGACTTTGAATAGCTTTGATAAATTTAATTTGCGTCAGAACGGATTCAAAAGACGTGCTTATTACATCCGAAAATTCGGTGTCATCTTTCTTGTTTTTTTTTACTTCCGTGTTTTCACAGATTTTCCGTAGTCAGTAGTTATTCCGTTTATTTCAGAAAAATCCGTTTTAAGTTTTTCCATATTTACGCAAACATTTCACAAAATCGTAGACTCTGAATCTTTCAGCCCTTACGTCAGAGAATCCTTTCGCGCGGGTAGCTGATATCGAACTTGGGTCTATATGTTAGGTTTACACAAACCGGAAGTCTTAACCACTGAGCCAAAAAGTTTTTGAAATTGCAGTCGCTTTCAAGGTAAAACTAATCTCGCGATGATATTTCTTTTTTCATTAATGCGAGTGATTTTGTCATTTTGTTTTCTGTTGGAGCTTATTATTTTTTTGAAAACGTTTGTAATCATTTCATTTTTTCTGTAGGAGGACTTATCACAAGTTAAGTATTTTTTTTTCAACGTGATATTTCGAAGCAACAGAATACTTTGGAACTTGAGATCTTTTTTTATTTCTTTTTTCAACTGACAATAACTTTTATCTTTAAGAAATGATGAGGTGTACTGTTTTATGGTATTATTTCACAAAACTTCTAAATATATAATTTACTTTTGATAGCTACAATAGCTTTTAAATCAAAGCTTTAAATTGTGTAATCCCGTATTTGCCGGCCCGGTGACGCGGTGATCTAAGCAATGACTTCTGGTCATTCGTCCGAAAGGGGTCCGGGTTCGAATCCCGGTGAGGCATGGATGTGATGTTTGTCTTATGGCGCTGGCTCTCTCCCTTCCCTGGAGTCAGTGATCCTAAATTAAGTACGGGGAGACTGCTTATAGCCCACTGAGTTGCTCACGGTGGTCGTTAAACCTCCAATCAAAAAAATAAAACCAAAAAAAAAAAAAAATCCCATATTTCATTCATTGATATTCTGCACCTCCGGGCAATCTCCGGAATGAATTCCAAAACCTCCTGATTCGCTATATATGAATGCCGGTTGCTTCGACTAGCGAATCCTGTGATGGTTATGTTAAAATTAATCGAAAACTTTAAACTTGGTCGTTCTGGGTGGTGTAGTGGTTAGCATACTCGGGCGCTATCCGGGAGACGCGGGTTCGATTCCTGCTCCAGGACGAGAAAATTTTGAGTTTTCGGATATTATCTGACTTAACATCCATGTCATATTCACACCAATAAACGGATTCTCATCTTCCAATAGCTTTTGTCTTAAGCACTCCATAGACTGATACATAAACATCGTACAATCACCTGTACAATAATTTAAATACCTGGTTTCTTACGGTAACACAATATATAATAGCTGGTGCACAATATGGGGGAGAGAAAAAAATATCCTATGCCACAATAACTAAAATTAATGCGATATGCTATCCACAATAGCCCATCTCGCTACAGAACTTCAAAATTAGTTCCTTTGACAGACGATTGAAATTTAACAGATAATCAAACCTCAAATATTCCCGTGAATCTCTCCTATTACCAGAATATTTTCGTCATATTAATACGGAAAAAGTGAGAACTCAGTTTTTCCGTTAATATACGAAACGAATTGCTGTTAGGTTTCTGAAAATTCAGAATTTCCCGTTAACACATCTTACAAAATTTAAATTTACTGCCAATATAAAAAAATAATTGCGGAAAGGTTTCTGAAAATTCAGAATTTTCGTGTTGTACGAAAAATCTGTGAAATTCAGATTTCTTTCCGACATTCCACAGAAAACGTTGTATCAGAAACATGCTTCGTTAATTCAGTAAAAGAAACACGGAAAGTATCTCGTGAATTTCGGAATTTTTGTATACTCTTCACACATATCCCTTGTTACATATATGTGTGAAGAGCCCAGAATGGCAGCTTGGCAGGTACGTCTGGCGCCAACAATCGCGCCATGTTCAAAGTTGCCCAGATAACTTGTTTTGCCCATTCCTTCCCTAAATCAAACGCCACGGGCAAATCTACCTGATTTAAACAGCAGTCACGTGACGTCTTACGTGTGGGAGTGAGCCATTTATGTAACGAGAGCGGATGTATCTTGGCCTATCAGAATATATGTTGCATGTTTTCACGCATTTCTCACGGTTTCCTCCAAAGAACTGCTTCAAAGTTCTGTTACGTTGGTTTAGGAGATTTTAAAGGATTTTAGAATTAATTACATTGCCCAACACACATTTTGGTGCCTTGAAAGTTAAACCTATTCTTGGATATATTTGGGACGCAGATTGCATCAGTTTTGCCCTATAAGCTCTATTTTTGGAGATAGGGCATACCCACCTTATATGCTGATTCCACCGGTCATCCGTCAGAATTCCGGATCCTACATTGCATGATCTGCTATTTTTGACATGATCTTGACAAATATTGATACTTATATGCATACTATTGAAACAAGCATATATTACTAAATCTGTATATTTCGACACAAGAGCATATAAACTGATCAGTCATTCAACATATGAGAAACGTCTTTTATAGGACTTTCTAGAGTGACATCGTGTGGGTATCCCATCTACCCTGGCATCTGTCTTCCATAGTTTTTATGTTTTTCATAGTTTTTCATTTTCATCATTGCAGAACACTAGCTTGTTGTCCTTAGAGAAAAAGGGCAGCGAATCCTTTTCTCTGCTACAGTAAAACGTAATGTTGGTTCCAGATTGAAGTAAGTTCTTTTCATTCAACCTGAAGGCCAGCAATTCTGAAAATTCCTTTGAGAGGTTCAGATCCCTGATGAGGTCACACAGTTCATGTTGGTTAAAAGGTTGAGCACTTGATGAAGTTCGTACGAAATCACTGTCACTTTCTCCACTGCTGTTATCTTGTATGTGATCATGCATGCCTGATTCCTCATTCTCTGGTAGCTGCTCTGGTAGGTGGATGAAGAATGGAATGGCTACCTCATTTGAGTGTGGATGCGGCCGTCTTGCTGATTCAAGTTCAGGATATGTTCAATTGTTTCGATTGATGCCCTTGATGTTGACAAGACAAAAATAACAGTCATCATGGTGGTTTTAGGTTTCATTGGTATTCCAAATTTCAGAGAGCTCTTTTTTTCCATTTGTTCACTGCCGTAAATGCTCCGTGCAAGTTTTGCATACAATATGGGGAGCCAACGACTTACCTTGGCCTCCAAGCTGAACACCAAAATAAGCCAGATATGCCCTCTTCACGAACTCAGAAATAGGTTTCCTATTTTCTTTAAGGATGTACTCGCCACAAATGTAGCAAAAGACATCTGGATGATTCAAGCAACTTCTTCGTGGAAAAGCCATGGCGTCCACTCAATCTGCAAACAAAATTAAATCACATTAGATTATCTGGTTGTATAGTTGTTCACAAACTCCCAATTAGACTAAGAGGCACTGGCTTTACACTCATAAAATAAAAATATACACTTACTTTACGCACATAAAATAATAATATTTCTGCACATCAGCATATAGAGCGGATATGCCCTTTGGAATCAGCGCCCCAAATATACCTAGAATAGGTCTAACTTCCGAGGCACCAGAATTGGGCTGTGTTATTTTCCAAGTAAGGAATCTTCTAGCGGTAAGTCCCTTTTTCAGTCAAAAAACATTTTTCGAAAGGCCTATGAGGTGGCAAGGGTAATTGGAAGTAAAACGGTGTTCCCATGTAGTCTTTCTTTGTATTGAAGAGCCGTTTAAGAAAACGATAAATGCATTTTTATCGTTTTATGGGCGTATGCTGCAAGCATGTACATTGTGATTTGAAGAGCAATCGAGACAGTATTGCCGAGGGGGCGTCAGAGAGAAACACTCTACCCGTCGGACTAGGGAGAGACACAGTAGGTCACGTTGAGAATGGAGAAAGAAGGATAAGAAAGAGCTGGCGAGATGATGATTTAAGAACGAACGCATTTCATCCGGTCTCCCGGAGCAGGACAGCGAAGTAAAATGATAGGCTAGTTACGTAGAAGCAGATAAAATAAGGAAGAGCGAATAGTTAGGAAACAGAAAGACCAGCAAGACGACGGGAGCATTAAGTTATAATTTAGTAAGATAATTCTAGGATAACCTGCGCTATAAGTTTAGTGTAAATAATAAATCAATTACAATTACAATTTTCGCATCTATTCCTTCGCTATATATGTCTCGCAACGAGCTGTATTTCGGCATAAACATCGAATCCGAAGGGGTCTTATAATAGAACGCCAACAGGACCCTTTTACAGTTCTTTCCTGACAGTTTTTGTTTTATTAAACTTAGAGCTGTTCATTTTTCTGTTTGGTTCTTATCTAATTCTCTAATTTAATGTCCCATTAGATTTCATCATTGCTTATTTCTAGCTTCATTGTTGTAGCTAGACATAAGCAATGTCTAACTACAACAATGAAGGAACGACATTTTGTGGCTCGTCAATCAAGAATAAACCAAATTTCGTTTCTGATTGAAAAAAGACGGAATAAAATCTAAAGTGTTGCATTGCATTTTATATCAACAAGCATTATACGCAAATTTTGAATATATGAATCCGTTTTCTGGTGTAAACATGACATGGATGGTAAGCCAGATAATATCCGAAAACTTGAAAATTTCGTCGTCCTGGATCTGGAACCGAGCCCGCGTCTCCCGGATAGCGCCTGAGTGTACTAACCACTACACCACCTAGAACGACAAAGTTTCCGATTCTATTCATGTTGACAAGACAAAAATAACAGTATTATATTGATCGAAAAAACGTCCGTCGTGGTCGTGGGTTGTTATATCCCACCGTTGACCACCAATTGATCGAAAAACGTGCCGAGCGGTATAATTTATACATGCTTCACATATTGATAAAAATGAGACTTGGAGGTTCTTTTTAATTCGGGAGCTGGCATAAATGGGCGAGAACGTTATGCTTGCTGAAATACAGGTAAGTAATACACCAGAGCCTATAGAATGAACAGAGTAAGATTAACCATTGAATTTCTTTATTTTATGAGGAGACTCTATCTCGGGGCCGGGTCCACGGAGATAAAAAATACTGGTATTGTTCTTTATTATGAGCCAAAATAATTTCTACTCGGGATTCCGAGATCAGATTTTTAGCCTCCAAAAAAGGGCGTTTAACAGTTCTAAATTTAGAGTCCGGTATCTATTAAAGATTACAGTTCCTCCGCTCAGTGATAGGATAACACAGACAAATAAAAGTACTCACGTATGGTTGACTGTTGTTTTTTATAAATTCAAGGATGTGGAACATTCCTTCAGAAGCACTCTCGCATACACACACACGCCTCTGTAACAGTAGTGGATGATGGTTTCTTTTCTCACCTGAGTGTCACAGAGGGTCCACTGATTTGTTGGTTTTCTCCTTTATCTTCCGAAGTCGCTGATAATTTCTCCGCTCTTCCCCGTCCGCTCGTGGGATGGGGGAAAGCACAGCTGACTTCTCTTTGCCCAGCAGGCGCGGGGGGGTATTTCTTTCGCACTCCGTCAAGGAAGATGAGACGCTCTTTCGCACTCGGTTAAGAAATTCTGTCGACGATGAGGAAGCGGCGTTTATTTTGAGAGGTCAACGACCTCCACAGTTGTAATAGAGACAGCATTTTAGGGAGGCTGGTTTGCCAGTCGTGTTTTACTAATACTTCTTAGTTTGCATTCTCACTTTAGCATCTTTGGTGGTTTTCACGCGGTCGCCTAATTATTTTAAGGCTCTACCTTTTTCATGGTATTAAGCGGATTACCGCTGCGCTCAAAATACCGTGCTATTCTAGGTAAGCGTCAGACATCAGATTTCACACCTAGCAGGCTCATTCCGGCTGACCACTGCGTAAAGCCATATAGTGTACTCTCCCCATAGCAATCTCTCGGTCCGACTTACAACGGCGTCCCGAGTCCATTCCTCCGAGTTTCTCTCCGTTCGTCCTGCGGCAGAGTACAGAGATAACTGTTTTCTTCCTTTTCCTACTTTTGGCCATTCCCCGTCACGTGGGTCTCATCTGTTTCTTGTCACTCGACACTTAGAGATTTCTCTCGTGCCTCTCCCACGAAGCGTCGTTGCCTCTTGCCCCTCATAATCATAATTTTTCCGCGTTCCCTACCGATTTTTGACAATAATGGCACACTCGAAACCGTCTTTATGGGAGTCTGAGTGCTTCTCAATTGCCGTCTGGTAAGGTCCCATGATGCTCACAGACCCCCAAAGATGATCCACCAATTCCTTTATTCTCACTCAAAGAGAATTACAAGACTTCCCTAATTAAAATAACTCCCCCAATTAAAAATAAGTTAATTTTCCCATTTAATTTGCAATAGGCCAAATATTTAATTTAATTATCGACATAATTTAACCACGCCTATTTAGTCCATCCCCCGTTTTAATAGTTACTAATTTAGACCCAATTTTCGCATCAATATGATTCTTCGCTGTGGCTATTAAATACAGTGGATATGGTAATAGAAACAACTAATTTAATCAGTGACTGATACCATGATCGTAAGGGTAGGAAGTTCAAAACGTTCTCAGATGAACCTGATGTTGAATGTGGTGCTCTGCTTTTATACAATCCAAACCGTTGGTGCAGTACTGGAAAACGATTAATGAGATTTTTCCTACTTAGGAAAGAACTTTCTCTCTTTTTATCAGAAGAAATAAAATGTGATACTAGTCTAACTAAAAAACTCATCAACGTGGATTTTCAAAGCTGACTAGCTTGCCTTTAACTGATATCACGCAGCATTTAAGTGAACCAATTACAGCTCTGAAACGAAAACAACAAAATATCTGTAAACAGTCATATGCTACCCCGGTGGCGCAATGGTCTAAGCTAGGAGTCAGCAAACTTTTGGCACATGCGGGCCGCATTTGACTTTTAGGTTATAGTAAGGGGCCGCAAGTGCAGTATATAATATATATTTGCTAAACACTGAAGTGCCAGAAAAACTGGTACAGACGAGCTTATGCAAAATACATAGCAACGTCACCTATGCGCGTACTCGGTTGCGTCCGCCAGTGCGTATATAAAGCAATAGACATCCTTGCCAGCTGTCAGAGCTGTTTTCGTCATGAGAATGACAAGTAATAACGATTTAAGCGATTTTCAACGCGGTGTCATAGTTGGCGCTCGTGAGATGGGCCATAGTATTTCGGTGGTAGAAAGGGAGTTCGGATTTTCACGGATGACCAGTGCAAGGATGTACCGTGACTACAAGAATTCCGGCAAAACCTCGAACCTACGATACCAGTGTGGCCGTAAAAAGACATTGGGTGAACGTGACCATCGTCAGCTGTCAAGAATCGTTTCACGCAATAGGCATGCAACACTCTCGCAGGTATAATCGGAATTCAATGCTGGAGCCTCAATAAGCATCAGCGTCCGGACTGTGCAACATACCCTGCACGATATGGGCTTTAAGAGCCGACGCCCAACTCGAGTCCCCCTTGATGGGTGCACGACACAAAACTATGCGCTTCGCTTGGGCACGGCAACACCGCCACTGGACACTTGATGACTGGAAACAAGTAGCCTGGTCTGACAAGTCGCGTTTCCAACTGTATCTGGCAGATGGAATAATTCGTGTGTGGCGCAAACCCCATGAAGCCATAGATCCCGCCTGTCAACGAGGAACTGTACCGGCTGGTAAGGGGGGGGCGTAATGGTATGGGGTGTGTTTTGCTGGACTTCACTGGGACCTCTGGTACGTCTACAAACGTCTGTGACCGGCCAACGCTATGTGCGAATTCTTTCTGACGAGGTACACCCGTTCACGTCCTGCATTCATGCTGATGGGTTGGGCCTGTTCCAGTAGGACAATGCACCTCCACACAAGTGTCGGGACGCCACATTATGGTTAGAGGAGCATCCATCTGAATTTGGGGTGTTGCCATTCCCACCCAAGTCCCCAGATCTGAACGTGATAGAACACATTTGGGATGCCATGCAACCCGCTATCGAACACAGGAATTCGAGACCTCGGAATACACCCGAATTGGGGAACGCTCTGCAGGAAGTGTGGTGTGCATTGTCTACAACATATTTCCAGAAGCTAGTGGAGTCCATGCCCCGTCGTATTTCCGCAGCCCTGCGCTCCCGTGGTGGATCTACCGAGTATTAGACTGGTGTACCAGTTTTTCTGGCACTTCAGTGTAAATTCATATTGAAAAGAGCCCACTTCCGATTATTAGCTGTTTTTACAGAATAAATAAGTCATTTTAAAATAAAAAAAGTAAGTGATTGGTAAGGCGCCCGCGGGCCGCATAAAAAGACAGGGGGGGCACTTGCAGCCTCCGGACCGCTGGTTGCCGACCCGGCCCCTGGTCCAAGCGCTGTCTTAGGATAATTCGTCCCAGATGGGTCAGGGTTCGAGTTCCGATGAGGCATGGATGTTGTGACATTGGCTCTCTCTCTTACCAGTGGCCAAAAATTAGGGACGGGCGTCTGTTTATAGACCATTGAGTTGCTCACGGTGGTCGTTAAACTTTCAATAAAAAACAACTAAAAACAATTATGTTTAAACCATTATTGACAAAATCAGCGACTTTTAACTATTATTGATAAAATCAGTGACTTAGTAATGAATTTCTTTTTTGCAATCGCTGCTCTATTTTTTGGTATTTTTACAACACTTTAAAATTTCGACAAATTTTTTAGACCAAAAGTAAATTCAGAGTCCTGTCTCACACATGCACACCAACAAGCGTGTAGAAAAAAAAATCCTAGAAATAAATAAATGCTTTCCGTAAATAAAAAAAATTAAGAAGTGTATATAAACAAATTTCTCTTTGTTTTCTCCCACCACCAAACAAAGGGTTTTTTTTTGTTGTTTTTTGTCAAAAACAATTAAAAAGACATGTCCAAAAAAATTTTATTTCATATTTTATAGCTTATTATTTAGAGCATTTCAGAATGTAACAGTGATACATGAATTTTAAAATTTAAAGAAATGCTTTACGACAGGCAGGAGTAGAATATCAGAAAGAACAACAACATTGGATTTGCAGACATACTGCTCAAGGGTCATTTGTATGGTTTTTAATGTATTAAAGGAATTGGTCTGAAAACATAATTAATTGAATTTCAATTAATTAGTATTTATATGGTCTATTGAATTGTTTCCATGTCAGTGAGAGAGCTAGGCAGATAGTTTTACACAGATTCATGCTTTCCGCAATTTGGAGAGAGAACTTCCATAGAAGAAAAACAGGAAATACTTGTTATGATCTTTTCTTTGAAGTGTGCTCGTGCAACCGCCACTTGAAATATTTAAAAAAAAAAGGGGGGGAGGATTGGGGACAACAAGAAATGCCTCTAATAGAATAATCGAAATCAAAAGATTCACAAATTTGATTTCTCACTCTCTCAGGTTATAGAGTTCAAGGTAGTTCTCGAGAGCTCAGAAAAAAAAAGATTATCGCATTGTTCATGTGCATCTTGTAACTCTTGTTAATATATGTGAGTAACATTTCAGCAAGATATGCTATTAATTTTCTCACGTGTATAGTAACAATAGATGTAGATAAAGCAATTCTTCGCTTTTAGAAGGAAACGTTCTTTTTCCTTTTAAGCGTAATTCGAAAGCTGTTGAGAAAAATGATCATGCCCGAACGGAAATGGTACTATCAAATAACCAAAAAAGTTCCTGCTGTTTTATAATGCATGTGGGACCAATTTGCTTAGCTTCCTGATTTTTCCAGTTGATGCAAGTGTAACGAATCGTTTAGTCACTCACGATAAACATTTGTAAAAGTTCTTGACATGTTAATCTAGAATTATTTTCAACAGTAGCACATAATTCTTCATTATCAATAATGGAGGATGTTCCTGAACATGGTGCACCTTCAAGTGATTCATCACCTGAAACAATTTTTTTAAACCATTTCTGCGTGGTAAGTTCTGCTACCTTATCTTTTCCGAATGCCACATATATCTTACCGGAAGCTTCTGAAACCTCCGAACCAAGTTTAAATTCGTAAGGCAAACAAGCCCGAATTACAACAGGTTTAACTGACAATTTAAAAGGGTTCAAAGTCACAGAAAAAAGAATACACACCAAGTTAGAGCGGACCGATTGACTGACGCCTATCTGTGTCTTATGACTCAAATAAAAAATTCCGCTTTTTTTTACGCTTTCCAACCGTAGGTTGAAGAAACGTATGTGCTCCAGCTTTGTCCGTCTGTCCGTCCGTCCGCACGATAACTCGCGTAAAAATGGTTCGATTTTGAAGAAATTTTGGTATATGATATGGGATCATCTAGGGACGAACCTTATTGAAAATGGGTGAAATGGGGTCCATTCCATTGCCCTTATGCATCATAACTTGAGTAAAAATGGTTCGGTTTCGATGAAATTTTAGTATGCGGTAGGGAACCGCCCGGGGACAAACCCTATTGAAAATGGGTGAAATGGGGTTAAAGGTCAAGACACAGGAGCGGGATCCATTCCGTTTCTCTTATGCGTCATAACTTGCGTAAACATGGTTCGATTTCAATGACATTTTAGTATGTGGTAGGGGACCACTGTGGACGAACCATATTGAAAATGGGTGAAGTGGGGTCGAAGGTCAGGACATAGGAGAGGGATGCATTCCACTGCCTTTATGAGACTTAATTTGCGTAAATATGGTTCGATTCTAATGAAATTTCAGTAAGTGGTAGGGAACCTCCTGGGGACCCTATTGAAAATGGGCGAAACGGGGTCAAAGGTCAGAACATAGGAGCGGGATCCATTCCATTGCCTTTATGCGTCATAACTTGCGTAAATATGGTTCGATTTCAATGGCATTTTAGTATGTGGTATGGGACCACCTGGAAACGAACCCTATTGAAAATGGGGTCAATGGTCAGGACATAGGAACTTGATCAATTCCATCGCCCTTATGCGTTATAACTTACGTAAAAATGCTTCGATTGATACAAAACGTTATCATGTTTTTCTGGAAGTGTACTTTACCGGTTCTGTTTAATATCATCGAAATGGGGTCAAAGGTCAGGTCCTACGATCAAGATTTATTCTTCCGTCATTATCCTCATAACTTGAGTAATAATTTCTGGTATGTTGGAAAGCGTATCATAATCAATGCATTGCATGGTTTTACTAACTTGTTTTCTTTTTTTTTTTTTTTGGTTGGAGGTTTAGCGACCACCGTGAGCAACTCAATGGGCTATAAGTAGTCGCCCGTCCCTAAGTTAGGGTCACTGGTTTCAGTAAAGGGAGAGAGCCAGTGCCGGAAGACGAACACAACATCCATACCTCACGGGAGTCGAACCCAGACGCCTTTCGGGCGAATGATCAGAGGCCATCGCTTAGACCACTGCGCCACCGGTGCTTCAAATCCCGCTTTGCAAACCACTACAAAATAAAACAAGTCATTGCAGCGAGCTCTACAGAAACCCGCGTGAAATTATTTGGTTACCTAATATTTACTATTTCAGTGGATATTCTCATTAAAGTTAAATACATTACTACACTAAAAACATAATTTATTATACTGTTACGTCGTTGGTGGCCTTCTGCCCCGAATCAGTTCCAAGACACCACGCACAGGATGAAACCGAATCGGTCTAGTTAGACCTCTGGAACAGAAAACAGTAAAGGAACGGAGTGAGCGCATAAAAATTTCTCCTAGAGAGCATTTATTAAGCAACAAGAAGGACAGCAAAGTTAAATAACTCAAAAGTAAATACAAGATCGAGATGAATAGATAATGCACAGATTCCCTAAATGAATAGTGAACAGCTAATATGTCAGACAATATGCCGGACGGTCCCTGGGCAGCAAGTTCTGAAAACAAATATTTTTCCTAATTACTGCAAATAACGAATTTGTGTTATTAGCCTTTGTTGTATCACCACGAACATCTCGGACATCAAAATACCTCCTTACCTTGTTCCATGATTGCTTAGTAATTCGGCAAGTTTCTGATCACTACAAAGCAAAACACTGATAAGCACCAGTATGTCACGAGCACAGAATAAGACAAATGTTCGCTCAGATCGTCAAAAGACACGCACTTCTCCCTTCGTCAACCTGTTGCTTTTCTCAGCCCACATGATCACATCACGTGACCGATTCAGGTTGAAGTTCACCGCTGGAAGAAGCTTTTCCTCGGCAGAAATAAAGAAGTACCAGTGGCGTATCTTGGGTCCGACAACTGGGCTATCTCACCCCCCCCCACCCCGCCACCACCCCACAGTACTGGTTTTTTTTTAATTGCAAAGTTTATTTCTTAGTTGTTGAGTAATAGAAGTGACATTTTTTCCTAAATTTTATGTATATGCTATTGCTAACATGATAAAAAATATTTATGAGGATTAGGATTTGAACACTAATTTGTACATGAACTCCATTCTTCTTTCCTTTTGTGTAAACTTGAGTGTTACGTTTTCACAAAAATGTTTCTTTCGAGTACTTTTCCATATTTTAAAATAATATTTTTCTCTATTAACAAACTAGCCAAGTTGCTCGAATGTACATGTCCTTGTGTAGCTCTATAATATATCTTGATCCTTTTTAATACGGAAAAAGTTATTTTGGCAGTTGCAGTTTTTGATGAAAAGTTTAATATTAGATCTGCTAATTTGCACACCTCAATAAACACTAATGTCTCTTACTAATTTGTTTTGTATTCATCAAGGGAATCAAGCACCTTCAGTTCATTTTTTAATCGAGCTGCATCAAAATTTGAAGCATAGAGTTCTTTAAGCTCTGATTGTAGATGATCAGGGAAGCTATCACAAAATTTATCAAAACAGTTGGAATCCAACAAATTCACGAATTTAAGATACAATATTACTGATTATAATTCATTAACACTTCACACAAACTGAAACCACTCTCGCGAAACACGCGCTGTTAAATGCGGAAGCATGGAGGGACTGAGGTACTCCGAAGTCTTCTCTTTTCTGAGCGAATCGTTGCGCAAAGCGATGGTTCATTTAGCTCCATACGCTCATTCATGTTGTCATGGAAACGCTAGCAGGCTATCGTATCGAAATTCTTCGCATCAGAACAGCGAAGACTCTCGAAGATCTGCTTGCGTTATGCAGTTGGTCATCCCTCGCCAGACTGATTCTCATAATCGAAAGAAGCGAATCAGCTAGTGTTTTTTCTGCGCCGGAAGCATCGACATACACTGGCGTGCAAAAAATAAGGACGAGACGGTTTTTCGAATGTAGCGTCGTGCAGAAGTGCTCCACATCGACTCAAATCATACCATAAGATCCCCATGATGTAAGAATATGGGACAAGTGAGCAAAACCGTCCAAACAAGGAATCCAAAGGATACAAAGGCACTTTATTGAAAAGGTAGCTTCGAGCACAACTGGAAAGACGACAAAAACGTCCATGTGACAGGCGGCTGCTAAGAAAAATCCAGTCTTTAGTAGGGGATATGATCACCTCGGACTGCGTTGCAGGATTTACAACGTCTGTCCATGCTGAGGACGAGGTTGTCAAGGATCTGTTGAGGCATCGTGGCCCATTCCTCTTGTAGTGCCAATCACAGCTGCGGAATCGTTGCTGGCGGTTCGTGACGTGCTGCCAAGCGTCTCCCGAGAAGGTCCCACACGTGTTAGATTGGATTCAGGTCGGGGACCTTGCGGGCCAATCCATGCGTTAAATATCTTCACTCTCCAACAGCTCTGCGACAGCCACTGCACGATGAGGTGTAGCGTTGTCGTCCATGAAGAGGAACTCAGGACCCACAGCACCTCTAAACAGACGCACGTGAGGCAGGAGAACCTCGGTACAATAGCGGACACCAGTGACTGAACCTCCTTGGAAGATGTGGAGGTCAGTACCGCTACCAAGCATGATACCGCCCCAAACGAGAACTCCGCCCCTCCAAACCGGTCTCTTTCGGTGATGTTGGAGGTGTGACTGCATGTTCCCTGCTCTCTCAAGATGTGTATACGTCCAGAATCGCTCATCAGACTAAATCGGCTCTCATCCGTAAAGAGAACTGGACCCCATTGCTGATGTGTCCAGTTCTTGTGCTCCTAGAACCACAGAAACCGCCGTCCCCGATGAACAGGCGTTAATTGCACACGCCGTACTGGTCGTCGTGCAAATAGACCACCTTTGTGCAGCCTCCTGGCCACGGTAAAACGCGATAACGGACGTCCAGTTGTCTGTGCCTTGCGATTTCTCCCTCTGTCTCTTCTCGCCTGTAGGACAATATACCGGTCGTACGCCGCCGTGGTTGCTCGTGGACGACCACTGCTCAACTCTCGGACAGCTGTTCCTGTCGTTTGAAATGCTCTCCAAGCTCGTGAAACGATGCTGTGAGCGATCCCGAACTCCTCGGCCACACTAGTCACACTTCGACCTTCTTCCAACTTTTCAATGACGCGACCTCGGGTAAAATCATCCAGATGTCATCTAGTGGATTGCTTGTTGGCCATATCACACGGTGGCAGCAACTTGACGTCGTTCAAACCGATGTACACCGTGCAATAGCTTTCACCGAATTGCTGAGCGTACACCGCCCGTGTGCTTTATACCCTTCCGACCCCCCCCCCCCTACGTCATGCTGCATATATGTACATGCCCTACCGTACGGGACCCTAGTCTATCTCCTGAGTGGTCTTTCGGTCCTTTCTGCCTGCTCGTTCCGCTGTTATGCTAATTTCTCCTCTTCGTCCTTAATTTTTGCACACCAGTGTAGTATACTTATATGGTTAACATCGGAAGCATTAAAAATTAATCATTTCTCTTCTTTCCCGTTTCGGAGAAATCACAAATGCTTAAACACTACAATTTGCATAAATCAGGATATTTATTTTGAAGATTTTCGATCTTAAGAAGCCTTTAAGAAAAAAAAATCGATAAATGCATTTTAATTGCACGTTTTACAAGCCCAAGATAATTGAAAAAAAAAAAGCTGTCATTTTTTATTTCTTCATAACGCCCGAAGTATAAAAATTCTCTTAATTCCTCATTCCCACTTCTTAAAATATGCGGACAGCACCGTAATTAGTGCATAGGTCAACACCAAATTACAGCATAAACTATGCAAATTTTCAAACAAGGCATTTAATTGCCATCTTTTTCATCTCCCGTTATCAACTAATGCGCTTGGTCGACAATTAAAAATATTAGTGCAGCTTTTAGTTGCACATTAATTCAACGACGGTCGCACAAACGAAGATATTTAATGCGTACTAAAAAAATCTAATTGGGGAAGCTAATGAAAGCGCGTCTGTGATGTTTCACAAAACCACGCCCACCGCAACTAGTGCCGAAATATACTGGAACTTCAAATTTCCTCTTATTTTACACTCGCGCCAGTAACTTTCACTGCGTGCTTGGGGAAACGGGGGGGGTAAAAATGCAGTTGAGGAGGGCAAGCGCGGAAAGTGAGCGTGAGAAATGAGAGCTCGCTGGCAGGTGTGTATGATGGGCTCCCGAGACAATTGTCGAATTTATTACCCGGTCCTCCTCCTAATGGGTTGGAGTTCAAATGTTGAGATGCATTGTGGGTTCTCTTTGCCCCCATTGTTTGCTTTCTGTCTCGTGCAGGAAATCACTCATAGTTCTCGATTAGCAAGTTGTTTGTAGAGTTTAAATCGCGTAAACGATGTGCATAATGGTTTGTTTGTTTGTTTGGCCTTGTTTTTCTTTTTCTTTTTTTTTTTTTTTTTTTTTGTGTGTTTGCTTCTGAGTGAAGTAACAGACATTAGTTTCCACTTAAAGTAGTCAAGCTGAAAAATTGTTCTTTAAAAACAACCTGAAATGGAAACGATCAGAGGGCGCAGAAAAAGTTGGTGAAGCGAGAAGCACGCTGATTACACTTTTGACAAATGACATAGCTCTTCAATTATTTGCCTATGGAAATTTTGGGGAGTTTTTAGTTTTTATTCCGTGCCCTTTCATTCGAAGTTTTGAAAATTCGCCGCCGTTTACGTTACAAGTCGCTGCGTGCTCCAGACAAAACTTTAATAAGCGTTGATAAAATCCCTCACGAAGTCTTGTTAGATGGTATAGGAAGAAACAATGTAGGAGGTCTTAGAGCGCCTTAGCGGCAGGAGGGGTGCTACAAGCCCACCCAACTTTCTTTTGAGCCCCCCCCTCCCCTCAGTATTTAACCTGCTGGAACGCATGGTGAATGCAGCCATCTAAGATTTTAAGGAGCTTGGATTCGTGAATTTCTTGAATTAACTGAAATTTTGTTATGTAAAACAAATTTTTCTTTTTGAAATTTAGTGTTTGTACTTCTGTGAAACGGTAGGAATCCTCTGAGCAAATTTCTATGAGAGTAGCAGAAACACAAACCATTTCTGTAATTACAGTTTAAAAAGATGAGAGAGAGAGAGAGAGAGAGAGACATTTTTGTCAGGTTACACAAAGTAAAATTCATAAGCAGTTTTGTGAAAGCAAAAAAGAAAAAAAAAGCTATCTAAGTAAGCTAAAACTGTGAAAAAATAGTAACTTTGCTATAGAGAATCGTATCCATGTTTCCCATACTATATACACTATATTGACAAAAGTCCTCAGACACCTAGAAGAGAAACACAGCATAGCATTTATTGACATACATTAGTACGGTGTCGGTCCACCTTTGCCCTTAATGCATGCACTGATAAACAAGGCTCGGCCCCATAGTATTGTCACAGAGTTGGTAGGGCATAATTGTCTAGAATATCGAGATAGACGTGCTGGTTAACAGGTTTGTCTGAGATAACCAATGGGCCGGAACCATACCACGAAAAACACCCCCACACGAGTACACTGCCAGCTCCAAACTTGACCGTAGGAACAGTAAACTGTAATAAATAGCGTTCCTACGGCTGCCGCCATACCCATGCAGACACGGCCATCAGACTGATGGATCGTGTATCCGGATTCATCAGTCCATAGGACCATTGATCTCGGTCCACGATAAATGTTCTTTACACCATGCTAAACGACGAGTAGCATTCCGAGTGGAGATGAAAGGCGTATGTGCAGCCGCACGACCACGGTAACCCATTGAATGAAGTTCTCTGCAAATGTTACGTGTACATACCGAGGTTGCAGCATTTTTTACTTAAGCACGCACACACTTAATCGTACTGCAATGTAACCCCAAATCTCCACAGAATGTAGTTTATCTGAAGTTACAAAATGCTTAGGAGTTTCACTCTTCCTAATAAAATGCGATTTACTATTCGTTGTGTACTCCTATGATTCTTAACCTCATATAGGTTCCAACATTCCGGAACCTAATGCAGATAATGTATAGCCCGCGCAAAAATTTAAATGGCATTTTTTTTTTAGTTTTCAATAAGAATGTCTACCGTAGCGTTTTCAAGCTCAGTGTGATACGCAAACTTCCGCTTGCTCATATGATGTTTCGAAATAGGCAATACCGACAGCTGTAACTTGACTGCGAGGGCAGCTATGAAGTTTGCGCCATCCACTTCGAACTGAGCTCTGATTGGCTACGTCTTAAATACCCTTCCTTGCACAAGTTTCAGCAAAGTATTAAACAAATTTTTAGGAGCGCAATTTCAGTTGATCTGCTTAGGAAAGCACAATTTTCTCCAAAAGGTAATGTCAGAAAAGTCTATTACGGCCATCATAGCGAATATAGAAACTCGTCTCTGTTAGACTAGTAAGGCAGCGGGGAGTAGATGTAAAATATCGATATCTGCAGGAGAAATTTCAATTTTGCGAGGCAGGCCATTAGCAATAAAGTAGCTATTAGACACAGTCTTATGCAAAACGGAACACATCTTGCTGACAGCAGCATAAACAACGGCGGAAAATATTTGCATGAGCATTACCATAAGAATGGAAGGGATGGTAGGTCCGCGAGAGAAAGATAGTCGGGACGAGCCATCTTTCATATATCTAACCTTCTCGCTGTTTCTTTTTTTTTTTTTTTTTTTTCATCTACACGCTTCTCGTCCCCCCCCCCCCCCCCCCCTTCTCCGCACTACCATCTTTAGGGTAACCCCTTCTCCTCTAAGCCCACGATATCTAAGACACAGAAAAGTCCGCAATTCTTCATGCGGATGGTTCGCATACCATCCCTACGGGAATAAAGCTCGTGCAATGTTGTTGCCGTATTTGTGTATCAAATAGTATAAAAAAATGTGCTTTAAAATATTCCAGCTGCGGATTTCCCCTCTTTGTTTGCCTCTACTTTTTAAAATATTATCATGGCGAAGTGCCAGAAAATGCTGTTGAAAAACTGCTTGCTTCCTTCTGTCTCTCACCCCAGTTTCTCACGAGCCATAACACGCATTGTTACCCAAATGCCAATGCGTAGGTCGTTGATGCTGACAGTCCAACTCAGATTTTTAAAGGTATTCCACACGTCATAGGTGCTCCCTGGAAGAGGAAATCACTTGTCAGGCTCGAATCTCGTGTAACCCCAGCGGTGTCTTTCAGGCATTTTCCCTTTCGCCCTATGTTTTTTCGCAGGACCGTTTCGAATCGTGCCGAAGCTAAAGAAGACAGCCGTTTTTTGGATTTTATTCCCCCATGCAGTTACATATGAAAGACGTAACACCTTTCTCGTTGTTCAATTCGTCATTTTCTCCCCTCTTTTCCTCCGATAGTTACCAATATACGAAGGTGAAACCCTTCAACAAAAACGAAAAATAAAAACCGTTTCTGAAAAGCATGCTCACTGAACATTTCTAAACACTTCACGAAGCCCAACACTGAAACAGGAAAAGCACAAGTAATACACAGTGCGTCAAATAATTTTTAAGACTGGGTCTGTAAAATGAAATAGAAACAAGAAATTATAATTTGTTTTGGTTTGTTATTCAAAATAAGACCCCCCCCCGGGCTTCAATACACTTGTTACAGCGGTTTAATAATGATTCGAATGCCTGTTCCAGTTCACTTTGCGGAATTGCCTCCAAAGCACGCGTCGAAGCTGTTTGTATGGTCGAAATATCATCAAAATAACACCCTTTTAACGTCATATTTTTAATTTTGGGAATAAAGAAAAGTCGCAAGGTGCTAAATCAGGTGAATACGGTGGTTGATTCAGCACACAGACGTTAATTTTCGCCAAAAATCTACGAACAAGAAGTGAGGTGTGGCTGGGTGCATTATCGTGCAACAAACACCAACTGTTTTCATCCCGATATTCTCGACGAATGCGACGAATTCTGCCATCAAATGCCTCAAAACATTTAAATAAAACTCACCAGTAATTGTTTGTCCACTTGGAACAAATTCTTTGTGGATAATACCCTTACTACCGAAGATTGCAATGAGCATTGTTTTGATTTTCGATGGAACTTTTCTTGTTTTTTTGGCTTGTGGTGAGATTTTTGACTTCCATTCCGCACTTTGTCTCTTTGTTTTAGGATCATATTCAAAACACCATGTTTCATCACCTATAACAATCGATTTTAAGAAGTTTGGATCATTTTCAGCGGCTGAAATGTTGTCTCTGCAATGTGCACTTCTCCTTGATTTTTGTTCATTGGTTAACGTGTGTGGAACAAATTTAGCACATACTTTTTTTGCTCAAATCTTCATACAGGATGGTTCGAATCGTTTCTTTGTTGATGTTTAAAGACTCTTCCATCATTTTTAGTGACGCACATCGATTGTTTGCCACGAAATCACGCACTTTTTCAATAATCTCGGGTGTCCTAGATGAACTTGGTTTTCCGGTATGCTTATCATCTTCTAGCGTATCTCTTCCGTCCAAAAAACGTTTGTGCCAAAGGAAAACTTTTGATCTACTTAAACAAAACTCACCGTAAACTTGTTTCATCATTTGGTACGTTTCCGAGGCACTTTTACCAAGTTTTGCATTAAATTTAATAACAGCCCTTTGTTCCATGTTAATAATTCAACATGAAAAAAATTTTACTTCCTTCTTTAATGAACGGCCGTTTCGTTTGAGTTATTTTAACAACTGCGCAGTACTTTTGGCAGAAAGCAATCAGATGGTCACGATTTATAACGCATTCGTGATTACACTGGTGGCGCCACCGTAGGCTGAAATCTAGCGCCAGTCTTAAAAATTATTTGACGCACTATGTATAAACATATCGCTTTTAATCCTTTTATGCGTACGCTCATATTATATGATTGAAAGAACGAGGGAATATGAACTCCCGTTATGCATGGCTTTTATTGATTATGAAAAGGCCTTTGATTCTGTGACACAATCAGCCGTTACAATGGCTTCGAAATCTAGAGTAATTGAAGATGCTCATATTAGCATTATTAATAACATGTATAAACATGCAAATGCAAAGGTTCGGCTATTTGAGGATACAGCAATAATAAAAATTGGAAAGCGAGTGACATCATATTTCCCAAACTCTTCAATGCCACATTGCAAAATGTGTTTTAATCACTGAACTATGAAAACAATAGGATAAAAATCAATGGAGATCATTTAACTCCCCTTCGTTTTGCTGATGACGTAATAATTTTTGCAATTACCCCTTCAGATTTGCAGAGTATGATCCAAGAACTTGCTGACAAGAGCTAAGAAGTGGGATTAAAAGTGAACGCGAACAAAAATGTATGTACAATGCTTTTTCAAGAAATGAAGATTTTGCTATTGATGGGGATAAGCTTGAGGTAACACATACCTACAGTTACCTTGGACAACAGATATCAAGCCAGGGTCATATTGATGAGGAAATAAATAAAACTTGGCTGGACAGCTTTTGGAAGAAGCAGTACAATTTGAGAGTAATATGCCATTATGTCTTAAAGGAAAAGTGTTTTTAATCAATGCACATCCTTTCAGTTCTTACATATGGAGCAAAAAACATAGAGATTAAATAAACAAGTTAGTAAAATCATGCAATGCATTGATTATAATACGCTTTCCAACATACCAGAAATCATTACTCAAGTTATCACTCAACTTATGAGAATAATGGCTGTGGAATAAATCTCGGTCCTGTGCCCTAACCTTTGATTCCATTTCGATGATATTCAACAGAACCGGTTTGGTATACCTCCGAAATAACATGATAAAGTTTTGTCGCAATCGAAGCACTTTTACGTAAGTTATGATGCATAAGGGCTATGGAATAGATCCCGCTCCTGTGTCCTAACCTTTGACCCCATTTCGCCCATTTTCAATAGAATTCGTCCCCAGGCAAGACCCTACAACATACTAACATTTCATCCAAATCGAAGCATTTTTACGTAAGTTATGACGCATAATGGCTATAGAAGTGATTCCGCGTCTATGTCCTGATCTTTGACCCCATTTCGCCCATTTTCAATAAGGGTTGTCGTCAGGTGGTTTTCTACCACATACTAACATTTCATCGAAATCGAACCTTTTTTACGTTAGTTATGACGCATAACAGCAGTGGAATGGATCCCGCTCCTATGTACTGACCTTTGACCCCATTTCGTTCACTTTAAATAGGGTACCTTCCCAAGCGATCCCCTACCAGATACTAAAATTTCATCGAAATAGAACGATTGTTACGCGAGTTATTGTGCGGACGGACACAATCACACAACGCGTGACGTAATGAGGCAGATGGGAATCGCGACCATCGCTCGCCGCAAAAGTGTGACGTCATAAAACTTTAATAGGAACCACACACAACGCGGGACGTAATGAGACAGATGACGTGACCGCGCGCCAACATTCTCAAACGCGCGCAAGATTGTGACGTCATAAGATTTCTAAGCATTGGTAACATTAATGGAATAATGGAACAACGCCATCACTAAAAACATTATAATTCGAGGTAGTTATTTAACCCACTGAACGAATTCTCCTAAAGTCGAGATCAAGCTAAATCAACTTCTAGTACCAGAAAACGGTAGGTTAACGACTTTCATCAAAATTCTTAGAGCTGTTTTCAAATTAAAATGTACATACAAACATAGAAGAATTGCTACTTTAAGCTGGACGTCAAGTAATTTTGCTTCCTATACTTCCAATGCAAAAACTTCTGTACATATTTTCTTCACAATTAATGCGTTCCCAAGGATGAAAATTTGAACATCGATTAAAATATCTTCAGTTTATAACTTGCAATACTTAATATTTTCTAAAACATAACCATAATTATGCAATTCAACATTTGTTTGTCTACTGACGTCATGAAAACACAGGTCGCGCCATCTTTTTTCTGGACAATTAATGCGTTCACAAGGATGAAAATTTGAACATTAATTAAAATAGCTTCGTTTCATAACTTGGAATACTTAATATTTTCTAAACCATAACCGTAATTATGCAATCCAACATTTTTTTGCCCACTGACGTCATCAAAGTACAGGTCGCGCCATCTTTTCTCTGGTTTCAACACAACCAAAGGAAAAGTTATTGATTTTTAATATAATTATGCTTATGTTTTAGAAAATGTTAAGTTTTCCAAGTTATAATATGAAGTTATTTTAATCGATGTTCAAATTTTCATCCTTGGGAACACATTAATTGTGAAGGAAATGTGTACAAAACCTTTTCCATTGGAAGTATAGGAAGCAAAATTACTTGACGTCCACCTTAATAATATGGGATAAGGGCAATGGAAAGGATCGCAATCCTATGTCCTGACCTTTGACCATATTTCGTCCATTTTCAATAGGGTTCGTCCCCAGGTGGTCCCCTACTGCATACTGAAATTTCATCGAAATCGAACCATTTTTACGCTAGTTATGACATAAGGGCAATGGAATGCATACCGATCTTATGTCCTGACCTCTGACCCCACTTCACCCATTTTGAATAGGGTTTGTCCCCAGGCGCTCTCCTACTACATAGTAAACTTTCATTGAAATCGAACCATATTTACGCAAGTTATGACGCATAAGGGCAATGGAATGATCCAGCTCCTACGTCGTGACCTTTGACCCCATTTGTCCCATTTTCAATAGAGTTCGTCCCTAGGTTGTCTCCTACCACATAGTAAAGTTTCATTGAAATTCAACCATATTTACGCAAGTTATGGCGCATAAAGGCAATGGAATGATTCCGCTCCTACGTCGTGACCTTTGACCCCATTTGTCCCATTTTCAATAGAGTTCGTCCCTAGGTTGTCCCCTACCACATAGTAAAGTTTCATTGAAATCGAACCATATTTACGCAAGTTATGGCGCATAATGGCAATGGAATGATTCCGCTCCTACGTCGTGACCTTTGACCCCATTTGTCCCATTTTCAATAGAGTTCTTCCCTAGGTTGTCCCCTACCACACACTAAAATTTCATCGAAATCGAACCATTTTTACGCCAGTTATCGTGCGGACGGATGGATGGACAAAGCTGGAGCATATACGCTTCTTCAACCTACGGTTGGAAAGCGTAAAAAAGACATACAAAGACTGCAGCAACTGAAAATAGCATGGCGAGATGAATACTTGGTGTAACCAGGAAAGGTAAGAAGAGGAACTAATGGATAAGGAAAATGACAAGAGTGGAAGATATCATGATCTGAGTAAAATCCCTGAAATTACAATGGGCTGGACATGCCGAAAATTTATACTTTATTCCAAGGGTCAGAAAAACACCCAGAAGACTGCGTGGGAGATGGATGGACGAAATTCGAAAGCATGCCGGTGGGACATGGAGACAGTCTCAAGACAGACAGTTGTGGAAGAAACTTCGGGAAACCTTCATCCGGAAGTAGATTGGTAATGGTTGACAATGATGATGATGATATAATTGGTAACAGGTGAAGATTTTGTTACACACGAGTTGCTGTTTTTAGTGTGGTAAGACCAAAATATATCAGAAATGGAAAAATACGAAGGAAAATAAAAGCAGGCAAATTACTAAAGCCAATCCATATCGAATACGCACAAGTACTTAGTGATCAGATTATTAAACGATTTTGATAATGGGAGATAACATTACATCAACCAAGGAAGCCTTGCATCATCTTACGTTTTACCAGAGCTGATCGTTGTTAGTGTGTATCTGTGGGCTTTGTTTCAGCCTTCGTGTGCCAAATATGGTCCTTGTGTAACCGGGGCTTCCATATTTATCAGAAGCGAGATTCTGTAGTCATTTTCTTTCATTTCCCGCCATTGGGAATAGCAGCGAAAGGCAAAGAAAGTATTTCCTTTCCCACGGGTCACAGCAGATTGGACAACAGCAAAGCAATTAAGCACATAAGAGTTTTTGAGAGTGAAGGCGTGGCTGCGCTTTCTTGGAATTAGACGAACCAAGGGGGTTTTCTCTCTGCGGGCATGAGAGGGGAGACTCGGTGGCAAAAAGTCGAGAGAGGAAGTGAATATTTTTAGGAAGCTCAAAAAACCTCGATGGTTGGTCGCAGCGGATGAAGGAAGAAGTTTGGATGGCCGGAAACAGATAAAGGGATTTTTGGCGGTGTAGAATACTGGGGGAGAACTAAAAGAATGAAAGCACTAAAATGACGGGCAAAAGCTTGATGGCATTCCCCGTAACATCTGAATAAAGGTCTTCCTCAGTGCAAAATTTAGCCTCAGTTGATTCACTTTTCTATACTTTGTATTGTATTTATCTGCTCCAGTAGGGAGAATTACGGATTAAACCACCGATACCGAACTTACTGCAAAGGAAGCATCAAACGAACCCTCCACACAGGGTGCTGTAATAAAACTGAGCACCAAGACCTGTAACACTTGCGCCAGTTCTCATTATTACAGATAGGAGTGATGGGAAGTTTGCATGGGTACCCCTCGCTGCCCCGCGCAGATAACAGAGCCCAACAGGCACGACTGGGCCATTGCATCATACTGTCGACGCCACACCCGCTCCGGTCAGCTCGGTACAGCTGCAAACGGGATTCATTGCATCATACTGTCGACGCCACACCCGCTCTGGTCAGCTCGGTACAGCTGAAAACGGGATTCATTGCGTCATATTGTCGACGCCACACCCACTCTGGTCAGCTCGGTACAACTGAAAACGGGATTCATTGCATCATACTGTCGACGCCACACCCGCTCCGTTCAGCTCAATACGGCTGAAAACGGGATTCATTGCATCATACTGTCGACGCCAAACCCGCTCCGTTCAGCTCAATACAGCTGAAAACGGGATTCATTGCATCATACTGTCGACGCCAAACCCGCTCCGTTCAACTCGGTACAGCTGAAAACTGGAGTCATTGCATCATACTGTCGACGCCACACCCGCTCCGTTCAGCTCGGTATAGCTGAAAACGGGATTCATCTGACCACACGTATGGCGCCACTCTGCATAGGTCCAGTTTTAATGCCCCCGGCAACAGCCGAGGAGTAATATCCGATGACGAGCAGTCTACAGTGGTACACGAGAAGGGCATCAGACCCCCGTAGCCCAGGGTATAGAGCATACGTCGTACCGCTCGCTCGTTTAGTGACGTACCGTGTTGCGCTGTCGGTGCCAAGCGGTAGGTCTGAACAAGCCTGGATAGTCTACCCCGACCCCTGTCACCAATAGCGTGTGGTCTTCCACCGCTTGCCCTCTGGGCGCTTGTACGCCCGTCGATGGCATTCTTGCAGTACATCCTTGATAAGGTTGCCCTAAAGATCTCTGGGATTTTTACCACATGAGTGTTAGAATGACCCATTGGCCTTGCGCCGACAAAGCGTCCACGATTAAGCTCGATTAGATCACCACGTTTATCGATGTTCATCGATTACAATACACTGTTTTGGAAGACCTGCTGTCACTTTATTTGTTGTCTGCGTTCAGTTTAGGTCCGGTCCCCTCTGCGTGCGAGATGCCCATGTCAACTGCCCATCACCCTTATATCTAATGTTTTAGTGTTTTATACACGGTCAAGTCATATAATTGTGACCACCAACTAATATCCAGAGTAACCGCGGTGTGCACCGCGGAGAGCAGCTAGACGGGCTCAATAAGGTGCTGCAAGGTGTTCACAGGTATGTGGAGCCATGCTGGCTGCAGTGCATCTGACAGCTGCTGGAGTGTGCGTTTTGGAGGATCGGTAGAGCGAACAACACGATCGAGGTGGCTCAATTCGATTTATGTCTGAAAAATTAGGGGGCCAAGGAAGTACTTTGAAGTCTTCATCGTGCTCTTCCAACCACTTTCGGACATTTTCAGCTGTGTGACACGTCGCATTGTCGTGCTGGAAGATCCCATCCGCCCCAGGGAAGACAATCAGCATGTGTTGTTGTACACAGTCTGCAAAGATGGATTCATAAAGAATTCGATCCATAGTGCCTTCCACAGGTATGAGTGGGCCCAGAGAATGCCACGAAAACATTCCCCAGACCATAACGCTGATCACACCAGCTTGTGTTCTTGCAGCAATGGTTGAAGATTGTTTGTTCTCCAAAATTTCTCGCCTTATACGCTAACGTCCATCCGTTCAATTCAGCGGAAAACATGACTCATCGGAGAAGGCAATTATTTGCCAATCAGGTGAGGTCCAATTCCGATACTGCCGTGCAAATATAAGCCTTTTCTGTCGATGCACTTTCGTTTGCATAGGTGCAGTGACCATCCGTCTGTATCGGAGCTCCATACGCAGCAGGGTTCGCTGAACTGTCGTTTTAGACACACTTCTGTTGGCCCCCTGGTTCATTCGGCCAGTGAGTTGCTCCACTGTAGCGTGTCTATCGGCCTTCACGCACCTGTGAAGCCGACGTTCACCTCTCACATCAATGGCACGTGGTGCTCCGCAGTTTCCACGTCGCTTATTCACAATGGTGCTATTTCTCCAATCACTATAAACTTTAATCCCAGCAGCTCGCGAGCTGTTTACAATCTGCGCTGTTTCAGAAATGCTTCCACCCTTGGCCCGAATACCGATAATCATCCCTTTTTGCAAATCTAATAAATCACTCCTTTTATCCATGACAGCAACGAGTGATATGTTTTCAGAATGCCTACAGCACACCTTATATACCTCCAAGCCAGCTGACGACACGTGCCTTCATTCACTGGCTACGCGTTGTTGACGTCAAAAGTAGGAGGCGGTCACAATAAAGTGACTAGACTGTGTATACACTTTAACTTTTTTAACGTTGATACGTACGTTCTTGCAGGACTGTTGACAGGATATTTCTTTCGGTGGCCTGTCGCTTAGCTTCGTCAGTTCTGTAAGCTTTTTATTTCTCACATATTGATCTGTTCCTGCTTTTCCAACAGGCGTTTTTCACGGTTACTCAAAATTTCCTCGTTCCCGTTTTCCAATTAAATTTCTCCCTGAATGTCTGTTCTTGACATTAAAATCATACCCTCTCTTTTTGAGACAAGAAATCGCTCCGTGGCATGGGCTATCACCAAATCTGCTTACTCCTTCTATCGTTAGAATAAAACTTCATTCGTTTTCCTCGCTTCTCTAAGAAAAGGACAGGCTACTCTCGGTTGCATTATTTCCTGTGTCGGGCCATCCGGGAAGTTTCTGAATACTTAAATCCACCCAATCTCTCCTGGCACCTCTTCATTAGCAACTTACTTTGCATGTGCGCATTGCCATCATCACGCCTTCCTCTTATGTCTGAGCCATTGTTCCTTCCACACCCTTGGGAAAAAGGAGGTAAACCTTATAAACCAAACGGGCCAAGTTGTCGCATCTCTTCCTACGCGGACTCAGAAGCTAAAAACTATTTAGCCATTCATTCTAACTAGAGGTTCATGAAAGGATACGAACATTTTCCCTCATCGGCAAAATACAAACGTCTTCATTTCTCAATTTCAAGCCTGAAAGAAAATGAACAATAGTAAGTTAAATGGAAATGACTTCCTTCTCCTTTTTCAAGCCTTGGAAAAAATACAGAATTATAAGCTAGATGTAAACGACTTGGTGCCTCACCTTCAAGCCTAGGACAAAATACACTGAAGAGCAATTGAATTAGAGATACCTGTCTACTAACGTGTAGCACTACCTTTCGCCCTGACGACGGCGGCGATTCGTCTCGGCATGGACTCGACAAGACACCGGAAGCGTTGGTAAGCAATACGGATCCACGACTCCTGAACAAGCTCCCACAGTTCACGAAGGTTTGATGGAGGGGTGGTCAGAGCCTCGAACATCTCTCTCAATGGCATCCCAGATGTGCTCGATGTGATTGAGGTCAGGTGACCTAGCTGGTCAAGGAGGCGAGGTCACGTCGGTGGAGTGATCATCCAACCATTCGGATAGAATTCGGGAGCGATGGCATGGTTCATTGTTTTGTTGCAGGATGAGGTCCCCAGTGGGATGTTGAAAACGCTCAAACGGGAGCAAATTGTCGTCCAGAATATCCCGGTAACGTTGACCTGTGAGGGACAATGTCACACGTACCAGAGGTCCCATTTCAGTCAACGTTAACAGTCCCCAGACGAAAATGCCACCCCCACCAGCTTGAAGAGTACCCTGCTAGCAAGAAGGATCCATCACTTCATGTGATTTGCGCCGTACTCGTATCCTGCTATCCACATTTACCAACGTGAATCTCGTCTCATCAGTCCAGGCAACATTTTTCCACATGTCTAGGGTCCAGTGGCAATGTTCCCGCGCCCATGCTAATCTTTGCACCCTGTGATGTGCAGTCAGCAGCGGTACCCTCGTGGGACGATGGCTTCTGTACCCCATAGCGAGGAGATGGCTCTGGATGGTGTGGCTGCTTACACGTTTTTGTGCACCAGCGTTAAATTGTCGAGTGATTTCTTGCACTGTGGCCCGTCTATCCGCTGTTACAATGCGAGCTAGCCGACGATGACCCCGCTCATCCACACGCTGCTGTCCACGGCAGTTGGCCCTTGCAGGGATGGCTTCACCGGATTCGATATACTCACAGTGCACCCGTGACACAGTGGCTCGTGAAAATCTCAGTGCCTGCACGACTTCCGAGATGGAGTGAGCCATTTGTCGGACCCCGATAATTTGCCCACGATCAAATGCGCTTAGATCCTTCGTCTTACCCATACTGCGTCCGACGCTTACTGATTCCCGTCGCATCACTCCTTATATTGTCGGATTGCTGCATACGTCATGGCGTTTCCGTTTACAGGGCCGTCCACAGCGCCACCTTTTCATAACGCCAGTTGTCTCTAATTCAATTGCTCTTCAGTGTATAGCATTGTACGATAAATGGAAACGAAACGACTAAGTTCTTCTCCTTCAGGCCTAGAAGAATATATAACAGTGTATCCTAAAAGGAAACGACTTACTTCATCTCCTTCAAGCTCAGAACAAGGTATAGCATTGTGCGCTAAATCAAAACGACTTAGTTCTTTTCTTTCAAGCCTAGAACAAAGTGTAGCACTGTACGTAAAATGTAAACGACTTAGTTCCCCTCTTTCACGCCTAGAACAGGGTACAGCAGTCTAAGCTAAATCGAAACAATGTAATTTCTCTCATTCAAACATAGAACAAAGTATAAAACTGCAAGCTAAATGGAACTCTCCTTCAAGATTAGAAGAAAGTATAGTTTGTAAGTTAAATGGAAACGGCTTCATTTTCCTTCTTCAAGCCTAAAAGAAAATATAGAATTGTATGCTAAATGAAAAAAAAGGATTTCCGTTTAGCGTATAGTTCTATTATTCAGCTTTCGAACCTGAAAACATTAAAGCAATGCGGGCTCAGTAGAAATTATTTAGCTGCTCTTCTTCAAGATTAAAACAAAGCACATCACTGTGCACTAAATGAAATAATTTCATTTTTCCTCGTTGAAATTACTCCAAATACGTGGCGACAGTAAATAAATAAAAACATCGCTCTTAACCACGTTCCGAAAAATTGTTTTTCAGCCGCCGCTGTGGAATTGAACCAACAGAACTCTCGATATCTAGCCGAGTGCGTTTGTATTTTTAAGTCAGCTTCTGACATCATAAATCCGTAAGATGGGCTCAGCATCTGAGACGTCTCCATCTGGTGGGCATTAACGGCACTAGCTATATATATATTATAGCAATTAAATCAAAGGGAGAGATCCAAGTGTGTTTCTAGAACGTGGTTAAGAGCGATGTATTTATTTATTTATTTATTCTTCCTCTTCAAGCCTAGAACAAAGTACGTATAACAACGTACACTAAGTTGAAACAACTTAGGAGCCTACTTCAGGCCTCGAACAAAGTATAGTATTGTAGCCTAATTAGAAACGACTTAGTGTTCCTCTTTCAAGCATAGAGCAAAGTGAAACAACTCTACTGTATATGAATCGATTTACACTCAAAGAACATTTTTTAAGCTCACATAGATGTTAAAAAATATTGGTATTCCTAACGGAGCGTCGTAACACAGTATCGAAACTCTTCGACATTGTTATACTCTTAAGACATGTTTAGCATCCTTAGAGAGGAGGAGATTTACCCAACATTAAAAAAAAACATTAAATTGCTTTTGATAGACCAATAGAAATGATGGCTTGCCGTTACGGGTAAACACGTAGGCAAAGAAAAAAATTGATTTTTTTCATTCCGATTTTTTCCAGTCTCCACTATTTCTTCCTTTTCTTTAGGTGGATGCGATTAAGTGTCAAAGATGTAAAATAAATAAGATTTCTTATGCCGGAGCGGGGAGTACCTAAGCAGTTAGATAAAGTTACGAGAGAGTTCTCCTACATAATTGGATGAGCATGGTTAATTTACGATGTTCTTCTTGTGAAATGTCATTAGTGTCAACCACCATCACTTTAGATGCAATTTTCCAACAGGAATAAAAACGTCTATCCTATGCAGTTATTTCTCACGCTTTTCTTTCAAAATCAGGAATGTATGGTCATTGTCATATTATCGATTATTATTTAGTTAAATATGTGGTTCTTTGTATTGCGAGGAATATATTCTCATTGTCATATTATCGATTACACTGGCCAACAAATTTTACTTTTTTCTCTGCTAACTATTTGCCTTGAACTAATTTTGGTACACTGATTTCAAATATGACACTCATTTTTTGTATCACGTCAAGTTTGTGAACTATCGCATTCTGTGTTTATCGCTATGATCTTGCTTGACTCAAACTTTGCATCACACAAGTTACGCGGGATTTGCTAATGAAATTCTAAAAAAAAAAAAAAAAAAATATAAGTAATGCACCACTTGATCCTTATGTTAGGAAAATTGTTCTCATTCAAATAATCTGCACAGCGAGTGAAATAATTGAGATTATTATTATCGTTAAAAGCTATTTTTTAAAGGAAGGGCTATAACACGCTTCCTATTGGATTAAATTGTCTGTGGCTGCCAGGAACGCCGTCAAACATTTGTTCAATAGTTGGAACGGCTTCGTGATTGTTATTATGTAACTATGTGATAATATGTAGAGGATTTTAGGAAGGGAGTGTCTGACCCCCAGGTCTTAAACAACCCTTAGAAATAGGAAGCTAGGAGATTTAGGCTAGAGTGCCCGATAGGAAAGTGACACGGAAGCGATGTAGAAAGGGGGAGGAAGACGCCCTTATTGATTACCGGGGGGGGGGCAGTACCCGGGGTCCAACGGCTTAACGTGCCCATCCGACTCGGCGGATATTTAGTGGATCGAGCGTTCGTACCTGCCTGGGATCGAACTTGAGGTCTTTTCCGTGGCAGTCACGAACGTTGCCCACTAGGCCACCCGCGGCTCCTATTATGTAACTAGTGGCCCGACACCCGGCTAAATACTCGCAAACACAAGGCGTTCCTCCTTCCCGTGCTAACTCTTTCCTCTTCTCCCGCTCTTTGTTCTCATTCAAATAATACAAATAATACCACGCCTAAGTCATTGTTCGTCTAGAGATCCACCTAGCACGTACGCTTACCTCTGTTTACGGATTGCATGCTATGTTATTGACCTGGCTCTTGAAAGTCTTTCACTCAAGTATTACTGTTTTATTTGTATAGTAATTGTGGATTGTGAATGTATTATATTAGATTCTGAATGCCCTCCTCATAGAAGTCTGCCACCTGGGTTCTACATACCTTAATCTACTTTTCAACATATTCCCCGTGTATGTAAAATCATGACACATCCACGGGGAATCATGACACTATTTTTATCAAATCATGACACTCTTT
Organism: Macrothele yani; assembly: GCA_039090855.1. NCBI lineage: Eukaryota > Metazoa > Arthropoda > Arachnida > Araneae > Macrothelidae > Macrothele > Macrothele yani. The sequence goes on from CM077026.1 coordinate 92,432,986, forward strand.
TTGCACAGCTTTATGGACACAGGATTCTGGGTATTCCCTTATTCCCTTGAAACAGGATCCACTATGTGGCACTGGACAAATCGCAATAATGCATTATTTAAAAGTGGCACATAATCTATAGATTCCATGCGATTGGAAACCTCAACTAACTGCCCAACTCCAGTACTTGAAATACAGCCCCAAATCATGACACTTCCACTTCTTCTCGCACAGATCTTTGGGCACATTCTGGGTTAATGCTTCTCCAGTCTTCCGCATGACCTTGGAGCGACAACTGTTGGAATACAAGCAGAATTTGGATGCGTCCGACCGTATTATTCGTCGCTTCTGTTCAGTGGTCCAGTGGTGATGCTGTTTTGCCTAAGCAAGACGATTTTTCTTCTGGACACGTCTTAACTTCGGATGTATCTAGGCCACACCACTGAAAATTTCCAAGTCATTTAATTTAATCCGTAGCGTTCGTTCTGAGACTGGTTAACTGAGTCCAGCATTGTACTGTTAAAGCAGTTCTTGACGAGCCTGGAAATGTGCAGCAGTTGCTAATTATCCCGAACGTCTGTGATCCCAATGTCTTCACCACAGAGCTTCTACCACACTTGCTTTGCATACAGTGATAGCTTCCGCACTTTTTCCACTGGAAATGGGCACAACTGACTGTTGACTCGGACACTACTGACTGTTGACTCGGACACTTCTGAGTGTTGACTCAGACACTACTCACTGTTGACTCGGACACTCGAACAAACTTCGCCACCTCTTTCAAGGAATGACCATGTTCTCAGTTTAAAAAACGATGGCCCTCTTTTGTCAGTCAGTAATGTAACCTTTACGACCCATAGTTGTACCTGTAAAAAGAAATATAGAATGATACAAATGCTTTAAACACACACACACACACACACACACACACCTCAGACATCCACAATCATAATCCCAGAAGTTTCACTCCCGATATTTATACAACTCGTTATGTAAATCAACTTTAAATATATGCACATGCTTCAATCAACATTCCGTAATTTTTTGTCGAGTGTGTTTAACACGATACACGTTCTTGATTGCTATCGAACCTTCGAATGTCAGTTTAAATTGGTTTTGTTCTCGTTTACAGTTCGTTTAAATCAATCTTTAGTCTGTTTTCCTTTTATTTTACTTAATATTGCATTTAGTAAAATTTTAAATGCAAGAAATTTAAATTTCATTTTTTCGGAAGAAATACACATCAATTAAGGCTTTATGAGCAATACCAACATTACGCAATTATTTTTTCATTCAGAAGGCGCATTTGAAGGGATACAAACTGCAGTGAAAGGGAACTTCATATTTTGTCATTAATTAGTTTTAATGGACGCAAATTTCCAGACGGAAAATCGAGAAAACAAGACAGATAAACCAACGACTAGACATTTTCAACTCACGCTAATGAGTTGAAAATGTCGACACTAATCTCGTAAGCACAGGGTTCGAATTAATAAGTTTGTGCAGTGTTGCACTTCCATAATATAGTGTAAACTTTAATTACTTTCCAAAAAGAAGAAGTTCGTACCAAACCTTTAATCCTTAAATAACGGAAATAGAAATAAATTTTCATTAATTCCTGATTATTTCTAATTTCCTTCAGTTAACCACTTCGCCCGAGCACTTAACTAATTGCATCATTGTTATGGTGGCAAAATTATTAAACGGAATTATAAAACACGGTAACTATATAAAGCTCAAAACTATCTTACAAGCTGAAGAACGATTTGTAACCGTAAACAGAAACGAATGAACGGAAAGTAAATTTATTCCTCCCTTCGAACTTCTGGAACTACTCTCTATTATCTTAACAGTTGGAACTTAGATCTTAGATGCTGCTGAAATTTGATTTGATTAATACATATTATAATTTTATGCACGTGAAGAAATACGCTGGTGTCCAAACGTTAAGCATAGTTTAGAAAACAGAAAAGGGGGAAGAAGTAGTGGTGTAGTGGAGCTGGAACGGGTGTAGGAGAACTGGCCACAAAAATTTTAAGGGGTCGTATAAAAATTGCGTTTTGACAGCTTGATGTTCACGATCCCCAGAGGTTGGTTATCTGAGTCATATACAGTTTCCGTAATTTCGTCTTTTCTTATTGCGATAATTAATGTAATTTTTTATAAAAAATGTTTATGATCTACATCTCAACAGAAGATTTCAGGGTTTTCAAATTACAAGTCTGCAAATTATCTGAGAGCATGTGCTGACTCCGGAAACCTGTCGGGGGGGGGGAGATACCAAAAGTGCAAAATATAAAGCATTTCTTGTTGAAAAATTTTAAGGGGTCGTATAAAAATTGCGTTTTGACAGCTTGATGTTCACGATCCCCAGAGGTTGGTTATCTGAGTCATATACAGTTTCCGTAATTTCGTCTTTTCTTATTGCGATAATTAATGTAATTTTTTATAAAAAATGTTTATGATCTACATCTCAACAGAAGATTTCAGGGTTTTCAAATTACAAGTCTGCAAATTATCTGAGAGCATGTGCTGACTCCGGAAACCTGTCGGGGGGGGAGATACCAAAAGTGCAAAATATAAAGCATTTCTTGTCCGACCGGAAGATTTTTAGCATTTACAAGCTACGTACAACTTGACACAATATCTGAGAGCATGTGCCTACTCAGCAAACCTATGGAGGAGGGGGGGTAATACCAAAAGTGTAAAACATGAAGGATTTCTCGTCCGATCGGGAGATTTTCAGCATTTACAAGCTACAACTCGACACATTATCTGAGGGCATGTGACCACTCAGCAAACCTGTTGTGGGGGGGGGGTAACAGAATTGTAAAATATGAAGGATTTCTCGTCCGATTGGGGGATTTTCAGCGTTACAAAAAACTACGACTTAAATTATCTTTCGATATTACGTGCAAACTCAGGAAACCTGTCGGGGTGGGTCATGCCCCCAACTGACGGTTTCCTGCAGTAACAGATGCCCGCAAAGAATTTGTAGAGTTGTAGTGCGTAAACACTAAAAATCTACTTCCGATTGTGCTACAATTCTTTATATGTTATATTTTTGGCATTAAGCTCCCCCCTCCCGGTTCTGCCCTCCCACATACAAATTTCCTGAGGCAGCAGATGCCCTCAGAAAATTTGTCGAGTTGTAGCTTGCAAATGCTGAAAATCTCCCGATCAGACAGAGAAATTTTTCATCTTTTGCACTTTTGGTATTACCCACCCTGACGGGTTCGCTGAGCAGGCACATGCCCTCAGATAATGTGTCGAGTTGTAACTTGTAAATGATGAAAATCTCCCGAACGGACGAGAAATCTTTATATTTTACAATTTGGGTATTGCCCCCCCCTCCCCCGGACTAGTATCTTGAGGCAGCAGATGTCTTCAGATAATTCGATGAGTTGTCGCTTGTAAACGCTGAAAATCTCCCGATCGGACCAGCAATTTTTATATTTAGGTTTTAAGCAGCACCCCCCCCCCCCCTCCCGGACAAGTTTCCTGGGTTTGCACATACTCGCAGAGAATTTGTTTAGTTGTAGTTTATAGAAAAATATCGTAAATAAGAAAATACGAAATTACGGACATTTTATGTGCGTCAGATAACCAATCTAGGGGAGACGTAGCCACGGAGCAGCCCAGAACGCAATTTTTATACGGACCCTTAAAATTTTTGTGGCCACTTCTCCGCTTAGTCTTAGCCCCAAAAATCATGGAAATGTCTAAATTTCTCACTGAAAATGAAATATTAAAAAAAAAAAAAATTAAGAACAATAGTTGCTCAAGTAGTAGGGAATATAGCCACACGAATTTGTTTATGCAGAACAATTTTATGGCACTGAAATTCCAATGTGGCCAGATCTCCGGTGGCCAGTTCTCCGTACCCGAGCTGGAACACCATGGAACGGCGTTCTGGTAAGTTCCTTTCTTCTGGCTGGCACGTGTTCCTGTAAATCCTATACAGCAGAATTTGTTTTCTTTTTAAAATGCAAATGTGCTATAATTCTTTTCCAATGAAAAATGCAACAGAAAAACATCCTGATATTGGCCATGACATTGGCCTTGTTGGACCGGGTTAGTGAAATTTCCGCTTGATCTCCTCCTGGATCTCGACACATATTTCAACAACCGTCAACCTTCCACAAAAGACGGCTATTCTCTCTTCTTTTGTCACTATGATTCATATGACCTGTAAAGAGAAAAGTTGGAGTGTAATTTCATTAAAATGGATCGAGACTTTCGAATCATCCTGTATAAGAATGGAAAAGAGGGGAGAGGCGGAATGGGAGTTGGGGTAAGAAAGGAAAGGTATTGAAGACGTAAAGGCACCGTGCTTTCCTGTACTTTTTCAATTAGCAATGCACCACTGGGAAGATGGATAATGTAAAGTACAGAGGACGCGGGAATATGCAAATGAGAAAATCACCGCGCAATACCACGTGACCAAAGATAATTGGCATAAAAGGGGAAGTAGAACATCTGTGGAGTTAAGAATGAGCTGTAAAAGTGAAAGAAATGTCATTTCGCGTCGTCATCGCGCTTTGGTAGTAGCAGAGTTTATTTTTTTATTAAAGCAGTATCTCAGAAATACGGCAAATGAAAATGTTTACACGTGGTCAGATTATCGGAATATTGGAATCCAGTCGGGCACAAAGAAATGTTTCCACAGCCACTGGCGTGAATCAATCCATTGTATCCATGCTTTGGAGGAGGTACCAGGACACCGAAGATGTCAATTGTCAACTTGTGGCAGGTCGTCCGAATTGCAACGTCTAAGGATGATAGGTATATGTCAATAACAGCGAGACGTAATAGGTCAATGTCAGCGAGAGCGTTTGCTTTATAGCTCACTGTAGCTAGTGGACCAGCTGTTTTAAAGCAAACAGTATACAGACAGCTCCGCAAACAAGGACTATAGGGGAGAAGACTTGCACATTGCATTGCACTTGCTCGACCAGCAAGAAATGTCCGGGGTAGTGTGGTGAAGAAAATATCGGGACTGGGACGAAAGTCAATAGGCCAATGTTCTCTCCTCCGATGAATTCAGGTTCAGTCTCGAAAGTGACCACCATTGTGTTATTATCTGGAGAGAACCGAACCCATTATTCTCCCACATACACCTGAGAAATGCCCCATTATAGAAGTGGAGATGTACTTGTCTAAGGTGGCATTATGTCCAACAGGCGCACATAGCTCCATGTCTATTCTGGTGGAACTTTAAAAGGTCGGAAATGCAGTGATGAAATTCCACATCCCTACGTGAGGCTTTTTCGGACAGCTGATGGCCCAGATTTCCCGTTCACAGACGATAATGCGAGGCCTCATAGAATTGCTACTGTCAATGATTATCTGGAAAGTGAAGATCTCTATCGTATGCCATAGCCAGCGCATTCCCCAGACCTCAAACCAGTAGAACATGTGTGGAATGCATTGGGGAGAAGCATTGCAGGTCGTCAACCTCTTGCAGGAAAAACTTGAAAATTACATCGCTTGCGTTTATTCTTTAAAACACGCTGCTCACCAGATGAATCCAATTTAAATTCAGAAGTGTTGAGCTAGTAAGCTGATTAGGCGAGTGTAGCGCAACTATACAGCAGACATTACTGGCAAGCACTAATAACAAATGGTAGCGCAACTCGTAAACTAATGTCGCAAGGTTGATTAGCAAGCGTATTTTACAACAGCCAACAATCCACCAAAATACGCTGAATTCTTGTTACAGTCGCTTATATCATCTGCGTATCGTAAACTTTCACGTAGCCTGAAATGAAGATAGTAATCAAGAAATAACACTAACTTCTACAAGAAAGAAATTTCTAAATGAAAGTTAGAAGTACACATCACACGGCTTCTTGCAAAATGTAAATCACTTATTGATATATCTCCCGAATTATTCTTTAGTTATTTTTTTGGCTGATTTCAGTGTGCGCGCCAGTAACTTTTTATTGTAACATTAAACATTTCTCAAATTTTTTTAGAAAGTTGAGGAAACTGATTAAAAAAAGTAACCGACATTTTTCTTTTCTTATCTCTTTTCTTCTTTTCTAATAATTTTGAGAAATGAAGCACGTGTGAAGAAGACGAAACTACAGCGATACATTCCGTCGATGTAGTTTAGTCGGTTAAAGCAATTCACGCCGAAAAAGGAATATTATTTTTAGAGCTTTAACGACCACTGTGAACAACTCAATAGGCCATAAGTAGTCCCCGTTCCTAATTTAGGGCCACTGGTTCCAGGGAAGGGAGACAGCCAGTGTCGTAAGACAAACACAACATCCATCCCTTACTACGATTCGAACCCGGACTCTCTGGAACGTATGGTCAGAGGCCATGGCTTAGAGCACTGCCCACCGGGGTGGCGCAAGAATAATAAAATGATAAACAATTCAACGATGTCTCTGTTAGGTATCTCATATTTGGTAGTTCCACTTTTTATTTCACAGAGACAGAAACTACGATACCAACTACAAACTTCCTGTACAGTTATCGATCAGAAATTTTAATGTTTCCCCCTGTATGAACATTCCAGTTCAATCAAAATTTCATGTGAATGTTTTTTTGGAAAAAGAAAGTAAGAAATGTTCTCATAAAACAGGAATGGGGCAATAAGTCAGACTGTCTCATTTTTGTAAAAAAAAATTAAAAAACAAAGAAGAAATAGAATAGGGAACATTGCCTGTAAAATTAAAATGCATCTCTCGAAAAACATGTATGAGTGAAACAATGTAATGAGCAGCATGCGTAAAAAAAAGTAAAAGAAAAACGGGCCTTGGGGGAAAGATAAAAATTATTAGGCACAAAATATAAAAATATTTGATAAAAAATTAAATCATTCTCCAACCACTTCGCGCCACATGTGAACATAACCTTGAGTTGTTGTAACAAGCGATCCAAAGAATGAGTAAAGAAAAATTCCAAAAAGCCAACACAGAGCTCCAAAATGTTGAGAAAAAAAAATTATTTGAAGTTTTGCCTAATTGTGTTCATCCTTCTTAGGAAAAAGGAGGAAATAGCTTAGCATCGCTAATGGACGGGAACCGTCCTATACCCTTCATTAAAGATTTTTCTTCTTTTTACTGTCCTTTCTTTCTCTAGATTTTTCTCTTTTCTGGCTTTTTTGTTTTATTTCCGGCCCCCCTTCTCTCCAACTATTCCATCCAGCCGAAAGTGGATTGTTGGCAGAGGCACCGGGCATTAACAGTACGGCGGTGTCATTAGCCGCGCTTCAAGAATTTAAGAACGTAAATCAGAGACCTTTGACAAAAACCTATTGGGATGCAGAGCGCAAAAAATTAATGTCCACAGCGGGAAATATCGCCCGCGTTTGTTTCTCCGCGCGATATCTAATTTCACACTCGTTCACATGGAATAAGAGGAACTTAAAAAAAAAAAAAAAGAAGAAACAGTGCGCCAGAGAGCAGAAAGAGTAATGGAGATACCGGCGGGGAGGAAGAGCTCGGAAAGTAGGGATAAAAAAGGATGAAGGGACAAAAAAAAAAAAAAAAAATAGGAGAAGGTGGGAAGCGGACAGGAAGATGTACAGAGGATTTGAATAACAATGGAAGAGAACATGAAAGAACGTGAATGGATCAGAGAGGTCCGAGGAAAACGCGCATGAAGAAAAACCCAAAAGTTTAAAAAAAATTATAAAATTTTAACAGCAGAGAGATAGTTTTCATTCTGATATTAAAATAAAGAAAGTTTCGGAGCACGCATATGCTTGAAAAGAAAACATAAATACTGAGTTGCAAGAAATGCAATTATAAAAAACAAATGAAGTGATTAACTTAATGCAGAAGCCTCAGATGTGAAAACGAAAAAATTCCGGAAAATAATACTAACTCTCGGAAAGGCGGCTAATAAGTTTTTAGGTTTAAAAAATACATAAAGAAAAAGAATGAAAAGAACTCAGAATATCAGGAAAATTAATTACAGGCAACCTTTGTAATATGAAAGGACGTTGTGCAACTTACACCGCATGAAAAAAGCATAGTCATTGTAAACAAAGACTTACTTTAATACGCATAGCGAGCAAACTTGGGTATTATAAAAGCTCCTGAGTTGTCATATGTAGTTACAGAAGCAAAATTAAATATTTCTATTACAGTGCTATATGTTAAACTCTACTAAAATAAGAGTCAAATATTAATGATTGATATATTAAACTTTAATCTAATATACTGATACATTGAACTCGGAAAACAAAGGGATAAAATTAATGGAGATTATTTAACTCACCTACGTTTTGCTGATGACGTAGTCAATTTTACAACTGCCCTTTCAGAGCTGCAGAGTATGATCCAGGAACTTGCTAGTAAGAGTAAAGAAGTGGGATTAAAAATGAACTTTCAGAAGGCAAAACTGATGTACAATGCTTTTACAAGTAATGAAGATTTATCGATTGATGGGGGAAAGCTGGAGATAACCGTTACCTACATTTACCTTGGACAACAGATATCAAGCAAAGTTAACATTGATGAAGAAATGAATCGACGTATAAAACGTGGTTGGAGAGCTTTTGGAAGAAACAGTGCAATTTTTAAGAGCAATATGTCGTTATGTCTTTAATGAAAAGTGTTTAATAAATGCATCCTTCCAGTGCTTACGTACGGAGCAGAGACGTGGATCTTAACTAAAAAAACATACAAAGACTGCAGACAGCTGAAGTCATAATACTGTATTATGCTAATGAGCTAAAAACATAAAACATTGGCAGCTAAAAGATTAAATAAATGGTAGTACATGAAGACATGAAAAGATAAAACTGTGATTTATAAAAGCTGAGGAATTAAGTACGTTAAAACTTTAATCTGCCACTGAAAATAAAGATAAACCTTTTACGCAGCTATGAAGAATGCGCGAAAGTAGGTCAAGCACTCAAGCCACTTAAAACAAATAACAAGAAACCATCGAGTGCTGAAAAGTAATCCATACACACCTGCAATGCATTGCACTACTGTTGTGATGTGAATTACAACAGTTTTGGAAGAAACACTACAATTTAAATTGCAAATGCATTGCAATTTGAATTGCGTTTTCAAATTGCAAATGCATTGCATTTCAAATGCGTTTTCAAATTGCAAATGCATTACAGGTGTGCCTGATGAGAATCAGGCAGTTCTGTCATTTTACAAGCAATAACTTATAAAAACATGGAGAGATGCATGCTTGGTGTAACCAGGAAAGATAAGAAGAGGAACTCGTGGATAAGGAAAATGACAAGAGTTAAAGACATCATGATCACAGTAGAATTCCTGAAATGGCAATGAGCGGGACATATTTCTAGAGGAACGGACCACTGGTGGACAACCGAAATTCTAGACTGGATTCCGAGGGACAGGAAGAGACCCAGAAGAAGACCACGTGGGAGATAGGTGGATGAAATTCGAAAGCGTCCGGGAGTGACATGGAAGGAACTGGCACACGGTAGACCGTTGTGGAAGAAACTTGGGGAAACCTTCATCCAGCAGTGGGTTGATATTGGTTTTTTGTTGTTGTTGATGATGATATTATTAAACAATCTCATTAATCTTTATCTCTTTATTTTCCCAGTTCACTGATTGAAATATGTTCTGAAATGTGGCACTGATGAGATTTGGTGATATGGTGCCACCTTGTGTCACTCTCTTTTTAATTTTTATATGTACTGTTTTCTCGAACGGTCGAACATTTGCAGTTGCATTTTCATAGATGATATTAATATTATGCAGTATTTTCATAGATGTATATTTTCAATATTTTCATATATGTTATTAAGAATATTGGCTTCTCCCCACCCCCACCGCTATCCGAAAGCAGAGCGTTTCCATACAACCTTTCGTAAGCCGAAATGGCGTAAAGCGAAAAAGCAATTGGCATTAAATCATATGGAAAAACGTTTTGGGCGTTCCCAGACCCAAAACATAACCTTACAAAAAAAAAAAACCAAATAACACATAAAAACTAGAATTACACTAACACAGTGTAAAAGCAGGAATGTTGTGATAAATACACAACGTATCCATTACAGGATGCCGACTAAAAGAGACCTTTTTGTTACTAACAGAACGAATAGTAACTTCAACAGCTTTCAAGATTCTTTCTCTCTGCGTATAAATAGTGCTATCATGGACAGGGAAGTCCAGCGCACGCACGGTATCTTTATTTCATTCACCACGATCGAAACCCTTAATTACGACAAGTTTTACGCTAGCGTAAGACCCTTACGAGCTCTCTTAGGTTTTTCTGATACCTATGAGCACATCTTGCTAATAAATGCATAAAATAAATCGAGATAATGCACTAATGCTCACAGCACTCGATGGTTTCTTCTTATTTCTGAAAGACAATAAAAATAAAAAAATAAAAAGTGAACTCCGTTTATTAGGCGTATAAAATAAGGGATCAAAAGATGCTAGCTTTCACTATATCCGGGTAGCTTCGTCAGGCATTTAGTAGTTAAAGATCGCAGAAGCAACTGGAACAAATGTATTTCTAAGAATATATTCTTAGAAATACAAGAATATATTCTTAGAAATACAAGAATATATTCTTAGAAATACAAGAATATATTCTTAGAATATATAAATATATGAATATATTCTTAGAATATATAAATGGAATAATGTATTCTTAGAAATACATTTGTTCCAGTTGCTTCTGCGATCCTTAACTACTAAATGCCTGACTTAGCTACCCGGAGGTAGTGAAAGCTAGCATCTTTTGATCCCTTATTTTATACGCCTAATAAACAGAGTTCACTTTTTATTTTTATTGTCTTTCACATTAATTGGGCGTACAGAAACCCGTTTCTTCATCGATCGTATATATATTTCTTTTCTTCTTATTTGTTTTAAGTGGCTTGAATGCTTGACTTATGCTTTATTGCTGAGTATAGTTCCCGAGGAAGGAACTTGGCAGTGTCACTCTCGCTGCTCGGGGTATGAGCTGCCTCTGTAACGGCTCGTTGCAAAACAAACGCTAAACTCTATCACTATCAATACTCATAAAGCTGTCTAAGTACGATATACTAAAACACGTTTACAAATTGCAAATTAAAAACTACTTTATTTATAAGTTAAAAACATTTTAAAAGACGCAAGATCTCCATCCTCAGGCGAAGTGCCACAAGTCACAAACATGCAACCAGTATATACTGAATGATAAAAACCCAGAATGCACCCCGCCACAAGCACAAGTGATGCCATTTAATGTAAATTGAAGTTCAATAGGTAAAATATTAGGCTAATTCATCTTCTTCAAATTGCTGGGTATTATGAGTAACAAACTGTTTCCACTGTCGAGGGACAAAGAATTACAGCATGTTGCTCCATACTTGATATTAAAAAAAGACTTTCCGAAAGAAAAATTGTACGCTTGTTAAAATTAGAAGCATGAACTTTGGAATTTATCCTGCTCGGGGAAAACTCACCCTGGTTGACTGTAGTACTTAAAACCCTCCAGGCGGCAATAACGCATATATACGTTCAGATATTTCTGTGCCCAAAGCAGCGACGACGCAATAATACGTTAATCCAAAAACTGTTCAAAACCCACGAGAACGCAATATTGCGTCGAAAAAAATTGTATGCTCATAGTGGCAAGAACGCATTTATGCACATCTTAACGACGACGAATGCTACAGAAAGACAAGGACGCTTTTACGGGAGTCTCCTGTTATGTTATACATGTCCTCATCCGAAGCTCCTGCCACCTGGAGGGTTAAAGCTGTAGTTGTGGATCCCGTTCTTATAGCGTATTTATGTTCCGGCATCTGGGTATTTATGTAAAGTCCTAAGCGTGGAACCTATGTAGTATTTAACAGCACCATTCGAGTCCCTGAGAGCAAGTGGAATACAGTACACTACCTAAAATCTATTTTCGTTTTTTGCCTTTTTTGGTTAAAGCAAAAATCCTTTACGTACTTCTTTCGGTTAGCGAAAACAGGTACTGATGTAGGTTTTCGTAGAAGGGCAATGGCGTAAAACAAACTTTCGGAAAGCGGGCGATACCTGTAATACAAATAATCCTATCAGAAGAGGAACTCGTGGATCAAGAAAATGATGGGATGATCTAGGCAAAATCCCTGAAATCTCAATGAGCTCAACATATAAGTTTAGAAACTGTTTAAAAGGAATGAATTAAAATGTACATAGATAATAGAAACCAAAAACTAAAGTTAAATTAGAGTGTACCTTACAAGCTGCAGCGAAACTTTGAAAACAAATCAATTTCCCACTTCCAGACTCTCTCCTCTGTTATTTAGCGTCATACAGACATCATTTATCACAAAAGCGAACTTTTAGGGGTGTTTTAGAATAAATGTGCAATTTTCGTTTCACACATGACTTTCCTGTTGGTACTTCGAAATTTTGCTGTTGTGATCACTGTGAGCAATTAACTGATGAGCCATTACATTATGACACCACCCCCAGCCTAGAGAAATGAGCGCGCCTGGAGACCAAAGGGTGGCGCAAGTGAAGTTCACAGAGCAGTATATATACAACCCAAAGACCGTCTTTCTGTTAGTAGAGTGTTTGGAGTCAAAACGAGAAAAAGCTGCCGATTTATCGGTGTTTGATAAAGGGCAAATTGTCATCCTCGGAACAACGATCCCGGAAACGGCGCGGCTCGTGGGTTGTTCACGCGTCGCTGTAGTGAGTACGTATCAAAAGTGGTGCACAGAAGGCCAAACGACGAATCGTCGTCCAGCCGTGTTTCGTCCGCAGCTCACTGATGCCAGAGAGGAACGGAGACTGTCGCGCATTGTTCACAGTGACCGCAGGGCCACAGTGCGACAAATCACCTGCAACTACAACAGTGGTGACCAGGGCAATGTGTCACAGCTCACAGTTCATCGCAGACTCCTGCGTATGGGCCTGCGTATCCAAGACCCAGTTGGGTCCCCATGCTCACTGCACGTCATCTGCAACAACGCATGCAATGGTCCCCAAGATCATCAAGATTAGACTGTGGATGATTAGACGGAAATGGCCTGGTCTGACGAATCAAGATTCCTGGTGCATCACGTAGACGGTCGAGCCCGGATATGCCGATTACGAACGGATACTATGTCCCATGATGCACTGTTGGGCGGAAACAGGACGGCGGCGGCGGTGTTATGCTGTGGGCGATGTTTTCTCGTGACACTTTCGGCCCCATTATCCCAATAGCAGAATCCCTGACAGCTGTTATGTATCTGAACATCGTTGCGGACCAAATTCACACATTCATGGCGAATGTGTTTCCTACTCGTGATGGTCATTACCAACAGGATAATGCGCCATGCCACACTGCCAGAATCGTCAAGGAGTGGAACATGCTGATGACTTTTTGTTAATGCCCTGGCCTCCAAAATCCCCTGACATGAACCCAATCGAACATTTGTGGTTCGACTTGGAAAAGCGGATTCACCCTAAATCACCACCATCCCGAACTGTACGAGAGCTGGAGGACCTGCTGTTGACATTATGGTACCAGATACTCCAGAATACCTATCGCCACCTGATTGAATCGATGCCTCGCCGAGTGGCAGCTGTTTTGCTAGCTAAAGAGGGTCCTACAGCTTATTAGATAGGTGGTCATAATATAATGGCTCATTGGTGTATAAGCCCATGGCCCGTCCCTAATTGGGGATCACTGGTCGGGAAATGCAGAGAGCTAGATTCTAGGAGCAAGCACACCGATCATTCCTTATTCGAGGCTCGGGCTGACCTGTCTCTCGTACCGATGGTTATCAAGAGGCCGGCTCCTCTGATTATTCCACCACCGGAACGGATTTCTCTTTCAAGAGAATGCTTTTTAGTAAAGTGTAGCTCTTCAAGGTGTTTTTATTCTTGTGCCACCCGCACACGCAACGAAGTGATGCGGTTTTGCATTGTAAAAAAATAAAACTGATAATAAATGGTAAGGGATTTCGCAGCAAAATATATAATTTAAAAACGATTTTGTGAAGCATGCCTAGAGATATGCATAATACAAGCGCTTTGCGAATCGGAATTTCGCCGTGCCTTTCTTTCGTTCTCCAATAGTTCGTTTTGTCATTTTTCTTCCGTTAATGTTCTCTGCTTGAACAGTTTCTACCTTGTTGAATGCAAGCCTATTATGTTTTATGTATTGCTAAGGAAATAATGCGTTACAACGTTTTGTGACGCACACAAACATGAACGTATCAGGATAGAGACTTGATAGCACAATCTTGGATATTTGGTATTGTCCAACAAAGACAATCCAGCAAGTTATTTTCCTCTCAGAATAATAACTGTAATTTTATTTTATTTTCATACCCGATATAAAAAAAAAGGCCTTGGTTTCCCGTTAACATGCAATCAGTAAGACGGTCTTTTTTATCTAGTGAATTGGGGATATACCCTCAAACGTACAGGGTGTGCCATGTAAGAGAGGCCCAAGTATAATAAACGAGAACAGTCAGGCACTTTCCCTTTTAATGCTCCCTCATAAGGGGAAAGATCGGGTGATCTGGGTGTTACTATACATGGTAAAGAATAGTTGAAATAACAGAAAGCAAGAGTAATTTACCTGCGTTTGCAACAATTGCTGAAAGTGCTGTCGTCCGACATCAAGACATAGATACACTCGACGCAACATGTTGTTCGTAACGTGCCACAACTCATCAGCAGTAATCTGGGCTATATCATCCGTAATGTTCACTTTTAAATCATCAAGGGTGTGCGGATTAGTTGCGTACACTTTCCCTTTTAATGCTCATAAGTTTAAAGATCGGGTGATCTGGGTGGCCATGGTCCCTTCGATACAGTTATGTCTTCCCCAAACACTTCATTCACAGCACGTAGACTGTTCCGCGCAGTATGCGCCGTTGCACCTGCCTGTTGAAAGAAAGCATATGTTCGCTCTTCTTCTGTAAGTGCGGCAACAAATGGGTTGAACAGTTGCTGAACATAGCGCTCCGAGTTGATGGTGTCAGTGAAAAAAAGAATAGGCCGACTATCCTCTTCGTAGACACAGCACACCAAACGCCTATCTTTTGATCGTACAGAGGAGTCTCCATTGTCAGTCTGGGATTCGTGTCGGTCCGAATTCTGCTGTTTTGCGCATTGACATGCCTGGACAGATGAAACCATGCTTTATCTGACATGTAATAAAGTGTTGGGTCCATTTCACCGCTGACAATGGTCTCCTGAAACCACTTACAATACTGCGTCCGTTTTGCATAATCAAGAGTTTTAAATTCTTGCAGCGCCATAACTTTGTACTGCCGAAAATGCAAATTCACCTTAAGTATGCGTTGGCATGACGTGGCAGATATTCCCGTTGCAGATGATAATCGGCGAATCGACTTCCGAGGGCTTTGTAACATCATTGTGCACACATCCTTGATATTGTCTTCAGTACGAATCGTCTTGGGTTTGTTTCTTTTCCTGTTGCACACCGTGCCGGTTTCACGAAATTTCCGCACTAACTTCTGTACCACTGATTTCTCCGGTGCTGCACAATGTGGAAATTTTGCTGTAAAGAACTCATTTAAAACCTTGTAGGAGTTATTTCTGAAATACTGTTCCGCAACAATAATCCGCTGTTCCGTACTTCAAACCATTTCCGTTGCCTTTGTTCTCTCTTCACTTACACTTATGACCGCGTACCTACACTGCTCTGGCTGTGACTAACCACTCCGGAGAATTCCTTAGCAGCTGTACACGCAGAAACCAGTTAGAAGTGGAACAAAGCGGTTTTAACTGGAAACCCGCCAAACAACTTTAACCCGCCTAGCAACTTTAACCTGCCTAACAACGCCTGACCACGGGGCCTCTTTTATATGGCGCACCGGGTACTATTCCACACGTATCAATATAAAATGTGCACACCAAGCCGCTAAAGCAAGTGTAGAACTGTCCTGAATCTTTCATTTATTATTGCCATAAGTTATATACACATATCGTGATCAGAAGATGAAATCAAACTATTATTTAAAAAAACAATATGTAATGCTTGCGATAATATAATAACATAAACCAATTGGGAATTTCTAAGGTAGGACACCCCGAGCTGGTCTATATTATTATATTATTGCAAACTGTACATATTGTTTTTTTAATTAATTGTTTGCTTTCATCTTCTGATCACGATATTTGTACATAACGTATGACAGTTTGGTTTCATCTTCTGATCACGATTTGTGTATATAACGTATGGCAGTTTGGTTTCATCTTCTGATCACGATATGTGTATATAACGTATGGTAGTTTGGTTTCATCTTCTGATCACGATTTGTGTATACACTGAGTATGCACTTTATTATGACCACCTAACAGTTTTAAGCAAATGAGCTATGGCTGCACGCTGTTGCCGCCAGAGGGCAAGGCTAGTATGAAAAGGGAAAGCTTAGTGCTTGCGACAGTAGCGGCAGTGATTTTTGGGAGACGAAATGGGTAAAAAATGCGATTTGACGGACTTTCAACGTGGGATGACTGTAGGAGCTCGGAGCCATGGAGCGAGTATCACCGAATCCGCAGCATTCGTGAAATGTTCCAGAGCAGCGGTTGTTAAAGTGTTAAAAGACTGGACTGTCAGCCAAAAACTGAGTCTCTACGTGAAACGTGTGGTCGTCATCGACTAATGACTGCTCGGGCGGATTGGAGAGTGTCCAGACTGGTAACAGACAACAGAAGGGCAACAGTGCAGCAAATTACAGACCTTCTTAATCAAGGATCCACTCAAATAAACTCTGCACGCACTGTTAGCCGTACACTGCATCGGATGGGATATGGCAGCCGAAGGCCTATTCGAAGACCTTTACTGTCTGCAGTTAACAAGAGAAAACATCTCCACTTCGCACAGGAGCAAAAGGATTGGACAGTCGATAATTGGAAACAAATTATGTGGTCCGATGAATCACGTTTTTAGTTGCACCATGCCGATGGCCGAGTGAGAATTTGGTGGAAACAGCACGAAAGCATGGACCCCAAATGCATTGCTACAACCCTTCAAGCTCGTAGAGGCAACGTTATGGTTCAGGGAATGTTTTCCTGGCATGCTTTAGGCCCTTTAATTCGTGTTCATCAAAGTCTGACTGGCACATCATATCTAACCATCGTTGCTGACCAAGTGCATCCTGTCATGTGGATGGTTTATCCCAATGGCGATGGCTACTTTCAACAAGATAGTGCGTCCAGCCATAGTGCTCGTATTGTACAGAATTGGTTTCAGGAACATGGCGGTGAATTTACTTTGCTTAGGTGGCCCCCACAATCTCCAGATCTCAATCCCATTAAGAATTTGTGGGATGAAGTTGAACGAGCCATCAGACAGCTAGATTCACAACCCTGCAATCTGACACTCCTGGAAAGGGCTATTCATCAAGCGTGGTCTCAGATTCCACAAACCACCTATCAACATCTCGTGGAGTCCATGCCATGAAGAATCGACGCAGTATTAAAGGCAAAAGGTGGCCCAACGAAGTACTGAGGGGATGGTCATAATAAAGTGGCCACTCAGTGTATAACGTATGGCAGTAATAAATGAAAGATTAAGGACAGTTCTACACTTCCTTTAGTTGCTTGGTATGCACTCTTTTATATTGATACGTGCGTAAAAGCATATTTGAGGGTAAATCTCCATTTCACCAGATTTACGCCAGACGTAGTAAATGGTTCAAATTATTATTTATGTCACCTTGTCGTATATACGACTTTTTACTATTATAATTTTGTTTGTAATTAAATTACCTGTATGACTACCGAAGACAGGGAGGCATCCACCTTTCATTTATGGTTGGTGACTGGTAGAAAGAAAAGGAACCACACCCTAAAAAGTCAAAGATGATACCAAAATTTCGGGTTCAATGAGCGCGACTTTTGAATCTGGAAAACGTGTGGTGATATATAAAATAGTAGTAACTGTCGAAAATGTTTTTTTATCATCGTGCGTGTATCAGAGTTGGAAACGTGTTAAAAAGTTTGTACTCGGACCCGGACCTGGCCTTCACATAATTGGACCTTACACGGGACAAATCTGCTTTGAACTATAAATTCGAATATATCATCATCATCATTGTCAATCATTATCAGTCCACTGTTGGATGAAGGTCTCCCCAAGGTTCTTCAACAACATACTGATTTGGGCCAATCTCCTCCTGTTCTACGTGATCCGCTTCTGAGTCGTTTTTCCTGTCCCTTGGAATCCAGTCTAGAATTTCGGTTGTCCATCGGTGGTCCGTTCTTCTGGCAGCATGTATACCCCATTGCCATTTCATGGATTTTACTCTTATCATAATGTATTCTACTCTTGCCATTTTCCTTATCCACGATTCCTCTTTTTATCTTTCCTGGTTACATCAAGCATGCATCTGTCCATTCTACTTTCAGTTGTCATCAGCCTTTTTATGTCTTATTTTAGTTAAGGTCCACGTCCCTGCTCCGTACGTAAGCACTGAAGAGATGCATTGATTAAACACTTTTCTTTTAAGACATAACGAAATATTGCTCTTAAAAATTGTAATATTTCTTCTAAAAGCTTTCCAACCAAATTTTTTCTACGCCAGTTAATTTCTTCATCAATGTGACCCTCGCTTGATATCTGCTGCCCACAGTAAATGTAGGAATTGGTCATCTCCAGCTTTTGATTGTTATCTCCAGCTTTTCAATTGTTATCACGGCATGCATGAATATTTGCTCTCACAGTGTAGTCTCTCCTCTACCTTTGCACCCATTTAGTCCTATTTAAAAAGATTTTTTAAGTAGTACTAATTGCATAAGTGATCAAAAACATTCGTGCTGAGCAAGACAAGGAATCGAAGTTCACAAACTGTTTTTGCACGATAAAAAAGCGTAGTTAAAAGCTGATGATAAATTAAAAGACTTTACTGAGTACAGTTAAAACATCACAGTTAAAAAACAAAATACCTTTCGGGACCGCATCGGTTCCATCTTCAGATGTAACACAATCACACAATACATGAAGGAACAATGATATAAATACATCAAGAAAATAGTCACATGATTAGGTGGCGTAGTTTGTATGCGCAGATGAACCGAGAAGAAAAAGGCTTAATTGATGTTATTTTAAAATGTTCAAGTTCAGAATGGAGTTGTCCTGGCTGTCAGTACGAGTTTCCAAGCAGTAGGAATAATAAAAGGGTAATCATCATTGCAGCATGCAGACCCAAATTCGTAAATAATTTAGCTTTCAGCAAACAGAGTATTAGGCTTTGAAGTTAGGGTGACCAGAACGCGTGTTTCATCCCAGCAGGGCTGGTGAGACCCTTTCGAAGTAAGTCGTCGAGATAGTGCAGTATTTTGGGAACGCATTTTGACTGTGTATTTATGTTCTTTCAATCTTGTCTGTAATGAGCGCATGGTAGATCCCACATAGACAGTGTTAGCTTAGCAGGAGGTGAGCTGGTAGAAATTAGTGGAACACAGTAAACCCCGTACCTTTGGTCGTTATCTTTGGGGGGTCTTTCGTTTCTAACCAATGAAAAAATGTTTTTAGTCTGAATACCGAATTCAATATTAAGAGGTCGGCAACAGTTTTTCAAAACATTAACCAAATCAGATACATAATCCAAGGCTCCAACATATCTAATATTATTATGTTCCCTCCTAAGAGAGGACATAAATTGTCTCTTAACTTTGTTTAAAACACTGGCAATAATGGTACCGGGGAATCCGTGGGCTAAGGCAATATCAAAAATCCTAGAAATTTCTAGGTTTCTGAATTTTAATGTAGAAGAGTGCGTAAATGCTCGTCGAAAAAGGTAGTAAAACGCTGCAAGCTTGTAGTTGAGGGGGAGGGCGAATTCCATAGGGATAATAGTGAAAGTTGAAGTAGGTTTCCAGTAAACTGAAAAAGAGATTGACTGTGAGAGTGGGTTACGAACTAATAAGAAATCTAAAAATGGGAGGCTGAAACTGGATTCCAGATCGATAGTGAATTTAATAGTGGGGAATTCGGAAGATAATCGATCAGCAAAGTGAGAAAGTTCGTCTTGGGTCGAGTCCCAAAAAACTAGAACATCATCAACATAACGAAGGTAAAGAATAGGGGGAACTGGATAATTGTGTTGAACCTTTTCTTCAAGGTACTGTAGAAGCAACTCTGCAAGAATAGGGGAGAGAGGGGAGCCCATAGTTGCACACTCTAGTTGACGATAGATTTTATTTTTTTTAAGGTAAAAAAAAAAGAACGGTTAAAAACTAGTCGAAGAGCACACATGCAGCCAGGAACAACTCTATTCTGAACTTGAACATTTTTAAATAACATGAATTAAGCCTTTTTCTTCTTGGTTCATCTGCGCATACAAACTACGCCACCTAATCATGTGACTATTTTCTTGATGTATTTATATCATTGTTCCTTCATGTATTGTGTGATTGTGTTACATCTGAGGATGGGACGGATGCTGTCCCGAAAGGTCTTATGTTTTTTAACTGTGATGTTTTAATTGTACTTAGTAAAGTCTTTTAATTTATCATCAGCTTTTAACTACCCTTTTTTATCGTGCAAAAACAGTTTGTGAACTTCGATTCCTTGTAGTACTAATTGCACATTAAATCTTGACTTAACAATGTCAGTGAGATACAAATAAAATACAAATCCCTTAACATATATTTTTTTCTAACGACGTTTCTGTGCAATACTCCCTGAAATCTATTTTAATCGTACCATCTTTATTTTTATTCAAGTACAATGTGTCACTTGAACTGCCATTTAAATTCGCCATTACTTCCGTGGAACTATCAGTGTAACAACGGTGACAGTTTCCCGAGAAGTAACAGTGACTTTAAAATCACCATGTACTACAGCGAACACAAAATACGACAAAATCACCATTTACGATAGCGGTAACGTAGCTGCAAAGAAGCCGGAACTGCGAGTCACGTTTTATTGTAACGGTGACAAAATCACTGTTTACTACAGGGGTGACGGTGAGCCACCGTCTCGCGTGCAATAGTGAAAAGACCACTGTTACAATCGGCGCGCTTCGAATTCTTCGTTTACGAGCAGATTTCTTTGTTTTGGCTTACTCTGTCACTAGCACAGCGTAAGTCAAAATAAATGCTATCTTAAGCGTGGCAAAAAGGGTAGACTGAAAGAAAGCTCAAATCACTAGCAACCTTTATGGTGTTTCAACAAGAAAACGGAAAAAAATTGTTTAGATATGGTGACATTGTAACCGGAACTATGACGTAACAGTTATTTTGGACTCCTAGATTTACTTGGATGCGGATGAATATGAGGTTCTTATTGGTGAATTTGGAACGGTTACTTTTTGCTCAATGGTCGTAACGGTGGCCGTAATTTTTCACTAACGGTAACAAAATAACAGTGAGATAGTTTCCTACTGATCTCTAGTGCAGAAATAGAATGTTTGATGGAAATAGACATGTTAAAGAACACCACTCTTCCTTAAAAATCGTATCTAGCACCTTCCCAGTGTAAGCTTCCACAGTTTTAGCCCCTGATGATGCTAAAACGTTTAGTTGGTCTCTTCCCTTTCGGTGATGTTAACAAAATGGATTGTTTTTGTATGTTTGCATGTCTACGTGAACCGATTAATCGATGCACAAGTGCTCCTTTTGTAACGATCAAGAGGAATGTATTTCATTTGAGAACTTTAACTTTTCCCAAAAAGGCATTTCTGGAATTTCCATGTTCTGTGCGGCTCTCGTCTGCAAGTCACGGCTTCTTCAGCTAGTCACTTTCATTTAGGTGAAGTCGCAGTAATTTCTACTTTGTGCCTCTCTAAATGTTTGTTTGGAATGGTTTAATAAAGTTTTGCAGGATATTAACGTTTAAGAAATGTGTTAAATAAAAGAGCGTGCCTTTTCCCTTGGGTTTCTGACTCATTTTCAATATGAAAACAAGCCCTTTCCTTGAAAATAAAAATGATATATCGATAAGTAGGACTTTTGAGTCTCAAAATTACGGGTACTACGCTTTTCAAACTAGAAGCAGTGCGACGGATAGGTATGAAATCAAAATTCTGGGGTGAAAACAGGTTCGGTCTGGAAGTACGTAAAAATAACAATAAACGAAATCCGTAATCACGTTTGCTGTATGTATGTGAGGGCTTTCGTGCCTCTCTCGCTCTCTCTTTTTAAGTCCCGACTAACTCAAGCTACCAGATCAAATATTTGCTTACGGATATACCCGCATGCGAATATTTTCTTAATGTTCTGCGTCCCTAAATTTGGCGATATGTTTGGTCCGCAAGTTGCGAGCCAAGTCAATAAATACCACAAAGATAAATACATTGCACCATTTCGGTTTGTACGAAAGGCAGAGGGAAAGGTTGCAATCTATAAAAGTAAGGTACTTACACGGCAAATGCATCTCTAATGCATTTCTTGCAGCAGATGTTGTGTATTTGCCGAGTTCTTATCTGCGCGTCCCCCACCTGGCGTTCCCCGCGCGAATGCACGCGAACATGCATGCATACATTTGACAAAATAAGCAAACACATGGCAGGCAAGCAGGCAGGCTTCTTCGTCTTTCCTTACCAAATGCTTTGTTTGCAGCCTGACAACATTTTATCAACTACGTTCCCCGCGCCAGTCCATTTTTTTTTTCTGTTTTCTTTCTCATTTTACCCCCTTCACCCTCACCTAACCCTTGTGAGTCTGAGTATGGATAGAGTTTATTCTTTCTTTTTATGTTTCCAAAGGTGACATGCGACTTCAAATAGTGCAGCGACAGCTGTAAAACATTGACGAGTTATTCCAGTTCGTATCCTAAGCCCTTTTTTGTCTGAGAATACTTTTACGGGCTTTTTTTTTCTTATGCGTGTGTCCCAGCCTGTCGTATTTGCAACAAAGGGGGAATAATAGAGTGTTAGGAGGGAAGCATCTTGGTGCATCTCCTGTTTGTTTAGCACCTGGAGATGCTTCTGGGCGGAGAAGGAGATAGAAAGGAAGAACGATAGAAAGAAAAATGTACACTGTTTTCACTTCGAAGGATTTCGAGAATATCCCTTTTTTCGCCAGCTCGGAATGAGTTTCTGAAGAAGTTTTCCCGCGGAGTAATCTAGGCGCTTACTGAAAGCAAAAAATTTTATTCAAATTTTACTTACTACGAAATCCTCGAACAACATTTCATGTGGACTCTTCTTCACAGGGAGAACGTAAGACTTCCGCAGAACAACGCACAGTTCATTCAGCTTTTTTCTTTTTGCTAACGTCCCCTCTTCGATTGTTTGAACGCCTCTAGAACCTTTCACGTCACGTCCAGTGTCATTCACGTTTTGAAGAATTGAGCCTTACCCGCCACCATTAAGACAAAATTGCGTGACTGCTAGAAATTCACCCTCCTGCTCCGAAAAAGGAAATGCATTTTTAAATGCTGATTCCGCAGCCAAATTCATAAGTGTTTAATATTAATATCACAGTCTTATTCTTCTAGAACATCTAGGAAAAATCGTGGGAGACTTTAACTTTCTACTCGAAGAAATGTTTTAATATGAGTGCATCAGAACTGTTACGTACAGCCCAACTCCTATTTAACGGACTGCGATTTAACGAATTCCGCGATTTTACGTACAGTTTTTGTGGTCCGTACGGAACCACATTGAAATTAATGCTTGGCGTTTCCCGATTTTACGAACACATTTCCTCAATTTAGCGAACATTTTTTTAAACCACCAAACTATGTGTTAACCAGCATTTTCACGTTAAAAGTCAGCTAGAAAGGATTGCTTCGCGTTACAGGAAAATTTTACGCATGCAGTTAATCAACGTTTCAAAGAACACCATCTGCAACACAGTTTGACGGAAGCATGAATCAGTTCGCCTGTCCTCTGAATATCAAGCGGAAGATTCTTACAGGAGGAAGCAACTGACCAACGAATTACAAAGGAGCACAACGTTTTCTTGCATTAGTGGGAAGCAGAAAAAGGAAAGGCTGTATGGGGAAGGAAATCTAAGAGTACCCTGGAGATTCTTGTTTTCAGCTACAGACAACAATAGCACTCTGATAAGTCAGGGACATACATAGTACGTACCCAATCCTGAACCTCTGGAATTCTTCGCCAAATCGCGCTTTTTAGCACGTCTTTTGTAAAAAAAGATCGCGCTTATGTTACCGGTTTGTCCGTCCGTCCGTCCGTCTGCACCCACGCTATCTCTGCAACTATTAGTCCGATTTGAAACATCCTTTTTGCATTGCAAAGCTTGAAATATGCGAATGATGATCTTTTATTTATTTTTTTTTCACGATGTACAATTTCGCCTCTAGAGGGCGTAAATGCAGATGATGTCGAATTCAAAAATACGTTTTATTCCACATATTTGCTTCTAAACATCCGATTGAAAAAATTATTTTATCTTTCGATTCCATTTATGTCGAAGAGTATTTTAGATATAATTACTTTTACAAATTACGCATAGATTTTCCGCTAGGGGCGTAAAAGTAAATTACATTTTTCCCGATAACTCTTCTTCTAAAACTCCGATTTGAAACATTTTTGCTTCAGCGGAAGCACCTCGTGATGAAAACTCTTTTGCATATAATTTCAAATTTTTGGTAAAGGATACTTTAGCCACCAGGGGGCATAAGTGTTAATTTTTGCTTCTGATGTATTTGCCATAAAATCTGAGCTTCTAAAATATCAATTGAAAAAATTCTTTCGTGGACCGATGCCACTCACATCGGTAAACTGTTTTGGAATATTTTCTTCGTAAAATATTTCACAGTTTCTCCGCCAGGGGGCGTAGATGTATATTTTATTTTTGCCAATATCTCTACTTCTAGGAGTCCGATTTGAAAAATTCCTTCTTTGTTGGATAGTGTTTTCAGTGTGACACGTTTTTCATATAGTTTCAAAATTTTCAAGTGATTCATAGACTTTCCGCTAGAGGGCGTAGTGGTAAATTGGGGTTTCCCCTATATCTCTGCTTCTAAATCTCCGATTTGAAAAATTCTTTCTGCACCGGATACAGCTCCTGATGGGAAATCGTTTGCACATAATTTCTAATTTTTGTAAAAAAATACTTTGGCCGCCAGGGGGCATAGACCTTAATTTCCGCTTCTGATGTATTTGCAGCAAAATATGAGCTTTTAAATTTTCGATTGAAAAAAACGTCGTTTGTAGACCGATAGTACTCATGTCAACAGACCTTTTAGAAACTTTTTCTTCTTAAAATAATGCATGGTTTCTACGCCAGGGGCTTAAATGTATATCATATTTTTGTCAATATCTCTACTTCTAGGAGTCCGATTTGAAAAATTCCTTCTTTGATGGATAGTGTTTCCCGTGTGACATGTTTTCATATAATTTCAGAATTTTCAAGTAATTCGTAGACTTTCCGCTAGGGGGCGTAAAGGTAAATTGCTTTCGCCCCTACATAGCTTCTTCTAAATCTCCTATTTGAAAAATTAGTTCTGCACCGGATACAGCTCTTGATGAGAAATCCTTTGCACATGATTTACAATTTTTGTAAAAAATGGTTTGGCCACCAGGTGGCGTAAGTCTTAATTCCCGCTTCTGATGTATTTGCAGCAAAATATGAGCTTCCAAAATCGCGATTGAAAAAAAAGTCGTGTGTTGACTGATACTACTGATGCCGACAAACGTTTTAGTAACATTTTCTTCTTCAAATATTGCATGGTTTCCACGCCAAGGGGTGTATATGTATATCATATTTTTGTCAATATCTCTACTTCTAGGAGACCGATTTGAAAAATTCCTTCTTTGTTGGATAGTGTTTCCGATGCGAAATGTTTTTCCTATAAATTCAAAATTTTTAAGAAATTCATAGACTTTCCGCTAGGAAGCACAAAGGTAAAAGTAGTTGTCTGCGTTATTTCTGCTTCTAAAATACCGATTAGAAAAATTCTTTCTGTATTGCATACAAGACCTGATGGAAAATATTTTTCACATAATTTCTAATGTTTGGTAAAGAATGGTTTGGCCACCAGGGGGCATAAGTGTTAATTTCTGCTTCTGATGTATTTGTAGCAAAATCTGGGCTCCTGAAAATTCGACAAATTTTTTTTTCTTGGGTCGATACCGCTCGTATGGGAAAACCTTTTTGGAATACTTTCTTCCTAAAATAATGCATGGTTTTCCCACCAGGGGACGTACAGTCACACCTTATTTTTGTCGATATCTCTGTTTCTAAGAGTCCGATTTGAAAAAATCTTTCTATTTTGGAGAGCGTTTCCGGTGTGAAATGTTTCTCATATAAATTCATGTTTTTCTTAACGCACAAATCTGCAACCATAGGGCGTAAGCTCACGATTAAGTTTATAGCAATATCTGAGAAATTAAAAACCCGATTGAAAAACTTCTTTCTTCCGTCAGATACTATTGTTTTCCGTACCGGTTCCATTGACTTTGAATAGCTTTGAAACATTTAATTTGCGTCAGAACGGATTTAAAAGACGTGCTTATTACACCCGAAAATTCGGTGTCATCTTTCTTGTTTTTTCTTCTCCGTGTTAAATCTACAACTCAAATTAAACAACACAGCTCGTTTGCGGACAAAGTTTTGATGAACACAGGAAGCACTAGAAAAGTTAGTCACTGAAAGAAGGAGAACATAGTCACTGAAAGAAAGAGAACATAGCTGCTTACGTATTCTATTATGAACACTAGCTTAACTGAATGTTTCATTTTCCTCGATTTTACGTACAAAATTGTTGGTCCCTTGAAGTTCGTTAAATTGAGGTTTGACGGTATTTTCATTCCAGGACAGTGTATAAGTGCGGCAGGACAGGCTCTCCGGCACCTCACTGCGATATTCTTTACGTGATAAAGAACGGAACAGAGTTGCACAGCTGAGTGCGCAGATGGCTTAGTGAACTTGTGCATCGAACATCGACCTTGTCCGGCTGTTTCGCAGAAGTAACGAAGACGCTTTCGGTCGTTATTTGGTATCTTGCATAGTTAGACGGGTACTTTCTGTTGTGTGTGCATAATTATTAGTGATTTTTTTTTCTTGCCAATTTTTTTTGTTGTTGTTTTTGTTGCTAATGGTAGAATTTTATTCAAACGTGAAATTCTGTGTGTCAGCACAAGAACCTTAGACGCCCTGATGGTAGAGTGATCTAAGCGCTGGCTTCTGACACTTTGGCCAAAATGGGTTCGGGATCGAATCCCGGTGATGCATGAATTTTGTGTTTGTCGTACGACGTACGTTCTCTCTCTTCCCTGCTGCGAATGGCCCTAAATTAGGGACGGGCGACTGCTTATAGACCACCCAGTTGCCCACGGTGGTCGTTAAACCCCAAACAAAAAAATGAGCCATCTTATGAAATCGTATTAAGAACACTGGATTAAAGTGCACAGAATGGTTAAGAAGATGTTTAATGCTAAGCCAAAAATTGGAAGACCTAAATTAAGATGGAGTGATGCAAGATATTAAGGCTTTAGGAGTAAAGAATGGAGAAGTTTGGCACTGAATAAGGGAGGCTGGCAGGAGTTTTTGAAGAAGGCCATGGCCCACACAGGGCCGTTGAGCCATTGATGATAATGATGATGATGAATACCAAACATAAGATGCATTAAATTACAAGACGACTCGAGTGTTTCGAAGATTTCTTCACCTCTTGCTTTAATATTATTTTAGACGAAAAAATTCGTTTGTACTTTACTGAAACATTCATTTTCTAATTTAACAATCATCAGTATAAGGTGCTTATAAGCTCGCCTATACATAATTTGTTTTTCCGGCAACTGCAGAAGAATCACAACACAAGAAAAAGCACAACCCTTACCGAGAATATAAATCCAGTTGAACTGTGACCTACCGCGTTGGGAGGAGCAATTAATTTGTACTGCTAGAATGAATGCGTCGAAGTGTTCTTTATAATTCTTGAAATTATAAAACTATTAATTGATGTGTTGACATTTTCTTGCAGTAAAAATCACGAAAATATGTTTCCAACTAAGTAAGATATCCACAACCTTTTCATTTCATTTGTGGTTAATTTCACTGTCAATCTTTTTTTATTATATCGCAAACAAATGTGTCTCTATCCTCCAAAAACACACAGCTGTTCGATAAATCAGTTATACTTTAATAAAAAATATCCATTTTTTATAATGGAGGCATTATAACGCTTCTTCTCTTGTCATATGCCTCCGCTTGGAAACAATTTTTAAACAGCGATGATGAATAAGCTGATCCTATTTTGAATAATTATCATTCAGGCATTAAAAAAATACGAAAATCGATTCAGTAATTGACATGGTGTCACAGTTTTTCTTTCCACAAAAAGAAATGAGAAAAGAGTTTTTTTGTTCTCTTGTAAGGAATTGCTAATTATCGTAAACACTTCAATGGGATTACGTTTCAAAGAATGACTAAAGAGTAAATTGTCTGAGTGCTTCCAGTCTTTAGAAAATTTACAATTTGGAAGCCTAAATTAAAATTAAGAGTTTCTAAAGAATTGTTCTTATATGTGGTTAAGAAACCATTTCAAAAAATACGGGAAGGTATGTGAAAAAAGAAACAGTTTTTTCTTTCTTCTCGCATGCTGGAGGCATATTATTCCCTTCCATCTAATTTTCAGCTAAAATGATTGAACGGGCCTGTCTTTGTTTAAGTCTTTTTTTAATTTATTTCTCAGCACTAGAAAAATAGAATTCAGCGGAATGATTGTGAGATTACACTGTTATGTGGAGCAACAATGTTGAAAAGATTCTCTTGCTTTGAGTTCGCAGTTTCTGAGATCAAGACGATAAGTCCTTTTCTTTTTACTACATCTCACTTGAATAAAAATAAAGATGATACGATGAAAATAGATTTCAGAGGGTACAGAAACGTCTTTGGAAAGAAACACGTATGTTAAAGGATTTGTATCGGAAGCTGTCGATAATAAATGAAAAAGATATGAAATCTTTGTGAAAATAACTTAAATAAAATGCACGAAAATATATGAAGCACGGTAAAGCTGTATTCTCGGAAATGCTCGCTGTAAAGAACGAATTCTTACATGTCATTCAATTTTTCAATTTGACGGGTTTGTCATGTCTTTCTGCGAATATATATACATATCATCATCATCATCATCAATCCACTGCTGGACGAAGGTCTCCCCAAGTTTTTTCCACAACGGTCTGCCTTGTGCCAGTCTTCTCCATGTTACTCCCGCATACTTTCGAATTTCATCCATCCATCTCCCATGTGGTCGTCTTCTGGGTCTTTTCCTGTCTCTTGGAATCCAGCCTAAAATTTCGGCTGTCCATCGATGGCCTCTCCTTCTGGCAGTATGCCCAGCCCATTGCCATTTCAGGGATTTAACTCTGATCATGATGTCTTCCACTCTTGTCATTTTTCGGATCCACGAGTTGCTCTTCTTATCTCTCCTGGTTACACCAAGCATGCACCTCTCCATGCTTTTTGAGTTGTCTGCAGCCTTTGTATGTCTCTTTTAGTTAAGGTCCATGTCTCTGCACCATACGTAAGCAGTGGAAGGATGCGTTGATCAAACACTTTTCTTTTAAGACATAATGGCATATTGCTCTTAAAAATTATACTGCTTCTTCCAAAAACTCTCAAAGCAAGTTTTATACGCCGATTAATTTCTTCATCAATGTAACCCTCACTTGATATCTGCTGTCCAAGATAAATGTAGGTATCGGTTATTTCCAGCTTTTCCCCATCAATCGATAAATTTTCATTTCTTGGAAAAGCATTGTACATCACAATTTTGTTTTCTGAAAGTTCATTCTTAGTCCCACATCTTTACTTTTGTCAGCAAGTTCCTGGATCATACTCTGCAGCTCTGATGGGGTAGTTGCAAAAATGACTACGTCATCAGCAAAACGAAGGTGAGTTAGTTAATCTCCATTAATCTTTATCCCTTTGTTTTCCCAATTCAGTGATTGAAATACATTTTTCAATGTGGCATTAAAGAGTTTGGAAGATATAGTGTGACCTTGTATCACTCTCTTTCCAATTTTTATGGGTGCTGTATTCTCAAATAGCCAAATCTTTGCACTTGCATTCTCATAGATGTTATTAATAATATTAATGTTTGCATCTTCAATACCCCAGACTTTCAAAGCCATTGTAACTGCTGATTATTTATATATATAATCGAGTAGTGTTCTCAAAAAAGTTGAACCTTTGTATGTGTGTGTAAATATATACATATATATATACACTGAAGAGCAACGAAATGAGAGACAGCTGGCGTTATGCAAATGTGGCGCTGTGGACGGCCCTGTAACTGGAAACGAAATAACGTATGCAGCGATCCGACAATATAAGGAGTGA
This sequence comes from Macrothele yani, assembly GCA_039090855.1. Lineage (NCBI taxonomy): Eukaryota > Metazoa > Arthropoda > Arachnida > Araneae > Macrothelidae > Macrothele > Macrothele yani. The sequence continues at coordinate 92,463,141 of CM077026.1, forward strand.
TGCGACGGGAATCAGTAAGAGTCGGACGGAGTATGGGAAAGACGAAGGATCCAAGCGCATTTGATCGTGGGAAAATTGTCGGGGCTCGACGAATGGGTCACTCCATCTCCGAAGTCGTGCAGGCACTGGGATTTTCATGAGCCACTGTGTCACGGGTGCACCGTGAGTACATGGAATCCTGTAAAACCATCCCTGCAAGGGCCAACTACCGTGACAGCAGCGTGTGGATGAGCGGGGTCATCGTCGGCTAGCTCGCATGGTAACAGTGGATAGACGGGCCACAGTGCAAGAAATCAATCGGCAATTTGACGCTGGTGCACACAAACGTGTAAGCAGCCACACCATCCAGAACCATCTCCTTGCTAAGGGGTATAGAAGCCATCGTCCCACGAGGGTACCGCGGCTGACCGCACATCACAGGGTGCAAAGATTAGCATGGGCGCAGGAACATCGCCACTGTACCTTAGACATGTGGGAAAATGTTGCCTGGACTGATGAGTCGAGATTCACGTTGGTACATGCAGATGTCAGGACACGAGTACGGCCCAAACCACATGAAGCGATGGATCCTTCTTGCCAGCAGGGTACTCTTCAAGCTGGTGGGGGTGGCATTCTCGTCCGGGGACTGTTTACATGGACTGAAATGGGACCCCTGGTACGTGTGACATCGTCCCTCACAGGTCAACGTTAACGAGATATCCTGGCCGACCATTTGCTTCCATTTGTGCGTCTTCAACATCTCACTGGGGACCTCATCCTGCACCAAGACAATGCACCGTGCCATCGCTCCCGAATTGTATCCGAATGGTTGGAAGAGCACTCCGCCGACGTGCTTCGCTTCCTTGGCCAGATAGGTCACCTGACCTCAATCCCATCGAACACATCTGGGATGCCATCGAGAGAGATGCTCGAGGCTATGACCCCCTCCATCAAATCTTCGTGAACTGTGGGAGCTTGTTCAGAGGCCGTGGATCCGTATAGCTTCCCATCGCTTCCGGTGTCTTGTCGAGTCCATGCCGAGACGAATCGCCGCCGTCATCAGGACGAAAGGTGGTGCTACACGTTACTAGACAGGTATCTCTAATTCAATTGCTCTTCAGTGTATATATATATATATATACACACAAAGTTCAACTATTTTTAGAACACTGCTTGATTGAATATCATCATTTTAAACAATTATAAATCCAGTGCTGGATGAAGGTTTCCCCACTTTTCTTCCATTTTTCCACAAATGTCTATCTTGCGCCTGTCTCCTCCATGTTACTCCGGCATGCTTTCGAATTTCATCCATCCATCTCCCGTGTGGTCTTCTTCTGGATCTCTTTCTGTCCTTTGGAATCCAGTCTAAAATTTAGGTTTTCCATCGGTGGCTCGAGGTATTCGTAACATGTTTTCCTTTTCAGAGGTTTTACTCTGATGATGATGTCTTCTACTCTTGTCATTTTCCTTATCCACGAGTTTCTTATCTTATATCTCCTGGCTACACTGCGCATGCATCTCTCCAGGCTTCTATAATGGGAGTTCACATTCTGCCGTTCTTCCAATTAGTTCTCTCAGTACATGAATATGATCTGTGGTGCTGCAGCCGTTCCTGGATCCAGCTTGTTCTCTCGGTTGAGCCATGTCCATTGTTGTCTTCAAGCGATGAGACAGATAATATAGAGCTTAAATTAAATTACCCAACTTGAACAAACATTGACGATTCTTATTCTTAAGTACAAAAAATATTATTCGTTGTTTTCAAACAATCCAGATAGAGTGGGTACGAGAAACAGCGGGACATTTATCGAATGGTCCACCGGGAAATTTCCCGCTGTGGGGCGATCCGGCCCTGGTGAGTGCACAGGAGTTTATTTTATTTTTTGTTTTTATTTTTTTGTGTCTTGAAGTTTCATTTCGACAAAGTGTGTTGTCTCTATTCACCCCTCGCTGCGACAACCTTTTGAGATATTCAATTATCTGGCCGATGATTTGGCGGTCAAGGCCTTCACGGTCACCGGATCTCACTCCTCTTGATTTTCCCATATGGTTACGTAAAGGAAATTGTTCATGTACCGTCATCGCCTCAAAACCTGAATGACCTGAGATATCGTACGCACAGGTCTTTTTCAAGGACTATGAGCAAGATGCTGCAATGTGTCTGGAAGGTAATGAAATACCGTTTCGACGTGCGTAAAGAGACATACGGTGTGTACATTGAACTTTCGTTAACGAAATAAACAAAACTGTTGTAGCTGTTGTTCTGAACAGTATAAAGGTTATGTTTTTGTGAATTATATATTTTCCTCAATACGTGTTGAATCGCCCATGTCATTTTGACTCATCATGTACACTTAAAGCAACTCCGCGGGAAAAGCAGAACAATTTCCACACATGGAGTTTAAGAAAATTTATATGCCTGCAGAAAAAATCAACATTGAATTTCTTTTTCATTCGGTAGAGGGGGTTACGACCCCCGTTTGCAACACGATGGGCTCTAAACAGCCACCCGTCCCGGATTTAGGATCACTAGTTCCAAGGCAATAACAGAGCCAGTGCCGCGAGGAAAACACACCGCTAGTACCTCAAATGGATTCGATCCCGGACCCAACTCGAACAAAACATTGAAAGCCAGCGTTCAAACCACTGCGCCACCAGGTAGGCGTTACTGGATTAAAGGAATAAGAATTAAAAACATGATCATACGAGGATCATTTCAAAAGTTTTGCACACTGTGGGTTATCTCTTAGAAAACGAATTAATTTCACAACATACCTTTACAGGCCTTCAAGGTAATCTCCATATTTTTTTGTGACAGCGGCCCAACGTTTGGGCAAGTCTTGTATTCTAGTCAGGACACCAAGTCTTGTATTCTAGTCAGGTCACCTCATTAGAAACATCCTGAATCGTAGTGAGTCGTTTCCTTTGGAGTGGCATCTTCAGTTATGGGGATAAGCCGTAGTCTAGGGGCTCATGTCAGGACTACATGGCGCGTGAGGAAGCAATAATCCCATACTTTTCCAGAATGTCTCTTACTGGACGGGCAACACGTGGTTTCGCGTTGTTGTGCAAAATGATGACACCAGCTTCAAGCATGTCGCGCCTTCTTTAGTGAATCTTCGGGCGCAAAGCATTTTGCAGATACAGTAGCGAACAAAAGTATTTGGCGAAACACTTTTTCGACCATAATATTTTTTCTCCTGGACCAAAGCGGGTCATTTTGGGTTATGATATGTGTTATTCAGTTGTAAACATGACCCATATGCAGATGGATCGGAAACCTTAACACAGGTCAGGTACCGAGCTTAATCGCAAAGATCATAAAAATTGACCAACAAAGTTGGCGTGTATCACATTCAATGCCACGATAACAGAAAACAAGTACGAGAAAACGACAAAACAATAACTAATACTTAGTGTGATAACCACGAGACTTAATAACAGCTGCACAATGGGCCGGCATCGAGTCCACCAGCTTCTCGACGGTAGAAGACCTGCGGAATTCGCGCCCATTCTGCAGACAGCTGGTCGAACTTCTGGACCCAATTCCGGCAGGTTTTCTTCTCACATCGTCTCTCCAGCTCCTCTCACATGTGCTCGATGGGGTTGAGGTTTGGAGATGGGCTTGGCCAGTCTAGAAGTGTGACCTGTTGCTTCTGGAAGGCTGCCTTCGCTAATCTGGAGGTGTGCGTCGATTCGTTGTCTTGCTGAATGATCCATCCGGATGGCATGTTCTGGTTTGCCCATGGGAAGATATCGTTGATGAGCATGTTCGTGTAGCTCTGGCCAGTCATTATTCCGTCAGTCTTAATGATTGGGCCCATTCCATTGCGAGAGAAGACGCCGTAAACCATGAGCAATATGCAGATGGCCTCCGTGCTTTACAGTCGGCTGAATGAACTGGGGGTTGAATCTCTGGCCACACGGACTTCGTACGTATCGGATGCCATCACTTCCGAACAAGTTGAACTTGCTCTCGTCGGTTAAAAGCACCTTACTCTAGTCCGCCGCGATCCAGTGTCGATGACGGCGCGCGAAAGCGACTCTGGGTCGTCGATTCTTGACTCCGATCAGTGGTTTCCTGGCGGGGCGTCTTCCATTCAATCCACCAGCAATGAGACGACGGGAGATGGTCATTCGGCTGACGTTCAGGTCGTCGCTGTCGCGGAATTCAAGGTGGGATCAGCACGTTCAGGTTGTCGCTGTCGCAGCAGTCAAGGTGGGATCAGCACGAGATCGACGGAGGATGCGTCTATCCTGAAGCAACGTATAGTGGAACGAGGCCTACCACATCGCGGACTCTTCTCGACGGTCCCAGTCTTCTTATAACGTTGCAGGATAGCTGAAATGGACTGGTGTCGGATCTTCAGGGCCCTCGCAATGCCTGTGACGCGCATTCCGGATTCCATCATGTTCACGGCCGCCTGGCGAGATCCAACAGGGATCTCCGCCTTTTTACCCATTTCTGAAAACCTAAGATTGACTTATTATCACACTACACATCACAAAACCCACAAACATCACAAGAAAAACATTAATACATGCAGCAAACAAATAGGTAATAATTGGCGACTCATGAATATGGCCCATTTCGAACGACAAATTCGCTCTGAGCGAAATACAAACTACGCGGCACTGTAACCCACGAATCAGCACATGTCATATCCCAAAATGACCCGATTTGGTCCAGGAGAAAAAAAAGTATGGTCGTAAAAGTGTTTCGCCAAATACTTTTGTTTGCTACTGTATCTTCTGTAGTATTCCACTGTTACAGTGATCCCTCACGAGCCTTTTGTCTGTTGCTGTCACCCTAACCTTGCCATAGCCCATAATCATCATTAGTTTAACCTTCGGTTGTTGGCGGTGGAATTTCTTCTTGGGTCGTCTTCTGTTACCCGTATATCCTCCGGAATACCGTGCAACATTCGAGGACCATGATTTCGTAGGTATAAATTCCGGAGATGGGGCCTACAAGTTATTATGTTCAGGAAATCAAATCGTTCACAAAATAATTCCAACGGTATCACGCAGTACGAGGAAATAGGTTTTTTTGGAACAGGAACAAATCAGCCACCAGGAGAGTGGTTACCGAGTAGAAAATTCAGAGAGCACGGAAGATGGGAACGAAAATCCGAGAAGCATAAAGCAGACAGGCATCCTAAGAGGAAAATTATAGTTCATATTTCATAATTACTCTAAGCCAGCATTATCGAAAATAAATTCTGTATTTTGTGTTGAAATTAACCAGAGTTCCTCAAATCTTTGTAACTTCAAAACGAGTAAATCTTTGTTGGTTTAAACCAGAGATTCTGAACTAAAATAATCTTAAAGTTTTCGATATAATAGCAACTCCCAGATTTTAAGAAGTTAATTTTTTTTTTTTTCGCATTTAGCAAACCCAGTCACCGGATAAAAGTCCCAATCTAACATCATGAGTTTCTTAAATTTTAAGCGGCATATGGAGGAATATGGGTTTTCCCATGTTCTCCCATATGAAGCACAACGCAATGCACCCGTCAACCCTGAGCTTGGAGACCCTGTAACGTACCAGGAGATGTGACGTACCTGCCAGTAGGACGCACACGACATAAAGGCAGATAAGAATCAGAATAAAACGTCCGCGTAGCTCAATTGGTAGAGCGACTTGTTCCGGAATAAGCGGACTCGGGTTCGAATCCCGGCGTAGACCAAAAATGACGGAGAAATTTACTTCGTTATAATGGCGCCCGAACTATCCGGATGACCCGACCGTTCAAAATTTCGCAATGGTGTGATGTTATTTCCACACCGCGAGATAGGAAAAATAAGAGAATCCTTTCTCCAGCACTTCAAAAAAAAAAAAAAAAAATAAAAAAAATAAGGGGGAGATGATGTAACGTACCAGGAGATGTGACGTACCTGCCAGAAGGACGCACACGACATAAAGGCAGATAGGAATCAGAATAAAACGTCCGCGTAGCTCAATTGGTAGAGCAACTTATTCCGGAATGAGGGGATCCGGGTTCGAATCCTGGCGTGGACAGAAATGATGGAGAAATTTTCTTCGTTATAACCCTCAATTAGGGAACCCAACCTCATGGGCGGAAGATAATAGAGGATAAAGAGTAACAAAAGTTTATGGCCTTTTAAAAAAATTCACCCCCCCGCAGCGAATGGGACGCGGTAGATGGTTCGCTCACCCAAAGGGGGCGGTAACACTTCGATGCTTTCCTGACCTTTGCGTAAACAAGAAGCCCACCGTGATATTGTGGTGCTATCCACTACACTAACCCCGCAAACTCCGCACAAAGCTTTATGAATTTCGGTAGGGGATTTTGCTCGCAACGTTTCAATTTTAATGTAGGATCGTTGGTCGCTACAAGAGATCTGACCTAACTAACTTTTGTCCACCATTTCTTAGCAGAATGTTTCGGAACAGGAACAAATCAGTCAGAAAACGTAGACACAACTTAGTATATTGAAGTCTGACTTGCTTTATTAACTAAACAAATACATCGTTCTCTTTCCACGTTTTAGCAACACACAGCAACCGACAAATTTTTATTCGGTCACCGCCGGGGAATTGATTCCCGGATCTCTCGTTATCTAGCCGACGGCGCTATGTGGGTTTTTCTGTCAGCTTCTGACATCATAAATCCGTATGATGGGCTCAGCTACTGAGAAGTTTTCATCAGGTGGGCATTAACGGAACTGGCTACACTGTAAAAAAAATTGTAGATTTTACGGTTTTAAACCATTTTCCAGGGTGCCAACACAAAACCGTAAAATCTACATTTTTATGCCGTGTTGGAGCAACGTTATAGCTTTGCTCCAACACCGCATTTAATAAAGAAAACAGCACAGAATTTGGCTGGAACGAATGTGTTGATTGTGTTGGAGCAAAGCTATAGCTTTGCTGCAACACGGCATAAAACTGTAGATTTGACGGTTTTCTGTTGGCACCCTGGAAAACGGTTTTAAACCGGAAAATCTACAGTAATTTTTTTACATTGTATATATTAATTACAGCAGTTAAATCCAAAGGGCGAGATCCAAAGTGAAAATCCTCCAAATACAGTGAATAAACAAAGACATCGCTCTTTCCACGTTTTAGCAACACACAGCAACTGAAAAATTGTTATTCGGTCACCGGTGGGGAATTGAATCTGAGCCCATCTTTCAATTAGCTGAGCCCATCTTACGGATTTATGATGTAAGTAGCTGGCTGAAAAACACACATAGCGCCGTGGAATGTTAACCACCGTGGTGTAAGGCTTACGCGCTCGGCTAGATAACGACAGATCCGGGATTCAATTCCCCGGCGGTGACCGAAAAACATTTTTCGGCTGTTGTGTGTTGCTAAAACGTGGAAAGAGCGATGTATTTGTTTAATTACTGACGCAACGTATTTGGAGTCTGACTCACTATCGGCGCAATGATTGAAGGGATCGCATCATACTACAGACAGCGCCTGCGCAGTGTGCAAACTTTTTTAAATGACCTACGTAGTTAACATAAACATTACTTTTAATGAAAGATACATAACATCTTATGCGCTGCAATGCACTCAATTATTTTATAACTCTGCATTAATTCACATACAAATTCATGTGCGTAGATTTTAATACCAGCAGCTGATTATGGGAGAGATACGATCGCAATGAATGAAAGGTATAAAACTAAAACTTGGCTCAAATTAGCTAGTTTTGCTTCGTCTTTTAAATATATTTTACCGTGGACATTGTCTTGAATGCTACAATTCGTATTTTTAAGTTCTTTTGCTTCCATGGATATTGTCACGAATGCTAAAGTTCGTCTTTTAAAGTTTTTTATTTTTTATTTTCCGTGGACGTTGTCGTGAATGGATAATCTCCCAGTTTTTTTTTCATTTTCGTCTTTTAAAGTTGTTTTTGCCGCCCCTGTGGCGCAGTGGTCTAAGCGATGGCCTCTGATCATTCGTCCGAAAGGGGTCCGGGTTCGAATCCCGGTGAGGCATGGATGTTGTGTTTGTCTTACGGCACTGGTTCTCTCCCTTCCCTGGAACCAGTGACCCTAAATTAGGGACGGGCGACTGCTTATAGCCCATTGAGTTGCTCACGGTGGTCGTTAAACCTTCAATCAAAAAAAAAAAAAAAAAAAAAGAAGTTGTTTTTTTTCTCCGAGGACGCTGTGAATGCTACAATTTCGCGCTGATTTGTTACATAATGTAAGATGACATTTATTCGCACAAATAAAGTTCAAGTGCATGGGCCCCTAAAAAATTGGATTAAAATTTCTCAATGTTTCTATGGTCACAACTTGGATTTCCGGGGTCTTCCCTGCAACTTCTGTCTGAAAAATTAGATTCTATGAAACGAAGTTAATAATAAAAAAAGAAAGGCAAGTGGGATGGGCATTGCGCTTTTTCTTCTTTATTTTTTTATATTCTCATTTGTTTCAAAGGAGCAGCTGCCATATCTCAAAGACGACAGCTGAAAATGAAGAAAAAAACTAAAACTAAAATCACAGATATCTTCTCTGACGCCTGTTTTAGATCATTAGAGGTTTAACAGTCTCCCGAAATCACCCATCATTTGTCACGGCTGTTCTAGTCCTCGACGTGAAATAGATCGACGCAAAGTGATGTGTAAAAAGCATTGTAGTAATGAGGGACGGTGTTATTTTATTCATCGTGTTTCTCTGTCTCTCCTTTTACAGCAGCGGCTCCTTTTTCTTTTCGGACTTCTTTTTTTCCTGAGAAATAACTCTTCTCTTCCTCACACCATAAAATAGCAAGACGAGCTAAATGGAAGAAAGACAAAAAAATCGTTTTATTATAAGAGAGGAGGAAGATGAGGAGGAAATACAGCCAGAGAGAGAGAGAGAGAGAGAGAGAGAGAGAGAGAGAGAGAGAGAGGCGAACGACCGACAGAGAGTGAGAGACTTCTAGACCGATTCTGAAACCACAGTATTTCTTAAAACATAACGGCATTTTAGAAAGAATTCTTACTAAAATTCCTGAATTAACTAGGAAATTGCTTCAAGAAGAGGTGATAAAGTATAAAAAGTGCGTTCCCTTCAAGTGTTTATCTTTCACCTTTTTATTTAGCTATCGTGTTCAGTCTTGAAATGTTTGAAAAGCTCACCAATGGTTTTAATTTTTGTCTTACGCTTCTCAGACCACTAAACATGCTAAAAGGAGCAAATTTCCGTTTTAGCTTCATGGCGGCTCTTCAAATATAAATTTATAGCGAAGGTTGATTTTATTTTATGTTTTTGCTGAATATCGTGTATATTAGCTGACGCTCTAAAATAAAACTTTTCCAAATACTCAGTGCGGCAGTTAAGTAATGTGATTCATTTAAAAAAAAAAATCCAATTGAAACACACGGGTCAGGAAGCCATGATTTTTGATAAATCGTGTATCAGCTATGCGATGGCAACAGCGTTTTGCGTGAGAATTGCGCAGATGAATATTTATGCTGTGCATGACGTCATTCGGTGGAGAAACATTGTTACCGCTGAAAATCGATAAAACTGCATCTGAGATAGTAGAAGTGTTGCGTGATGTGTATCGAGCTAAGTGCCAATCTTGTGCGCATATATTCTAATGGTATGCGCGTTCCAAGGACGGGCGGGAAGACGTAAAAAATGACGAAAAGCTCGAGCACCCGATTTCAGTGAGCACGTCATTGAGAAAGTTCGCGAAAGAATGAAACGTGATCATTCTGTAACCTTGAGGATGCTGAAATATGAGCTCGACGTTAATAAGCAGACGATTCGTCAGGTTTTAGTGCAAGATCTGGGGGGAGGAAGGAGGATTCGTGCTCTTTTTTCTCAGCAAGCTTTTCCAGACGAAGAGAAACAATGCAAAAATTTCTCCAAAGCATTTTGGTAGGTGACGAGACATGGTGTTTTTGTTATGATCCTAAGACGAAGTGTGAGGGTGCTCAGCGGAAGTCGCCACAGTCATTCAAAAGAAAGAAGATCAGATTGCAGAAGTCCAAAATCAAGATAATGCTTATGTGATTTTAGGACAGTAAAGGAATTTCGCATCACGAGTTCATCCCTGAAGGTACAACTGTTACTGGTAATGCTTACACATCTATATTGGAACCATTCTGGAAGAAGATTGTTAGTGTCAAGCCTGAGTACAAAAACGAGCGATAGTCCCTTCTTCACAATAACGCACCTGCACACACAGCAGTCAGTGTGTAGAAATTTCTGGCACGAAAACAAGTGTGCGTGCTCAACCATCCCACCCCCACCCCCTGTTCTCCAGGTTTGTCACCGTGTGACTACTTACCATTCCTTGAATTAAAGCTGTCCTTTAAAAGGAAAAGTTTTTCAAGACACTGAATACATACAAAGAATTTGTGACATCAGATCTTTACTCCATACCAAAAGATGACATCTACAAGTCCTTTCTTTCGTTGGCTGATCGTGTCACTTGTAATAACGCAGGAGGAATGTACGTCAAATAAAATATATTCACGTAAGGTTTCCTGCTTCTCAATTTTTTTTTAATTCACTCTTATTATTTAATTGCCGTATTGTGTATTTATACGACATATACCGGGTGGCAGATAAAATATTTGTTATCTATAAAACTGTTTTTGTTGCTGTATTAAGTAATGAAACCGCAGTGCTGGCATTTTCTTTAGCTTTCAGTTTTTATTATTTCATTGGATGTTATCTGTTGAAGGTGATCCATCTAAAAAATTGTTTCCTGAGCCAATTGCTACCCCTGTCGCCTGCTTAAATTTTCCGAAGTCTTTATGATTTTGATGGGCGTGAAAACATCAATTTTAAAAGAAACCAGAAATCGTGTTCAGAAGGCTCAGTTGCATTAGGAATGCGGAGGAAGAGGGGGCAACTGTTCCTGTATTCATTTGCGTGCAGAGGCGAAACATCACATTTCCTCCCCTTAGTTTTCTTTCTTTATGAGCTATAATAAAAATAAAGAAAGAAAACTATTATTAGGAAAAAGGAAATATATATATATATTTTAGTTCCTACCATTTAAAATTCTTTCTGATCCAAGGCTCCTTTTCGAGTTGTGCCAGTTGAAATACATAAGATTCTTAATGCAGTCGAGACACGATTAATAATGGAAATAATTGCAATTTTAGAAGAAACCAGAAATCTGGAGCAACACCTGGCCGTGCTGTTGCATTGTGGGTGATTGCTTTCGGCTATATAACCACGATGCTTCGCCCTCACTGTGCCTGATGACGAACCCATAGTGGGTTTGAAAGATCTTGCTACTGTTTTTATAATAGCTGGTTTTAATTGTAAGTACAAGTATCGTCTTTTAAAAAATTGCAATTACTTCCATTATTAATCGTGTCTCGACAGCATTAAGAATCGTATGTATTCTTTCTGATTTCTTACTTTAATTAATAACTTATCTATAATTTTTACTGCCATTCCTAAGACGTGAGTTAAATCAAGGCCGTCTGGGAAACACGAAGCCAAGACATTAGAGCGATGTGTTCCCTCATTTAGTGACGGCAGGCAGACACCGAGGCTTCCTATTGGTTTCCAACATTATCGTGTGTGACGTCAAACACGACACCGACGTATCAGTCCATGAAACATGAGGGTGACGTCACAACTGTAGCGAACTCATCTCTCTAATGTCATGGCCCTGTACTTTCCTGACTGCCTTGTTTAAACTCTCCTCACTTGTCCAGTATGAGAAAAAGAAACCGTCTCATAAAGTACCAGCTTTATTGAAAAACATAAAACCTGAAATTCCTGAAAGGTATAGTGGTTTTATTAGAAGAGTAGGATTGTTTTCAGTTTCGTTTAAGTACAATAAAATCAGTTTTTCTTTGAAGAAAAAAATGGAAAGGGGAGGTGGAGAAATGAATGAGATAGATATATTTTATGCATCTGATATTTGATATACAACGTAACAGCTGTGATTTTTGTGCAGTTCGGGAATTCGTGCTAATGTGGTGGTGTCCGGGAGTCAATTCATTTTTTCATTTTAACATCGTTTACAATGTGTATGGAATATTTCACATAACAAAACGTATAATATAGGTTATCTATAATTTATGACGGTAAAACTTGTGGTGTTCAAATGGAATAAAAAAAATAGCAAAGTTTACCACAATTAAATGTTTATTATACATCGACTATAGTTTCGCAGAGCGTTTGGCTCGGCATCATCATGACGAAGGAAGCGTAAACATTCAAACCATTGTGACATCATCAGATTTCTGACGGTCACGGTGTTTCCGTGTGAAGGAACGCAACACCTACGTACGGAACTATGAACTGAAGAACTTGTCTATAGCCGAACATTGTCACGAAAATAACCATAATTTTTTGTTTGGAAACGTTGCTCATTGAAACTATCAAGCTTAATGTATTAGAAGCATCGACTATCAAGCTTAGTGTATTAGAAGAATCGACTATCAAGCTTAATGTATTAAAAGTATCGACTATCAAGCTTAATGTATTAGAAGCATCGACTATCAAGCTTAATGTATCAGACGCTTTCCACATATAATATACCGGAATACTTCACGGCTTGTCAACGACATGATGTCTACTCTATTTCCTTTCAACCGCGTGGAAACAACTCACCAAAATCCGTGACCGTCAGAACTTTGATGATGTCACAATGATTTGAGTGTTTACGCTGTATGCGTCCTGATGATGCCGAGCCAAACGCTCTGCGAAACTATAGTCGATGTATAATAAATATTTAATCGTGGTAAACGCTTCAATTTTTATTCTATAATATAGGTATAAAAACTAAAGTTTCATATTGAATTATATTTTATCGATATCTGTAGCATTTTCTAGAGACGTCATCACATTCTGTTTTAAAACCGCGCAATAACTTTTTTGATGTAAAAGAAAAACAACACATATCCTGATGTTTTGCCCAATTTGTCAAAATATTATTCCCGCACCCCTGAGAAAGCTTACATTTATTAGAGGCTTATGCTTCATATACGTAGCTGTTCGGTTGAAGATAACTAAAAACAATTGAATGCGAAAATAATGCCTGATGTGAAATTTAAAATATTTCTGTTAAAAGATAAAACCATCGTTAGTTGTGAGATCAAAAGTAGTGAAAAAAGTTCTATATTCGTCCAGAATGTTACATTGCAAATTGAGTTGTTTCCGTGATAGTATTTTGACCGTGATGCTAATGACGTAAAAAAAGAACGGCTGAGACTTGATAAAATTGTGTAAAAAACAAACTACTGAGGCCTGACAAAATTTATGTAAAAAACTTCTGGGGCCTGACAAAACTTGTGTCAAAAAAACTGCTGATGCTTGGCAAAACTTGGGTAAAAGAGAACTGCTGATACCTGATAAAATTGTGTAAAAAAAAAACAAACCAACTGTTGAGCCCTGACAAAATTTATGTAAAAAAACCCTGCAGAGGCCTGACAAAACTTGTGTCAAAACTTGGGTTAAAAAACCCTGCTGAGTTCTGAAAAAAATTGGGTCAAAAAAAAAAAAGGTCTGATTGTGTCGAGGAGCCATCATTGATGTGGTTTAAATTACAAAGAAGTGTTATTCTCTGTTTTCTGATGAAAAATGTCCAAGGCCTGGCTGAAGAGCTTTCAAGTAAAGACTGTAAGTTCAGTGGCCAATGTATACTGAACGTTATAAAGGAAGAGAATGGAGAAAACATTTACTTCGACCCACACTTTGCTAACTTATTCTGCATACAGAAGTACACTATATGATCAAAACTATACGAACACCCTTTCTGAGTAGTGATTTGTCCATATACGTCACAGCCATCGGCTATACAGGTGTAAAACGACGCACTTTGCCTCGCGAACGTCGCAGGCAAGCATGAACAGTAGAATGAGTCGTATAGCAGAGCTCGTTGACTTTCAACTTGGCACGGTCATACGATACCGTCTTAGCAGCAAGTTAGTTCGCGAAATTTCTGACCATCTGCAGCTGCCCCAGTGACTTGTAAATGATGCCATTGTGAAGTGGATATTCTCAGCGCAATCGCCACCCGATATGCCACGCAAAATGACAGGGCCGGACCACTGAGTGTTGAGGCAAATAGTGTGCCAAAATCGCCTGTCCTCAGTTACAATACTCACCACAGAGTTTCAGATGCATCTGGAGTCAAGGCCAACGGCATAACGGTTCATCGAGAGCTTTAAGGAATGGGTTACAGCGGTAGATAACGGCACACACTCCTAACATTAGGAAGATCAACACAATGCTTCGGCTGGAGTGATGTAAAGCTCTACGACAGTGGATTCTGGAGCATTGGGAACGCTTTCTCTGGAATGAAGTATCATTATTTATCCATTTGGCAGTCCGACGGACTAGTGTGGGTGTGGAAGACGCCAGGTAAACGTTACTTGAGAGACTGTGTTATGCCAACTGTGAAATCTGTTGGAAGAAGCATCATGCTCTGGTGCTGTTTCTTATGGGTTGAGCTGGGCCCCTTAGTTCCAGTGCTCAGGAATCATAATGGTGTCGTCCATAACGATATTCTCGACAGTTCTGTGCGTCCAACATTATTGAAACAATTCAGCTGCCTGTCCACAAAGCGAAGAATTGTTTGACGAGATGGGTGTGGAAGAACTTGTCTGGCTGCACAGTTCTCCGATCTCAACCACACCCACTGCGATCCAAGCCGAACCGCTGAACATTGCTGAGCGAACTGACTAATGTTCTTGGGGCAGAATGGGAAGCAACTACAACAGCAACGTTCCAAAATCTTGTAGTCCTTTCCAGTAGAGCGGAGGCTTTGATCAGTACGGATGAAGTCGATACTAATTCCTTTCCTATTACAGAGATTTTGTGAGTAGGAAAATGTCCGACTACTTTGATCAGATAGTATACGAGGGTTGCTGAAAAAAGTAACGAGACTGATTTTACATGGGGCAGAAGTGTCATGTAGTAAATATACTTACACTTACATACTTTGAAGTATTCTCCCTCTACCTGAATACACCGGTCCCACCTTTCTATCCAATTCCGGAAGATGTGTTCGAAGGCCTTCCTCGATACGTGGCTCAGGATATCCATCACAGCATTGTTCAGTTCAGTATTTGATGCAAATCTACGCCGCCCACGAAGTTGTTTCTTCACTTCAGAGAATAGGTGGAAGTCATACGGCGCCAGGTCTGGTGAATACGGAGGGTACGCCATCATTTCGATGCCTAGATCTTAGATAATCTGCTGGGTAAGCCAAGCATGATATGAAGGGGCATTACCTTGATGTAAAATCCAACCAATTTGTACATCTTCTAAGCATTTTTAAGAATGTGTTTTCTTTAGAGGGCTTTTCAGAACTTAA
Source organism: Macrothele yani (assembly GCA_039090855.1). Classification (NCBI taxonomy): domain Eukaryota; kingdom Metazoa; phylum Arthropoda; class Arachnida; order Araneae; family Macrothelidae; genus Macrothele; species Macrothele yani. Next base: position 92,478,388 of record CM077026.1, read on the forward strand.
GAATAATAGGCAACTGTAACATTTTTCCCTTATGAACATGGTCATGCACAATTCTCTTTTTTCGAGACCTTCTGGAAGATGCGTTACAGGAGCGTGGCGCATCTTCCAAACACTCTTCATCATTCACGAATTTCCTGTGCCACTCAAAAGCTTTTGTACGGAACAAAGCATCTTCCTTTTAGGCTATTTTTATATTTCGTGCGAATCTGTAGCGGCTTTATTTGAACGCATTCAAAATCTTATGGCTGCTTTTCTCTCCAACTTAAAATTCATACTGGGTTACAGAAACACGTCTGAACTCTACGCCGTCTACTTCAAGAATGAACTAACGGAGCGCTGTAACCACAAAGCAGGAGATTCAGAGTTAAATCTACCACAGAGACTCATGGCAACGATTTGGCTCCGAAAATCTCAATAGAACAGCGCACCAGTGGACGGACATGGAACTAAAACGTCGAACCGTAACCGCAGAGTTGAACATCTGTCTCTCCTCCTCTGTGGCTGTAACATCGTGTCGTCACGTGACTGACTTTGTAGGTGTTCCGACACAGGCAGCTGCATTTTTCTGCGTGAGTTTGTTTTGGGTCTATGACGTCAGTCCTGTTACTTTTTGAAAGACCAACGTAAATCCAGCTGCGGATCACTGGTTTACCGTATGCAGTTGTTCCGTCAAACATAATGTGCAACTTTTTCTAATTTTATTTCCTTCATTTTCAACGTAATGTATGTATTTTGCACTCATTCGTTTAACTCACTATTCTTTTATTTTCAGCTTCAAGGATTCGTTATGAGATAACACAAGGCAACATCGGTGGAGCATTCGCAGTTAAAAATGAAACTGGTGCAATCTACGTTGCAGGACCTCTGGATTACGAATCCAGAAAAGAGGTCAGTTGAAATTCTTTTATTTGTTACAATAGAATGATTGGGTACGGATAATTTTTGTTTAAAATGTTTTAAAGGACCGTAATTCGAAAATAAAAACTGTTTAACAGCCTTCTATCAGAGAAAAGAAACTCCTTTGCGTTTTTCTACTTCATAGTCTCTTTTTTAGCAAATGAAGAAGTCACGAGCTATATTCCCGTACAGGTACTCCTTTCTGCTTATTTTTTTTTATCCGTTGTGTTTCTGCAACAAGGTTTCCGGACGCACATACTGTACATGTTCTACCCATACTATAAAGAGTATGAATCTAGTGTTAGCTCCGGCCAGTTCACGGCATATGCAAATTTCATTCCAGCTCTATCTCTACATGATTACGCACTTTGCATAAGTGAACGTGGAAAGGAATTGTGATCAACTATTTTCAACCATTGGATTACTTTTACAATGAACACACGCGTATTTCTGGTTTTCACTGATCGGAAGAAATAGGGGTTGATCATTTTATCACGCAACCCGGCATTCAATAGCGCAGAACTGGGCATTTGGTTTTTGTAAAGGGAGAAAGTGTGTGACATGCCGGTAGATGGCAGTACAATGCTCCCGAGATAGGAAGCGCAGGTGCGTGATTAGTTGTGTTCCAGACCTGCGAGAAGAACGCTGTGTTTGCGGAAGTTGCTAACGGACATTACAAGATGACATTTTCGACGGCACAACGGGTATTTATTGTGGAAGTGTATTTTTAACAGCAATCATATGCACACGTACAGAAGCAATTTCATCGAAAGTATCCGGACGTGCCTGCACCCAACAAATCAACAATTATGTGAGTCATCAGCCGTTTTCGAGAGACTGGGAGTGTCGGTGACAAGAAGAAGGTGAGGAGGACCCATGTGTTAACGGACGCCAAGCTTGAGGAGGTACGGACAGCATTACAACATTCGCCAACGAAGAGTTTGCGTAAAATGGCGGCACAACAACAGTTGTATGGGAGTGCACACAAGGCCACAAAGAAATTATGTCTCCGTGCATACCGTGTCCATTGAGTACAAGAACTCAAAGAACCGGACACTCACCAGCGAATTGCGTACTGTAGGTGGCTAACGACATTGGTGAGATGTGACAGACTAGGCCTGTTAGATAAAGCAATTTGTTGCACTTCTAGAAGCAGACGAACGTTGTTGTTACCTGCAAAACGACGGGGCAACGTGACATACGTCTCGTGACACCTTGCAGTTTCTTGACGACATGTTAGATGACCGTCTGATTTCAAAAGGTTTGTGACCCCCCCCTTCCCCCACCTGATTATCCGATTTATCTCCACCGGAATTTTTCCTCTGGGGGTACCTCAAAGGTTGTGTAAACCGACAGAATGCACGTACTGTAGACGAACTGAAGCGGCGCATTACCAGCGAGATTATGTCTATCAACTGTACGCTCCTACGCAAGGTGGTATACATTGTGCTTAAGAGGTGGTATACATTGTGCCTTACAGCTGCGGGTGGACACTTCGAACACCTCCTCTAAACAAGTACGTATGTCATTTGGTGTCATTTGTTGTCGGTATCTCGTTTTCCTAATAAACCCATGATATGTCCGTATTTCACTGGTTTTCCTACATATTTAACACATTCTGAATGCCGAATTGCGTGATAAAATGGTCACCCGTTATATGTATAATGTATACATATATAGCAAATGAAAAATCTTAATTTTTCATGCCCAAGAAAAAAGTATCTGCGTACATGAAAACGCTCTGTTTTAAAGCAGTTAAACATTGCATTATGCTAATAGACAACATATGAAAGTCTCACACTCTTTCAAAGGCATTACAAGATTTCTGGAGCGGCAATTTAGTTAATTTCCGACGTCATGGCTCCGAAAAAGTGCGAATTTTCCTTTGCGACGCGGGAGAGGATTATAGCTCTTCATCACTGTGGTTTAAGTTATCGCGGCCGCCCCGGTGGCGCAGTGGTCTAAGGCGTTGGCCTCTGATCATTCGTCCGTAAGGGGTCCGGGTTCGAATCCCGGTCAGGCATGGATGTTGTGTTTGTCTTACGGCACTGGCTCTCTCCCTTCCCTGGAACCAGTGACCCTAAATTAGGGACGGGCGACTGCTTATAGCCCATTTGAGTTGCTCACGGTGGTCGTTAAACCTCCAATCAAAAAAAAAAAAAAAAAAAAAATAAGTTATCGCGACACTGGTAAGATGTTCAAGTTCAACTTTTCTATTGTTCGGTATGTAATAAAAAAGGAAGTGGTGGTACGGAGGAAAAATTGCGATTTGGGAGTTCTCAGATGCTAGATGTAAGGCAGCGGAGGACATCATTAGGAGAATATCACCTTTCATGACCGATCGAAAAAAACCTTCATGACCGATCGAAAAAGACCTTTCATAACCGCTCGAAAATTGTCTACTGATGTCGCTTCAACATCAGGGTCCGGGGATCATAGTGAGTTCTCAAACTACTCGTAATATTCTTCACCATGCACATATTCGTTCACCATGCACATATTCGAGGTAGGACATCCACAAAAAAAAATATCATATCAGTGAAATAAGTAGGTACAAAAGACTTGAATTTGCCAAAGTTTGTGTCAGCAAATCAAAATGGTTTTGGCAAAATGTGATATTTCCCCACGAAAGCAAATTTAATAGCTTCGATTCGGATGGAAAGATTCTATATGTGTGGCGAAAGCCAAACACTTCCCTCCTGAAAAAAATTAAAACCAACTGTAAAACATGGCGGTAGTCATGTAATGATTTGAGGATGCATGACTTTTAATGGAGTTGGCAATATGGACTTTATTCAAGTTAATATGGATGCTGGGCAATGTATATTGATATATTGCAAGGCGATTTATTGGCCATTCACTGTATTTTCAACAGGACAACAATCTTCAACGTTAGAAGAACGTGGTTGCTTTTTAAAGTGAAAATTCAACTGAAAACACCCCCTACGATCGCCCGACCTTAACCTATTGAGAATTTGTGGCGTTTGTTGGACTTTCAAGTGAGAAAAAGGAAAATTTCCAACAAAACAGAACTTAGGCAAGCTATCAGCAAAGAATGGCTAAAAATCAGTGTAGAAACTATTAGAAAATTAGTATAATCAATGCCCAGACGATTAGACGATTACAAGCTGTAATCGAAACAAAAACATGCATACTAAGTTCTAGTAATATTTTTTAATTTCGATAGTTTCTTGTTTTGTATATCTTTATTAACGTGCAGATACTTTTTAGTATGAAAAATGAAAATATTATATAACAAATGGAAATGTTTGAGGAATGTAATTATATATATATATATGTGTGTGTATGTGTGTGTATGTGTGTGTATGTGTGTGTGTGTGTGTGTGTGTGTGTGTGTGTGTGTTGCAAAGTAATCTAATGGTTATTAGAACAATTTCGTCACAATTGCTTTCCACGTTTGTTTATGCAAATCAATGTATGTGTACGAATGCATACTGTAGGTAACATAAGGTATGGGGGTGTATGGGCATACGGACCGGGAATTGGAAGAAGCATCCATGATTTTTAACTAGGAATGATTAGCCGAGGTTCAGGTAAAGAATATCCATAGAAACAGTGAAACCCACGGAAAGAGCTCTGGAAAACTAACGGCAGCGTGATACGAGCAGATAAACTGTGATCATTACGTTTGACTAGAGGTGAAACATTATCTTTGAAGAAAGTGATATATGTACTTTAAAGAAGAAAATATGAATATGATTTGAGAAAAATATGCAGCTCGAAGAGTGACATGATAATACATTCTGTTGAAGCAAATAATTTGAGTAGAACACTCCGCCGAGAAATGTATCTAAGTGGTATAAGCAGCATAGTTTTTGTATGATAGATGAAATATTCTTAATCTAATGGATGAAGTATATTTTAATCTAGAGGTGCAAGGTAATTTATTGCAGTAAATGTCGATTACCTGGTGTAGTAGACGCAGAATGATTCTGCCACAGCATGGCGGTGTAGCATGACTGTTTCACAGTCTGGTAAACACAGCATGCTTTTTGCACAATGCGTAGCACAACTTTGTCACAGTGTGGGAAAAGCAACATCACTCTTCCGAAGTATAGTAGTCTCAGCATGACTTTGCCAAAGTATGGTAAATGTAGCAGGACTTTGTACAATATGGTAGACGTTGCATGACTGTCACAATATGGTAAACTCAAAAAGACTTTTCGCAGTATGGTAGACTCAATGTGACTCTGTCACAATATGGTGGACGCTACGTATCTTTGTAACAGTATAGTAGACGTACACTGTAACTTTGTCACAAGTCGCAGTTGACTTTGTCCACTGTGACTTTGTCACAGTGGTAGGTATAGTAGCTATGACTTTGTCACAGTGGTAGGTATAATAGCTATGGCTTTGTCACAGTGGTAGGTATAATATCTATGACTTTGTCATAGTGGTATGTTTACCAGTAGTACTACAGCATGACTTCGTAGCTGTATGGTGAATTCAGTATAGTGGCATAGCATGACTTTTACCGTTGAGCTGTGGAACGACTTGAGCAAGTTGCCCGTACTCTTCCTCAAATTGTGAACATGGCACTCCAGGACACTTGATCCCAACTGCACTAAGTTTTGGTAATTCGGTAGCAATGCAGGAAACTTGACAACTGACAATCTCAATGGCGTACATCCAATGCAGGACTGAGTCTGTATGGGAAAGAGTTAGTCAGATTCCTCCACCTTCCTTTAGACCGAGTGCATATGATCCCACTATTTAACAAGAGACCTGTGTGGTAACACTTAGCATTTGATTGAATGACAGTGCTTGATGCGAACATGGAAACGTCTGGGAAATATTGAGATTTCTGTAATCTGATTTCGCCATGTCAGAAGAATGACGTGCAGAGAAATTCACTGTGAAGTCCGTTACGTTTTGTGAATCCGTCATGAAAGGAAAAAAATAGTTTTCTTCGTTTCGTGAGATATCGTGTCGAATACCATATTTTTCTTCTCTTTTCTTCCTTTTCTTTTGACAAAATAGTTCGTGCTTATAGCACCACTATGTCTGTCCGTCAGGCTATCTGACTTACTGGGTACCATATTTCCGCACCTGTTTGTACGATTATAAAATAATCTTTTGTATTGGGAAGCCTGAAATGTTAGAACGACGATTCTTGCTTATTAAACTTTTTTCTGGTGTGTAAATGGGCCTGTATGCGGCTCGAATGCATATGTTATCGAATCCGAAACGTATTTATTCCATATTATTGGTTCTAAAGATCCGATTTCTCAAACAATCTTTGTTTCCTTTGATACCATTTATTGTACAATAAAAAAATCCTTGAGTACCGTCCAATAATGCACATAAACACGTTTACGCGACTATTCTTCTGAAAGACTGATTTCAAAAACTCATTGTGACGGATAGATTTCATGGAAGGAAAGCTTTTGAAATAATTTCTAACTTTTCGTATGGAATGTTTTTCTTACTAGAGGACGTAATAGGAAGCGATTTGTGCCAATATATGCGCTCCTGAAAAATGTATTGAAATAATTCTTTCAGTGTCAGATACTACTTAAAAAAGAAAATATTTTTTGCGCATATTTTGGTTCCTAATAATGAACAGGTTTTCCGCGAGGGGGCGTGGACGTATGCCATATTTTTCTTTACACTGAGGTGCCAAAAAAGCTAAGAAGAGGCCTACCATTTCCATTACACGCCACCACACCAATGCGGTTAAATATATCGTCCGCAAACGACGTACTGTATACACTTTATTGACAACAATCATCGGACTCCCCTTCGAAAGCAAATGAACGGATCTGCTGCTTTGTTACAATGCGCAGTACAGCTGCAAATGGTATAAAAAACAAGCCTGCAGCTGACTGCGATCATATCGCACTGTGAGGTTGAGTGAAAATGTTCCAGCGGGAGAGAACTGACTTTGAGAAAGGAAAGAGTGTTGGGTGTTATATTAGTGGGTTGTCCATAAGAGAAACCGAGAGGCGTTTAAACATACACAAGTCAACTGTTTTGGATGAACTGAATAAATGGAAGACACATGACGTACCTGAAGCAGCAAAATGTACCGGCAGACCAAAGGAAATCAGTGATAGAGGACTTCGAAGCCTCAGGAGAGTCGCTACAACTAATCAACGAGTACTGCATAAAACCTCAATGTACAGATGAGTAAAAATGCTAGAACATCGGTATATACACGTACCATTCGCAGATAATTTCATTCTATGGGTTACCGTGGTTGTACGGCTGCTCATAAGCCTTTCATTTCCACTCGGAATGCTACTCATCGTTTAACATGGTGTAAAAAACATATATGGTGGATGGAATCAATGGAAACGGGCCTATAGACTGATGAATTCATATACATGACCCATCAGTCTGATGGCAGTGTGTGGGTATGGCGGCAGCCGGAGGAACGCTATTTATCACAGTGTACTGTTCCTACGGTCAAGTTTGGAGCTGGCAGTGTACTCGTGTGGGGGTGTTTATCGTGGTATGGTCCTGGCCCATTAGTTATCGTGGACAAACCTATTAATCAGCACGTCTACCTCGATATTCTGGACAATTATGCCCTACCAACTCTGTGGCAATACTATGGAACCGAGCCTTGTTGGTACCAGCAGGACAATGCAGCGAACCATAAAGCAAAGACAGTTACGGCGTGGTTTGACGATAATTCCGTATTGTGTGTGGATTGGCCAGTACAGAGCCCTGATCTTAATCCCATATGGGATGAATTAGAGAGCCGCATAAGAAATTTGGAACCAAGGCCTACTACTAAGCAACAGTTAGCGGCAGCATTATGTACTGAATGGAAAAGCATACCGATCGCTGTGTTTCAAAGCCTTGTCGAAAGCAAGTCTCGAAGGGTCAGTGGATGCATTAAGGCTAAAGGTGGATCGACACCGTACTAATGTATGTCAATAAATGCTATGTTGCGTTTCTCTTCTGGGTGTCCAGTGACTTTTGTCAATATAGTGTATATAGAGGTACATATTTTCTCAAGCTCAAGTAGTAGCATTCACAGTTCAGATGTCAGCTTACCAGGAATCAAGCGATTTCGAATGAGGTATGACAGTCGGCTGCCGGAAGATGCATCACTCCATCGCGGAAATTAATACAAAATTTGGATTTACACTGCTAACAATTTGAAAAATTGCCTGGAAGACACAAATTGCTTTGGGAAGAGATCCAGGGTGCGAGACCGGTGTGGCCGTAAAAAAGCTCTTGGCGATCGCTGGCAGAGGCGTCTGGCACGCATCGTAACCTCCGCGCGGCGTGTAACATTGCTGCAATTCCCAGCGCGATTCAATGCTCGGGCCAGTAGTAGCAACAGCGTTTGGACAGTGCAACGGTTCCTGTGTTTCATGGGGTTCCGAAGCCGACGGCCCACCAGGGTACTATTGGTTACCCGACGACACATGACTGTGCGCCTCGCCATTGGATGCAAGATGACTGGAAACATGTTGCCTGGATCGACGAATCACGGCACCAACTGTTTCGAGCAGGTGGCTGACTCCAGGCGTAGTGAGAGCCCCACAAGGCAATGGATCGCGCATGCCTACAAGGGACAGTGCAGGCCGGTGGTGGCTCTGCTATGGTGTGGGGTGTTTTCAGCTGGCACGCATTAGGGACCCCTCATACGTCTTCAGACCGCTCTGGCCTGTGGAGATTACATAACGATCCTTAGGGATCATTCGTTGATGCCATGCAACCAATCCGACGGGTGCGACCTCTTTCAACACGAAAATGGGCCACAGCACACGTGCACTGTCGCCCGATTATGGCTGGGGGAACATTCTGCGGAGTATGGCATCCTAACTGGGTTCTCCCGTTCGCTGGATTTAAACGCAATCGAACACATTCGGGATGCTGTTCAACGTGCCGTCAACGCCAGGGTAACTCCACCGGGGAATATTACGGAATTGTGGGACACCCTTTAGAAAGCATGGTGTCCACTATGTCCACAGAACTAAAGAGAGCTCGTGAAGCCAATGCCCTGTCGCTTTGCTGCCGTTATCCGTTTGCGAGGAGGACCAACGCGGCAATAGAAAGAAAGGTATCCTTCTGTTTTAGCACGTCTTTTGTAAAAAAAGATCGTGCTTATGTTATCGGTTTGTCCCTCCGTTTGTAGACACGATACCTCTTGCAACTATTAGTCCGATTTGAAAAATTATTTTTGCATTGGGAAGCTCCGATTTGAAAAATGTTTTCTTCAGCGGATACACCTCCTGATGGAAAATATTTTGCATATAATTTCTAATTTTTGGTAAAGAATACTCTGGCCACCATGGGGCGTAAGGATTAATTTTTGCTTCTGATGTATGCCATAAAATCTGAGCTTCTAAAATCTCGATTGAAAAAATTGTTTCGTGGATTGATGCCACTCACGTCGACAAAAATTTGCGTAACATTTTATTTCTTAAATATTTCATGGTTTCATCTCCAGGGGGCGTTGATGTATATCTTATTTTTGTCAAAATCTCTGCTTCTAATGGTCTAATTTGGAAAATTCTTTCTTTATTAGATAGAGTTTCCGGTGTGATATGTTTTTCAAATAATTTCAAAATTATTCATAAACTTTCCGCTAGGGGGCGTAAAGGTAAATTGCTTTTTCTCCTATATCTCTGCTTCTAAATCTCCGATTTGAAGAAAAAATTATGCAACGGATACAGCTCCTGATCAAAAGTCCTTTGCACATAATTTCAAATTTTTGTATAAAAGGGTTTGGCCACCAGGTGGGGTAAGTCTTAATTTCCGTGTCAGATGTAATTGCAGCAAAATATGAGCTTCTAAAATCTTGATAAAAAAAGAAAGTCGTTTGTGGACCGATACTACTCATGTCGCAAACCTTTTAGGAACATTTTCTTCTTAAAATAATGCACGGTTTCTACGCCAGGAGGCGTAGATTTATATCTTATTTTTATCATTATCTCTACTTCTAGGAGTCCGATTTTTAAAATTTCTACTTTGTTGGATAATGTTTGCGATGCGAAATGTTTTTCATATACATTCAAAATTTTCAAGTAAATCACAGACTTTCCTCTAGGGGGCGTAAAGGTAAATGCGTTTTCTGCTTCTAAAATTCCGATTTGAAAAATTCTTTGGGTATCGCATACAACACCTGATGGAAAATATTGTTCATATAATTTCTAATGTTTGGAAAATAATCATTTGGCCACCATGGGGACATAAGTGTTAATTTCTGTTTCTAATGTATTTGCAGCAAAATCTGGGCTCCTGAATACTCGACTAAATCTTTTTTTTTCTTGGAACGATACCGCTTACATCGATAAAACCTTTTGAGAATACTTTCTTCCTAAAATAAAGCGTGGTTTTCCCATTCAGGGGGTATATAGGCACATCTTATTTTTGTCGATATCTCTGTTTCTAAGAGTCCGATTTGAACAATTCTTTCTGTGTTCAAGAGCGTTTCCTGCGCGAAACGTTTCTCATATAATTAATATTTTTCTTAAAGCACAAGTCTGCAGCCAGAGGGTGTAAGTTCACGATTCCGTTGTACAGCAATATCCGAAGGATTAAAAACTGGATTGAAAAACTTCTTTCTTCCGTCAGGTACAATTGTTTTCCATATCGGTTCCATTGACTTTGAATAGCTTGGATAAATTCAATTTGCGTCAGAACGAATTCAAAAGACGTGCTAATTACATCCGAAAATTCGGCATCATCTTTCTTTTTTTTTTTTTTTTTTTTTTTTTTGACATTTCAGTGTGTATCTCAGGTTGTATCGTTCCTATTTGGATGAGACAGCACATCTGGTTTTATACATGTATAAAATTTGTAATACCCTGTATTATGGGATTTTAGAGTTTCAGTAATAGGAGCCGTTTGTGTGGTGGGGAAATGCGTTACTAACAGTGGTATTGTGGCAAGACACGTTCTGATTGTGCGAGGAATAAAGATGTGTTGCAGTTGTGTAATGTGAAGCAAAATGTTGTTAGCAAGATGGAGACTAATATGCTTTGGTGGTTTGGCCATGTTGAAAGAATGAGCGATGAGATGCTATAACGAAGTAAATTTCTCCGTCATTCTTTCCACGCCGGGGCTCGAACCCGGATCCCCTCATTCCGGAATAAGTCACTCTACCAATTGAGCTACGCGGACGTTTTATTCTGATTCCTATCTGCCTTTATGTCGTGTGCGTCCTTCTGGCAGGTACGTCACATCTCCTGGTACGTTACAATGCTTACTCAGAAAATTGTTTTAGCCCAAGTGGCACGAAGCAAAGGCAGAGGAAGGCCAAGGAAATCATGGTAGGATCAGATTCAAGAGTGCCTGCATGAGAAAAAGATTATGAGTATGAAGTACAGAAGTTCTTGTGTATATCGTGTGATGGAAATTGGTGAAGCCCGAGTTGTGTGTCAAGATCGCTGTAAATGAAGAAGTTTGATACGGCAAGAATAAAAATAAGTTAAAAATTTATCTGGTAGTTTGCGGAGTTAACCTCTGAATCTCAGAGAGCAGCTTAGTGATATGTATGATATGTATAATAATTGATGGCTAATAGATTTTAGCAAAAGGGCCTGGAAGATATTTTACGCGTGAAGGGGGGGGGGCAAGTTTTTTTTCGGTGCGCCACTGTCTGCAATACTTTATGCAAACGTTCACAAATTATTTTCATATAATTTCATGATATTTCCCGTGTGTAATTGGTCTTACTCAGTTTGCATATCATTAACTCCTGCGATCCGAAGGAGAATAAAACTCTAGGTTTGTTCTCGTCTGCAATATCTCTCAAACTTTGCATATGTGTGAAAATCTATCTGAAAGCGTTCAATGGTGTTCGATGAAGTTTTATCAACTAAGCCTGCTTTCCGACTGAGACAATAAATGCCTTTCACACAATGCAGCGGCTTTATGAATAACTTTTCTCCCTTGAGTAAAAATGTTTCCCCCTTTCCCTTCACCTGATTAGCTCAACAGGTTCTGCCTTCATTGTCGAACCGGAAACTCTGAATGCTAATACGCTCATGACTTTCCAGCGTTGCATTACAAAGTTATGAGTTGTGAATTTAAATAAGGCATCAGTATCTGCTAAAATATTCTTCGGACGCTAAGAATCGAATATCGGCGCCGATCCAGAAACGAGTGGGTGCAGAAAGGAATGGTGCGAATAGCTTTTAAAACATGATCAAATTAAATTATGAAGTTTGCCTCAAGGCGCAGAAGCTTGTGAAGAGGGAAGAGATATAATATCTGAAAATTATCTACATGCTTTCTGCCATTCCTATTATTAGATCACTCCTCATGTTTCTCTGTATTCAAATACAGGAAATTTTCAAATAGCATTGAACTATTCAGAATTCAGTGGGTGCGCGTTTCACACTCAATTACAAATAAATTGCACCACTTTCAGCAACGGCTCACAAAAGAACGGAAAAGAAGAAAAAAAAAAATTAGCGGGAGTTACGTAACTTTCTTTAGGAGCCAACAGTGCATGTACATACACAGTCGAGTCACATTATTGTGACCACCTCCTACTTTTGACGTCAACAGCGCGTAGCCAATGAAAGAAGGCTCGTGTCGTCAGCTGGCTTGGAGAGTATATAAGGTGTTAATACACACAATTGGCCTGGATTAGGAACATCAAACAGAAATAATCGTTCTTTACACATTTATAAGTGAGTCACGGAAGAATTCTCATCGGCCGCCACCGGGAGTCGAACCCAGGGTCTTCTGTTTGATGTTCCTAATCCACGTCAGTTGTGTGTATTTATTATTCATTCGCCTCCTAGTTATTTTTTTAGTCGCTGCTTACCATCTTTGGTGAATTCCCAGCATAGTGCGGGGCTCTGAGAAGCTACCTGCCATGTGGTTTGGCAGTTCGTCGTATGTGAGTCTGGAGAATTCGAGGACGCTGTGGTGCAGTGGTAGCATGTCCGGCGCGTAACTGGAAGACCCTAAGTTCGATACCCGGTGGCGGCCGATGAGAATATTTCCGTGACTCACTTATAAACGTGGAAAGAGCGATGACTTCTGTTTGATGTGTATAAGGTGTGCTGTAGGCATTCCGAAAACACATCACTCGTTGCTGTCATGGATAAAAAGGAGCGGTTTATCAGATTTGCAAAAGGAGATGATTATCAGCTTTCGGGCCAAGAGTGGCATAATTTCTGAAACAGCGCAGTTTGTGAACTATTCGCGTGCTGCTATGGTTAAATTGTATAGTGATTGAAGAAATGGCACCATTGCGAATAAGAAAGTGGAAACTGCCGAGCACCACGTGCCACTGAAGTGAGAAGTGAACATTGGCTTCGAACGTACGTGAGGGCTGATTGACACGCTGCAGTGGAGCAACTTACCGGCCGAATGTGCCAGGGAGCTACCGGAAGTGTGTCTAAAACGACAGTTCAGCAAACCCTGCTGTGTATGGGGCTCCAATGCAGACGGATGGTCACTGCACCTATGCTAACGAAGGTGCATCGGCAGATAAGGCTTACATTTGCACAGCAGTATCGGAATTGTCAGCTGATTGACAAAGGATTGCCTTCTCCGATGAGTCACGATTTCTGCTTCATCGAATGGATGGACGTTGGCATATAAGGCGAGGAACATCGGAAAACAAACACTCTTCAACCATTGCTGGAAGAACACAAGCTGGTGGGACGAGCGTTATGATCTGGGGAATGTTTTCGTGGGATTCTCTGGATCCACTCATACGTGTGGAAGGCACTATGGACCGAATACGTTATGAATCCATCCTTACAGACCACGTACACACATACATGCTAATTGTCTTCTCTGTGGCGGATGATATCTTCCAGCACGACAATGTGAGGTGTCACACAGCTAAAAATGTCCGAGAGTGGTTGGAAGAGCACGATGAAGACTTCAAAGTACCTCCCTTACCCCCTAGTGGAACTCAAGTGCAGTAAGTAACTCCTAGAATCTTGATTGTGGTGTTTCTTCCTTTTATTTTTATATTTATTTGACAAGTAGGACTTGAAACGTCTTTTGCCTTTGAGCAAGTGAACATACAAATTTTGTAAAAAGTAGTGATATTAGTCTCACTACATCTATATCCCCGTCCATTAATGGATACCACATCTGTGCATCTATTTTTCGGATTGGAATTTTTTTTCTCTTCCTTATTGTTTCTCCTTTCTGTGATGAGACTTTCTGCTGGGTAGTTTAAATTCCGATGTCAGTGTTTCTAAGTTTTTGATTTATTGAATATCACCTAGTGCTACTTAATACTCTATTAAAAATTGATTTTTGTTGTATTTCTTTTACCGCGACGAAAATTTAGTGTACGTTCTCAAATTCAAATAAGGACCCCCCCTCCCCCAATTGGTAGAAATAGTTGCACATTCAATTCTATAGCTTTCCCCTTTCTAAAAGTTTGATCTGGTTACTGTTATTACTATGAAGATTTCACCCCTTTCTGAGGAGATTTAAGTCTGATAAATGGTATATTTCTTTAATTGTCCAGGAAATTCCTTACTATCCTACAAGCGTTCAGGATAGCTGCCTTCTGTAGTTCAACGTAGGTGTTAAGTTGTAGATTTAGTGTTTGTACAGATTTGTGAATGGTCTTAGGTACCACTCCTATTACAATGCTATGCAGATAATGGTGACCTTGAACATATGCCACATTTTCCTTGACTTCGTATCGTAGGTCGTTATACTTTGACAGCTTCTCTCCGTGCGTCTTCTGGATGTTGCACGTGGTGGGCACGGCTATGTCGATGAGGTATGTTGACTTCTTCTTCCTTGTCGACCAGGATGATGTCGGGCAGATTGTGGAGGATGGTTTTCTCTGTTCTGATAAATCCTTCCCAGCACATCTTGTGGCTGTTGTTCTCTAGAAGCGTTGTTGGCTCGTACTTGTAGTTGAGGACTGGCTCAGTTGTAATGAGGTGGTGCTTTCTTGTCAGTTTCTGATTGAGGATCTTCGAGACTTGATTGGGCCTGTTTGTGTATACTCTGCACCCTGCTGTAATATGTTGAATATGGTATCTAACTCTCGATGGCATTGCCGACACGTGTCATTATTAATATTAATATTATTATTATTATTGCATCGGAATAGCGTTTGCTATGTGGAATATTTTGCGCGCGATTTCAACTTTTCTGTAATGCGAAATTCTTTTGCTAGGAACACAAGTTCTCAACCGTATGTGCGTTTCTGAAATCAATTGATTCAAAACATTCTGTTCCGGACAACACTGATTTCAGCGAAAAGTTTGCACACCGGTTTTCTACTACATCAGACTCCAGCTCTATGGCGATCATTTTGATAGATGTCATAAATTCTTAATTATGGGATTAAAGGCGCCGTTAGATGGTTGTTGTTTAATACTTTATGAGATATAATGCTGTCTTTTGGAGCAAAAGAAGTGCTGACTGCATCCGAAAATTTTGTGACTTTCTCTACTTTATGTGTAATTACATTTGCCGTTGTATTAAAAGACTTGTACAACTTACTGCGCCTCTTCAAAGTGTATTATTAGAATAAACAAGAAAGATGACACCGAATTTTAGGGTGTAATAAGCATGTCCTTTGAATCCGTTCTGATGCAAATTAAATTTATCAAAGCTATTTCAACGTCAATGGAACCTGTATGGAAAACAGTAGTATCTGACGGAAGAAAGAAGTTTTTCAATCGGGTCTTTAATTCCTCAGATATTGCTGTAAACGGAATCGCGAACTTACGAACTCGTAGAAACAGAGTTATCGACAAAAATAAGATGTGACTTTACGTCCCCTGGTAGGAAAACCATGCATTTGTTTAGGAAGAAAGTGTTCTCAAAAGGTTTATCCATATGAGCGGTATCGGTGCAAGAAGAATAAAATTTAGTCGAGTTTTCAGGAGCACAGATTTTGCTACAAATACATCAGAAGCAGAAATTAACACTTATGACCCCTGCTGGCCAAACCACTATTTACCAAACATTAGAAATTATGTGAAAAATATTTTCCATCAGGTCACCTATGTCATACAGGAAGAATTTTTTTCAAATCGGGGTGTTTTAGGAGCAGAAATAACGCAGAAAACGCAATTTAAATTTGTGCCCCCTAGCGGAAAGTCTATGATTTACTTGAGAATTTGGAATTTATAGGAAAAACATTTCGCATCGGAAACACTATCCAACACAGAAGGAATTTTTCAAATCTGACTTTTAGAAGTAGAGATATTGACAAAAAGAAGATATGCATCTACGCCCTCTGGCGTAGAAACTAAGCATTGTTTCAAGAAGAAAATGTTCCTAAAAGGTTTGTCGACATGAGTAGTATCGGTCAACAAACGACTTTTTTCAATCGAGATTTTAGAAGCTCATATTTTGCTGCAAATACATCAGAAACGGAAATTAGGACTTACGCCACCTGGTGGCCAAACCATTTTTTTTGCAAGAATTAGAAATTATGTGCAAACGATTTCCCATCCAGAGCTGTATCAGGTGCAGACAGAATTTTTGAAATTGGAGATTTAGAAGCAGAGATATAGGGGATGAAACGCAATTTACCTTTATGCCCCCTAGCAGAAAGTCTATGAATTACTTAAAAATTTTGAATTTATAGGAAAAACATGCACACTAGAAACACTATCCAACTAAGAAAGGAATTTTTTAAATCGGTCTCTGAGAAGTTGAGATATTGACAAAAATAAGATATACATCTACGCCCTCTGGCGTAGAAACCATGTACTATTTTAAGAAAAAAATGTTTCAAAAAGTTTGTCGACATGAGTAGTATCGGTTTACAAACGACGTTATTTTCAATCGAAAATTTAGAAGCTCATATTTTGCTGCAAATGCATCAGAAGCAGAAATTAACACTTACGCTCCCTGGTGGCCAAAGTATTCTTTACCAAAAATTCGAAATTATATGCAAAAGATTTTCCATCAAGAGATGTATCCGCTGAAAAAAATAAATTTTCAAATTCGGAGTTTTGGAAGAAGAGTTATCGGGAAAAATGTAATTTACTTTTACGCCTCCTAGTGGAAAATCTATGCGTAATTTTGAAAAAGTAACTATATCTAAAATACTCTTCGACAAAATGGAATCGTAAGATAAAATATTTTTTTCAATCGGATGTTTAGAAGCAAATATGTGGAATAAAACGTAATTTTGAATTCGACATCATCTGCATTTACGCCCTCTACTAGCGAAATTGTACATCGTAAAAAAAAAACTAAATGAAGGATCATCTTTCGCATATTATAAGCTTCCGAATGCAAAAAGAATTTTTTAAATCGGACTAATAGTTGGAGAGATACCGTGGGTACACACGGACGGACGGACAAACCGATAACATACGCACGATCTTTTTTTACGAAAGACGTGCTAAAAATAACAACGACGACTCCTTGTTTAACGTGTTTTTAGCCTCCATACTGACCCTCCTTAACATTTGTGAACCAAATGCAGGATGATAACCAAGCCGGCAAAATCCTCCGGGGAATAAGTATTCAAAGTACATTTTCTCTTCTTTTTCGTCTTTACTTTTGACGTTTTGCGCCAAATGCTACGAAAAGGATTGTTAGGAAACTGGATTATTGAGAGAAACAAATGAAAAAGATCGGAACATAGAACCACAGAGGAGGTTGATGGCCATCAGTGAGAAGTCCAAACTCCTTAGTTACATCGACACGTTTTCTTCTTATAATAAAACCTAAATATCGAAGTACAAAATTTAACAGTGTGTGATAGGGGGAAAATATTTCCTATTTTTATGTACTTATCTCATATACGAAAATAATTGCGCAAATAATTTTTCTCACTCATAAAATTAATAACATTTCCAGGTACTGGTAATTGAAGCTGTTTAACTATTCATTTAAATAGAAGTTATTGAAAATATTTAATTTTATTTGAATGGTTACGGGATTACTCTTTATGTTAAACCTAGTTGAAACGCCAATTTCCGGAATCGAAATCTCTTTTTGAGGCAAGGCAAAGGGAGGAGAAAATAGTGTTATCTATTTTTTAAAGGTAAAGAGGTCAATTTAACCATGAGCAAGACTTCTGGAATAACATAATATTTAAAAGTACTAGAGGACAGAAGAAAAAAGAGCAATTGAACGGATCTTAATTTTCGTCGAATAGGTATTGGGCCAAATGTACCATTGGAAGAATCATACCACCAGACCTTTGGGAACTGGACAGAACTTAATATTGGATGAATAGGTATTGGACAAATCATACCGGTGGACGAAAAGTCATTGAACTAATCGGATATGACCAATTATACTTTACAGACGAAATATCCGGGATTATAGACAAAATATCTCACCATCCTAATTTCCATTACAGAGGTGTGTTATGCAGAAAATCATCTAAAATTAGTCCCATTACTCAGGGTGCATAGGAAAGTCCCTTTAGCCTGGAATAGCTTGCGAACGGAGAGACGTACGTATAGTAAAGCGACTACGCTCGATCGAATGCAACCAATAGCAGCGCCCCTAGTGGCGAAATGCAGGAAGTTAGCCATTGCAAATCGAAAACTAAAAGAGATAGAGCAAAATTTCCAATTACAAAGTTGTAGAGCATCAATTAATTAATACAAAACGACTTTTGTTTCACACGGATAAGATATATTGTCCCCTGAATACCCTAAAATGTGCGAAATCGATGCGCGACCGTTTGTGTGAACGTCTGAAGGGAAGCATAGGTATGAGCAAATACACACAATTTATTGCATAAATGCGTATTTATGTCACTACAGTTTGATGACGTCAGGCAAAACAAAAAGGCAAACTGGTGCACTGTGATAAAAAGCTAATGTCGAGTATGTTCGAAGAGTTCGCCATTGCCCACGATACACATTTGTATTCGTAAAAGTAACTCTGCATGCACATTCCTCAGCATGGAAGGTGTCACACTATTGCAAGCATCTGTAACACAACGACGTAGATCCAGCAGACTTGTAGGCGCTGTTGCATGCACTTGATTTTTTACGTAACCCCAAAAATCCAAGCTCGCCATTCTCACACAGCGTACCTAAACTTCTGATCAGGATGCATTTTGCTACTAGTTTTTATATCGTAGGTACGGTACAACGTCACAATCTGCATTTGCATACGGCTACATTTGCAAAATGTGAATATGCAGATCCGAATCGTCGCGCATCGATTTCGGATATTGTAGGGTATTCAGGCGACAATTTTTATCTTACCCGTGTGAAACAAATGTCGTTTTGTACTAAGTAATTGATGCTCTACCACTTTGTATTTGAAAACGTTGCTCTATTTCTGTTCGTTTTTTATTTGCAATGGCTAACTTCCGCCTTTCGCCACTAGGGGTGCTGCTAATAGTTGCATTCGACATGGCGTTGTCGCTTTACTATACCGTTATCTCACTTGCATAACTGTACCTCTCTCCGTTCACAAGTTATTCCAGGCTAAAGGGACTTTCCTATGCACCCTGTATATACACTGCCGGCCACCCAAAATGCAACACCAAGAAGGAAGAATCCGATTGACCTGAAATTCGCAGCATGCGTCGCACGCGAGAGGACGTGCAAACGATTAGCATTGCAGGGCATATGCAAATCATCTGCGCCCGGCACGCCACTGAGAAGCACTATGAGAAGGGTGCACAGAAGGCGGGGGTGTAAGTAGTGGAAGTGTGTTGTACTGTCGGACCTGTGCGTGGGAAGCTTCCTGATGCCTCGTCGCAGAATACGGCAGTCCTTCCAGCACGTTTCGGAGTTCGACAGAAGATGAATAGTGTTTTATCGCGACAGCGGTTTATCGTACCGAGACATCGGCGCCCGTGTGGGACGACATCCAGTCACAGTGAGGCGAGTATGGATTCGGTGTGTGCAGGAGGGACGGACGGACTGACGTGAGCGATTGCCGTAGCCGCAGCATAACACCGAACGAGAGGACCGGCATGTTGTACGGCGGGCATTGACGGCTAGCACCGCCACATTACGAACGTTAGCGCAGAAATTAAGGTGTGTTGCGCAAATACCTGTGGCAGCACGTACCGTTCGACGTCGTCTGCAGAAGCGGGGACTTGTCGCACCGCGCCCATTGCTCCCATTACCATTGACGTTATACCACCGGCGAGTGCGGCGGCAGCGGGCCGTTAAACGCCGCACCTGAACTACGAAATGGCACAACATTGTCTTCTCCAACGAATCCCGCTTCTGCCTGCAACACCACGATGGTCGGATCCGTGTGTGGCGGCACCGCGGCGAGAGACTGTATGACGCCTGCATTATGCATCGCCATACCGGTCCGTCGCCTGGCGTTATGGTTTGGGCCGCAATTGGATATGACACCCGCACCCCTCTGGTACGCATCGCCGGTACACTCAACAGCCACCGCTACATCTCCGACGTTTTGGAGCCTGTAGTCCTCCCTTACCTGCAGGACCTGCCAGCTGCCACGTTTCAACAGGACAATGCGCGCCCGCACGTGGCACGCATTGCGCAACAATTCTTCACGGCCCACCAGGTGTCACTGCTGCCGTGGTCCGCCTGTTCTCCAGATATGTCTCCCATCGAACACGTCTGCTTCCTGATCGGCAACCGAGTGCCCCATCAAGCACCACCCACGGCTACGCCTGATGAACTGTGGCAACGTGTGGAAGCAGCCTGGACCGACATACCCCAAACCCACATCCAAAGCCTCTTTCGTTCGATGCCGCGGGGTGTAACGGCCGTTATTGCCAGCCATGGGGGCCACACGAACTATTGATGTCTGCGTGTTCCGCAAGTCGCACAGGCCTGTAAGCTCAATCGTTTCATCTTTGTATCTGTTGTTATGTCTCCAGTTAATCTGGCTTTGCTATCTCGTGTCCTTCTTGGTGGTGCATTTTGGGTGGCCAGCAGTGTATATATCTTTATAAATGAACTTTCAGAAGACAAAAGTGATGTACAATGCTTTTACAAGAAATGAAGATTCATGGATTGATGGAGAAAAGCTGGAGATAACAGACATGTACGTTTATCTTGGACAGCAGATATCAAGTGAGGGTCACATTGATGAAGAAATTAATCCGCGTATAAAACTTGCCTGGAGAGCTTTTGGAAGAAACAGCATAATTTTCAAGAGCAATATGCCATTATGTCTTAAAAGAAAAGTGTTTGATCAATGCATCCTTCCAGTGCTTACGTATGGTGCAGAGATGTGGACCTTAACTAAAAGAGACATAAAAAGGCTGCAGACAACTCAAAGTAGCATGGAGAGTTGCATGCTTGGTGCAACCAGGAGAGATAAGAAGAGGAACTCGTGGATCAGAAAAATTACAGAGTGGAAGACATCATGATCAGAGTAAAATCCCTGAAATGGCAATGGGCTGGATATACTGCCAGTAGAACAGACCATTTATGGACAGTCGAAATTTTAGATTGGATTCCAAGGGACAGGAAAAGACCCAGAAGAAGACCACATGGAAGATGGGGGAATGAAATTCGAAAGTATGTGGGAGTGACATGGAGGAGACTGAAACAAGACAGACTGTTGTGGAAGTGGCTTGGAGAGACCTTCGTCCAGTAGTGGACTGATAATGGTGATGATGATGATGATGATATATATAAAAATTGAGTTTCGAATTTATAGTTTAAAGCAGATTTGTCATCGGGTCGAGTCCGGGTCCGAAATTTTTGACCCGTTTCCAACTCTGGTGACCTCACGCCGAAACCAAGGCTTCCGATTGGTTTCTAATGCGGTTGTGTATGACGTCAAGCATGACTTCGACATATCAGGCCGCGTAACATCCGAGTGACGTCACAAAGGGAGGGAACTCATCTCTCTACGGTTATGGGCTTGTATTTTCTAGACGGCCTTCGTCAGACCCACTAAGCCTTACTTTTCTGTCTGAAAGAACACAAGATTTACGTATGTGAACTGAAGAAATCGTCTGTAGCTCAACCTTGTCATGAAAATAACCTTGCATTTTTATTTGGAAATGCTGAACTTATTCTTAAACATGATTCAGTTACCAAGCTTGATATCTCGTGAGCTTTTCATAAATCGCAAGTCTTCATGACTTGTCAACGACATTGCATCGACTCCATCAAGTGCATTGAAATAATTGACCAGAATCCGTGACCGTTAACGCTGATGATTTCACAACGTCCTAAATGTTTACGCTCCGATTTTCCTTATGAAATTGAACCAAATGCTCAGCGAAACTATGGTATACCTTAAACAAATGTAACTGTGAATAAATGTGTTTTTGTTTGATCTAAATTGCTGTGTCCGTTGCCAATTTCGGTGAAACTGTTGAGAACAATAGAAATTTTTAGTTGCTGTTTTTTTTTTTTGTATAGGATCTCTGTCAATGCTGGATTTTAAATCTTTAAAAACAGTATTTATCACATGCGTTTTAATGCTAGTTTGATGGAAAATAATTTGTTATAAATCAAATTTGTCGATTTAATTTCTTGAAAAAAATGAACATGTGAGAATATAGCTGAAAGCTTTGCGCATGATCCAAATAAATGGAGCCGCCCCGGTGGCGCAGTGGTCTAAGCGATGGCCTCTGATCATTCGTCCGTAAGGGGTCCGGGTTCGAATCCCGGTGAGGCATGGATGTTGTGTTTGTCTTACGGCACTGGCTTTCTCCCTTCCCTGGAACCAGTGACCCTAAATTAGGGACGGGCGACTGCTTATAGCCCATTGAGTTGCTCACGGTGGTCGTTTAACCTCCAATAAAATAAATAAATAAATAAATGGAAAAATGAAAAAAAAGAAAAAAAAAAACAACCTAAAATCGAATCATTGCATTAT
The DNA here is from genome assembly GCA_039090855.1 of Macrothele yani. NCBI lineage: Eukaryota > Metazoa > Arthropoda > Arachnida > Araneae > Macrothelidae > Macrothele > Macrothele yani. The sequence continues at coordinate 92,500,975 of CM077026.1, forward strand.
TTGTTACCATTAGTGACTTACATTAAATTTCATGATTCCATTGAGAAAGCCTTCTATGAAACATGAACTTTTAACTTGCTTCGACCCCCTCAGGTAACTTTTTACACATGAATAATTTCAAATGGTTTTAATGTTGTTTTTAAATTTGTAATTCTCGGCAATCCTTCGTCCAACAAAATAACTCGGCATAGCGATTTTATTTTTCATCTGTCCAATGAAAAATGAAAGAGAGTGAACCTTCAAGCAAATTGGTTGCAATCGCTTTATCTGTATTGGCAATCAATGAACAAAAACTGTTGAATAAATAATACGTGCTTCGGGAGAGGAACAGCATAATCTTTGGGAATTAAGCGAAGCAAATATTAAGGGAATAAATTCTCGCAGTTAATTAAAATGGCTTCATGCATTTTTTTTTTCGTACCTCAGATTAGGGCAACTTTGTTTGAGCAGCTGCCTTTGCCACTCAATTAATCAAAGATATCGGGGAAATAACGCTGCTTTTAAAAATTTAGGCACCGTTCAGGTAAAAAATATCCAGCAGCAGTGAAATCAAGAGTGGAATTTCCGAAATTCACGTGTGCCCGTTATCGATCTATTTTTCATTTGTTCCTTTCTCGGAAGTTTTGCATTTCGAAATTCTTAGGAGATTATAGTTATGTAAATTATTCAGATGTACCGGTGATTTTTAGGGGATTACAAAATATTCCAGACAAAGTTTGGAAATCTTAAGAAAACATTTTTGTGAAAGAATTCTGTTTATACATAACGCTTGCTTACCGAGGTGTCTGTCCACTTGTTTGCCGAACGAACGAATGAAATATTTTAAATGAAGCACAGAAAAAGTTCTGTGAATGGGATTTATATGTTTGGTTATTTAGATAACCAATTTCGTGAAGCAATTTGAAAAATTAAAATTAGAACGCAAATTAATTTCACCGAATGTGTGTTAGAAGAGTATGATGTTTATATTGCAATATATTTTCAGTTATCTTCACTCCTGTAGTTCTACACGCACACACACAGAGCCGTAACACACATATATTTGCACTCGCGAAAATTTCAGGTCTTCAGCCGCGAGTGGCCTAGTGGGCAACGTTCGTGACTGCCGCGGAAAGGACCTCAGGTTCGATCCCAGGCAGATACGAACCTCGATCCACTAAATATCCGCCGTGCGTCGGATGGGCACGTTAAGCCGTCGGACCCCGGGTACTGGCCCCCCGGAAATAAATAAGGGCGTCTTCCTCCCCCTTTCTACTTCGCTTCCGTGTCACTTTCCTATCAGGCACTCTAGCCCAAATCTCCTAGCTTCCTATTTCTAAGGGTTGTTTAAGACCTGGGGTCAGACACTCCCTTCCTAAAATCCTCTACATATGATCATGATCATTTCAGGTCTTCAGGGATAGTAGCTCCAATTTTATTTTTAATTTATTATATATTTGACGGCACTCATAAGTTTGGATATTTAATTCAACTTCAATACAGAATTTTCTCCAGCGCAGAGAGAGAGATCAAACCATTCCCAGTTTCTCATCTATGATTCAAACCAGATCCCTCTGATTGTGAAACAAGCATCCTAACCAAAAGCGAACGATGTCCTTATGTCTTATTTTAGCAAAGATTTCATGATGACTAATGTACCATTCGCCTTGGTAAATGAGTCAGAAAGAAAAAGGAGGTAAGAAAAATGGAAAAAGCAATCCTAAAAAGAAAGGGAGTGAGAAGATTGAAAACAGAGAAACCGTTCTTCCCCTGTTTCTACTTTTTTTAGGAGGCTTTTTGAAAAAATAGAACGTGCTTAAGTTCTATGTCCGACATCTGTCCGTCTCTATGGATACCGCACTTGTTATTCCGATTTTAAAAAAATTGCTATTAAGACTTTTTTGAATTTTGGGAAACTCTGAAGCAGCTCTGAGGAGCAAATGAGATAACAGCCCGTATCTCTCGTACTGGGAGGTCTTTTTTTTTGGACAGCTTTGTCTATAATGGAAGGGCTATATCCTCTGTCAGCTGCAATTCTTCTAATTTCAAAGTTATTTTCAAACCAATAAGCATGGTGAATTTTTACGGATCAAAAGACTATTTCGAAGGCATAAATTCCAGGGGAATTTATCAGATTCCTTGTGATTGTGGACGTTCATATATAGGGCAGACCTGTAGGGCTTTAAGTTTCCACGTGAAGGGAAACAAGACTTACGTACGGAACAGTGAAGTGAAAAAATAGTCTATTATAGCCCAATATTGTCACGAAAACAACCATAAATTTTTGTTTGAAAACTCTAAACCTATTGATAAACCTGATTCGATTGTCAAGTTTAACATATTAGATACTTTGCAAATATACCGCAACTCTTCGCGTTTGTCAACGACATACGTCTACTCCATTTCTTTCAAGCGATTAGAAACAACTCACCAAAATCCCTGACAGTCAGAATGCAGATGATGTCACTATGATTTGAATGTTTACACTCCATTTGTTCTGATGAAGCCGAGCCAAACGCTCAGCGAAACTATAGTAGATCTGAAAATAAAATATTTAATTGTGAATGAACGTTGTTCATTTATTCTATCATGAGATATCGTTTATTCGCATCGGCCAGAACCTTCAAGTTGCATTATCGGAATGATATTTTATAACGGAAATTTGGTTTACACTATTAGTATCTAACGTTACGCAAACTTCTGTTCTTCACGTTATTAAGGACTTTAATTGTTGAGAGGAGCTCAATTATACAGTCATACTAAAATATTATCTTACAGATTAAAACTGAATAATAGATATTTCAAGAGTTCAGCATGTTCAAAGTTCCTACCTTGTTGGTATGTTGTCCTGGAAGATTATATTGTTGTTATCATTTCACTCAGCGATATTACGCCTTGGCCTTGAGTACACCCTCAGTAGGTTTTATTCGCATACTAATATGTTGGCCAGCACTGCCTGAATGTTAAAATCTCAGAACAATTCTAACTTAGTGCCGACACAATCTTGAAGGTATACTGCAATGGACTTTAAATTATGAAGATTGCACATTAAAAAATAAAAAAATCTAACTCAAAGTCAGTTATGAAGAGTATATTACAATGATGAGTAATTGAGATTTGGTATCGAGAGCACGTTTCTTAAAGCAGCTTTTTGTAACAGGATTACATTGAGAGGGGTGTAACACCCTCCTGGAGCAACTCGATGGGCTAGAAGCAGTCACTCATCTGTAATGTGGGGCCACTGATTCCAGGAAAGGAGTCAATGCTGTAAGACAAACCCACCAATCATGCCTCGCCGGGTTTCTAACTCGGACACATCTCCGACGGATGGTCAGAAGCCAACATTAGACCACTGCGCTTCCGGCCTCGCATTAGGATCACACTAAACATTCTGATATTTAACTTCGTTATGATATTTCCAATTATGTACATGAAATTTCGGAAAAAGTTTTTTTTTTTGGAACCGTTTTCTTGAGTGAAATGTATAATGCATAAAAATTTCTTTGTATAATGAATTTTGAAATGTATAATGCATAATTATTTTCTTTCAATGAAATAATATATTTGATATAATTAATGCAGAATTTTCTGACACGATGACGACCATTCCTGTCAATCCGTGTATGTTAGGGTCAAAGCGGCAAATCTGAGCTCCAGTGTCAACTTTTTCACTTTAGCATTTGATTTGCTATAGTTTCCATAGAAAATCGATATAGTTTCCATAGAAAATCGGGGACAGAGCAGTGGATAACGGGATTTTAAACAACTACAGGGTGTTCCAAAATTATCTTTACAACTTTGACCCTCGATGAAACCTAAACGAAATAAGATAGCTAAGTTCTGTCTTCTGTACATGTAACAGCAACGCATAAAGTTGTATTGGTACGCAAAAAGGTTTTTGTTTACTTTCAGATACGACCCTGAACTTGTGATGGCTGCTCCACAGGAAAAGTCCCAGTGTGTGGGCGGCATGGTTCATAGAGACGAAGTAAGATACACAAGTCCAAAGGAATTTCCGTACCAAATACCGACGTGATCCCCCATCCATACCCTCAATGCGCGAGTGGTACAAAAAGTTTATGGGGACTGACAGCGTGCTTCATTAGATGGGCGCTGGCCAGCTAAGCACAAGTGAGGAGGGTATGGAACGTGTTCGACAGAGTCCATTCGTGCAGCCTCCCAGCAGTTGGGTTTACCACCTACAAAGATACACAAGGTCCTACACAAGCGCTTGCTCCTGACTGCCTACAAAGTGCATTTGGCACAGGCACTGCATCCTGGGGATAAACCGAAACGTTTCGATTTCGCTGTTGCTATGCTTCACAGGACTGATAATGAGGAAGGCTTCCTGAAACGCATTTTATTCAGCAATGAGGCAACGTTTAATTTCCGTGGTGTTATTAACAGGCATAACTGCAGAACTTAGGGGGTCTTAAAACCTACATGCCGTTCATGAGATTGAACGTAACATCATCCCTAAGGATGATGTTACGTTCAATCTCATGAACGGCATGTAGAACTTTTGTACCACTCGCGTATCTCTGGTGCGGTCTGCTTCACAACTGCATCATCACCTTGTTCTTACCCACCGGAAACACAGTCACATCCAATGTTCATTTGAACATGCAGAGGGAGTTTGTTGGCCCCCAATTGGAGGACCTGTAACCTGCTGTCATCTTCCAGCAGAACGGTACACCCCCGCACTGGGTGCTTCGTGTTCGTGAGTTCCTTGATGAAACCTTTCCTGATTGTGGACGGGATGGTCCAATTCCTTGGCCTCCACGCTCACCGGAACTTACCCCATTAGGCTTTTTTCTGTGCGACTATGTGAAGGATATTGTGTACCGCGGAAAGGTTTCGGATGTGGATGAGGATTACAGGTGCCATCACAACAATTTCCGAGGAAATGCTTGGGAGAACATGGCTGGAAGTCGAATGCCGTCTCGACGTTATTCGTGCAACCAACGGTGAGCATGTGGAGCTCTAATAGCATCCCAGCAAACTACGTACTTTGGGACGTGCTGTTCAATATGGAATGAACCGGTTTTTGTTTTCTCATTCCGTTTCTGTTTTATTGAGGGTCAAAGTTTTAAAAATAATTTCGGAACACCCTGTATACCTATTTCTTCTTCCTCTCTTTTAAAGCCTACCGAAAGCATTATAAAGCTTGAGACTTAGCGAATTTCTTCAGGAACGCAGTCGCACTACCATTTATCATCAGTAAGAGAGCTTGTGTCGTACCTACCACAGAGGTTACGCACATGTCAAGACGGCAAAGTTGCAGCAACAAACTTCGTTGGTGTAGCTTAATTAGGAAAACATTCGGCTCCGGAGCAAGAGGATGCGATTTCGAGTTGCGTCACAGGAAAATTTGGGTGTGTTTTCCCATTGGCGATTTTCTTTTTTTTTTTCTTTCTTTTTTTTTTTGATTGGAGGTTTAACGACCACCGAGAGCAACTCAATGGGCTATAAGCAGTCACTCGCCCCTGATTTAGGGTCACTGACTCCAGGAAAGGGAGATAGCCAGTGCCGTAAGACAATCACAACATCCATGCCTCGCCGGGATTCGAACTCGGACCCCTTTCGGACGAATGATCAGAAGCCATCACTTTAGACCACTGCGCCACCGGGGCGGCGCCGTTAGGTGCTTCGAAAAATGTGTGACTTTCGTTCCACACACCATCTGGAATAAATAAAAATTCCTACTTCTGCAGTGACCTATATCAAGCGTGGTTTGACGGCTGACCCAGAAACGTATGATTCGGTCCCTGCCCTTTCTAAACGGTGGAGAGGGGGATATGTGGCGTACCTACCTCAGAGGTGAGGCATATATTAAGACGGCAAAGTTGCAGCGACAAACTTCGACGGTGCAGTTTAATTGGGAAAGCATTCGGCTCCGGAGCAGAAAGATGAGGTTCAATTATCGCCACAGGCAAATGACTTTAGCGATATAAGCTAACCGACAAGATATATCTATTGATTTTTAAATAACCGCTCTTCATTCATTTTTTACAATACGTCATTTTCATTAACATAGAAAAATAGAGAAATTCCAAAAATATGAAATTCTAACTCGTTGAAATTACGTCTTTATCCGTGAGAACATAACATGCCGATTGCGAGAGCAGTGAATCAAACATAGCATCTTAACCAATGTTAAACCAATTAGATAGGCGATAACATTTACGTTCTAAACACGCGAGTTCCGTTGGTAGTAGGCATAGAATCCAAGTGTCCTGAAGGTTTCTCAGTGATCACTCAATTTCATGAACTCTCGAAATCCACAAACTCAGCCGAAACTTTCTTGCTTCAACATGGAAATACATTTCCTTCTCGTTCATCAATTGAGCGGTAAGGGCTGTTCAGAGAATAAGGTCTGATACAGACCTCTAATGAATTATACAATAAATTGCAAAAGAATTAGAGAAATTACCTGCGTCCTTAGCTACAGCTGAAAACTTTTCTGCACACTTGAAGAATTTTCTGCCTTCCATTCGTCTTAAGTGAAGCACACATGTAACAGAACCGTTTTATCCTTGTTATTCTTATTTTCTAACTAGCTCTTGCCGGCGACTTCGTCCGCGCCGAACTCGGAACATATTATCTGTTATAATTAACCTATACCACTAAGTAAACAAACAACTAAATCATTGTCAACTTCGGGGTGTGAGGTACTCTGTTGTTCTAAGTACCATCAACCTTCTCAGTTCACTTATATGGTAATCGAAATATTGTGAAAATCCTCCAAATGCAGTGAATAAACAAAGACATCGCTCTTTCCACGTTTAGCAACGCACAGCAACCGAAAAATTGTTATTCGGCCGCCACCGGGGAAGCGATTCCCGGATCTCTCGATATCTAGCCGAGCGCGTTAGCCTTACACCACGGTGGCCAACAATCCATGGCGCTATGTGCGTTTTTCTGTCAGCAACTGATATTATAAATCCGTAAGATGGGCTCAGCTACTGAGATGTCGCCATCTGGTGGGCATTAACGGCACTGGCTATATATTAATTATAGCAGTTAAATCCAAAGGGCGAGATCCAAAGTGAAAATCCTCCAAATACGTGACGTCAGTGAATAAACAAATACATCACTCTTTCTACGTTCAGCAACGGAAAAATTGTTATTCGGCCGCCGCCGAAATATTTACATTAAATTACATAACGAAAACCTGACAAATCAAGATTAAATCGGACCTATAAATATTTACATTAAATTACATAATAAAAACGTAACCAATCAAGATATAATCGAACCTATGCGTTTCTACAAAGTAAACAAACTGAATCAGTATCACATTTCGCTTACTTACAATTCATTACTTAAGCATACGAACGATCGAATAATAATATAGGTACATACTCAAAATTCACTTGAAATTGAGACCTTAGCATTGAAGGAAGCATATAAGCGCGTACGTCTGCAGTGTTTGTCGGTTCGCTTGGCTCTTTTTTTTTTTTTTTTTTTTTTTTATTGGAGGTTTAACGACCACCGTGAGCAACTCAATGGGCTATAAGCAGTCGCCCGTCCCTAATTTAGGGTCACTGGTTCCAGGGAAGGGAGAGAGCCAGTGCCGTAAGACAAACACAACATCCATGCCTGACCAGGATTCGAACCCGGACCCTTACGGACGAATGATCAGAGGCCAGCGCCTTAGACCACTGCGCCACCGGGGCGGCTCGCTTGGCTCTGCCGGCGCGTCATGGTACATTCTACTGATATCGAAGTGGGCGTATCTGGCCCTCTTCCGCCCACCTCTTACCCCGTATGAGATCGGTGCGAGACGTGGCGGTTGTTTACATAAACATTTGCTGTTCATCTCCAGTTTTTCATACCGTAGTAATATACAGTACATGTTCATCGGGAAGAAATAAGCTTTTGAACGGCTAAAGAATTTTCCAAATCAGTTTTGTAGTTTCCGAGATTATGCGGCGGGGTTTTACATAAACGTTTGTTGTTCATCCCCATTTTTCATACCGTAGTAATATACATAGCCTATGTCCATCGGGAAAAAAATTAAGCTTTCGAGTGGCGTAAGAATTTTCCAAACCGGTTAAGTTGTTTCCGAGTTTACTCCTAATAAACATACAAAACTCACAAACTTTTTCTCTTTATAATATTAGTGTAGCTAATGGAACTTTAGAAAACTGATACAATAAACGCATATAAATCATATTATCGGTTTGATTTACGCAGTGCAAATATGGCGGCAGAGTCAGTTAAACAAAGTGCATGTACCCTAGTTCAATATTTCTTTGTTCATTAATACAGGGTATCCCACTCGCTACCGAACCCGGCATTTCTTTAATAATATTAACACCAATGAAGGTATTGCAACGAAATTTGAAGTGGACTTACCTCATTTCGTGCGAAATGTGATGACGTCACAACATGTGCTGGAAGTGGCCACCATTTGCGTCCAGACAGCATTGAACCGGGCGCACCATATTGTGGAATGTCCTTGCCAGTACGTCCGCCGTCACTGCCTGGATTTCTTCGGTGATGTTTGCTTTTAAGGCATCTATGGTTCGTGGTTTCTTTTGGTAAACTCTCCCTTTTAGATATCCCATAAAAAGTAATCATGAGGCGTCAGGTCGGGTGAGCGCGGTGGCCATAGACCCTTCGAAATGACGTGGTCGCCGAAAAAGGAGTGAATTTCGGCCATACTGGTGTGTGATGTGTGTGATGTCGCTGCATCATGCTGGTAATATCCAATGAAGAGTTCTTTGTCGTCCAATGGATTTATGGATTTACAAAAGTGTTCTAATAAGTGCGAACAATAAACACTCGTTCCTCCAGAGTATACCGATACATTTTCACTCGTACGCAAACAACCACGAGCACTCACTATGAACAACCGTATCGGATATATACGCTCAGCGAAATGGCATAACAAAGCAGCAGAGAGGCGCGTCCTGTTGGCGGGCGGACTGCTCCTCAGTGGCGCCAAACTTAAGAATGTGTCTGCCACTAAGGAGCACTCCAGCTGGCTGGCTGGCGGACTGCGAAAGGTTCAATGCTGTCTCGGAGCAAGTGGTGGCCACTTCCAGCACATGTTGTGATGTCATCACATTTCGCATGGAATGTGGTAAATCCACGTCAAATTTCGTTGCAATATTTTCATTGGTGTTAATATTATTAACGAAATGCCGGGTTCGATAGCGAGTGGGACAACCTGTATTATCGGCTGTCATGCCTTTGACTTCATCTTTTCTCTGGCATATCGAGAAATAAAAACTATTTCTCGATATGCCAGAGAAAAACATGCTGTCGTGGAGAAAATAGTTAAAAAATTTTGATTTCTTGCCCACCGAAGAAAACTTGACAATATCAGTCTAAATTTTAAAATATGTAATCAGCTATTTTTCGGATTACCGGAAAGTCTTTCACATCAGAAGTGAGACTTTGTCTAATAAATATAAATCTGTGACTGTTCAGCATTTCACAATAATTTATCATGAGTTGTACTTTATCATTAGCCGCCGAAACGGAGCAATGGTGTAAGCGCCGGGTTCTGAACTTTCGTCTGAGTGGGCCCGTGCTCGAGACCCGTATGAGGCACGGATGGGGCGCTTCTTTTACGACACTGGTTCTCTCCCTTCCCTGGAACCAGTGTCCCTAATTCGGACTGACTTCGTCTGTCCTCAAGCCTCCCTATTGCTCTTCACTTTATTCCTTCGCTCAGATGATCTCTGCGTGACGTTAGCTAACTTGTGGCTATCTCGGATTTTTCGGCAAGACTCTAACACGAAATGAAGGACGCCGCCCCGGTGACTCAGTGGTCTAAGTGCGCTGGCTTATGACCATTCGTCCGAGAAGGAACAGGGTTCAAATCCCGGTGAGGCTTCGATATTGTGTTTGTTTTACGGCACTGGCTCTCTCCCTTTCCTGGAACCAGTAGCCCAAAATTTGGAAGGGGCGACTCCTCACGGTGGTAGTTAAACCTTCAATCAAAAAATTAAAAGAAAATGGACACGTATAAATGCGTTGGTGAAGAGTGTTGCATACGCAATTGTTTCTTAGTTTGCGTGTAGCTTTGAAATCAACAAAGTTTTGTTATATGTAAAATATCTACCTTCTATTAATTATTTTCAAGTATATGGGAAGGTCTACCAATGTTTGCTTAGCTTATAAAAATCAATGTAAAATAAAACATGCAAACGCTTTTGGGTGTATTGTCCATCTTTTCTGATTCACTGTTTGTCTATAAAAGCTGGACAGTACATTTGAATTTTTCACCATATTCGAGTTTCTAGATGACAGCTTGGAAAATTTCCTTTTCAACAATGCATAGGCTGAACAATAAGAAAAACTCATGACCTTTGGCGGTGGATTAGGGATATGCAAATACACACACTGGCCGCTGAATTAGAAACCTTTATACAGATCTACGTATACGTTACTAAAGCAGTGTATATCCAAAATACGTGATCACGTACGCCATCACATGATCTAGGCAACTATTCATGACGGATATTCGTCAGTACTCATCAGTAGTGTTATGAAGAAATTAGCTGGTGCACCAAAAGCTATTAAATTGAAACGAATGTCGTCTCCTGGACGATACACTTTAATGATAAATACTATGTACAATTAAAATAAGTATATGATGGTCTCACTGGGGGAGGTGTTTTCCGTAAACCAACTTTTTCTGCCACGTTTATACCTTTATTTCTTCTCATCCAATGTTGCAAAAATTATCTCCTTTTCATTTTCTTATTAATCGTGCATTTACACACTCGTCCACACAGGATCCCCGGGACCAAGAGTTAGCTAAGATCAAACAGTTTCCTTGACTTTTGGTTACACTCGGCACATGATTGAGCTTGATTGTTAAGAAATCAATTGGTCGACCAGAAACAGCTTTGCTTGCAGATAAATGTGACTATCAATTCGTGGGATCCATTTCATATATATCACCCGTATGTAATATCTTAAAGAACTTAAGTCATAAGTACAAACTCAAGTTTGGTGTCAGGTCTCGTACTTTATTTAACACTGTTAAAAAGGACAAAGACTACGTTGAAGTGTGAACTGTCACGGTGTATATTTGGTTCCACTAAAATCTACCAAACCTGCTGAGCCCGATTTATGTTATGTAGCCTCTACCACTCGTAATTTGGAGCGCCGCATTTACGAACATCAATATAATCTTAGGACGCATTCTGGTGTTACATCTTTGTCGAGATTTTGTTTAAAATGGTTCTTACCTACCATGCTGGAATCACACCATTATCATAGATTCTCCCAGGAATCGTCGATCAACACTTTTCTCTAAAAGTATTCACATATTCGTCAATGGCGAAATATGCTGCAACGATGAACTCCCCCCCATGTTTATCATCCTTCATTGAAGAACACTTTTGGGCCAGGTCACGCCCACCAACTATGCTTGTACCCACAACTTTTTTTGGACTTTGCCGTTATTGCACATGCGCACTGACAGCTATTTGTCTGGTTAAAGTATATAGGCCACTCATTTCTGTGCTCACTGCTGCATTGTTTCTGAGGATGACGCCGTTGTGGCGTTGAAAGGTCTTAAACATACACTTATTTTAATTGTACATAGTTTTCATCATTAAAGTGTATTGTGCAGGAGACGGCATTTGTTTCAATTTAATATCAGTAGTGTCGACACAAACAAGGGGAAAAACGAAGGATGAGTTCGGTAAAGAGCTTGTTCTGGGTGCCCGTGTGGCTGGAGAGACTATTTTGAAAAAAAAAAAAAGAGTTGACTGGTTATCTCGAAAGGTCAGATATCACAGGTCCTTAATTAGTGGAAAAATAACCCACACCAATCTAAAAGGCTTAACTGTGGTGCGACGACACCCTGTCAGGAACGAGATCGCAGTCATCTGAGAAGGCTTGTACGGAGAAATTCGACTTACTGTGTGCAGCAATCGACCGATGCATATTGCCCTGAACCCATATCTCAGCGAACTATGCGTAGATAATTGAAGAGGATTCTGTATTTGCCGTTGCATACCTATACGCTTTTTGCCGTCGCATACCATCCTTCGCTTTTTGAAAATCAGTTGTATCACGCAAATGCTTTAAAATGACCTACAATCAAATCAAATCCTTCTTTAATGCGTATTTATATTTCATTACTTCAGAATTCCTTCATTTTTTTAATGTCAGAGTGTTATGAGATATAACTTTGTGCTCTCGAGCTGCATTTTGCTAGAATTGATTATTGTGAGATGATGAAACATGGATTAAAGGAAAGGGAAATTTCTCAACGCTTCGAAATTTCTCGAATGCCTCAGATGCTAGGCGTGGTTTCGAGACTATTAGTGTAATGCGGGTAAAAGAACACGTATTTCTTCTATTGGAAAACAAGGGGAGCAAACATGTTAAAATTCAGACTCATGAATTTTGTATATGTAGCAAAATATTCGTAAACCAGCGCTTCTTTTTCCATTACTCGGTTTGTTTGGCCATCGTCCAATTCCATGAATTTTAAATCCGAATACAATGCACATGTAAATGAAAGTTAAATAGATAAAACCCCGAGAGTAGAAAAGGAAAGTTGTCGGGAAACAAGCCGCCATGGAAGTTGGTCGAAGTTTTTCTTTGAACGAATGCGACAGAGCTGTGTAACGAAATAAGGATCATCAGTTTTACTGATACAGAGAAACGTTGCTGTTAAATTGTACGCTGCTGATAAAAACTCCGTCGCAGCGATTACCGAAGCTACTGCATTGTTAATATCAGCAAACTCCACCTGTATTAAATTATATCTCACGGATTCCCTTCCTTTAAGAATAAATCCGCATCCCTGAAAGATTTATAGCAGTACACACACACAAACATACACAGACATTCTTACGCAGTAGTACACGTACCTTACAGCATAGAATTTTGGGTCCTTAAAAAGTGAAGGGTACGAAAGTGTAATAAAATTGAGTAAAACCCACTTATAACGAGGAGCTCGGGGAAAGAGGTGTGACGTATATTCTAGATTGACTTTTCTTAGTTTCTTTCACTATGTAAATCTTGAGTTTATTCTCAGTATTCTTCACGCTTAACGAAATATCTTTTCCCTCAAATGAATACGTTTGGCAACACAATTGAGGTTGAATGCACGTTACCTATGCCTGATCGTGATAAGAGCAAGCGAAAAAACGACGACTGATCGATTGCTTGAGAGCGTTGTAAGAGAACAGTGTAAGAGAGCGATTATTAAGAGCGTTGGATTGTAAACTGATTATTGAAAGGAGTGTTGTGATCATGTGTGGTGTGTGAAGTACATTGTGATGTTATCGTTCAGTTATGGAAGTGCTACTACAGCCTGGATAAAGCTTTTCCGTAAGTTGACTTCTGTTGTTGCGTCTGGCCGTTAAGGTTTTCTTTCATTTAGGAAATATTTCCTAGTGTATTGATGTGTTAAAACAGCGTAGAAGTACAAAAGACTTTAACGCTACAGAGGCAAATACTCGCAAAATCGGTTTTGCGGTAAAAAATCCTACCATATGAAATTATGCATTTACGTTTATTTTTATATCCATAACAATTGGACTTTTTGGGGGATGGGGTGGAGTTTAACGACCACAGTGAGAACTCGATGGGTTATAACAGTCGCCCGTCATTAATTCAGGGTCACTGACCCCAGGGAAGGGAAAAGACCAGTGCGGTAAGACAAACACAACATCCATACCTCACCAGAATTCGAACCCGGACACATCTCGAATGAATGCTTAGAAGACAGTGCATAAACAACTGCGCCACTAGGGTGTCTAATAATTGGACTTGAAAGATAGTTTACAGCATTACATACATACATATATATGTATTAAGGGTATGCAAAAGTTTACCCCACCCTCGCTAGAGGGCGCTGTATGTGTCTAACCGGTAAGCGACCCGTGTTGTCAGTTCGTGCATGAAGCCAAGCATTTCGCTCGATAAAGTTCATTTACGGCACTGTTTATTCATGTTTAATTAAGGGAAAAGTGCGAGTGAAGCATACGGTTCAATATGTCAGGCGTGTGACGAAACGGTTATGGGTTAGCAGACGTGTCGAAAATGGTTTGCCAGGTCTAAGAAAGGTGACCTAAGCTTGGAAGACATGTCACGTGCAGGTAGACCGCACTAACTCGCAGAATTGGAGCTGGAACCGCTGTTGCAAAAGGATGTCACACAATCGACCACGCAACTGGGAAAACGTTTCAAAGTGGCTCAAGCGATGTTGGTACGACATCTAAAGGCCTTGGGGAAGATTTAGAAGATTAGTAATTGAGTTCCACATACTTTAACGGAGGTTAATATTGGTCAACGATTGGGTATCTGCATGTTATGAATGGAATACAGGATTACACCATACAATACAAATTTTTGAAGTATACCCGGGCTCCGTCTGGGAGACGCAGGTTCGATTCCCGCTCCAGGACGAAGAAATTTTCAAGCTTTCTAATATTATCTGACTTACCATCCTTGTCATATTTACACCAAAAAACATATTGTCATTCTTCAAAAATTTGTATCTGCATGTCGTTGCTGAAGATGTTTCAAGCGAAGAATTTCTTGTGGAAGGTTGTCACCGGGGAAGAAAAATAGGTCTATTGCGACAACCCCGTACGCAAGCGATCCTGTGTCGACCCAGGCCAGTCATCGACATCCACTGCAAAACAGGATATCCACGGGGAAAAGGTGCTGTTGTGTGTGTGGTGAAATATGTATTTAGTGCTGTACTTCAAAGTGTTGAAACTGGGCGAAACAATCACTGCACAATGATATAGTGGTCAATTGATGTAACTGAACGCCGCAATCGAGCATAGACGCCCATGGACAGGTAAAGGACTCTGTCCAGTCATCCTGTTACACGATAATACCAGACCACATGTCGGTGCCACCACGAAATCAACCCTTGAACAGTTACACTGGGAGGTTTTACCGCGCCTGGCTTACTCCCCGGACATTGCGCCCTCAAACTTTCTTCTGTTTCGCTCTATGCAACATGCCCTAGCCCAACAGCTTTTAACCACAGTTCCAGAGGTAGAAAATTTCGTCACTGCATTTTTCAGCTCAAAACTCGAGTCCTTCTATCGCAGGGTCATTCATTTGTTGCTAGAAAAATCGCAACAGGTCATTGATGCTCACGGCCAATATTTCGTAGAATAAATGTGTACTGGTTTTTGTATTGTTCCTGTCTCATTTCTCCTTAAAACGGTGAAAACTTTTGTATACCCCTATAACCTACACACATATCACTAAACTGTTCTCTGAGATTCACAGGTTAGATCCATCCACAAAGAAATACAAACTACCAGAAAATGTATTACTAATTATTTACTTACTGTTGCCGTATCGAACTTCTCCATTTACAGCGGTCTTGACACACAGCTCAGTCTTTACTGACATCCATCACACGACGTACACAATACCTTCTATATTTCATACTTATATTCTTTTTCTCATACAGCACTCCTGAATCTGATCCTCCCATGATTTGCTTGGCCTTCCTCTGCCTTTTATTCCTGCCACTTGGGCTAAAAAAAGATCTTAGTAAGCATCTCATCACCCATTTTTTCAACAGTTTAAAAAGCACATGAATACAAAATTGCAGCCAATCTTTAAACAAACATCATCTGCCCGCTTTGGTCTAAGCGCTGGTTTTTGACTAGCGCTTAGACCGATGCGTTATCGTAGAAAGATGAGGGTTCGAATTCCGGTGAGGCATAGATGCTGTGTTTGTCTTACGGCACTGGCTCTCTCCGTTTCCTGGAACCAGTGGTCCAAAACTGGGCACAGGCGACTGCTCACAGTCCATTGAGTTGTTCACTGTGGCCGTTAAACACCCGCACAAAACAAAATAAACTGGAAAAAGCCATAGCTCCTTGAAGTGGGTGAAGGAGAGGGTCTGTAACACAACCCACTTGTTGAGAATTTGATGTACTTCCTTCCCATTGCTTTTCCACCAACATTCTTCCACTAGCACATCAAATTTTCCTCCAATGTTGCAATTTCGTCCTGTATGCCACCATTTCTATTCTTCCATTCCAACACAGTGCGCCAAAGATTTTCTCTGAATTTTTAGATATTGAATTTCATCAAATTTTATTACTTTGCTTGTTAAATGTGATCATCTCAGCTTTTCTCTCTTCCTCGTTAACTCCGGGCATTTCATTACATTTTGTTCGTTAAAAACGATCAAATTATCTTTGAATGAACATTACACCAAACGACCCATATAGCATAGCCTTGCAATTAACGTAGGCCCAACAGTGAGCCAACGTCTTTTATTCCTAAGAGACGGTAGCTCAGTGCTGGACCTACGTTAAATTCTAAGGCTGTGCTACCTGGGAAGAGTTCCTGATTTGATAGTTGAATCCGGGATCTCGCTAAGTACGGGCTAGTTATAAGCGGGTTTTTCTGTATGTTAATTAGACGCAATTTCTAAGAAATTTCAGAAGTACTGCCATACATACAATGGTGGCTTAAATTGTGGACACTGTTTGAAAATTTCACGTTTCGCAACTTTGCAGGCTTATTGGAAATGCTATGTTTCGCTCCAT
The DNA here is from genome assembly GCA_039090855.1 of Macrothele yani. Lineage (NCBI taxonomy): Eukaryota > Metazoa > Arthropoda > Arachnida > Araneae > Macrothelidae > Macrothele > Macrothele yani. Next base: position 92,517,471 of record CM077026.1, read on the forward strand.
GCAAATGTGTGTATAACAGTTCAAAGAGGATTTAATGCTGAATTCAATACAGAAAACAGATTTCAAATATCTGCAGTACAAAAGAAGTTATCCTGCGAATACTGCAATCATGATAAATCTACAACACAATCCGATAAAATGATATCAGAAACTTACGATTGCAATGCACTATCAGTATGTAATAGGTAACCTTTATTGCTTGAAAGAGCATCACAATGACGTCTCATAAAGCCAACAAGTGCCTACGCTATTACGTGGTGCTAGGAAGCAACTATAGCTTCAATTAATTGCCTTTCATTTGATAGATGCCTCATTCGTGGAAGGTTTTTCAAACGGTGCCACACATTTTCAATCGGGTTGAGGTCAGAGCTGCTTCCTGGCCAGGTCAATAACGGAATGCGGTGAACCATTGTTTGCATATTTGTGTTGTGTGGCAGGGAGCTGAATCTTGCTGAAAAAGAAATGGTGCATTATTGGGAAAGAGATCCCCGATGGAAGTAGCAGTTTGGGTTCCAGGATGGTATCAATGTATTTTCTTGCGTTCAGCGTGCCGTCGGTTACATGAAGGCGGCCAACACCATCTGCTGCCATACGTGCTCAAATGATAAACCCTGTTGGATGCTTTACATTTGCATCTATGCAGTCAGGATGCAGCTTTTCTCCCTCTCGACGTCTCACATATTTTCACCCATCACTACCAAATAAGGATATCTTAATTTCGTCACTCCAAATAACTCGTTTCCACTGCTTTTCTGTCCATTCTATGTGTTCTTTTGCCCATTGTAGTCGTGTCTTGCGCTGCTGTAGATTCAAGTATGGCTTTTTTCTCGCAATCCTACTTCTTAGTCTCATATCTAATAGCCTTCTCCGTATCGTCCTTGAACTGACAGAAACACCAGTTGCACCCAGTTCACCTCTGATGGCCTCAGAGGATATTCTTCTATTCTTGAGGCACAGCCTTTTTATTCTTCTGTCATCAACATATTTTATGCACTTTTTTCGGCTTTTCCCTGCTTTCGTTTTCAGAGATTTTGTTCCCTGATAACGTAAACACAACGTTCGTACTCTAGATGTCGTTACTGTCCCACCTACTTCCTATTTCAACATAGCAAATGTCCAATTCACGTAATACAACATATCTGCTTCTTTAAGTGGGTGTCCAATTGAACTCATTTATTTGGTGCCATTGCTATATTTACTGCTACACTTTGAATTTCAAGAAATACTAAAGGTATGATTACAATCTCCAATTGCTCTTCACTAACACACATAACAGTCTTTCTTCTACAGAATAAAAAAACTGACTTTCCGCAACTTAACATATAGTGTATCACAGCTACCACCATTTGATTGGTTCCCAGAATACGGACTGTGAATGGCCAGTAGGGTTTCCACTCACATTCCGCTTCTTAAGGTGGTTCCACCTGAAATCTCTGCCTTATGTGTCCAATGGTAAAATTGATTTACATATTTTCTTCGCAATTAATGTATTCCCAAGGATGAAAATTTGCACATCGATAGAACTAGCTTTAAGTTATAGCATGGGACACTTAATATTTGCTGAAACATTACATAATTATATTAAAAATCAATCATTTTTCTTTAAGTAATGTTCAGACCTGTTAATAGATGGCGCGACCCGTACTTTGATGACGTCAGTAGACAAACAAAAATTGGATTGCTTAGTTATGGTTATGTTTTAGCAAGCATTAAGTATTCCAGGTTATAACTTAAAGTTAGTTTTATCGATGTGCAAATTTCATCCTTGGGAACACATTAATTGTGAAGAAAATATGTAAAGAAGTTTTACCATGGAAACATAAGGCAGAAATTTTAGGTGGAACTACTTTAAACGGAATCATGCCTGTGTTTGTTTTAAGACTAAATTAAACATGACTTTTTTTTTGTACTGCAGATATTTGAATACTGTTTTTGTATTGAATTTAGCACTAATTCTCTTTCAAAACGATATATAAACGTTTGCATTTAGTGAAACATAACATTTCCTATAAGCCTGCCAATTTGCAAAACATGAAATTTTCAAAAGATGCCTACAATTTTGACCACTGATGTACGTACCTATCAGCTGCTCTATGAAATTCAGAGGTTACGACCTTCGAATAAGATCATCTGTTAAGACAAAGTTGTGAAAATTCTTGTGTGTGTCATTCAGGACTCAATCACGGATCCACTTGGACGAACTGTCAGAAGTTGCCTCCAAGGCCACTGCGCCATTGGAGAGAGTCTAAGTTTCTAATGTGTGTTATATCTTTACTTATGGCTGATTTGTCAGGTCTTAATTTAACACCGATCTTGACATAAGTTTCGAGATTCACCGAGATCCAACTTTTAGTCTTGAAAATTATTAAAACACACCAGTGCCAGGGATCAGCCCACAGCCGACAGTTCTGGTTGAACATTCCCAACTAAAGATTCTAGAGAAAAACCTAGTCTTTTGAACAATGTCACTCAGAAATAGTCAATCGAGGGGTTCCTAACTTAGGTTTAGAGACCTGATCCCACAACAAGCTGCGCCTTTTAGCAGGTGAAAAATTGAAAAATTAAAGGTGGGCACAGAGTGCCCTGATAGGAAAGTATGAAAGAAAAGTACGGAGGAATTAGAGTACAAGGAATATACGGTTTCCCGTTAAGTAATGAAGTTATAAACTAACCTACATACTTACCTGCTGCAGCAACCCTCTTCGAACAATCATCCCAGCAAAAAAAAAAAAAAAAAAAAAAAAAACATCCGGCCGCAGCAAGGGCAGAAAGGACAGGGGAAGGGAGGAGCCTGAAAATAAACAGACAGCACACACAAAAACTCCCAGAGCAACAACCATTTTTCTCACAAAACTAAACTATTAAAATAGTCTTCATTTTTAACGATAGGCACTTGATAAAAAATAAAATAAAATTGCCGTTTGCTCAGTGTTCTGTTAGGAGTCAGCTATTTGCCTCGTTACTCAGTAGCCAATCAGGGAAAAGATATTTTCCCATTCGTTTTATTTGCAGATAAATTTCTTCACACGTGTGAAGAATACTTTCAATACATTAGACTCAAATATAATTCATTAATTTTAATTGTTATTGGCAAGTTGGTTCAAGTGCAAGAGAATATTTTGAGTTCTCACTGATACACTTTGCAGATACAAGTACATTGTACTCGTCTACTCAGGGTAAGAAACTTGCTGTTAACGCACGATGTACAAACTTGCTGAATGGTTCCAGTTATGGGCAAACTTTAATAACTAAAACCACACACAAGTTAAAATATATTTACATGGTTAAAAACATACTTACCTGCTGCAGCATGTAAATATATTTTAACTTGCATGTGTTTTTAGTTATTAAAGTTTGCCTATAACTGGAACCATTCAGCAAGTTTGTACATCGTGCGTTAACTGCAAGTTTCTTACCCTGAGTAGTCTATGTGGCACGAAAACCTTGTTTCATTATCATTGTACTCGTTTTCACTATATCGCCTTATAGGAATAAATACATTCCTCTTCATACAGGTCAATTTAACAGCACAACTTTGATAATTCCAATTTGCAAAACTTAGTATGGCCCTGAAAAGCACTGAGTAGAAGGCTCCTCAGTGCTTGATTCCTTTGCTCACTACCTCACTACTTGCCACTTTATTTGTGGCCAAGCAGGATGGAGGTGGCTAGTTCCATCCTTCTTTTATCGTCCAGTACCAGAGGATGTTCTACTGGTGGCTGAGGCATAATTAACGGTACAGCAGCTTGTGCATATGTTTACGCTGCAAAGGGCTGCACTGCTGTGGAGGACCTTCTGCCGCGGAAAGTACCCCTGTTTCCACGGCTTCTTCTAGCACATCTACCAAATTCTCTTCCTCTTGATGGTGGTGCACGGTATAGTTCTACCGCTATTCTGTAACCCAGGAGCGAGATGGACATAGTGGAAAAATTTTCTTCGGAGTCAAACGTTAGAAAATCTCTCGGAGCACCTGAGTCATTTTTCTTAACCGCTTATTTTTTTCACACGTGTGAAGAATACCCTCAACTCTCTAGTCCCAATTAAAGTAATTATTTTTTTTTACAAAAGTCTCTCAATATTGCGGGTGGTGATACCCACATCGTTTAGGGTTGGAAGAAATTTCCGCATTGGAGAGATGTGTTGAGGCACCTTTAATTACAAAAGCTTTAGTTTTCGGTAACTTCCTTCATTTAGGCTCTGATTCCTGTTGATTTTGCACCAACAGGAGTATCTCAGCCTTGCAGACTTCCACCTCTGCTTTAACAATTTTCTTGATCCTTTTTTCCTGCTTCTTCTTGTATTTATCAGAGGCTAGGACTTTTTTATCATCGCCTCAATACGCTCATCTAGAAACTCTAGTGCAGTTGGTTCTGTTGAGGGAGCTTCTTCTCCTTCTTTTAAACTCTCCTCAACTGTGTTGTTTTCTACAGAATCAGCCATATTGAAAATGAAAAGCAAATTACTGGAGAGGAATGATAATACAACCTTTCTCTGAGAAGCCTGATAGAAGAGTGTTTGCTCTGTCCTCAGTCAGGAATCTGTTATTTGACTCGGCGCTCAGGAGCTAATCACAGAAAGGATTTTTTTAATTGGCTGGAGAGAGTGTGGAACTTTTTCTTAACCGCTTATTTTTTCACACGGGTGAAGAATACCCTCAACTCTCTAGTCCCAATTAAAGTAATTATTTTTTTTTACAAAAGTAGCTATGAATTGTTTTTTTTTCTGGAACTTTGTTCAAAATAGCTTTCGGCCTCTTATATTTCACACAGAATTAGTTGGCACCTTAACCATATTTATACGTATTGAAGTTTAATTTTGTGTAAGCATCTCAGATTCACAGATGTCTCTGTTGCTGTCATATGTTGCAATGTTGCCATGCAGAGTGTGCCTTGTAAACAAATCCATCTCTCAAGAAACGTTCCACAATTTAAAATAATTTTGCAAGTAACAAATGTTTATCGAATTATTGTCACTGACCACCTACATGTAAGTGTTATTAGAACTCTGCAAGAGCCTAACGTAACCTGTAAACACCAAGATCATCTCAGCTATCGACGCGTTCTGCAATGCTTTTTGTCGCTGCTGTTAGACGAGACGTCACATATTACTGTAGCTGTTGCAGAGAGGGGTTGAAAGTATATACAGATAATAATTTAACAAGAGCGCAACGTAAAGCTCACCTGTCGTGAATCAGTCTCAGCAGTTGGTGTACACCTGTTGACCTGTCAATTGGTGCGACTGAGTCTTGTTAATCTATTTGTGCTATTGGTTCTAGGTGTAAACATATTGGAGCTATTAACCCTTAGTGTAAACCGATTAGAACTTCCGGAAATTGTTCTGTTAGCAACAGCTTTTTTCAATATATGTCAGCTTCAATCTGCTGCAACGCACTTAGCCATGGACAATCTCTGAATGCAGCAGCTCTTTTATCCGTAGGCATTACCCAACATGCGGCAGTCTGTTATTAAGGGCTATCCTCTATATGTAGAAGCTCTCAGATTCATAGATATTTTCTACATTCTGGAGTCTTTTTAGCCATGGATATCTCTGAATTCTGCAGCTCTCTTACCTATAGCTACCGTCGATGTGTAATAGGTGCTTTATTCTTTGGGATTTTCTACGAGCATCAGGTTTCTTATCTGTAGATGTTCTCGGAATGTGGAAACCAGCTACGTCTTCATCTGCATGCAATATGTTTCTCAGCTATGATCGTCGTTTGCATGTGACAATCATATCGGCAGTGGTCGTCATCGGCATGCGGCAATCCTCTCAGATATGGTCGCCACCAGCATGCAGCAGTCCTCTCCTCCATAGTCATCCATCTGCATGTGACAGTTCTCTCAGCTATGGTCGTCATCTGCATGCAGCAGTCCTCTCCACCTTGGGCACCATCTACATGAGGCAGTCAGTACTCATCTCAACCATGGTCGTCAGCTGGATGCAACAGTCCTCTGAGCTGTGGTCATCATCTGCATGCGGCAGTCCTCTCAATTATAGTGTTCCTCTGAATGTGTCAGTACTCTCAGCTATGGTCCACATCTGCATGCGTCAGTCCTCTCAACCGTGGGCATCATCTACATGATATAGTCAATAGTCATCTTAACCATAGCCGTCATCTGCATGCAGCAGTCCTGTAAGCTTTGGTTGTCATCTGTATGCGGGGTTTGTCTCATCCATGGTAGTCATCTGCAGACGGTATATTTCTCCATGTTGATCATCCTTTGTCTGCAACAATCTATTCATTCTACACGTGTCAGATTCTCAACAGTAGCTACTGTCCGAATAAGTCCGTCTAATGAAGATACTCTCTCGATGCTGAAAATTAATAGTCATCAACCACGCAAACACTTTTAGGAGAACCTTCATGTAGCAATTTCGAACAGCAGTCAGAGTTGCCAGTCTTCTAAGATCTCCCAAAATTCTGAAATATTTGTAAAAATATTTGATGTTCACAAACATGTTTAGAGGCGGGGCAATGGTCTTGCTTGCACACACACATGCACGCGCACACCCATACACACACACAAGGGAAAAAAGTACATATCTAAAATATTACTGAAACAGAGAAACAGACCACCAAAAAACTACCAATCCTCTCCTGAAAAGTTAGCGAGCGCGTCAGTTGACGGATTACCTTTTACTAATATTTATATCTTCGTTTCCTTGAGGGTATTTTTATTTGTTTACTTACAACTTACACACCAAGTTATTTCCTTCTTTTCGTGATTCGAAATCTCGAATTTCGTCCTACAAAAATGTGTTATTCGAGTCGCTTTCATGACATTATTGATGTTGCTTTATGACGAAGTCACATTTTCCAGAAAATCGGTAAAATCCACTTGGCACCTTATTAATAAAAATATGCGAGCGCAAGTGCATGTGTGTGTTTGTCTTCGTTTACCTTGACTTTTTATGTTTATTCACCAAATTAAATTTCCAGTAATCCCTATAACAGCGATCCTTTCCTTGTAAATACTTGTCTCCAGCGTTTCATGTCAAAATATTTTAACGCTCTTCAATAAACAAATTTCAGCTTTTTATACAAAATTACAAACATGATATCTCCTTTGACCAGGAAGCGTTAATAATTTCTTAAAACATCCAGATCCTCAAAACATATCTTCTAAAAGTCAACATTTCAATTACTGGAATAAGCAAATCTTTGCAATATTTCAAAGCAAAAAAAAAAAAAAAAACACAGAAAGATTGCAATATTCCTTAGCAGCAGCTTTTATCCAAAACGAAATTATTTCTATTAAACGACAGAAAAAAAAAGAGAAATAAAGATGTGCCGTGCCATTTATGAAATCAAGTGAAGCATGAAGGTAAACTCACGTTATACAGAAAAGTTCTTTAAACAGCGTATTTACTTTGTCGTGTAAGAATTCAAACACCAATACACTAGGCAGAAGATCTATATATTAAAAGATGTATCTTGAAATTCTGATACTACTGATGCGATTGTCTGTAACACAAAATTACTTTGAAAGAATCGTTAAACAATAACAAATACCGAACTTTGTTTTGCACCTGATGCACTGGCTTCAAGATGTTTTTGAGATAGTAAACGAGCAGATGGAATGTTCCAGAGGTAATAGTTACGCTGAGGTACATCGAAGCCGAAAATTAGCATCGCTTTTTTCGTTCACAGCAGGATATTCAACGAACTAAAACTGCTAAACTGAAACTGAAGACTGTGGTTCAGTAGCCTAAGCGATGGCTTATGAGCATTCGTCCGAAAAGATTCCGCGTTCGAATCCCTGTGAAGCGTGAACGTTGCTTTTGTCCTTTGGCACTGGCTCTCTCTCCTTTCCCTGGAACCAGCGGCCGAAAATTAGGAACGGGAGTTGTTCACGGCGGTTGTTAAAACCTTCAGTTGGAAAAAAATGAAAGAAACTAAAAACATAAGCACGTCAATGAAATCAAAAACCCATATTTTTCATTTTAAAACTAAAGAAACGACCTTAAAGAAAGCAAATATTAGTAACTAATATTACTGATAACTGCATCCATAAGAGTTGTTTCTTCATACTAAAAATGTAATAATGCAATGTTTATAGAGAGTTCATCCATTTGAAATCAAACAGTCATGTTTATCTAAAACGCACGAGGACAGCATAAAATAATAAAACTATACAAGTAATTCAATTTATTGGATTACTTGTTATATAATATTTTTATCAGTAATATTAGTTATTAATAAAAATGTCAATCAAAGTTTCCAAGCTTTCGCACATCAACCAGATATCTTTTTCAAGGAAGGCAGGCAGGAACAGTAATGCGTGCTGCTATAGCATTTTCTACTAAAGCCTGGAATTTGTTCGGCGTCTGGCTACGCTAGGTAAGGTCAAAAAGCTGAACATGTGGCTGCCTTATGAGTTGACAACTACCACCAAGACTAGGCGTTTGGAAGTATGCATGTCGCTGTTTGTCAGGAATAAACAGGAACCTCTACTGCATGGAATCGTCACCTGCGACGAGAAGTATGTCCTTTATTATAATCGGAAACGATCTGCACAATGGTTAAGCAAGGCACAGTCTGCTGGACGGCATTTTAAGCCACCCCTACACACCAAGAAGATGATGCTCCTTGTCTCGTGGTCCACATCTGGGATAATTCCTCGATGTTTCTTGGCAAGAGAACAACCCATCACTGTAGAACGTTATTGTGCTGAATTACACCAGATGCGCCGGATATTGTTGCAGAAACAACCGGTTTTTGTCAACAGACATGGTGTTCTTCTGCTCCAGGACAACGGCCTACCTCATGTCCCACAACGAAAGATGCTGACACTAAATGCCTTGGGCTATGCAGCACTGACTCATCTTGCCTATTACCCGGACTTGTCTCCGGCAGACTGTCATCTGTTTCGTCGCCTGAATCAGTTTATTTCCATGAAGCAGTTCACGACAGACCAGTTGACTTCTTCGGTTCCCAGCAGCAAGACTTTTTTCGTTACGGGATCATGGCCTTGCCAAACAGATGACAACTATGTGTCGATGCCGAGGGGGATTATTTTTGCCTAGGTAAGTTGTCCTAATTTCAGTTCTTGCCGTCCATGTGTGACGGTCCTTTGCCGGACATTTCATTCCCACCAACCCAATAGTTCCCACCCGAACATATTTACCATCCAGAAAGTGTAAGGAAGTCTCATATGCTAAGTCATACTAAATCACATTTACAAAGAGAAGAAAATTATTTCTCTGTCCCTCTGTCTCTCACTCTATGTTGTTCTCTTTCTCTCTGTCTCCCTCTTTCTCTCTGCCATTCTCTTTTTCTGTCCGTCTGTCTCTCACTGCCTCTCTGTCTCTCTCACTCTCTGTCGTTCTCTTTCTTTCTGTCTCTCTCTCACTCTCTGTCGTTCTCTTTCTGTCTCCCTCTTTCTCTCTGCCATTCTATTTTTCTGCCCGTCTGTCTATCACTGCCTCTGTCTATCTGCCTGTCTCATCAATCTCGCTGTGTCTCCTGTCTGTCTCATCTCTCTCTCTCTCTCTCTCTCTTCCTGTCCATATCATCTCTCTCACTCTCTTTATTTCTGGCTCTTCCTCTATGCCCCTCTTTTTCTTCTCTGCCTTTCTGTGACTTCCTCTGTTGTCTCTGTCTCTCTCTCTCTCTCTCTCTCTCTCTCTCTCTCTCTGTTTGTCTCATCTCTCTCACTCTCTCTATTTCTTGCTCTCTCTCTCTCGCTCTGTCTCCTGTCTATCTCATCTCTCTCAGTCTTTCTGTTTCTGGATTTCTCTCTCTCTCTCTCTCGTTCTCGCTCTGTCTCATCTCTGTCACTCTCTCTATTTCTGGATCTCTCTCTCTCTCTCTCTCTCTCTCTCTCTCGTTTTCGCTCTGTCTCATCTCTGTCACTCTCTCTATTTCTGGATCTCTCTCTCTCTCTCTCGTTCTCGCTCTGTCTCATCTCTATCACTCTCTCTCTCTCTCTCGTTCTCGCTGTGCCTCATCTCTGTCACTCTCTCTATTTCTGGCTCTATCTCTCTCGCTCCCGCTCTGTCTCCTGTCTGTCTCATCTCTCTCACTCGCTCTATGTCTTGCTTTCTCTCTTTCTCTCTCTCTCTCTCTCTCATTCTCTGCCCGAACCCAAACCGCAGTTAATATTAAGTATCCCGATTCAGGGTTTCGGGCTTGTGCTCAGCTCATCATAGCACTGCTATATGTCGAAACACTGAAGCAACGGCATCCTTCTTTAGTCAGCAGAAAGCCGGAGCTCTTTTCTGGAAGCCTCACACTACTGTTCGGACCCAGGTAATACTTCAGGACCTAGACGGACGCCAGGTTTTCCCACACCTAACGTATAACACCGACTTCACCAACTTCTGATTATTACCTGCTTCGAACGAAGGAGCTCTTTGTTTCTGATAGACACTTCACTGATTCGGACGATGTCGGACAACGATGCCAAGAGTTCACCACCTTTATGTCAAAGGCATAGCATAGGTTCGGTACCGAATACTTTGCGGAAAGGAAAGGTATGGGCAAACTGTTCAACGCGAATGGTTTATACTTTGAAATAAAAACAGCTATTGTTTCGAGCCTCTGAGTAAATACATTTTGTACCAGGAACGCAGGTTTTATTCCGGACATCCAATATTTTGGAACTTTTTCCCGCATCTCAAGGAAATATTTAGGGATGTCAAAGAAGTGTTTAGAGTCTCGGCAGTTCTCGCAACAAAGTACGAAAACGCCGCTTGTTATGAGCCGAGAACTGTTACACACACTGTAATGGCTGTGAAGAAAATGGAGTGATGTATTCCCAGCTGCCACTGTTGTCGAGCTTTTAGTGAAACTAATTTCCGGTTACTGATCCGAGTTCGACCTGTGTTCGAATACCGGATGAGGCATAGGGGTGTGTTTGTCCTACAGCGCTAACTCTGTTTCTTCCCTGGAACCAGTTGCCCTAAGTAAGGTAACGGGTGACACCCTGATAGCCTTAGGTGCTTATGTTGATCATTAAAACTCTGAAACACTGGAGATTCCACTGTCAATTAAAATGCAATAGGACATTGAGAGTAAAATGATTTTATGAATTGTGTAGCTGCCGTTTAATTTCTCATGCGATATCAACAAAGCGTGTTTGAACAAGACGACTTTTTAACTATGTAATGGGGAACTATCATCGCAGTTCGTAATGTAATAGTTAGATCGAAGTTCAGCGAATGGTCATCACTTTCGCGTTGCTGACATGAGATGAAGAAAGCATTCTTTTACGAAATGTGATTATTAATGAAACATGGATTTTCCATTCGAAACCAAAAACCATGGAATGGTATTACGGCAGTTACGCATGTAAGAATGTTCAAGACAACTTCGTGCTGAAACCAACCTTTTTTGTGAGCCACAAAAGTATTTTTCCGTGCCAGCAATAATAGTCGTATAGGTCACCTAAAGTTTTATTTCGGTTTACAGGAGAGTGAAGATATTAGTCATCAATTCGTAAGTATATGCCGTTGCCCTGCGGAGTCATGAGTCTTAACCCTTTAACGACCATGACCAAAAAAATCTTGCATGTCTCTAAACAATATAACGCCCAAAACTGTCTGCTATTTCACTTCTTTTTTTTAATAACAGCAGTAGTGACTGAGGGTAATTCCTGCTGATCCTCCATACGTCGAGAAAATTTGAAGAATTACTCCAGACAGTCGTTTCGGGCGTCTAAGGCCGTTTGTACATACGGGCGTTATGGTCGTTAAAGGGTTAACCAAATATGTGACTAGGACACGAAAGAAGAATTTCTCTAAAATATCAAAGCAGAAGAACACAAAATTTTGCAAATGAGGATAACCGTGACGAATTGTGTTGCCGTAATTTACATCTTTTCTCTTTGCTAACTGAGCTTTTTTCTTTTTGATTCACTAAAGAAAGTCCTGCACCACCGGGATATCGCAGTTAACTACCACTCGCTGTACACAGTGTGTTAGGTCAGTGTTTTTCAGGTTGGGTTCGAACACTTCTCTACAGGTCATCCGATCTATGGCTTTTCCGTGGATCTTCGAAGACTGTAACGGCGTGAATGGCTCTCTGTGTATCCGGACCATACGCGCCTTTGGACCTAATCGATCTCGACTACGACCAGTCACCGTTCTGAGCCCAATCGATCCCGACCTTGATCAGCCACTGTGCTGAACCCAATTTATCCCGATCTGGATCAGCCACCGTTCTGGACCGAATCGATCCCGACCTGGGCCAGCCATCGTTCTGGACGGAATCGATCTCGACCTGGGCCAGCCACCGCCCAGCAAAAACAGCCTTGCTGAGCCATCTCTGGCGGTCAGCAATGGCCCAGCATTATGTTGCCGCTACCGAACCGTCGATAAAATGTCTGATGGCCAACAGAAGGGGGGGGGGGGTACAACCCTCATCAGTTTTCATATGCCACGACAGCGCCATCAGTTATCCATCACAAGCAGTAGATCCGCTAGTTTCCCGGCAGTGGCAGCTGACAATCACGTGACCTAACTGATGGCTTGCCGAATCTTGTCCGCCAATTTCCCAGTAGTACCCATTAAAAAAAATAATAATGAAGGATAACCGCGGTTTCCCAAAGCTACAACTACTTTTTTTTTCTCCTTACGAAACTTCTGAATTACAGCACAGCGATGGGGAAATTTTCTCAACAGATCCGGAAAAAAACCTAGTTTGGATCGAGTTGGAAACGAACCGAGGGCTGTCTGCGTGGGAAGCGAGCGCTCTACCAACTGGACTGATTTGGCACGCACGAGCATGACTTCGAAGCTGACCCACTTTTCTGCGGAATGTGTAACGAATGGTTCTCTATTTAATTTTACAATATTGCGAGGTATTTTTCATAAATGTCAGTTTCATATAATTCATAAATTTATTTTTTCAACGTACGATTGTTTTATTTTTTTCTTTGCCTTAACGGAACTTCACTTTTTCAACGAGTGTACCAACTTAAAGGCGCTTTCCAAAGTTTCGAGTTGTCCTTGTCATCTTGAAAGGTGATTATTGAATTAATATATTTACCCGTTCATGTCACATTCTGTTACATTTTTAACGTTATATCTTTCCTTTCCGATGTCCGAAGCTACATTTGTTTTAAAGAGGAAAGATATTTTATTTTACTTCTCGTTATTTTTAGAAGCGAACTCCTCTAGTCTTTCGTATTCAACCCATGGATGAGTAATTTTTTTTTTTTTTTTTTCAAATAATAGGTAAATTTTGTACGCGTATAATTCTTTTTTTTTTTTCAACAATTTTTTTCATGTTTTTTCAGGACTTGTTTCAAGCGGTTTAGTGTATGTTAAAACAAAAGATTACACAGAAATTATTTCTTGTTAAACATGGGAATGGAGTGGGTGTATTTTATGGCTGTAATCTAGTATTTCATGGCTTAATCTGATATCTTCGTAGACGTAGCATTTCATTAGGAAATTAATTCGCCTCTCTACATATGCTTTTTTTTCTTAACATCCACTAAAATAACACAATGGCGATAGCGTCGTCTTCAACTAACTGGTACTACAAGAGAAACAGCCCGTGTTGTTTCTGCGCATGCACAGTCCCGTTGCTTCCACCTAGTGTTGGGGTTTCATCGGTTGCCAGCTACGGGCCACTAGTAGCACTTGCTTTGTGGCTCGCAATTCACTGCGATGCTGCAAGGCCATCATGGCTGCCAGCCGCTACCGGGCCGTGAGCGGCAGATTTCAGCCAGCAGTGACCCATCACTGCCAGCTGGTGGCCAGCAGTTTCCCAACATTTGTGGTTTTGCTAGGACCCAATCGATCCCGACCTGAAACAGCCACCATTCTGGACTGAATCGATCTCGACCTGGGGCAGCTATCGTCCTGGACCGAATCGATCCCGACCTGGATCAGCCACCGTTCTGGACCGAATGGATCTCGACTTGGGCCAGCCACCGTTCTGGACCCAATTGATCCCGACCTGGATCAGCCACGATTCTGGATGAATCTATCCCGACCTGGGCCATTTACCGTTCTGGACCGAAACGAACTCGACTTAGGCCAGCCACAATTCTGGCCCCAATCGATCACGACTTGTGCCAGCCACCGTTCTGGACCTATTTGATTCTGGCCTGGTCTAGACACCGTTCTGAACCTAATCCGTCCCGAACCTGGGACAGCCACCCGAACTGTCGCTGATACATTTATCGCACCCACTTCCAGATCGGACGGCAATGAACCGAAATCGTTTCGAAGCGCCGCTGTGTAATATAAGTAAAGGAAGCCAAACGTATTGAAATTTTAAGGATGAAGGCAAGGTTGTTTTTAGTGATGAAAAAAAAACTGTCGAAAATCCACAAAAAGAAAAAATGCTGAAGAATGAATAGCAAAATAGCGTTTGTGAATACAAGAAGGAAATAAGATCTTTCCATTACTGAGAAAATATTTTAATAAAAAAACTATAATAGGTAGAAACCAGCGGTTTCTACCTATTATAGTTGCATGTAAACTTATAGAGCTTTTCTGCCTACATTGTTAGTGAACCTCCACTTCAGCGCCGTTCGAGGCCTGGAGCACATTTAGTCGGTATTCAATTTCACGCTATGTTTTTCCTAACATCTCTTTGGGGACTGTGGCAATAATATCTGTGATACTCCTCTGCAGAGTTCCAATATCAGACACTGGTGTTGAATAGACTATATCCTTGACATAACTTCGCAGAAAAAAGTCTAGGGGTGTTCTGTAGGATGACCGTGACTGCTATGATGTTGGACCGTCCCTTCCAATCCATCTGTTGAGAAATGTGGTATTGAGGAATACTTGAATAATTAATCCCCAACATTGTGGAGCACCATCCTGTTGGAAAATTGCCCATGGTTTGCATTCGTCCAACTGAGGTGTAGCAAAAATCTCCATCATGTCGACATACATATTTGCTGCTGTTGTGCGTTCACAAGGAAAGAAAGGTCCGATGACTGTTATTCTTTAGACCACACCAAATATTCACTTTTGGGTGTACCGCTGTTTTTCAAATACAACCTGGGGATTTTCCGACCTCCATATGCGCACAGTGTGTATGTTTACCTCACCGGAGATGTGAAAAGTAGCCTCACTCGAAAAACACACGCTGCGGGCAGTTGTCGTTATCGATACGGTGTAAAATCTCAATTGCAAAAGCAGCAAGACGTGGGCAATGCTTGAACAATCTGAATTTCGTACGTATACAAACGATGCTTTTCGTGTAAAATTTTCTTCAGTGTAGTGCAGGGAATTCCGAGTTCAAATGAAACTTGGGGTTGGATCTGCGTACGAAAGCTGTTGGCATGGCATTAACAGTTCTTTCACTAACGTCTGGTCTTCCCGTTCGTTTTGGATCTTCTTAAACTTTGCATACCAAGCTGTTATGCTTCTAAGATCAGGTGGTGGATCTCCGTACTCTCTTCTGAAATTACGCTGAACAGTTATCGCTGATTTGTTCACGTGGAACCACATAATGCATTGCCACTTTTCCTGTAAAGACGTCGTTTTGACTTCTTGCTCTGGCAAAGCCACTTAGTTCTCACAAAGGTGTGAAAATTATTAGAATATTTGGGAATTTTGGACAAAAAAAGTTATATAAATGAAATACTCCTTTATTTCAACAATAATGACATATGTCGTATTTAGTATACATGCCTTTGCTCTTTATCAGAGATTCAATGAGCCTTGGCATGCTTTCCACAAGTTTCATACAAGAATCTTTGATTTCTTCATCAAGGTCCCAAATTTCAATAAGCGTTTCTATGAGGGTGACCGTTGTAATGCCTGCTTTTCCGCAGTCTCCTCTTCACAATGGATCAGAGGTTTTCTACGGGGTTCCGATATGCTGTTTCCTGGCAATGGCAGAGTTTTTACACTGCCTGACAGAGAAAATGTCACACCACGAAGACGTGATCGCAGCTGCATGCAAATTGCAGGACGGGTGCGCACGTACAAAGTATGAAAATGATTGAATTTGTAGGCCAATCGCACGAACGGTGCGCGGGATAAAAGCGGACAACCAACCAGTTAGGCCATCAGTCGAGACCTCGTAACGGCCGCGAGAACTGAGTGGTTCTGCTGTATCCGTGTCTAGAGAACAAGCAAGTGGTACCAATGCCGTTACGATGCCGTCGTACGCGATTTCGTCAAACGGATGAGTTCAAAAGAGGTGTCATCGTAGGCCTTCGTGCCGCCGGATGGTTCTTGCGTCGTATTGCGGAAGAAACGCAAAGTGTCGAATTTAGAGACAGTGGTCCAAGGAAGAATCTGAACAACATCGTAAGGGGACTCGAGAACGGA
Organism: Macrothele yani; assembly: GCA_039090855.1. Taxonomy (NCBI): domain Eukaryota; kingdom Metazoa; phylum Arthropoda; class Arachnida; order Araneae; family Macrothelidae; genus Macrothele; species Macrothele yani. Next base: position 92,533,719 of record CM077026.1, read on the forward strand.
GACGGAGGTCCGAGCGCACCGAGTGTCGCATCCCACGTATTGCCATAGCGGACCCACAGGCCACAACAGGCGATATTTTTCGGAGTGTACGGGGAGGCTTGGGTGTTCCGATAACAACGCGGCGCGCCGATTGGCTGTCTCTGGTTTGCTGTCCAGCCGTCCATTGTGAAGGCTACCCTACAAGCCATCGTCGTCACCGCTTGGCATGGTGTCGCTCCAGAGCTACGTGGGGTGCGAAATGGAACACTGTGGTGTTCAGCGACGAATCGCGGTTCAGTCTCACCACGGATGATCGCCTTATGCGAGTCTGGTGGCCAAAGAGCTGATTCCTCCGCCATTGTGGAGCGCCATACGGCCCGGCAACGTGGAATCATGGTGTTGGGTGCTATCAGCACCAACAGCCGCTCGCCGCAGGTACGCATTGCGGGCACACTGACGGCACGTCTCTATGTTGACGAGGTGCTGCGGCCCGTGCCACTCCCGTATCTTCAGGGCATCCCAGACGTCCTTTTTCAACAGGATAACGCCCGGAAGCATACCGCTCTGATCAGCCTGAATGCTATACAGGGTGTACGGATGCTTCCGTGGCCATCATGATCCCCTGACCTTTCGCTCATCGAGCATCTGCGGGACACGATGGGACGACGCTTGAGTACCCTCCTACCCCCGCAAAATGAAGATGAACTGTGGAGTCGAATCAACACAACATGGTCCACGATACCCCAAGACTCTATTCAGACTCATTGTCTGGATGCCACGTCGGATTCAACGCTGTATCGCCCAAAATGGGGGCCACGCTTCTTATTGGTCATCCTTTATATTCGGCCACTGGAGCTTTGTCTGTATGTGACAATTAAATCATTTATTCAGGACCTACTTCGCTATCTGTTTGTGAAGTTTGGTCTATTTTCGAGCATTCCTTCATGGTGTGGCATTTTCTCCGTTAGGCAGTATATATTGTTGTCCCTTTAAAACTTGGTAACAGACTTTGCCTTATGGCACGGTGCACTATCATGCTTAAAGCCGAAGTCTCAATTTGGGAACGAGTCTTTTAATTGTCTGATTAACCTTCGTTCAAGTACTTTTTTCGTACTGATGCTGGTTCATCATACTTTCTACAATGTACAGACGTCCTGTACCTTGAGCTGGCATAACACTGCAGACCCTCACCTGTGTAGGATGCTTAACTGTGTGTGCTACGTACTGGGACGAGAACTCCTCATGGGCGCTTCTCCTCACGTACTGGCTACTTTCTTCCTCTATAGGAAACATGGATTCATCAGAAATAACCAACGGTACAGTACAGTTCTGCGTACCACGCACTCCCTTCAGTTTTGTGTCTGTAGTCGTAGGCTACTCTGTGCATGATTTCAGAGACAAAAATAAAACTTTAAATCAACATTAATTCCAGGAACTGTACTATTCCTTACCTTGCGCCAGCCGTTTCCTAATTGTTCTTGGACTTATTTTGCTCAGGTAAGCCTCTTCTTTGTCATAGTAGATATCCAGCAGCGATCAGTCTACGACGGATAGAAGAATCACAAACATTTACCCCGTACTTTTCCATAGTTAAGTCTATGCTGGTGGCTCTTCTGTTTTTCGTAGCAATTTAAATAAGTTTTCTTTCCGATCTTGGTCTTAATTTATTCTTCCGTCCACATTTTCCAACCCGAGAGGGTGCATACGCGAAGCCGGAATCCAAAGATTTCTTCAATCTACACACAGATATTTGTGAAATTTTCAATATATCTGCTATTTCTCCTTGGGTATAACTTTTTTCTTTCAGAAGACACTTGTCACTATTCTAGTAGGCAGATCATTTGTCTTGCCCATAGTCAAAAAATGATTATCAAGACACTAACGACGTAACAATTCAACTACAAACTTCAAACAGTGAACCCTAAAAATTTACCAACTGCACAAAAGATCTCCAGGTTACCTGTAATAAGAAGAAAACATGCTACAGCACCAAAACATCATATAACCTTCCTTTTAAAGTCGTCTGCTTATCAGCATATTTCTCTCTGCAGTGTAGGAGGCACCATGATATACTTCTAAACAAATGTTCCTACATGCTGTCACATCATTACACATTTTTTAAAAATATCCTCCAAACTATTCTTAACGGAAGAAAAATGATTTATACCAACAAATTAAACTAATATTTCATGAAATATTGCATTTACACTCATGGACAATGAAATTTGCGCACAAAGAAGGAAGCATCGGATTGAACTGGAATTTTATGGACTTAATGATACAGATGAATGACACACATGATGGCAAAAACAGAGCTGAAGGACAATTACAAAGGAATCTGTGGCACGCAGTCCGGTCATCTTCAATAGTGCGTCGCACCGCCTCGTGCGGCGATACATGCTGCACTACGGTCCGGCATGGAGGCGAACAGACGCCTGATGTTGTCCTGCGGCAGACTGGCCCACACGTGTTGGACGGTGCACTTCAAATCCCTGACAGTGCGGCACGGCGGCAGCTAGCGTTTCAACTGGTCCCACACATGCTCGATAGGGGATATTTCCGTGGAGCGGGCAGGAAAAGGAAGTGTCCGGACATGGCGTAGGCAGTCATGATCAACCCAAGCCGTTTGCGGGCGGGCATTATCCTGCTGGTATAGCGCACCTGGAATCCCGGCAAGGAATGGGAGCACATGGGGCAGTAGGATCTCATCCGCGTACCGCGGGCCCGTCAATGATCCACGTACCACTACTTGAGCTAATCGGCTATCGTAGGCCTGCAGTGGGGGAGATGTGGCACTCGATAGCGAGGTTGGGATTGTACCGTTGACCCGGGAACCCCTACACCCTGACACAATGATCATCTGTCCCCAAAACAAAGCGGCATTCATCGGTAAACACCACACGTACCTCTGGCCTGGCACAACTGCCAACAGAGCCGGCGATGTTTCGGTGTTAATGGCAGCATACGTTAGGGGCCCTAGGATCGCAGATTCGCTTCCGCGAGGCGTCGGGAAATTGTCGTGAGCACACATCTGCCGCTACGTCTGGCTGTATAGTGTACTGGGTCCCCGTGTGATCCGTTCGTGCTTATCGCAAGATCCGTCGATCCTCTCTACCGGTGGACCTCCTGCTCCGCCCGGAACCGCTCCGCCGTGTGACATCGCCGTCACGTGTCCACTGCTCCCAACACAGTCGGACGGTATGGTCAGAAAGATCCACACGGCGGGCGGCTATACGGCGCATAGACCACCCAAAGGTTTTCAGCCCGATGATCAGGCCTTTCTCAAAGTCCGTAATTTGCGTAAATCGCCGTCTCTGGCGTCTATCAGGCATTCTTGTCACTCTGTACTCTTGCTTCCGTTGGCCGGTGCGTTTCGCTTTCATGGGGCATCGACTACACGCCGGTTTATAAAGCTGCCAGTTCGTGCTTGCAGCGCCACCACAGGGTGTGCGGTCATGCGCAATCACACTAAACGTGGATCATTTGCATACCAGCGCGCGCACTAGCTATTTGCAAAGTTTCGTGGTTGTAGCGTGTTTTCTTCTAGGTGCGCAAATTTCATTGTCCGTGAGTGTATTTTAGAAGGACCACAATCAAAATTATTCTAAAAAATTTTGCACCTCTCTAATTAAGCTTGCATTTGCAACAACGAAAATAAAAACTGTATTGGTTCACATGCATCATGAAAGAAATCGCTTGTTTCTAACCACCATAGTTTTTTTTTGAATGAAAATTTTCTTAATGACCGGAGGACTTTATATCCACCCTGTAAGATCTGCAAGCATTTATAAAATAACCTTTCTCATTCAGATTATTTTCTCTCGAGGTAAAAAGTATGAGACAAAACATTTTGTATGATCTCTGTTTTAAAAATCAAAAATAAGTAGGAAGATAAAATCACAAGTGCTCAAAACTTTGGTAAAGGATGGAGAAAAATACACAGAGAAGAGGTAAGCTCAGAAAATGAGAATACAGCTTTCATAAAATCATTTGCAAAAAGAAATTGGAGGAGAAACATCGCAATACTACCGAAGCCATTTCATATAATTATGAGACACACATTGAATATTTACGAGCCAGCTGAAATGAAAAACGTATTGGTTTCGTATTTATTATCTCTTTCAACAAGTCGGACGTTGAGTAAACAAAGCACGTTTTTTGTTTGTTTATTTCATTTCTTCGCGTTTGATGTTTTGTTTTCGAAATTATATATGTTTTCGATGTTCTTGTGCCGAGAAAGCTTCTTAATTTCTTTAAATTGCTGGAAGCGATCATAAAATAGTTCTGTACACGGAGTTTCAAATGAAAAATGATACTACTGCGGGTGCTCACTTACCATCGAAACTTGAGACGGAGCAAAGCAAAACGTAATGGTGCATGCAAAACATATTTTCTCCTCAGGGAATGCGAATGGGAAAAGATAAAAACGTAAGGTTTTCTGTCGTTCGTATTTGCTGAGAAGTGAAACAAAATTCAAAGCTACTGTTTCCGAAATTGAGAAAGAAGTTTCAATCGGAAATGAAGACACCATTGTTAAATTTAAGAAAATGCATAAGAATTTCATTGCGTCAAAATACTTTTATTAAAGATAATTGAAATCGACTAAACACCTTTGCCACAAAATCATACCCACTACCTCACGAATCTAAGTAAACCAGTTCTCTCCAGTGGTAGAGTTACGTAAATATTAATAAGGCTTAATTTAACACTTTAACGAGCAGGATCCTAAAATCATGTGTTGCCCAAAATTTCATAATGCCCGAAACTGTCTGTTGCTACTTTTCGAAATTCTTTCCTTCCTTTTACAGGTTAACAAACGAAGGATTACTGTTAGTCACCACACAAAACTTCCGACCTATTGGTTAGATACACACTGACCTTCAGACGTCTTCCGAGGACAATCACTGAGTTCTTTCACGAATAAACGATGCGGTATTGTGAAAGTCGACGATACCGCCCAGGAAGAAAACCAACTTCTGGTTCAGTTCTTTTTTTTTTTTTTTTTTGTTTGTAAGAGCAATGGATGCTGAAGGTGTTTTCTGCTAAATCCGCAAACGCAAAGCAAATTCCAAGAAAATATGCGTGTGTAGAAAATACTACTCAGTCCAAACAGGCGATTCAGGTGGCCGCGGGCGTCTGCAAGTATGGGCGTTTTGAGCGGAATGGTCGTTTAAGGGTTAAAGTAATTTTAAAGATTTACAAATTGAAAAACAACACAAATTAGTTAGAAGGTTCGAATTTCGCCTATCATCAGCCATATCCTATCTGTATTGGAATGACCTTAGTACTTGATCATTGGATTACAATGAAACATTTCACAGCGTAAGAAACAACACCCGTAAGTTTATTAATTTGTAAATATGTGTTGGATTTCTTTGATCACTTCAGGAGACCTTGCTACTTGTTTTCATAAGCGTTGAGAATGAAGCCTAATTGAGCTTTTTTCAGGTGTAAATTAGCTAAGGAAACGAGCATTTTTTGTCCATTTGAGTTACACTGAGTCACTCTAAATCATCACTATGCCGCACCGCTGGATCAGCGCTTGACCTTTCGTTTGAATGGACTCGGGTTCGAGTCCTAGATGAGACTTGGCTGATATGCTTGTCTTTCGATATTGACTCACCTTTCTCGCTGGAACCAGTGGCCCCAAATTAGGAACGGATGACTTCTTGTAGCCCTTAAAGTTGCTCGCAGTGGTCATTAAACCCCGAAACAAAAAATATTTAACACTGAAGAGGAAAAGATAACTTAGAACATTAAAGATTGATTGGATTATACGCTATCGTCACTGAAAGAAATTGTGAACTATAAAAAGAAAGAAAACCCATTAGAAAGACCCCGAACAAGATTGAAATGTGCGAATATCTGCTTAGCTGTCTCGAGACTACCGGTTTTGACCAAGGGTTAATTTCTTTACTGGAATTAACCATTTATGCCGCTATTAGAATAAAGAAATTTAAAGAGAAGAAATCAAGTTCAAGAAATAAAGAAGAAACAATTTTCGATTTCCGAAATTTCCCAAAATTTGCTTTTGTCCCAATAGAGTGCATTTCAACCTACTTTGCTTTAGACTTCGTCTTAAAGTGCTTTTATGAATGCACAATGGCAAAATGCTTTGTGTAAAATTCTCCCTCTTCCCAGCATTATTGATCTCATGCTTATGTGAGGCATATGACGTATACTGTAATTTAACCTTCATTTTTTAGTTATCTTTCTCTATGTAAATTTTGAGTTCATTCTCTCCGAACATTTCAACCTCACCGTCGATGAATGTTATCTCCCTCAATGAATGTTATGTTGGAAAGAGTCTTCAGGTCAAGGTGATTGAGGTGTGCATGGTTGACAAGCAAGACTGTTGCACATACTGTATAATGTGTTAACCTATATATACCGCATGGAGGAAACAAACCATCGTGGAAATACTCTCGTGGAGTTTGCAGAAGCTGAAAGGTTGTTCATCATGAACTCCTTTCTCAAAAAAAAAAAAAAAAAAAAAAAAGCCACGTTTGCACGTGGAAGCACTCCAATGGGATGACAAGTGAAATTGATTTTTATTTTGTGTAACCAGAAATTTGTCATTGAAAACTGCAGGGTGCCGAATAGTTTCAGCACAGGGAGTGACTATAGAATTGTGAGGTGTAAGATGCATCTTAACACCAAACTCGAACGTGGCAAGCTAACAAAACAAACAAAATGTATTGACATGGTCAACCTTAAAAAACATCGTGATACCTTCAAATCGGAACTGAGGAACAGATTCTCTGCTTTGGAAGTGCTAATATCGAAATAAGTGGACATTTCTGTAACTACCAGAAAACTAACCAAGGCTTTTATGGAAACAGCAACAAAAATATGTGGTACCAAGAAATTGCGTATGAAGAAAATATCAGGAAAGATAAAAATGCTGATGCGAAGCAGAAGTGAGATGAGGACAAATAAAGATGTAACTTCCAAAGTAGAATATGTAGCAAGACAGTATGAAAAAGAATCTCTGAAGACGTAAAGAAATTCAAGTGTAAACTCGTGAGAAAAGCAAATGGAATCAACAAAAGCCTGAGGAGAGCCAAGGGACATCTTAGTAACGGGAGAAACAGATTATGGCACTGAGAAAAAAAGATCGTACTGTAACAAGAAATAGAGGCAAAATTTTGAGAAGAGTGAAAGATTTCTACTCAAAACTCTCTGAAAGGTATGATACATCTACTCCAGGCATTACGAAAGCAACCAGTACCAAAGTCCCTCCAGTTCTCCCAGCAGATATTATACATGCAATTAAGAATATGAAAAGGGGAAGAGCTCCAGGAGAAGATGGAACTACTGCGGACATTATACAAGAAGCGAGTGGAATAATTGGAAATAGATTCTCCCAAGTTTTCACTAGACGAATCAATGAACAGAGGATTCCTAATGATTAGAACAATGCTGCAATGATCATGCTACATAAAAAAGGTGAAGTTGAGGATTTCAGGAACTACAGGTCCATCAGCCTCATATCAGTGGTTTATTAAGTCTTCACTAAGGTTCTTTCACATCGCTTGAAGGTAATACTGGACATGGCTTAACTGAGAGAACAAACTGGACTCATGACTACTTACAGCACTATAGATCATCCATGTACTGAGATATATCTGTAGATCGTATCCATGTACTAAGAGAACTAATTGAAAGAACAAGAGAATATGAACTCTCATTATACATGGCTTTTATTGATTATGAAAAGGATTTCGATTTCGTGAAGCCATCAGCAGTGTTACAATGGCTTTGAAATCCTGCGGTATTAAAGATGCATACATTAGCATTATTAATAATATCTATGAAAATGCAAGTGCAAAAGTTCGGTTAATTGAGGCTACAGCACAAATAAAAGTTGGAAAGGAGTGAGACAAGGTGACACCATATCTCCCAAGCTCTTTAATGCCACATTGCAAAATGTCTTTCAGTCATTGAACTGGGAAAACAAAGAGATAAAGATTAATGGAGATTATTTAACTCACCTTCGTTTTGCTGACGATATAGTCATTTTTCAAACTACCCCTTCAGAGTTGCATAGTATGACCCAACAGCTTGCTGACAAGAGTAAACAAGTGGGATTAAAAATGAACTTTCAGAAGACAAAACTGATGTATCTCTTAAAAGAAACGAAGATTTATTGATTGATGGGGAAAAGCTTGAGACAACTGATACCTACATTTATCTCGGGCAGCAGATATCAAATGAGGGTCACATTGATGAAGAAATTAATCGGCGTATAAAACTTGGATAGAGAATTTTTGGAAGAAACAGTACAATTTTTAAGAATAGTATGCCATTATGTCTTAAAAGAAAAGTGTTTAATGAATGCATCTTGCCAGTGCTCACGTATGGAGCAGAGACATGGAAAAGACATACAAAGATTGCAGACAACTCAAAGAGGCATGGAGAGATGCATGGTTGGTGTAACCAGAAAAGATAAGAGGAAGAACTTCTGGATAAGGCAAATTACAGGAGTGGACGACATTATAGCCAAAGTTAAATCACTGAAATGGCAATGGGCTGGACACGTTGCCAGAAGAACGGACCACCGATGGACAACCAGAATTTTAGACTGGATTCTGAGGGACAGAAGAAGACCTCATGGGAGATGGATGGATGAAATTCGACAGCATGCCGGAGCTGCCTGGAGGAGACGGGCTCAAGACAGACAATTGTGGAAGAAACTTGGGGAGACCTTCATCCAACCGTGGATTGATAGTGGTTGACAATGATGATGATTATAATACGAGTTAAAGCTATTACAGCCAAAAAACTGAACAGAAACGTGACACAATAAAATAGCTTACGTCCGAAGGTAGCGCAGGCATGCAGCAGCTGGTCAAACGGTGAAGCTACAAAATGATGTGCGCATAATGACAATTTAAAAATATTCAACGGATAGACAAATGACACATGATAAAACATAAAACGGTAAACCATGAACTGTCTTCATCAAAAGAGTACCAGTGCATGGCGAGAGCAGCTTTTCTGATGTCAGTGAAAGGTAGGTAAAAAACCAAAAACCCATGGTAAAAAACCAAAAACCTAATACCCTCTCTATGCTGCGAACTCTAATGCAAGACCGAACAAAAAAAAAGGGAAAGAAAGAAGGAGAGACGCCGAACAGCATATAAATGGGCGGGAAAAGTGTTTGGGGTGAGGCGAAGGACTAGATATATACTGTATATACATATATATCCTTGGCAAAAGTTTAAGACCACCTGTCAATTTATTGAAAATTAAGATTTTCAAAGAAACAACTAATTACTAGTCAGATATATTTGAAAAAATAACACCACAGATGAATATTTACATTTTTTAGAACACAAAAATGACCAAAATAAGTATTTTGTGCGGCCACTTTTGCTGTTTTTTAAACGGACAGGATACGATTTGGTATACTCTCAATGAGGGATTTGCAGCAGTCACCTGAAATATCTTTGCACCTCACGTACTTGATCTAATCAATCAAAGCTTGGGAATTTTATGTCTGTTTTTCTGCTACCTTGTCTTTTAAAACGGTCGACAAATTTTTGATGGGGTTAAAGTCTGGAGTATTACCGGGACAGTCAAGCACAGTTAGGTTTTTTCTCTGCAGGTAGTCCTTTACTGTCTTTGATCTGTGGCATGGAGCACCATCATGCATAAAGATTGTGCATCTGAGCACACTTACATATGACTTAACAGCTTAACACGTAACATTTCCACATAAAAAGGACCAGTCATGGTAGTGCCTGTCGGCAAAAAGGATAATAATTCAGTACCGGATGCTGACATAGCATCCCATATCATCTAACTAACAGGATGTCTCACGGTGCTAATGGTGTATTTTTCATCAAACCTTTTGCTTTTTGGTCGTCGAACATGTGCTTCACGCGAATCAAATTGACGCACATTTCATTCATCGGAAAAAAGAACTTGGCTTTAATTTTCAGCAATCCACGATTGATCACGCTTCGCAAACTGAAGTCTCTTCTTTTTCATAACAGAGGTCAGTCTAGGTTTATGTGCAGTTTTATAAGACTGTAATCCAAAATCTTTGGTGAATCGTCGGAAAACAGTGCTGATACTAACATCAGACCCTTTTGAATTTACAAAGTTATTTGATTTTCTTGCATCCACTCTTCGGAAAACGGATAACTATTCAGTTTATGGTATTGTCATCACGTGGGATTGTTTTCCTTGGACGTCCTTGACTTTCTCTTTCGGTCACTAAATTCACCTGTATCTCGACATTTCATGATCGTATTATGAATAGCAGTTTTGCTCACATTCACCTTTCTGCCTATGTCACGTTCAGAGATATAAAGTCACTATCATTGTTTCATGATATAAAGTCACTATTTGTACCATGATATAAAGTCACTATTTGTACCATGATATAAAGTCACTATTTTTTTTTTTTTTTTTTTTTTTTGATTGGAGGTTTAACGACCACCGTGAGCAACTCAATGGGCTATAAGCAGTCGCCCGTCCTTAATTTAGGGTCACTGGTTCCAGGGAAGGGAGAGAGCCAGTGCCGTAAGACAAACACAACATCCATGCCTCACCGGGATTCGAGCCCGGACCCCGTTCGGACGAATGATCAGAGGCCATCGCTTAGACCACTGCGCCCCCGGGGCGGCAAAGTCACTATTTGTACCATGATATAAAGTCATTATTTGTACCAGGATATAAAGTCACTATTTGTACCATGATATAAAGTCACAATTTGTGCCCTCTGAGTAACACTTAATGATACTTTTTTGCACATTTTTCGCTATATAGAAAATAAGTACAAAACCTCTCAGCTTGAAAACCAGAAGCAAACTGACGCTCGCACGCTTCTCCCAACTCTATCAATAGTTTTCGCTGTAGGATGCTGCAACACCGACAGGAAGCTGAGTAATACAGACAGTAGCTGACGCAATCGAGAAAAATCTCTTAATATCAACAGATGGTCTTAAACTTTTGCAAAAAACTTTTGATCATTCATCAGTATTCAGAAAATGATCATTCATATGTCATTCAGGAGAGCTTTAAGAAACTTTAGAGTTCGTTAATGTGTTCATTAACTCAAGCTAATAAGATTAAGGGACTATTGCTGTGGTTAGTGTAATTACCTAGTAATTATTCATCATTGATATCTATACCTGAAATTTTCTTGAGTCATTTCAATGTCAAGAATTTCATTAAAAATGCATAGGTGGAACAATCACCATCATTTACGTGTCGTTTTGGATTGGTCCATCTCTTTCTTCAAATTATGTTTCTTCCATCTATTGTACTTTCCGCTCTTGATCAAAAACTTAACTTCTGATATTTCGAAAAGTGTAGAATTCATATCCTGTATTGGTACAGAAATGTCAAAGCTTTTGTTTTTCAGGTTGGTAAAAAAAAAGGGGGAAATCAGAAAATGCTAATATTTTCTGAAACATGATAATAAAAATGTGGTGTCGAACTTAAAAAACGAAGAAAGCCTAAAGCAGTATTCACCGCTTCAACTATTCAGTCACCAGGTTCACCTTCGGTTGACAAAATAAAATTTAGTGCCGACAAGTATTCAAAAAAAGTTCCTCCTCCTTGCTAACACTCCTAGAAGTTTCTTCTCTCTAAAAGTTTCCAAATCGGTTTTGCATACAGTATAATGAGAAAAAAATATTAAGTATTTTGAAGACTGGAATGAAAGACCCTTTATGTTCTTTCATGAAGTTAGTGGATGTAATCAAAACTAAATTCAGCCTATGACTGCAGCAGTGAATAAAAGCTGATGTTGGATTCTTATTTTGCACTTAGGTCAGAAGGCCAGACACATAACCCTCCATAACTGGTGCTCTTTCAAAGGTTCGCGTTATGAGTGTTCTTGAACACTTTACGTAATCTATAATACAATTTCGAGCAATTGTAGAACAACACTTTTAGCACTCGGTCAGAAATTAGATCTTACTGATATCATTCACTAAGGTGAAAAAACATTCTTGACAACTTAATATCGATGATAATTGACTTTTATCTATAACGCTAGTGGTTTCATCTAGGAGAGTTAGGATAAAAAATTATTTACTCACCTACCATCAAATTTAATCGGTAATTACGATAGACAAGGCAGCAATAATGACATTTTGTATTGTAGGCGACGTGAATCTGCAAATGATTCTTGTTTTTAAATGATAAGCAAAAACTGGATCATAGATGGCTAAATCGCAGTCTGCAAGGAATGAAGCAATTCATCAAAGAAAGGTTTGCGAAGATGAAAACATTCCAGTCTAAGACGTGGCTCCAATTACGATAAAAAAATTCTCACGCTTTTAAAGATGAAAACTCCAGCTGATACTAAAAAAAAGTATTAATGAACCTCGGATTCTTCTCCAAAAAATTTATTTTTCCAATTAAAGATTTATGTAAGACGTTTCAGTTTGTTTTCAAATTCACTTGAGGTTCAAGTCTGCTATGTTTGTAAACTAATATCAATCGGATTCTTCTTGAAATTTTCTAAACGCTTTCGCAATAGTAGAATATCGTGTAACATCCAGAAATTGCGGCTTTTTTAATAAATGTTTTCTCATTACCCCCAATATCTTCGGGGGCGGGTTCTATTTTATTACTTAAATCAAGCGAAGTGGAGGTTTTAAAGTGCGTCTGACAAAGATTTATCCGGTGCTTATCTAAAATTCCAGCCGAATGCACAAAGTCATTTGTAACTAAAATGTCTCCAAATGCAATTGTCGTAGCAAAACCGTGGAAGGCTTAGTGAAGAGGAAAAAACTAATTTGGTTGGGTCAGAAAGGAGCAGGGCTTTCTAGAGCTATTTAAGGGAGCATGCGCCAAAGTTTTGATCCTATTAGAATGTTTCGGTTGGTGGTATTTTTCTTTAAAGTTATTTGAGCTTGACATATTCTTTGAAATTGCTTTTTTCATATGGTAGATCCACAGAAATGCAGTACTTTTAGACTAAACTGAACAATAGACTCGTGAGTCTAATATTGTTTTAAAATTTAAATTATAAAATTGTATTTTTAGAATACTCTCTATGCTTGAATAAAACCTTTATTGTCACAAATATTTGGAAGTCTATTAATTTGGATTTTGCGGTGTGAGGGAACAAGATTAGGTGCCCTAGCCACTCGATATTACTTCCAACTTCTTTATCTTCAACATGTGCTTATCATGTGACAGATTCATGTGATGCCAGACAGTAGTCTACCATCACCTTTCATTAGTTCTCGAAATCTGTTCGGTATTGACTATAAGAGCTATGAGATGTATTTTTTTTCCATTTGTTATACCTTTCTTAATCTTTCATGCTAAAATCAACGATAAAAGACTTCGATGATCGATTCGGAACACAGATTGCATAGTTCAAACCGGTCGAATGCATACTTCTTTTTACATGTACAAGAAATAAAATACTGATCATTTTGTGCAGAGAAACAGCAGTTATTTCCACGGAATAGAACCTTCACCGATATTTTAAATTAAGACGCACTTAACTAAAGTGGGTGCAGGTGAAACAAGAAAACTCATGTAACTTGTTGAAGAATCTCTGCACCAGTTGTTGAAGAAAACAAATGCAAGAAGTCAGCTGGCTACTAAAACTTGCTTTCAGATTTTCAGGGAAATTGCTGTTTTGCTGAGAGAAATTTTCCTTAAGATGACTTTATAAAGAAGCTTTTCCTGATTGCTGTCTGGACATAAAAGCGGGAAGAACAGTCTTCAAAGGAGCCGTGTATAGAAGAACAGCTATTTCCAACAAACGTAACGATTAGTAAAAGAAGAATGCGTATGAACCTATGTATAACTAAATGGCGATACATGAGAGCACTGATTTAAAAGGTACTGCTCAACTCATTTTGAGTGAAAGTGGTTTTTTTCTTTGACTGGGGGTTTAACGACCACCATGAGCAAATCATTGAGTTATAAGCAATCGCCCGTCCCTAATTTAGGATCACTGGTTACAGAGAACGGAGAGAGACAGTGTCGTTGTGACATATATTCTATTTTAACTTTCCTTTTTAGTTCCTTTTCTAATGTAAATTTGATTTTGTTCTCTTTTGCCCTTCCCAACTTAACGTGCTGTCTTCTTTCTCACATGAATGGAGGTTTGGCAACACTCCTGAGGTCAGTACGTAAGTGACGTATACATGTTGATAAGAACGAGAAAGGATATATATATTTTGTGACGCAGTTGTTTGGTGTGGAGATTTTAAATCTTTACTGAGCTTACTGATTGTACGGGAGCTAATAACGTTTGTGAAGTTATATTTTTATTGCCGTCTGCATAACTACGTTGTGAAGTTATGTTATACTACTGATTGATTGCCAGTTGTGGAATAACGACTTTAGAATATACTACCTTGCTATATTGAAGTTGGATACAAATAAAGGATTTCTAAGTACAAAACTTTGACGTTATTTCGGGTGAACCCCTATTTCATTATTGGTGAGCTTGACATTTAGCACATGTAATGCTTAGCTAGTTAGAGACTTAGCAATAGATTTTACACTACACCGTAAGACAAACGCACAACACTCACGCTTCATCGAGATTCGAACCCAGACCCATCTCCGACAAATGGTCAGTAACCATCGGTTAGACCACTACGCCGCCGCGGCAGCGTGAAGTTGTTAACAGAAACTTTCAAATAACAGACAATTTATTGATCTGTGTTCCATGGTAGGTCTTACAATAGAAAAAAGAAATCACAAATATGAAAAAATTAGTTTGTGTCTAATTTTTAGAATTTGGTGGCCTGCCCGATGGCCGACTGGTTCGAGGTACTGGCTGCTGACCAATCGTTCCAGATGGTCCCAGGTGATGCATGGGCTTTGCGCTTGTCTTACGGCGCTGTCTGTGTCTCGTAGGGATGGGCGATTGCGTATGTCCTGAAGATTTGCCGAACACAGTCCAACACTCCCACCTCCCCGAAAAAATAGCTTTAACCATCAGTAAAAGCAGGCTAACACTTATTGGCATTAGATGAGAGCACTGATTTAGAAGATACTGCTCAACTGATTTTGAATGCGACTTTTGACAAAAACCTCCAGATACGATTTGTTCTCCACGGTGATTCACGTGACGGGCAAAGAAATTAAAAATATAGTAAACAAGTTTGTGCCTAAATTTTTAAACCTTGGCGGTGGAATGCTCAGGGGAGTAGGTTCTGGATAGTTGTCCAAGCTGAACTCGAGTTCGATTCCCCGATGAGACCTGGACGGTATATTTTGTTTGCGTTACACTATATTATCAAAAGCATTTGAACACTACCAAACACTTGCATAAGTACAGAGAACGATTGCTCAGGAAGGTGCGCTGTGAGCGGGAAGGTTGGTATATAAAGATATAAAGCTGAGATGTTCTGTCGTGTTATCAGTGTGCCGCCGGTGGCCTAGTAGTCAACGTTCGCGACTGCCACGGAGAAGACCTCGGATTCGATCCTAGCAGGTACGAACGCTCGAACCACTATATATCCGCCGTGCGTCGGATGGGCACGTTAAGCCGTCGGGCACCGGCTACTGGCCCCCGGTAATAAATAAGGGTGTCTTTCTCCCCATTTCTACCTCGCTTCCGTGTCACTTTCGTATCGGGCACTGTAGCCCAAATCTCCTAGCTTCCTATTTCTAAGGGTTGCTTAAGACCTGGGGTCAGACACTCGCTTCTTAAAATCCCCTACATATGATCTGATCGTGCTATCAGTAACTTTGAAGCGGATATGCCGCGTGGACGTTAACTTTCCGAGTGGGCTGCTCATAGGATGTCATTTGAGGAACAACGTGTTCTCATTGTACAAATGTGTGTCCTGTTAGTGATAAAGTAAATGTAGCACATAAAATGTGCATTGTCTGTCTCAGAATCACATCGAACGCCTCTATATATAATGTCTGAACAGACAACATATCGGTTGTTGTTTTTTAAATGGATTTGCAGATATCCCTCATGTTTACGATTCGCGGACGTTAACGCTGCACATTTTCACTTCAGGTAAGTTGGCATACTTCCAGAATTTAAACTATCGATATCTCAGTGAAATATTCCTTTAAGGCATCCGGGCGAATTTCTTTCCCCTTAATTCGGCGCTGCGCGTGTTGAATTGACTTTGGTTTCCATTGGGGGCCATATAAATATTTAATTTTTGTATTTTTTCCGAAATTATCTATTCCTGGGGTGCGACTATCATAGCTGAACTGTTTTGTGTTTCCTGCGTATTTTGCATTTTTCACTCACTGCTACAAACAACCTTTAATTTCCAATTCCTTTCGGATAATCTTCGTGAAACACCCTGTACATCTACCATTACATGCAAAGTAATTCACTGAAACTTGACGACAAACAACCGCTACTTTCCAATTCCTTTCGGATAATCTTCGTGAAACACCCGGTATATCTACCAATACATGCAAAGTAATTCACTGAAACTTGACGACAAACAACCGCTACTTTCCAATTCCTTTCCGATAATCTTCGTGAAACACCCTGTATATCTAGTAATACATGCAAAGTAATTCACTCAAACTTGACGACAAACAACCGCTACTTTCCAATTCCTTTCGGATAATCTTCGTGAAACACCCTGTATATCTACCAATACATGCAAAGTAATTCACTAAAACTTGATGAAAAACAACCACTACTTTCCAATTCCTTTCGGATAATCTTCGTGAAACACCCTGTATATGTACCAATACATGCAAAGTAATTCACTGAAACTTGACGAATATGCAAATTTCGCTACGGAGAAGACTATCCGGCATTTACCTTTCCCGCATGTAAACCGGAGTACGTAAGTTAGAATTGTGTTAAAAAGATAGCCGAGTCTACTCACATCTCGCAGCTGTTCAAGGCAAATCTTGCTTTCGCTTCAGTGGTACATCGAACTGATTACGTCACGAAGAAATTGAATGGATGATTTTCAATAGTGTAGTGAGATTTATAGAATAGAAGCAGGCCAGACCCAGACGGGAATTTCCGAAGAATTCGTCGCCCACAGAGCTCGTTTAACGTGGATTTACCAAAAACACTTTTGGAGTCCAGATCAGTGGGCAAATATCCTTTTCACAGATGAATCACGATTCAGCTTGAGTACTGATTCGCGACGTATTCTCATCTGGACAGAACAAAGGAACCCTAACAGTCCCTCTAACATCAGAGAATGGAACTACTCTGGTTGAAATGCATTCTTGCCCAGACCATCAGATTCATAAATAGATTCCACATAAGTTCGCTAAACCCCAAAAGAAAAACATTACCCTCTTCACTGGAAAGGTGTCTTTGTTTTCATTTAGCTTATAAAAACACTACCACTTTTTCCAGTATCACCCAATCTAAAAGAAAAGCATTCCTGCATAGATAGAATTTCTGCGTTAAACTTTATCACACTTTGTAAAGCCAACAAATACACTGAAGTGCCGAAAATAAATTTGGGATACCTCTTTAACACGGCGTTGATCCTCCTCCCGATCAGATATCGGTATAAACGCGACAGGGCGTGGACTTCGCCAGCTCTCTACAATATTGTGGAGACAGTGCACACCATCCTTCCTGAAGAGCATCCCAGCCACCCTGCTGGCGCAATGATCTAAGCGATGGCCTCTGATCATTCCTCCAAGATGGGTCCGGGTTCGAATTCCGGTGAGACATGGATCTTGTTTTTATCTTACGGCACTGGCTCTCTCCCTTCCCCGGAGTCATTTGCCCTATATTAGGGACGGACGACTGCTTATAGCCCACTGAGTTGCTCACAGTGGTCGTTAAACCTACCCCCCCCCCCACCCCCACCAAAAAAAAAGAAATATGACATCGAATTTTCGGGTGTAATAAGCACGTCTTTTGAATCCGTTCTGACGCAAATTAAATTTATCAAAGCTATTCAATGTTAATGGAACCGGTATGGAAAACAATAGTATCTGACGGAATAAAGAAGTTTTTCAATTGGGTTTTTAATCCCTCAGATATTGCTGTATACGGAATCGCGAACTTACTCTGTCTGGTTGCAGACTTGTGCGTTAAGAAAAACATGAATTTATATGAGAAACATTTCGCAGCGGAAACGCTCTCCTACACAGAAAGAATTTTTCAAATCGGACTCTTAGAAACAGAGATATCGACAAAAATAAGATGTGACTTTGCGTCCCCTGGTGGGAAAACCATGCACTATTTTAGGAAGAAAGTATTATCAAAAGGTTTTTCCATATAAGCGGTATCAGTCCAAGAAAAAAACATTTAGTCGAGTTTTCAGGAGCCCAGATTTAGCTACAAATACATCAGAAGCAGAAATTAACACTTATGCCCCCTGGTGGCCAAACCATTCTTTACCAAACATTAGAAATTATGTGAAAAATATTTTCCATCAGGTCTTGTATGCGATACAGGAATAAGTTTTCGAATCGGAGTTTTAGAAGCAGAAATAACGGAGAAAACGCAATTTACCTTTGTGCCCCCTAGCGGAAAGTCTATGATTTACTTGAAAATTTTGAATTTATAGGAAAAACATTTCGCATGAGAAACACTATCCAACAAGGAAGGAATTTTTCAAATCGGATTCCTTGAAGTAGAGATATTAACAAAAATAAAATATACGTCTACGCCCCCTGGCATAGAAACCATGCATTATTTTAAGAAGAAAATGTTTCTCAAAGGTTTGTCGACATGGGTAGTATCAGTCTACAAACGACGTTTTTTCAATCGAGAATTTAGAAGCTCGTATTTTGCTGCAAATGCATCAGAAGCGGAAATTAAGATTTACGTAAGCCCTCTGGTGGCCAAACCATTTTTTTTTACAAAAATTAGAAATTATGTGCAAACGGTTTTTCATCAGAAGCTGTGTCCGGTGTAGAAAGAATTTTTCAAATCGGAGATTTAGAAGCAGATATATATGGGGAAACGCAATTTATCTCTACGCCCCCTAGCGGAAAGTCTATGATTTACTTGAAAATTTTGAATTTATAGGAAAAACATTTCGCATCGGAAACACTATCATACAAAGAAGGAATTTTTCAAATCGGACTACTAGAAGTTGAGATATTAACAAAAATAAGATATACTTCTACGCCCCCTGGCGTAGAAACCATGCATTATTTTAAGAAGAAAAAGTTTCTAAAAGGTCTGTTGACATGAGTACCATCGGTCTACAAACGACGTTTTTTTCAATCGAAAATTTAAAAGCTCATATTTTGCTGCAAATACATCAGAAGCGGAAATTAAGGTCTACGCCACCTGGCGGCCAAAGTATTTTTTTAACAAAAATTAGAAATTATGTGCAAACGATTTCCCATCAGGAGCTGTATCCGGTGCAGAAAGAATTTTTCAAATAGGAGATTTAGAAGCAGAGATATAGGGGGAAAGGCAATTTACCTCTACGCCCCCTAGCAGAAAGTCTATGAATTTGCTGGAAAATTTTGAAATAATATGAAAAACATGTCACACTGGAAACAGTATCCAACAAAGAAAGAATTTTTCAAATCGGACTCATAGAAGTAGAGATATTGACATAAATAAGATATACATCTATGACCCCTGGCGGAGAAACTGTGGAATATTTTAAGAAGAAAATATTCCGAAAAGGTTTATGGAGGTAAGTGGCATCAGTCCACGAAAGAATGTTTTCAATCTATATTTTAGAAGCTCAGATGTTATGGCAAATATATCAGAAGCAAAAATTAACACTTACGCCCCCTGGTGGCCAAAGTATTCTTTACCAAAAATGTTTAACTTCTTGCAAAAGATTTTCCATCAGGACGTGTATCCACTGAAGAAAATACTTTTTAAATCGGAGTTTTAGAAGAAGAGTTGTCGGGAAAAATGTAATGTACTTTCCCCCTAGCGGAAAATCTATTCGTAATTTGAAAAAGTAACTATATCTAAAATACTCTTCGACCTAAATGGAATCGAAAGATAAAAGAATTTTTTCAATCGGATGTTTAGAAGCAAATATGTGGAACCAAACGTATTTTTGAATTCGACATCATCTGCGTTTACGCCCTCTAGCGGCGGAATTGTACATCGTAAAACAAAACGAAATGAAGGATCATCATTCGCATATTTCAAGCTTCCCATTGCAAAAATAATTTTTGAAATCGGACTAATAGTTGGAGAGATTTTATAGGGATGGACGGATGGAGAAACTGGTAACATAAGCACAGCACAATATTTTTTTTACAAAAGACGTTCTAAAAGAGCGTCCCACAATACCGTAATATTCGCCAGCGGAGGATTTCTCGCATTGACGGCACATTGAACAGTATCCCAAATGCGTTCGATTCCATTTAAATCAGGCGAACGAGGGAACCCTGTCAGGATACCAAACTCCGTGGAATGTTCCTCCAGCAATCAGCAATTATTGGGGGGGGGGGGACTGTGAATGTGTGCGGTGGCGCATTGTCGTGTGAAAAAGATCGCACACGTCGGATTCGTTGCATGACATGAACGGCTGCAAACGATCCACAGGGATGGCTACGTAACCTCGACCGGTCAGAGCGGTCTGGAAACGTATGATGGGATCTATTGCATACCAGCTGTAAAGATCCCACACCATAGCAGAGCCAACGCGGGCCTGCATTGCCTCTTGTAAGCATGCGGTAACTATTGCCTCGTAAGGCTGTCGGCACGCCTGAAGTCGGCCATCTGTCCGAAACAATTGGTGCCGCGATTCAACGGACCATGCGACACGTTTCCAGTCACCTGCGGTATTCTCCAGCCCAGGTGGGACACACGGCCTTGTGTCGTCGGGTGAGTAATGACACCCTGGTGGACTGTTGGCTCAGGAACCCCATAGAACACAAATAACTTTACACTCTCCAAACATTGATCCTACAACTGGCCCCAGCATTGAAAACCGCTGTAATTTGCGCAATGTTGCACGTACAGAGGATGCTACATTTGCTGCCATGCGCCGCTGTCCCCGATTCTCCAGAGTTTTTCTACGGCTACACCGGTCTCTCACTCTAGACTTTTCCACTGACTTTGTGTAGTCTAAGTACACCCTTAATATTGTTGAGTGTATATATCCAAATTTCGTGGTAATTTCAGCGATAGAATGACTCATCTTATGGGCACCGACTACGTACGACGTTCGAAATCGCTTAAATCCTAATAAGCTGCCATCTGAACTGGCGAATGTTTGAGCCTGCGGAGATATCATCATTATTGTCAACCATTATCAATCCACTGCTGGACGAAGGTCTCCACAAGTTTCTTCTACAACGGTCTGTCTTGTGCCCGTCCCCTCCATGTTACTCCCGCATACTTTCGAATTCCATCCACCCATCTCCCATGTGGTCTTGTTCTGGGTCTTTCCCTGCCCCTTGGAATCCAGTCTAAAATTTCGGCTGTCCATCGATGGTCTATCCTTCTGGCAATATGCCCAGCCCATTGCCATTTCAGGGATTTAAATCTGATCATGATGTCTTATCATTTTTCTGATCCACGAGTTCCTCTTCTTATTTCTCCTGGTTACACCAAGTATGCACCTCTCCATGCTGCTTTGAGTTGTCTGCAGCCTTTGTATGTCTCTTTTAGTTGAAGTCCACGTCTCTGCACCATACGTAAATACTGGAAGGATGCATTGATCAAACACTTTTCTTATAAGACATAATGGCATATTGCTCTTGAAAATTATACTGTTTTTTCCAAAAGCTCCCCAGGCAAGTTTTATACGCCGATTAATTTTTTAATCAATGTGACCTTTACTTGATATCTGCAGTCCAAGATAAATGTAGGTATTGCTTATCTCCAGCTTTTCCACATCAATCGATAAATCTTCTTTTTTTTTTTTTTTTTTTTTTGTAAAGCACTTTTGTCTTCAGAAAGTTCATTTTTAATCCCACTTCTTTCCTCTTGTCAACAAGTTCCTGGATCATATTCTGTAGCTCTGATGGGGTAGTTGCAAAAATGACTACGTCATCAGCAAAACGAAAGTGAGTTAGATAATCTCCATTAATCTTTATACCTTTGTTTTCCCAGTTCAGTGATTAAAAGACATTTTCCAAAGTGGCATTAAAGAGTTTGGGATATAGCGTGTCGCCTTGTCTCACTCCCTTTCCAATTTTTATGGGTGCTGTATTCTCAAATAGCCGAATCTGCGGAGATATAGGCCTCTATATATATATGTCGTTTGTGGACGATACCATTTCACTCATGGGTGTGGTGGCATGTATTGAAAATGGTAGCGCCCTTCCCAATTTCTTCTATTTTTTTTTTTTTGGCACCCCAGTGTATTTCCAAACTAATTTAATAAAACAGAAAGTTAATGAGTTTCTAACTTACCGCCTTTTGGAGTAACATAACATTTTTTTCAGCAATGATTTTCAGGTACAAGTTTCTTCTCTTAATTCCAGTTACATGAATTCAATGACGATCTTGGCGGTTTGATTGATATCACTCCCGCATAACTTACATTTCGACATCATTATGCGTGGTGGCCTAGTGGTCAGCGTTTGTAACTGTTGGATCCCAGGCAGATATGAACGCTCGAACTACTAAATATCCGCCGTGCGTCGGATGGGCACGTTAAGCCGTTGGGCCACGGGTACTTGCCCGTGGGTAATAAATAAGGGCGTCTTCCACCCCCTTTCTACCTCGCTTCCGTCTCACTTTCCTATCGGGCACTCTAGCCCAAATCTCCTAGCTTCCTATTTTTAAGGGTTGTTTAAGGCCTGGGGTCGGACACTCCCTTTCTAAAGTCCTCTACATGTGATCTGATCATTATGCGTGGGTTAATTCACTCGAACAATCAAATGATAATTTTTGGAAGATGACATAGGTTTACAGATAGTTTAAAGGCACGCACTATATATGTGTACTCGTAAGACACAATAATTTTATCTTCACATTCATATATGCAATATTTTTTAACATGGAAATATTTACCAACCGCTGATGGAAAACAAACATGCTTCCTCGAGAAGAAGAACAAGTGCTGACTTTTACGAAATACAGCAGTACATGTAAACACATTATTGGGCATTAGATAAGAAAATACGTTATGATTTATTATTGCAACACGTTGACGTAGAATAAATAACCTCGCCATTAACATACAATTTCTTCCATCCTCCCCCACTTTTTTTCTCTAGAAACAAATGGAATGCCATTATTGATACATCTGAAGCCGCCATGTTGTCGCTTTCAAATTGCGCATGGCGGCAAAACGTCGCGACACATTACTTTTATCCTCTAAAAACACCAGTGCTTTGTCAGTCCCCAAGGCGAGGCGAGCAGTTTTTCTTCAAAAATAAAAGTTGTGCAGGTGTTCAATTTTCTCTGCTCTCATTAGAGAGACACGGTTTTGATTAAATTTGCATTTTGCTCTTCTTCATCCTTTCAAATTTGTAAATGTGTTAGTTCACGCTCATTAAAATAGAGAAAGTTTTGCTGTATCCGTATTTTTTTTTTACTTCATTGTCACTTCAATCTTTGTTTTAAAATGTCTTTACGACATTAATTACGAAGACATTTTAATTAGCGGTCGCACTTAGTGGCGGTTAACCTTTAGTATTTTGTTCTTATTCTAAGAGAAGCCGCCGGCATGCATGAAATGTTAAAACGTGGAACATTTTAATTATGATGATCTTGTTAATTAGATAGGATACTTGAATTTTTAATATAATCATCATCATGTATTTCTACCTATGTTTTTGTTTAACTGCTATATAAATTTCACAAGCCTTGTTGATGCAATAGCAGATGTAGAGATTTGAATGTTTTAATTTGATTAAGAATGAAAATGCACTTAACTTAACACCCATTTTAATTGATTTCCCATATGTACCAAAAACAAAACAAGGATAAAGAACTGGGTGATCAGCATTTTGAATTTCTTTGGCGAAGAGTTTGGCAATCTGGCTCAGCGAAAAACATCACTCATTAATCGACCTAGTTGTGGTCGCCCGAGTAATACTACCAGGAGGGAAAATCGTTACCTGAGAGTAAGTGCTCGGAGAAGGGCAAACAAATGTTCTGATGCTAAGGTCTGATGTTGATGTTAGCACAAGTATCACCTGTAGCCAACTCCGGGAATCACTTCGAGCTGCTTCTATTAGTAGTATTACAGTATGTACTCAAAAGCTAAGAAATCGTCGTCACAAGTGCAGACTTAGAGCAAATATGCCCCTGAGATGTACAGCATTGACATCAGCTCACCATCGTCGAAGATGTATCTGGGTCCGACAGTACATGTCATGGAATACGGAGTGGGACCATGTACTTTTCACAGACGAATCCCGTTTCGCTCTTTATCCTGACACTCGACGAGGGCACATGTAGAGGAGATCCGGCACACTAATGCAACTACAGTCCGTCCACCCTTACAGGTGGTGGTCAGTTCTCGTCTGAACAGGAGTATGCTTTAATGACCGTACTTCCTTATATGTTTGTCAAGGTGACAAAAAGGCCTCAATGTACCAAAACGAGATCATTGTACCCATTGTGACAATGTTTCACGCTGCTACTGAAGATGCATGAGTTTGTTGTCGATGACAGTGCAACCAGTCATCGTGCCACGAGCGTGCATCAGGAGCTGGAAAAGCATGAGCTAAAACGTTACAGCTGCCTCCGAGGTCTCCGGACCTTAATCCTATTGAGAACGCCTGGGACGCTGTACAGCGACATCTAGATAATCACATTCCATACCACAGTACGTAACGTGTTGCCTGTAATATGGGGCGGGCTCTCTCAGACACTTGTCAGTATCATTACATGTATGCCTCGTAGATGTTGAGATGTTCTTCGATACAGAGGTGTTGTTACCGGGTACTGAAATCCAGAGGTATGGACATTCTCCAGATTTACCATTTTGTCTATATTGCAATGCTACCTTGTTGTGTGCAAGAAATGCACAATAAATTGTTTTTGTAAACGCACTCTTTATCGTTTGTGTTACGTAGCCTCACTGATGTTATTTCAATGCGTGTTATTTGAGTCAGATACCTACAACCATCATTCATGCAATATCTCTAACTTTTTGGGACCAGTGTATTTATTGCCATACAAGTTGGACTGCGCCTATTTGCTCATTGAAACTTTTCACGTTGAAACTGCAAGGAAGAAATACATTTTAATACCATTAATATCCTGACCCACCTCAATTGATAGTTAATTCAGTCCAACGCAAGCCCCACGTCACATACCCAACAATAAATAAGCTCGTAGGGCTATGATGAGGTAACAGCATGCTGGTGAATGCAAGATGACTCGATCAACAGAGTTAACTGACTCTCAGCGCGGATTTGCATTAGGATGCCACATAAGTAATTGCTCCGTACTTGACATTTTAGCAGCGATGAAATTCCCTACGTCCATGGTTGGTGATGACATATCAAATGGAAACTGACTTGGGCTGAAACTTCCAAGATATGACCCAGTAAACATATGAAACTAACAGAAGGTTGCAAGAACACTTTACAGAGGATTCTTCGCTAAGAGGGCAAATCAACAATGTTTTAAGTTACGCAAACCCTATGTGAGACTTTTGGGACTGACGTTGGCACCAGAATAGCGCGCAGGACGCTGCACAACATAGGTTACCATTATCAAACCCTATGTGAGACTATATTGGGGTTGATGTTAGCACCGGAATACTGCGCAAGACGCTGCACGACATGGGTTGCCACTGTCAAACCCGATGTGGCACTATTGGGATTGATGTTAGCACAAGTACTGTGCGCAGGACGTTGCACGAGAAGGTTACCACTGTCAAACCCTATGTTAGACTATTGGGACTGATGTTAGTACAAGTACAGTGCGCAGGACGCTACACGCCATGGGTTACCAATGCCAAACCCTATGTGAGACTATTGGGACTGATGTTAACACCAGTAATATTTTCAGCACGCTGCACGACATAGGTTACCACTGTCAAACTACATGTGAGACTATTGATACTGACGTTAGCACCAGAACAGTGCGCCGGACGCTGCACGACATGGGTTACCACTGTCAAACCCTATTTCAGATTATTGGGACTGATGTCAGTACAAGTACATTGCGCAGAACGTTGTGACACAGTCGAACAACCATCCACATGTATTTAATCACTTGCACTAATGCCACATGCCGATTAACGCGGTTTAAGGAATGCCGATTTTAGATTGTAGGCCAATGGAAAACTGTACTTTGGACTGAGGGTTCAGTTGTTCACAGTTTACCAGTGTGATGCTCGTCGTTTCTTGGTGCGGCTGATTCCGGAAGAAAGATACCCTCCAGACTGTATCATCCTCACAGTGAAGTTTGGGGGAGGTGGTGTAATGGTGTGGAGCTTATCTTGGTCCTTTTAATCGCTTTGCATAAAGCTGTTAATACAGAGATATATATAAACGCCTTAGATAATTATGCGTTACCAACGTTGTGCCAGTTCTTCGGAGAAGTTCCATTCCTCAGCCAGCAAGGAAACGCACCATTGATGACTACAGGCATACCACTAGAAATTGAGATAATTAAACAACTTTTCAGTAGCTACCCGCGCTATTTACAACAATACAGTCACGAGTTGTTTCTTATTTTCTTTCGGAAACAGCGTTTGAATTACCAAAAGCGTCCCACTGGAAATTGAGACATGCTATGCATGCAACGTTTCACTAGCTACGCTGGCTATCAAAACATTGCAGTATCACGCGGCGGGTTTTCTTTGTTTTATTTTGGATGGGTAACCAGGGTTGAATTTTAAATATCGTACCACTGGAAAGTATTATTTATTTATTTATTATTTATTAGAGGTTTAACGACCACCGTGAGTAACTCAATAAGCTATAAGCAGTCGCCCGTCCCCAATTTAGGGTCACTGGCTCTTCGGAAGGGAGAGAGTCAGTGACGTAAGACAAACACAACATCTATGCCTTACCGGGATTCGAACCCGGACCCCTTTCGGACGAATGATCAGAGGCCATCGCTTAGACCACTGGGTCACCGGGGTGGCCACTGGAAATTAAGATATCACTATGCAACCTTTCACTAGTTATGCTTTGCAACTAACAACATAGCCGTCTCGCGATCACGTAGGCTCGGAGGATGGCTTCACCCGGACCGGGTTGGCAGTGGGTGGTGTCAACGTAAAAGAAGCAGCGTTGTGCACCAAGAAGTATATAGTTTTACTCTCGTTGCTAAAGAAATGGACGATGAAATGGACGTTGCTAAGGAAATGGACGATGAAATGGACGTTGCTAAGGAAATGGACGATGAAATGGACGTTGCTAAGGAAATGGACGATGAAATCCGCTCCGGTGGCTCAGTGATCTAAACGTTGGCTTATGACCATTCCTCCGAGAAGGGTCCGAGTTCGAATTCCGGTGAGGCATGGATGATGTTGTGCTTGTCTTACGGCACTGGCTCTCTCTGTTTCCTGGAGGCAGTGGCCCGAAATTAGCGACGGGTGACTGCTTATATCCCATTGAGTTGTTCACGGTCGTCCTTAAACCATATACACTATCTACCAACAAGAAATTGGACACCTGCGATAGCAAAGGAAAACGAGTTCGAATTCCGGTGAGTTTATTCACCTTCAATAGTTGGTGGAGCCTCCACGAGGGGCGATTACAGCTGCGACACTCCGGGGCATACTCTCAACCAGGCGTTGTACGACGGCTAGCGGTATTTTCTTCCACTCGGCTTGGAGAAGACAGGTCAGTTCACTCACCGATTTCCGACGGTGGGGGCACCCCTTAAGTCGACGCTCCAACTCGTCCCAGAGCTGCTCGATAGGGTTAAGGTACGACTCTGCGCAGGCCAGTCCATTCTATTAACCCCATTGTCACCATACCAAGTCATGGTGGGCCTCGCAAAATGACAGGTGGCATTGTCATCCTGAAAGTAACATGGGTCCACCCCGTAAAACTGCCACAACGTAGGAAGCGCATGGTCATCCAATATGGTGCAGTAGGTCTCGGCGTTGAGACTTCCAGGAATTGCGACCAAGGGTCCCGTGCCATACCAGGAGAAACACCCCCGTAGCATAATTCCACCGCCGACGAACTTCACAGTTGGTACAATACATTCCGGCAGGAGGCGTTCTCCAGGTAGACGCCAAACCCAGACCCTGCCATCCGAACGGTAGAGGGTGAACCTTGATTCGTCGCTCCAGAGAAATTGTTTCCACTGTTCAGCGGTCCACTGTCGACGTTCTTTGCACCACGTTAGCCGAGCAGCGCTATTTAACTTGGTGATCAAAGGCTTGTGGGTGGCAGCACGTCCATGATAATCGAGTAGATGAGCTGCCTTACGGATGGTATTCATCGAAATAACACTCCCGGATGCCTGTTGAAACTCATCGCGAATTTGGCCCATCGATTTGGTGCGGTTCTTACGAATTTCTCTGGCCAGCACCCGTCGATCTCTAACTCCCAGTTTTTTATGGGTCTGCCGGTCGGAGCACATTCCGACAGTCACCTCTCACCTTCCACTTGCCAATCATGTAGGCCACTATCGATTTTGGGTATTTCAACTCGCTGGATATGTCACGTATGGATCTGCCATTTCTGTGATACCCGACGATTACACCTTTATCGATCAGAGAGCTCCGAACTGAGTGGCATCTTGCATGAGACTGGTTGTGTTGTTGTTTCCCACACGATATTTAACGGCGGCGACCGTGACTTGTTTCAGGACCGCAGGTATCGTCGATTGCAGGGGTGTCCAATTACTTGTTGGTAGATAGTGTATATAGAACGGTGAGTGCTTATATTCCATTGAGTTGCTCATGGTGGTCCTTAAAAAATTTCAAATCGGACTTTTCGAAGCAGAGATATGATAAAATGTGAGATATGTATCTACGCCCCCTGGCGAGAAAACCAGGCATTATTGTAGGAAGAAAGTATTCTCAAAAATTTTTTTGATGTGAGCAGTATCGGTCCAAGAAAAAGAATTTTTAATCGAGTTTTCAGGAGCTCATATTTTGCTGCAATATACATCAGAAGCAGAAATTAACAGTTATGCCCCTGGTGATCAAACCATTCTTTACCAAATGTTAGAAATTATATGAAAAAAAAACATTTTCTATCAGGAGCTGAATGCGATACAGGAAGAATTTTTCAAATCGGAGTTTTAGAAGCAGAAATATCAGGGAAAACACAATTTACCTTTGCGACCCCTAGTGGTTTACTTCAAAATTTTGAATTTATATGAAAACATTTCGCATCGGTCCGGGTTCGAATTCCTGTGAGGCATGGATGATGTTGTGCTTTTCTTATAGCACTGGCTCTCTCTGTTTTCTGGAGGCAGTGGCCCTGAATTAGGAACGGGTGACTGCTTATATCCCATTGAGTTGCTCACGGTGGTCCTTAAACCTCCAATTAAAAAAATAATAAATAAAATAAAGAAATGGACCATGACATCCTTTCCGTAACGCTATTTTCGTTGCATCCAAAAGCGAAATCTGTTTGTCTACAAAATTTAAAAATCTTAGGTAAAGAATGTTCGATATCAATAACATATTCACTGAGTGGACACTTTATTATGACCACCTGACAGTTTTAAGCAAATGAGCTATGGCTGCACACTGTTGCCGCCAGAGGGCGAGTCTAGTATCAAAAGGGAAAGCTTAGTGCTTGCGACAGTAGTAGAAGTGATTTTGGGGTGACGAGATGGGTAAAAAATGCGATTTGACGGACTTTCAACGTGGGATGATGATTGTAGGAGCTCGGAGCCATGGAGCGAGTATCACCGAAACCGCCGCATTCGTGAAATGTCACTGTTGTTAAAGTGTTTAAAGACTGGACTGTCAGCCAAAAAACTGCGTCTCTACGTGCAACGTGTGGTCGTCATCGACTAGTGACTGCTTGGGCGGAACGGAGAATGTCCAGACTGGTAACAGAAAACCAAATGGCACTGTGCAGAAAATTACAGGCCATCTTAATCAAGGATCCCCTCAAATGATCTCTGCATGCACTGTTCTCCGTACACTGCATCGGATGGGATATGGCAGCCGAAGGCCTATTCGAACACCTTTGCTGTCTGCAGTTAACAAGAGAAAACGTCTCCAGTTCGCACAGGAGCACAAGGATTAGACAGTCGATAATTGGAAACAAATTATGTGGTCCGATGAATCACGTTTTCAGTTGCACCATGCCGATGGCCGAGTGAGAATTTGGCGGAAACAGCACGAAAGCATGGACCCCAAATGCGCTGCTACAACCCTTCAAGCTACTGGAGGATGCAACGTTATGGTTTGGAGAATGTTTTCCTGGCATGCTTTTAGGCCTTTTAATTCGTGTTGATCAACGTCTGACTAGCACATCATATCTAAACATCGCTACGGACCAAGTGCATCCTGTCATGTGAATGGTTTATCCCAATGGCGATGGCTACTTTCAACAAGATAATGCGTCCTGCCATAGTGCTCGCATTGTACAGGATTGGTTTTAAGAACATGCCGGCGAATTTACTTTGCTTAGGTGGCCCCCACAATCTCCAGATCTCAACCCTATTAAAAATTTGTGGGATGAAGTTGAACGAGCCATCAGACAGTTGGATCCACAACCCTGCAATCTCACACTCCTGGAAAGTGCTATTCATCAAGCATGGTCTCAGATTTCACAAACCACCTATTAACATCTCGTGGAATCCATGCCACGAAGAATCGACGCAGTATTAAAGGCAAAAGGTGGTCCAACGAAGTACTGAGGGGTGTGGTCATAATAAAGTGGCCACTCAGTGTATAACCTGGGGAAAATGTTTCAGACATTATCAAGATTTATTGAACTCCAACTCTTCCCATTGAGTGGCGTAAACGTCCAGGTTTATTTTGTAGGGCATCTGATCTCTTGTAATGATCCCATCGGAAAAGTTCTATATTAATCTTGAACGGCTGTAATTATGATAAACATTATTTGTTCGTCGTTCCAAGAAAACAATATTTCTCCTAGATGACGAAAATACGTATTTGCATTTCGAGCGGTTAATCCGTTGTGCAAATAGGAATAGAAAATGAAAAAAAAAACTGTTTTTTTTTGTTTCTTTAGTAGAACAGTTGCAAGCACACATTTGTTTCCGATCGCTTCTCTTTGTGCATAGTTTTCTGGTACTAAGTAATTCCTTTATAAATAAGACGAACTCCTTACACCTGAAAATTCGATGGCATTTTTTCTCGTTTTCCTTGAAATTGAACTCGTAACTGGCTCAATTTATAACGAGAAGTAATCTTATCGAAATTCCAAATTTCATATGTTAAGTGAACAGCAGTTGCATTTTGTCTCCAGCTATTTAGGCAAACAGTTTTATTCTTTTAAGGAAAAAAAGACATGTTTATTTGTGTGTTGTACGCATCACATGGAACACAATAGTCTCTAGAGATTTATGAATTTTATTGCTCCTATTAAAATAACTTTTAATAGCCTGCTTTTATGTTTGTCGTATTTCTTTTTGGCATCCAGATCACATCAGAAAGTTTATAAAAATTACTCCGATCATCAGAAAAACAGGAACTCCTCTTCTGAAGACATAACTAGGAAACAAAAAATGCTTCGAAAAATAAATCGCTGAAGTTACGGAAACATAATTTACGTTTATTTGTGGAAAGCACTTATTTCTTTGCTGAGAAGAGAAAGTACTTTCAACAAGTAAAAATCTTCTGAGCTTGTTAGAATTTATCTAAGAAACAATTTTTCCTCTGTGGGCTCGACAAATATTTTCCATATCTACGAGCCAGATCCCAAAATTTAGGAGCCAGTTGAAACGAAATAAAATTTCAGAGAATAATGCACGAACGTAATATGTGGTTATAATGCTGGAACGAAAATGGAAAAAGTATTTGTGTTGTCAATTTTTTCTTTTTATTTAAACCACATTTATTGCAAAATAAAGCTCCCGTTTGCTCCATAATTTTCTTTTCCCGTTCATCCAGTTGCTGCTCTCAACAAATTAAAATTTTTGATTTTGACTGATCGTTGTATAATTCGCACTTGTCATTGTTCATCGTGAACCGTAATTTCCGAAAGAAAAGCCGGGATTCACAGGATGACCGACCCAGAAGTCCAAAGAATTAGGAAAGAATCCTTATTAAAAAAGCAACTGTAATTTTTATTAGAGGTATGCAAACGTTTCCGCCGTTTTAAGGAGAAGGGAGACAGGAACAATCAGGAAACCAATTCACATTTATTCAACGAAATATTGGCCGTTTGCATCAATGACCTTTTGCCATTTTACATGCAATAAATTAATAACCCTGTGATAAAAGGACTCAGGTTTTGAGCTGAAGAACGCAATGACGAAAATTTTCCATCTCTGGAACTGTGGTGAACCGCTGTTCGGCTAGGGCATGTTGCTTAGAACGAAACTGATGAAAGTCTGAGGGTGCAATGTCCGGGGAGTAAGCCGGGTGCAGTAAAACCTCTAGTGTAACTGTTCAAGGGTTTATTTCGTGGTGGCACTGACATGTGGTCTGGCATTATCGTGTAACAGGATGACTGGGCGGCTTCCTTTACCTGGTGGTTTTGCTCGATTGTGGCTTTCAGTTTCATCAACCGATCGCTATATTGTTGTGCAGTGATTGTTTCGCCCGGTTTCAACAGTTCGAAGTACAGAACTCCATGCATATTCCACCACACACACAACAGCACCTTTTTCCCCCGTGGATATTCTGTTTTTCAGTGGATGTTGATGGCGGGCCTGGGTCGACCCATGATCGCTTGCGTACGGGTTGTCGCAATTGACCCATTTTTCATCGCCGGTGACAACCTTCCACAAGAAATTCTTCTCTTCAAAACTCTTCAGCAGCAAAATGCGGATGCCCAATCATCGACCGATATTACGCTCCGTTAAAGTATGCGGAACCCATTTACCAATCTTCTGGATCTTCCGCAAGGCCTGTAGACGCCGTACCACTGTCGATGAAGTCACTTTTAAAACGTTTCGCCTTTTGCGTGGTCGATTGTGTGAGATCCTTTTGCAACACCGATTCCAGCTCCTCGTCTGCGAGTTCCTGAGGTCCACCTGCACGTGGCTTGTCTTCCCATCTTAGATCACTTAAACCTGGCAAACCATTCTCGACACGTCCGCTCACCCGTAACCGTTTCGCCATGCGCCTGACATATTGAACCGTATGCTTGACTCGCACTTTTCCATAAATTAAACATGAATAACAAACAGTGCCGCAAATTAACTTTATCGACCGCCATGCTTGACTTTATGTACGAACTGATAGCACGTGTAGCGGCCGGTTACACCCCTACAGCGCCCGCTAGCGGGGACGGCGGAAACTTTTGCATACCCCTAATAAGTACTTTTTTGTTACCTTTAAATAAATAAAGAACCTCATAACGTGGCTTTTGTTGCATTATACCGTAGTTTATTAGTTAGACCTAAAAATCGGTAGAAATAACGAACAATGTCTCTTTTCTGAATATGTTTCAACTGAATAGCAAACAAAGTCCATAACGCCGCCCCGGTGGAGCAGTAGCATATGCGCTGGCTTGAGACTATTCGGCCGAGATGGGTCCAGGTTGGGTTTGAATATCGGTGAGGCATGGATGATGTGTTTGTTTTACCGCACTGGTTCTCTCCCTTCCCTGGAACCAGTAGCCCTAAATTAGGGACGGGCGACTGCTTGTAGCCCATTGAGTTGCTCACGGTGGTCGTTAAACCTTCAATAAAAAATCCATAACTCATACGATTAGCGCAGTTAAACTAACGAATGCGATGTGCAAGTGATTGTGTGCCATGGAATTGCTCTACGGGCTTCTCACAGCACATAGGCCTCCGCAAGCGCAAATAGTACTGCCTTCGTTGCGTCATATTTTCCGTGACGTAATTCTAAAAATAAAAGTGCCTTAGTGGTCAACGTGTTACGTGAAGCAAACCCAGAAGGAAAAAACTTACAAATTTTGAAAGCAATTTAGAATTCGATTTGTTGTTTGCATCAGTAAGCATTTTTTTTTTTTTGATTTGAGGTTTAACGACCACCGTGAGCAACTCAATGGGCTATAAGCAGTCGCCCGTCCCTAATTTAGGCCCACTGGTTCCAGGTAAGGGAGAGAGCCAGTGCCGTAAGACAAACACAACATCCATGCCTCACCGGGATTCGAACCCGGACCCCTTTTGGATGAATGATCGGAGGCCATGGCTTAGACCACTGCGCCACCGGGGCGGCGGCAGTTAGTATTTTCATCAAAGCTTTATTACTAATTATTTTTATTAACTTCTATTAAAACTGCTTAATTGGAGCATTTTTAAATAAAAGATAAAAGTTACGTGGGAGTCAGATGCTGAGAATGTTAAGTTTCCCT
Organism: Macrothele yani; assembly: GCA_039090855.1. Lineage (NCBI taxonomy): Eukaryota > Metazoa > Arthropoda > Arachnida > Araneae > Macrothelidae > Macrothele > Macrothele yani. Next base: position 92,567,889 of record CM077026.1, read on the forward strand.
TTAGATACTGTTCTGTCATTCTGTACGGTTCCAAATATTTAGTGTGAATAATATGAATCAGTCACAATGAATACATGTAATTTATATGCCGCTCTTGTTAAGATTATCCGGTAGGAGTGGCGAATATTTTTTGTGTTGCTCTTTGTTTCTTTCGTGGTATAATTGACCACCCAATTTATCCAAGTCAGGGTTCGGGCCATAGTAGCCGAACCCTGACTTGGAGCCATTGGTTCCGGAAATGGCCAGCACCGTGTGGGCGAGCACAACGCCCAAACTTCGTTTTGAGTATAACGAGCGATTGGTCCGAAGCCAGTGCCTCTGACCACTCGGACACCCATAGAGTGCCATTTTGCGTTATTCTTGAGGAATCACAGAATGGGCTCAGGGGATTACTTTTGTTAGAGCCGGTGATGAGTTTAGCTGAAATACCCTTCTCAACCACAAATCATATATCACTTTTTTGGGGCGGGGGGGGGCTTAAAGACCACTATGAGGAACTCTAAGGGATATAAGCAACCGTTCGTCCCTAATTTAAGGTCACTGACTCGAGAGAAGGGAAAAAAGCAGTGCTGTAAGACAAGCACACTACCTATGCATCAACTGGGACTCGAACCCAGGACACCAATGACGATCGGTGAGTGACCTACGCCACCGTAGCTGCCACTTCTCGCACAGTCTACATCAATCATCACGACTTACTACGTGATCCGCAGTTTAGTATCGTCGTTTTGCAATACCGACGTACTGTTGAGGTATGAGGATGCTTTCATATAAGTCAGTGTTCTTTTTACATTACCATCTAAAAAAAATTCTTTGCCCTGCTTTTCTTCCCAATTAACCATGAAAGTACCTTAGCGTCGCTACTTTCTGTCAGAAAGATCGTAAGTAAAAAACAAAACAAAATGTGCAGTCATTTGCAAAAGTTTAAAACCACCTGTTGGTATTAGGAGATTTCTGCCGATTGCAGCGGCTACTGTCTGTATTACTCACCTTCCTGTTGGTGCTGCATCATCAAACAGAGTTGGAGCGTCAGTTTCCTTCTGGTTTTCATGCTGAGAGGTTTTGTACTTATTTTCCGTATAGCGAAAAATGGGCAAAAACGCGTCATTAAATGTTACTCAGAGGGCACAAATAGTGACTTTATATCATGAAGGATACTCCGAACGTTGCATAAGTAGAAAGGTGAATGTGAGCAAGACGGCTACACCTAATACGATCATGAAATACAGGTGAATTTAGCGACCGAAGGAGAAGTGGACGTTCAAGGAAAACAACTCCACGTGATGACAATACCATAAAGTTATGCGTTCTCCGAGGAGTTCGTCAAGAAAATCAAGGCCTTTCTACATTATTCAAAATGGTCTGATATTAGTATCAGCACTCTTTCTCGTCGTTTTAGCAAAGATTTCGGATTAAATTCTGATAAACCTGCACATATACCTAGACTAACCTCTGTCATGAAAAAGAAGACACTACAGTTTGCGAAGCGTCATCAATCGTTGACTGCTGAAAATTGGAACCAAGTTCTTTTTCAGATGAATCAACTGTGCTTCAATTTGATTCGCGTGAAGAACATGCTCGATGACCAAAAGGCAAACGTTTTGATGAAAAATGCACCGTGAGACATCCTCCTAGTCAGATGGTACGGGGTGTTATGTCAGCATCCGGTACTGCTTCATTATCCTTTTTTGCCTACAGGTACTACCATGACTGGTCCTTTTTATGTGGAAATGTTACCTGAGAAGCTGTTAACTAATATACAAGTGCGCAGATAAAAGACAGTAAAAGACTACCTGCAGAGGAAAAACATAACTGTGCTTGACTGGCCCGGTAATAGTCCCGACCTTAATCCCATCGAAAATGTGTGAACCATTTTAAAATACAAGATAGCTGAAAAACAACCATTAAATTCCCAAGCTTTGATTGACGCGATAAAGTACGTGTGGTGCAAAGACATTTCAAGTGACTACTGCACATTCCTCATTGAGAGTATGCCACATCGTATTCTGTCCATTATAAAAAAACAAAAGTGGCCCCACACAAACTACTAATTTCGGTCTTTTTATGTTCTAAAGAATATAAGTATTCGTCTGTGGTGTCATTTTTTCGAATATCTCAGACTAGTAATTAGTTGTTTCTTGGAAAATCTTAATTTTCAATAAATTGGCAAGTGGTCTTAAACTTTTGCAAATGACTGTATATTATTTCAATCTCTTTACTATTTTCTACCTTCGTGTTCCGTTATATGTTGTCTGTTACCGCATTTTCGACACTTTTGCATCAACTCGAACCGTGACAGTTACCACGTGGATTTTTTTAATACGCCGCAAGAAATTTTTTCCACCGGTGTATTATATACAGAACCTAAATCTATGACTTTCTAATAGGTAGTTTGCGGATGATAAGAAAAAAATTACTATATTTAGTGCAAATTACGAAATCTGAAGTAAAAATAACTAGGCTCCGGAATTTGTCGAGCCCTGTGATAAATACAACTTGAGACATTTTCGTCTGATATGTTCATTTATCACACTGGTATATTTTTATGCGTTTCGGCAATTTCACCTACTGGGTGGTTGTTAAATAATTATCCCAATTCTCTGGTGTTCAGAAAAAGCGAGAAAAGAGATATCACGACGGAATTCGGTAGGTAGAAAACGATTTTGCCAAAAAGAGAATTTGGTTCAAAACGTGCATCTAGGGGAAATGGCGCTACAGGCTCACATACACGTGCGTGAATTTACTATTTATTGACACCGTGAATGGGTCTGTTGTTAACATGGCACGATCTAATGTAACGTAAGAAGATCTCATCATACCCAAATATCCTCAGTACGAATAGCTAGAATCTGTAATGACCGAAGTCTGATATCGCGAAATGTACGAGTTCTGTTGTAAAAACCAGCGTTTTTAACTCCGATTTTGTAAAACACTTCCAAATATTCGGTTACTGTGACAATTAGGAAAAGCAGAGTAACGTATCACGTTGGCCGTACATTGAAAAGTCCTTCAAGAATCTCATTCGATGTGACTTCAAAGAGAGTTACAGGTTTCCCGTAGTTCTTTGGATGTACAACTTTTGTCTGTATACGGTGACAACAGGACCAGGAGAGAAAGCAGCGTAAGACGATCAAATATGACAAAGATACGCTGCGCTCAAGGAGTCGGAAGTCAACGCTTTGTATCATGCCTTTCAAAGGACCAGTGCTACTGCCGGAACTTGTACAGAGAAATTATGCAGTTACATGGTTGCTGTTGCATAATTTTATGATGTAAAAATGATTTACGAGATTTTAAAAGGATACCCATTATGTGTGTGGCTTAAATGTCTTTCCTTTTCTATTTAAAGAAATAATGAATGTGTCTTTCTTTGATGAAATGTTAACCTGATCTGCCTCTTTCCAGTTCAAACTGCGCCTGGTAGCTTCAGATAATCTCAATGAGAATCACACAACAGTGGTCATACACATCAAAGATGTCAACGACAACCCTCCTATGTTCGACAGGCCCACGTACGAGACGCAGATTACAGAAGAGGACGACAGGAACCTTCCCAAGCGCGTTTTACAGGTTATGCAGATGTCATTACCATATTCTCCAGTGTCCCGTTTCGTTGTAGAAAATAGACACGCGTGTGCCTGAAAATTTCTCTATTTTATTTCCTCTCCACGACCATGTGCACGACGTCATACTTACTACCATATAGTTGTGTTTTCTTTTGGTTCCCTTACTATTGAAACAGCCACTTGTTTTTTATTTTTATCGTTTGAATGCAAGTTTTGTGGGTGTGTTTTACTGATTTCATAAAAAAAGCATGGTTTTACACTTTTAGTTATAGCTGTTTCTGTTTGGTTACCGATGATTTTAGCATGTTTGGCATGTCTTTTGTTTTTTCCCAGTACAATCTCACTCTTGTAGCGTCTGATACGCTGTATGAGAACAGCACTCAAGTGTTCATTAAAATCAAGGACATCAATGATCTTCCACCAAAGTTTGACCAACCAACCTATGTTACGACGATCCTTGAAGAGGACAGTGAAGGAATGCCCAAGAAAATCATGAAGGTATCGACAAAATTTCCATGTGATGGTCTCGGTATATCTTAACGCACTCTGCTCTCGTGTTTTTTGCTTTATTCTTACTTTGCTTTGCTTCTAAAAAATTCAGTTTCTTATCTCAAAAGAGAAAGTTGAAAAACTTTAATAAAATCACATGGAACTGAGAGACTTAGACTAGCTTGTGGTTGTAAGTACAATTCAAACTCTAAGGTGTCCTGAAGGAGACGATGCAAATTGGGTCTATGTTTAAATCAAATTCAAATGTAAGTTTTACCTACATGAATACATGGTGTCCACAAAGTCTCTTTACAACTTTGCACATTTATTAAGGGTACACTGTATGAGATAGACAAATGTGGTTGAGCACATAAGTGAGAAGCAAAGACTAAAGGTTTTTCTACCTCATTACAAAAGCTCAATATGCGCACCATTTGTTGCGCGTAGAACATCGAAACTCCAGTTCCTACCATGTGCGTTGCAGCATGTCCTCAGTAATGGTCGAAATGGCGTTGCTGATCCTCGATTTAAGGTCATCCATGTCCTGCACATTTGTCCGATACACGATATCCTTCACATATTCCCATACAAAAAAATCCAGAGGTATGACGTCGTTGGAACGGGGTGGTGGCCATGCAATTGGACCATCCCGTTCAATCCACCTCTCAATGAATGTTGTGTTTAAAAGTTCCAAACGTGCCGTCCTCAATGTGGTGGTTCACCGTACTGTTGGAATATCACGCTTGGTTGGAGGTCCTCCAACTGCGGCACAACATACGCAAAACATCCAGGTAAACAATCTGCCGTCACTGTTTTCTCGCTGAAGAAAAATGGTCCAAGGACTCGGTTATGCATAACACCGCACCACACGTTCACTTTAGAACTGTCTCTCGCACGTTCTATAAACGCATGAGGATTTTCAGACCCCAAATCCTGACATTGTGTTTGTTTAACTGCCCAGAGACATGAAAAGTTGTCTCATCCGTAAAACAAACATGTGTGAGAAACTCGGGATCTTCACTCAGTCTATCCAGAAATGTTACTGAGAATTATTTTCGTCGTGGTCTATCGTTCACCTCAAGTGTTTGTAAGAGTTGCACTTTGTATGCGTATAAGAGTAGATGCCTATGTAGAATCCTGTGTACAGTGGACCGGGGCATTTGCAGTTCTCTGGCAGCGGAACAAATGGACTTCTTCGGGCTTCGTGAAAATGAATCACGAACACGTTCGTTGTCTTCATTAGATGTCCGTGGGCGGCCACTACGATCTTAATCCAACACGAACCGGCCACTACGATCTTAATCCAACACGAACCGACCACTACGATCTTAATCCAACACGGACCGGCCACTAAGATCTTAATCCAACACGAACCGGCCACTACGATCTTAATCCAACACGGACCGGCCACTAAGATCTTAATCCAACACGGACCGGCCACTACGATCTTAATCCAATACGGACCATGAATTTCTGGTGCCATTGGCATATACTAGGACGAGATGGCGGGGATTTCCCATACTTAGTCCGTAAATGTCGTTGAGTTTGCGATGAATTGTGCTCTCTCTTGTGGGCACCACATTTTCATAAAACAGCACCTGCTACGTCTGTGAGAGGGACTTATAACAAAAAGCGGTAATGTCAATTAAAACTTTGATATTTACAGTATATTATACAACAAATACCATGAACTTACATAGTAGAGGGTGTCCGTAATAAATGTGTAAAGTTGTAAAGAGACTTTGTGGACACCCTGTATAACCCAGCTGTTCTCTCATATTCAGATATTAGCTCCTCAAATAAACGCTCACCTCCCTGAATAAAGTTTAAAACTCACGGTGCTATATTTTACTTATTATTGGTGTATGAAACGTTTCCATTTACATTAGCCCTATGCAGCCCCGGTGGGGCAGTGGTCTGAGCGCTGGCATCTGATTATTCGTCCGAGATGAGTCAGGCTTCGAATCCCGATGAGGCATGCATGTCATGTCATGTTTATCTTACGCCACTGACTCTCTCCCTTCCCTGGAACCAGTTGCCCTAAATTAGAGACAAGTGACTGCTTATTGCCCATCGAGTTGCTCACAATAGTGGTTCAACCTTCAATCAAGATAAAAAAAAATACAGCGATCTTGCCATCCAACTCGAGCTTCACTGACACACGTCTCACACAAGACCTTCATTATCTTTTTCTCTTAGAGACATTCCTGAATCTGGCCTCTGATCATTCGTCCGAAGGGGTCTGGGTTCGAATCCCAGTGAGGCATGGATGTTGTGTTTGTCTTACGGCACTGCCCTCTCCCTTTCCTGGAACCAGTGACCCTAAATTAGGGACGGGCGACTGCTTATAGCCCATTGAGTTGCTCACGGTGGTCGTTAAACCTCCAATCAAAAAAAAAAAAAAAATTCCTGAATCTGGTCCTCCCGTGACTATCTTTGTCTTCTTCTGCCTTTCTTGCTTGCGTGCCACTTGGACTGACTAATTCTTTTAACATGGCTCAACCCCCTCAGGACATTTGTCTCCACCCTAATAACAAAATTTTGCCTCACATTAAATATCTGCAACACAGTTTTGTTCCTCACATGATCAGAACGTATGTATCTTTCCACAAAACCCCGTAAGTACGTCATCTCTGCAACACATAAACAGCTCCTGTGCCTGTTCTGCAGGGCCCAGGACAAGGCAGCCGTAACTTTCAATGATGAATCCACTTGCCTATTAATTTCACCATCTAATCTGCTTTCTCTCTCAAACGTCAATCTATTTCCTCTGTCAAACTGAAATAGAAAGCAGAAAAAGCATTTATACGTATCCAAATAGGTTCTTTTTCGATGAGTATAAACAAAAGCTTCTACATTAAAGTGTTTGTCAAACTGAGACTTTAGGTTTAGAGATCTGAAATATATTCCTGCAGTTTGGAATTTGGGGTTTCTGGTTAGCTTCGCTGAGTTGGGCTTGGACTCGAATTCCGCTTGCGGCAATAGTTTTGCGCTTGTCATACAGTGATGACTTTCTCCCTTCCATGGAACCGGTAGCCCAAAATTAGGAGCAGTTGACTGTCTTGATGTTCACGGTGGTGGTTAATCCTCATTCCTTACAAAAACAGAAAAACAAATATTTAATCAGTGAGTTTAGGATCAACTAGATAACCGTAAATATATTCTACATAAAACTTTCGAAAGTTATTCGCAATTCTAAGGATTACTATCGTTTAGTTAGTAGTTTTGTCCAGGGACAGATTTGTATGATTATATGATAAACTGTCGCTCATACAACGGACTGTCCTCCGTCTACTGTTACTATTTCATTTTGGACTGAGGTTTGTCTCTTTAAAGCCAAAGCTTTTCTGTTTTGTATTGATATAGATAGGGGTTTTAAAAGTGAAGCAGTTATATCAGCAGATAATGTGTGTTTGAAGTTATTTCCCATGAAGAAGCAAAACGCAAAATTTTATAACAGTGTAATAATTTATAGTCTTCGGGCGACTATTGAAATATTGCAATAAATGTCCAGCTGGTTTGCATTTTAGTTATATTCCAGTATAAATACAAAACAAGAAAGATGACACCGAATTTTCGGAGTTAATGAGCACGTCTTTTGAATCCGTTCTGACTCAAATTAAAGCTATTCAAAGTCAATGGGACCGGTATGGAAAACAATAGTATCTGACGGAAGAAAAGGTTTTCAATCGGGTTTTTAATCCGGCAGATATTACTGTAAACGGAATCGTGAACTTACGCCATCTGGTTGTAGACTTATGCGTTAAGAAAAATTTGAATTTATATGAGAAACATTTCGCAACGGAAACGCTCTCCAACAAAGAAAGAATTTTTCAAATTGGACCTTTCGAAGCAGAGATATGGACAAATATAAGATATTTATCTACGCCCCTTGGCGGAAAAACCAGGCATTATTTTAGGAAGAAAGTACTCTAAAAAGGTTATCCGATGTGAGCAGTATCGGTCCAAGAAAAATAATTTTTAGTGGAGTTTTCAGGAGCTCAGGTTTTGCTGCAAATACATCAGAAGCAGAAATTAACACCTTTGCCCCCTAGTGGCCAAACTATTCTTTGCCAAATATTAGAAATTATGTGAAAAATATTTTCCATCAGGAGCTGTATGCGATATAGGAAGAATTTTTCAAATCGGAGTTTTAGAAGCAGCGATATCCGGGAAAAGGCAATTTACCTTTGCGCCCCCTAACGGAAAGTCTATGGTTTACTTTAAAATTTTGAATTTATTTGAAAAACATTTCGCATAAGGAACACTATCCAACAAAGAAGGAATTTTTCAAATTGGACTCCTAGAAGTAGAAATATAGACACAAATAAGATGTACTCCAAAAACATTTATCCACGAACGAAGTTTTTCAATCAAGATTTTAGAAGCTCAGATTTTATGGCAAACACATCAGAAGCAAAAATTAACGCTTACGCCCCCAGGTGGCCAAAGTATTCTTTACCAAAAATTAGAAATTATATGCAAAAGATTTTCCATCAGAAGCTGTATCCGCCGAAGAAGAAAAATTTTCAAATCGGAGGTTTAGAAGTAGAGATATCGCGGAAAACTCAATTCACTTTTACGCACCCTAGCGGAAAATCTAGGCGTAACTTGAAAAAGTAACTATACCTAAAATACTCTTCAATATGAAAAGAATCGAAAGTTAAAATATTTTTTTCAATCGAATGTTTAGAAGCAAATATATGGAATAAAACGTATTTTGAATTCGACATCATCTACATTTACGCCCTCTAGCGGCAAAATTGTGCATCGTAAAAAAGAAACAAAATAAAGATCATCCTTTGCATATTTCAAGCTTCCCAATGTAAAAAGAATTTTTCAAATCGGACTAATAGTTGCAGAGATATGGTGTCTACAGACGGACGGACAAACCAATAACATAGGCACGATCTGTTTTTACAAAAGACGTGCTAAAAAAGGCAATGGAACATTCCATACAGAAATTAGTGAATTGTGAGTCATATGTACCTTGTAAAATTTTAATTGAGAGAGATGCATCGGGAAAAAAATTAGATATTTATTACTTTAAAGAGTAAAACCTATTCTTCAAGTGATATTTATGATGCAGCAGACCAGCTTCAAAGCCCATTCACAATTTAAGATAAGAATCGTCACCTCCAACGCGTCCAAAGTGTTAACTTCAGATAAAATGCTTCATTTTAATTTTTAAGAGAAACGCATATCAAAAAATATAGATCATGTGGTGTAAAGGCGCAAAGTCGTGTAGAGATTCTGCTTTTTGTATCCCAAGATCATCCAATGCGCACAGTTTACTCAAAACTTACTGTTAATTGTCTGGGAGAATGTTTTAATCTTCATCAGATTCCCTTTCAGGAACAATTTGATTACGAGAGCATTTGTTCAGTTGGTAGCTTGATGCTTCTTTCTTCTTCTGAAATAGAAGGAGTTGTGCTTACGCTGGGAATTTGTTTCAGTGTGGCGCACGTAATTGGTCGTTCGATCCATTTTCTGCTGTCTCGTTATAAAGCGTATTCATTTCCTCGATGCTTTCCTTCCTGTTTCAGAATGAAACTCAATCGGTATTAGTTTGACATGGTTTGCGCTTGTTATATCATCAGACACAGTAAGTAGGTGGATAGGCTCTGCGTATGATGCGTAACTGGTGCCGACATAGGCTTTTTATTTCGCCCGATATCATGTGGGTTGGGTAATTTGATACACTTTATGTTTATTCCAGTATACAGTAACCCCCAACAGTCACTCGATATAATATGTGCCGTATATATTTCATGCAGCTTCCTTCGTTGCAAGATACCTTAAAAACTTAAAAGAGTTAAAACCTTCACAAGTCCAAAAGAATTTTAGTTGATTGTTAAAAATTAAAACATTAAAACTTTAAAACATGAGACCTTTCGGCCTTCTACTAAACCCATCTTCAGATGAATGAAACAGTAGCACAATGGGGAAGACATATAAGTATACATGTAACTGATGACGTAGCAAAACGGGCAGATTTTGTTTGCGCCGTAGACACAGTAACAAGTTTGTAAGTCCAATAAATCGTTGTCTTATAACAAGAGATATAAGACAACGATTTATTGATCTTACAAACTTGTTATTGTGTCTACGGCGCAACCAAAATCTGCCCGTTTTACTACGTCATCACTTATACTAACAAATGCATACTTATATATGTCTTCCTCATTTGTGCTACTGTTTCATTCATCTGAAGATAGGCTTAGTAGAAGGCCGAAAGTTCTCGTGTTTTAAAGTTTTAATGTTTTAAATTTTAACAATCAAGTACAATCCTTTTGGACTTGTGAAGATTTTAACTCTTTTAAGTTTTTAAGGTTTTAAGGTATCGTGCAACGGAGGAAGCTGCTTGGAATATATACTTTATGTCACGCACGAAAAAACAAGGTTTTCATAATATGTGCCTTTTGTGGCATAAATAAAAGTACACGGCTCAAAAAAAAAAAAAAAAACGCTTTACCCTTTCTGGTAATCACGGACGCTTCCCCAATATGCTATTTCTGGAATTAGTTTGCCATTTTAAGCATGGATTTCAACTCACGGTACTATGTACCATACATATGTTCTGCAGAAGACAGTTATGTGTTGCAAATATTTTTTAATAAGGTTTCATACGTAAACTTCTAATAAGCTAGCTCGTTCAACTTTGTCTTTGAAAACGATAAAGCTAAACTGAGCTTCTCCAGTTCTAGTATCCCTAGAGTTATTCATAGAGATTTATAGCTGTCAACAACTGTTAAAAACCCACGTGGTTCTATTTTGCTGAAGCACCTACTGAATAGAAATGGCAATGAAGTTCAGCTTTTCTGCATATATTTCTTGAATTGCAAACCAAGTATCATATTATGATGATGAGGAACTGTTCGCCAACTATACTTAAAATACACTCATTGTCATAAAAATCCGCGCGGCAAGAAAGAGGCGTCTGATTGAAAAGAGATTTTAGTAGTGAGGTGGTACATACCAAGAACAGAAGTGATTACAATATCCCAGCAGCAGGACGATTTCCCGTGGACATACGGTACACATTCCGGTCAGCGTTAGTACCCTGTTGGACCGCCTCGTGCTCGGTTACATGCGGTGATATGGTCCGGCTTGGAGTCAAAGAGTCGCCGAAGTTATCCTAGGACAGATTAGCTCACACTTCTTGCAACTGACGCTCTAAATCACGAATGCTGGGACATGGAGAAAGCTGGCGTCCCATCTGGTCCCACATGTGCTCGATGGGCGAGAGATCAGGTGATCAGGCAGGCCACGGAAGCATGACGTAGACAGTGCTGGGAAACTCAAGCCGTGTGCGAACGCGCGTTATCTTGTTGGAAAATGGCTCCGGGCCGCCCTGCCTGGAAAGGCAGCACATGGGGCCGCAGGATCTCCTGTACGAAGCTCTGGGCTGTCAACGTCCCTCGGATCACTGTAAAGGAAGTCAGTCTGTCATACGCGATGGATCCCCAGACCATCCCTCCAGCAGTTCGGGACGTGTGCAGTTGTACAGTGAGGTTGAAATTTTAACGCTCACCTGCTGTTCTCCACACACTGGCACGGTTATCGTCCATTCCATACAGAAACGAGATTCGTCGCCAGTCCGTAGCACTCCACGTTTCTCGCTGCTAACACCAGTGCAATCAACGCCGACGATGGTCAGATGTTAATGGCGGAAAACGTGAGGGCCGTCGAGATTGCATATTTGCCCCTTCCAGGCTTCTGGAAATGGTTCTGGCAGACACAGATGTCCCTTGTACCGCAGCCACATGTCTCTGGATATTGGACAAGGACGTCGTTGCATCTGTGCGTGCAGCTCACACGATCCCACGGTCCTCTCGGCTGGTGGTGTGTCAGAGTCGTCCAGAGAAGTCCGCCTTGTCTGGGTGCTTTTCCGTATGTATTGCTCCCAAGACTATCGCACCGTACTGTCCGGAAATGTCTGCCGATTTGGCCCGCCGGCCACCCTGCCTCTCTCATCACGACGATACGGCCTCGTTCGTTCGAACTCCGTCAGTTGCCCGTACGCACATCTCCGGAGGCTCTTCGGCATGTCTGTCGCTCAGGGATCTCACCTGACTCTTACCGTACCGAATGTGGAGTCTCCTGCGCGGCGCCTTGTATGCCCCAAGGATTGCGATTGCAGCGCCGGTCTTGGACGCGCGTGCATGCGGAATCGCACGAAACTTTAATCATTTGCATGTCTGCCCTCCCCGTAGCTATTCGCCGAGTTTCGCGTCAATCGCACGGTTTTTTTTTTCTTGGTGCGCGGATTTTTATGACAATGAGTGTAGTAAAATTATACTAGTATTCCGAATTTATTGGCGTAAAATAGAATTTTAAGTTTCCAAGCTTTCATGCATGAACCAGATGGCTTTTTGGAGAAAGGTAGACAACAAACTTCAAAGTGAATAATAGAACGCAGAAGCGATCTGTGAAACGATGGAAAACTGAATAATAGAACGGTTCAAGCATTTCATAGAACGCTTGAAACGTTCCATAATTCAGTTTGCAGTTTGCTGCCGAACTTCCTTGAAAAAGACTCCTGGTTGATGTGCGACAACTTGGAAACTTTGAATTTTATTTTACGGCAATAAATTCTGCATTACTTGTATAGTTTTGATATTTTAAATAACAGAAGTAATTATAATTTTCACGAAGTATACAGGTTCAAAGTTTTAAAAGAGTAGAGAACACTTAAATATTTGGAAAAGCTAACAGGAGCCAATTTGACTCGCACCACAATACACGGCGCTTATTTTGTGGGGGTGTATTTAACTACAACTATGGGGAACTCCAAAGGGTACAAACAATTACCAGTCCCTAATTTTGAGTCACTGGTTCCGAGAAAGGGAGAGAGCCAGAAAAATATACCAACCATAACTCCTCGTCCGTGACTCAATCCTGGAAGAATAACCGGGAACCTAATAATAGGTCATACTTACTGTAATATGGACTACCAAATCCCTATGTACCTAGTCTTTATTTGTGAAGATGGTAAAACACAAGCAACAACAAAAATTGTATGGCTAACTGCTGCTGAACGGTAACCCAATAGCACCTACTGGACAGCCTTCTTACCTTTGAATATACGCACTATCAGAAGCTTGTCTCTGTCTCAGCTTTCGCCTATATAGTATCTTACACTTTTCAGTGCTTGTAAGCAAAATTTATCTGATATGATTGTATTCATGACATAACATTGATGTTCTTATATCCTATGATGCGTTTCATCATAGATAGCAACAGCCATGAGTTAATTTAGTGTGCTCGCATTTATGTGGTCGTATAACACTAAATCCTGTTGTATTGTGAATGTCTGTTACTGATATCCTGTGTTATAAGTTTTCGTTTGTATTCATAGAAAGATATTATTTTATTATGTCTCATATCATACACCATTGGGTAAATTTATCTGATTATGCAGTGACTGAAAATGAACTAAGGTAAAAACTGAAATCAATGCGAAGTCGAAAATACTTAGAAACGATGGCAATTTTTCATATTACTGAACGACTCGATGACTTTGTCATACACTCGCGAACGCTGTGTAAATGTTATGTACAAACGGGCAGATTTTGCACATATACACTAAACTGGCTGCTGCTTTAAGTGAGCATGTAGCTAAGACTTTTATGCAATAGTATCATTTTATTAGTTTTACAAGGCTAATTGGGTGATGGGTTGTTTCGAACTATTTTTGGAATACGTTAATACACTCAATGGACAAAACATTATAGATACCTACCTAACGGCGTGTTCGTGTCCTCCTCTACTCGAATAACATCCAGACTCCCCCAGATGCCGGAGGTAATGCCTGCCATGCCTGTTGCAGCACTGTCCACAACTCCTCCCGAGACGTCAGTCCAGGATCCGTGAATCTGATATTCTGTTCCAAGACATCCCAGAGAGCTTACACAATATTAGGACTTTGGGGGACACTGAGTGGTTTCAAACTCAAATGAGTGTTCCTCGCGTCATGCCTGGATGATTGTGGTCTGGTGGGGTGGCGCATTGTCCTGCTGGAACCTCCTTTTGGTATACGTTAATACACTCAATGGACAAAACATTATAGATACCGACCTAACGGCGTGTTCGTGTCCTCCTCTACTCGAATAACAGCCAGTACACTCTGAGGCATTGACTTCCCCAGATGCCGGAGGTAATGCCTGCCATGCCTGTTGCAGCACTGTCCACAACTCCTCCCGAGACGTCAGTCCGGGATCCATGAATCTGATATTCCGCTCCAAGACATCCCAGAGAGCTTCCACAATATTGGGACCTTGGGGGACACTGAGTGGTTCCAAACGCAAATCAGTATTTCTCGAGTCATGCCCGAATGATTGTGGCCCAGTGGGGCGGCGCATTGTCGTGCTGGAATTGACCCTAGGCTACACAATGCGCGAAGGCCGCGAAAGCCTGTGTTTGATCAGTCAGCACATGTTGGTAGCGCGCAGCGACTAAGGACCTCTCAAACACAATAAGAGAGCTAATTTGTCCCGTGAGAAGGCTCCCCAAATCATCGCAGACCCACCACCACTTTAAATAGAGCCAACGTGGCACAACGGCGCCGTGTTCTCACGCTATCAGCGCCACACCCGCACAATCCCGTCAGCTAGGTACGGCCCGAAATGGAATTCATCTGACAACACGACGCGGCGCCCCTGTGCCGAGGTCCAGTTTCGATATTCCCGGCGCCTGTCGAGGCGTAATGTCCGTTGACGAGCAGTCAACAATAGCCCACGAGCAGGGTGTCAACTCCTTTAGCCCAGCATGCGTCGTACTGTTAGTTTGTACTGTTCGCTACTCACGCCGTACTGTTCGCTACTGTCCGTTTTCTCACTGACGCTGCTTGGGCTGTAACATCCTGAACTTCCATGCTCCAGAATGCGGACTGATACATAGAACTGTTCACTGTTGGAGTACGAGCGAGAAGCAACCTTGACTCGCGACTTGGAGTGTGATGTTCTGCGCAGAGATGGAAACGGGTCACGGGTCACCGCGTCGACAATTTCTTGAGGGTCCAACTGGTCAGGTCAAGGTGTTCCTGACTCGATTTTATTCCCTTTTTTTTTTTCGAAAAGAGAAATATATATTACAAAGAAAAATACACTTTGTGGAATTCTGTAGTCGATACTGGTGCCCATGGAATGAATAATGATTTGCCATGCAAAAATATTATCGTCTCTTTCTCAAAGCAACGAAGATTTCCACCGACCGATGTCAGACAATACACCGACACCATATCGTAAAAAGATACTTCGTTTGCGTACTTTTACAGTGCGATTGTCCAGGGCAAGGTACAGGCAAACGCCATTCGCCTGCTTCTCAGCTGATTCACTCTCTCCGTGCGAAGTTCACTGTATGACTAAGAGTTACTTTTCACATCGTATCTTTTACATTGAGAATTCAGCGGTTTTCGATTGATGTGCTAAAATCTCGTTCCCATGACATGCCAAGTCGAAATTAACTCCTTATTTGTTAATATGGATGTATTTAATGTTAAGGAGGTTGAGAAAGGCGTCGAGGCCAACAAATACGTGCTTGTTGAAAACCACAAGGAGACAAGTGAATGCTGGAAATTGTTTCGCCTCATTAAGGAGCCGGTGAATTATTCTGTGTTGTTTGGTCTTGCCTGTTGTTCAAAGTGTGGAAAGTCTATAATTATAATACAAAGAAAGATGTCGACGGTGTAATAAAAGATTATGGAACCAAACATCTAACGGACCGTATGAAAGTATACGCACCTCCGTCAAAGCTTGCAAAGAGTGAACAATCTGAATACATTTAAAAAAATGCATTTGTGTAATCGTAAATAATGATTCCCATTTGTAGGGGTATAGTTAGCCATTGTTTCTCGATTGCGCAAAATAGTGGCACTAAATTGGCACTAAAATTTAGCAAGTAACGGAATTTTATTATTAAAAAGGGATTTCAGTTATTAAATATCGAGCAGTTATTGGGATGAATATATATTTGGAAAATGTATTTCAATTACTGAACTGGGAAAACAAAGGGATAGAGATTAATGGAGATTACCTAACCCACCTTCGTTTTGCTGATGGCGTAGTCATTTGTGCAACTACCCGATCAGAGCTACAGAGTATGATCAAGGAACTTGCTGACAAGAGTAAAGAAGTGGGATTAAAAATGAACTTTCAGAAGACAAAAGTGATGTTCAATGCTTTTACAAGAAATGAAGATTTATCGATTGATGGAGAAAAATTGGAGATAACAGACACGTACGTTTATCTTGGACAGCAGATATAAAGTGAGGGTCACATTGATGAAGAAATTAATCGGCGTATAAAACTTGCCTGGAGAGCTTTTGGAAGAAACAGCATAATTTTCAAGAGCAATATGCCATTATATCTTAAAAGAAAAGTGTTTGATCAATGCATCTTTCCAGTGCTTACGTATGGTGCAGAGACGTGGACCTTAACTAAAAGAGACATACAAAGGCTGCAGACAACTCAAAGCAGCATGGAGAAGTGCATGCTTGGTGTAACCAGGAGAGATAAGAAGAGGAACTTATGGATCAGAAAAATGACAAGAGTGGAAGACATCATGACCAGAGTTAAATCCCTGAAATGGCAATGGGCTGGACATACTGCCAGAAGGACAGATCATCGATGGACAGCCGAAATTTTAGACTGGATTCCAAGGGACAGGAAAAGACCCAGAAGAAGACCACATGGGAGATGGGTGGATGAAATTCGAAAGTATGCGGGAGTGGCATGGAGGAGACTGGCACGAGACTGACCGTTGTGGAGGAAACTTGGGGAGACCTTCGTCCAGCAGTGGATTGATAATGGTTGACAATTATGATGATATATAAATTGAGTTTCGAATTTATAGTTCAAAGCAGATTTGTCTGGGTTAGTTACGGGTCCGGATCGGGTCGGGTCCGGGTCTGAAAATTTTGACCCGTTTCCAACTCTGGTCCTGCGTGCACTGGAGAGTTTGCCAAGCGGTACGTCTGTACGGGCCTAGTTAGTGTAAATCGACCCCGGTCATCAGTAGCGTGTGGTCAGCCACCACTTGCTCTCTTGACGCTGGTACGTCCGTCGATGGTACACGCTTGATACGGTTACCTCGGGAACCCTAGAGTTCTTAACACTTGGACAATAGAATGACCCATCTGTCTTGCGCCGAAAATGCATCCACGATCAAAATCGCTCAGATCAGCACATTTACTCCTGTTCGTCGATTGCAATACACTGTTGGGATACCCTGCAGTCCGCGTATTTATCGCTTGCATTCGGTGTGGGTCTGTTCCGCTCTACGCGGTGGGATGCCCATGTCAACTGCCTATCACCTCTATCTCTATTGTTTTTGCCTACTGAGTGAATAGCTTACTATAAATTTTACGAATGTCCCATACTTTCTTTGACGCAGACAGTGAAACCCTCCACAAAATTGTATTGCTTACCAACGTTAACAAGTGTGTGATCTTTAACACAAAAACTAAGCCAGTATTTTGCAGTATTAATTTTTATAGATATATGGAATAATAATGCTGTAACAGTAAAGTCTTCTCGGTGTTTTAATCCTTCGTATAACAAAAATATCGTACAAGAAAGCTGATATGATAAACGGTTTTTGATACATGAATATGCATTTTTTGCAATAAATCATTTTTTATGACACAACCTTCTCCAGGAAATCTTTTGCGCTGTAATTATGCGCGACAGCAGCAGAGAGATCTACACAATGTTTACATACATATCTTCCGAATCCTTCTCAGTTTTCTTAATATTTTGTACTTATGAACCTTCAACACTACATCAGGTACTTACGGAGTTTCGGTTATATCTCTTTTTACACAGTCAAAACAAAATAAATGGTCTAATACAAGTGGCACGCGCGCGCAAATTCACTTTTTGTGATTTTAATAATTTATTAAACGATTTAGCATTTGTGACGGACATCGTGGGCCACCTTAACAACTTAAATCTGCATTTGGAAGATAAAAACGATCTTTTCCCAGTGTTATTCAACTCAGTTGAAGCATTTAAAATGAAACTTGTTCTTCTTGGAATGAATCATTCTCAGCATGATTTCGTACATTTTCCTGGAATAAAAGAACTATCACAAACGGAGTTCGGTGAGATTCCAAACTTTTTTAAATATCAGCAACATATTTCTGATTTGAAAAAAATTCCTTTGAAGCCAGGTTTTCAGACTTCCGAAACGAAGAGCAAAATCTTCTCCTTTTCACAAACCCCTTCTCCCTTTCTATCGAGGACATCATTCACCATCCTACTGATGTGCAGACTGAAATTTGAGTTTCAGAATAACACTGCAATCCACAGCAAGTTCAAGGAGGTGCTTGGAAATCCAGCCAGCCACAGGAATTTGCCACTTTCTGGAAATTCCCCCCTCCAGTTCTTTGCACTACGAGACATGGCCCCGCGATATTGTTGCAGGTTCGGGTCGAAAATATGTGAAAATTCTTTTCCTATCATGAAGTTGGTGAAAAATAAGTACCTTTCAGCACTCTCTGATCAGCATCTGAAAAATCTGCTGGTTCATCTCTGAATGCTAACATTGAAGAACTCGTGCAGAGGAAAGACATCCAAAAGCCTCATTAAGAACTAAGCCGGGTTTGTTTCATGTGAATGGAAATGTAATCATACAGTGTTGGAATATGTTTCTTTCTTTGCAAGTAATTTGTGTTTTTAAGGTACTAGTAAACTAGTTCTTGAATGATTATTAGTGTTCTATTACAATAGTATTGGTTTAACAATATCTTTCTCTTCAGTACTATTTTATTTGAAGTATACAGAGGTACATAATTTTTGTCTCCTTTCTGGCAACCGTGGAGGAGGGGGGGGGGGTAGGTTAAGGTGGAGTTCAAGATTATCTACATCAAAAGTGGCACGTGGCGAACCGTGGGTTGGTCACCGCTAGTCTAATCAGAACTTAAAAGTATTTTTTTTTTACTTTCCCTACCAAAATCCAGGCCTCCAAACGTAAACATTTGTAGTTAAAAAAACAAACAGGAAAACTCATTGCATAATACTTGAAGAGCAATTACAACAAGGAACCTGTAGTAATAAACGCTTCTGCTAGCACCAGTGCCCCGGCTTCAAAGAAATTACACTATGTTGGTAGAGCAGTCACAACTTGAACACATGCCACATCCACTGCTTACAGCATGGGCTTTTCATCTACGCCTTCCTGACTTGACTGTCTGCCAGGAGTTTCCGAAAACGTAAGCTCTCTTGGAAGATATGACATTAAATAAGGAAATGTAAGAGGAATAAATCAATTTAAATAAAAAGAGACTCCTAAATTTAAATTTGAATTAGAGTACATACGTCGCAAACATTCCGTTGTCTAGAGCGCTCATTAACTGTGCATATCTAGCTAATTAATGGTCTCAATTAGCATTGCATATACAGTTTTGTGGTCGTGGAACTATCAGGGCTTTAGACAAATTTTGGCTGTTGTGTGTGTGTGTGAGCGCGCCGCCACTGATGTTCGCCACCCCAGGTGGGCAGTGGTCCACGCGATGGTTTCTTTGACCTTTCATCAACGTGGGGACGGCTCGCGTCCGACATAAGGCATTGATGGTGTCATCGTCTTGTAGCAATGATTTTCTTCCTTCCCTGGAACCCGTATCCTTGAATTAGGGACGAAATAGTGCTTACAACTCTTAGAGATCGTCACGGAAATCATTAAACCCCGAAACAAAAAAAAATTATCATGAGCGGAAAGGAATCTTAGGAGTTTATACAACAACTTTTCGTAGGCGTTTTCTTTCGTCGCAAACAAGCAAAACTGAGTTTTTAAAACTGGCATTTTTAACTAAATTTCCATCAGCATGGCATTTTCCTTATTTGTACTTACATCATGCACAAATCCCATTTAAACTCCCTTCCTCATATTTTATCCAGAAAACTTCTCACATATGGTAGTTTCTTCTCTCTTCCTTGTGTTAGTTTTATTTTCTTCACCATTCTTTTGTTTTGGGGCGCAGACGGGATTTTTGATTTTGCTGTAAGAACTTTTCTTGCAGTTATCGTCCTCTGCATTTCGGTAAAATTTCAGCCTATACTGGCGTATCATACTTTTTTTTTCTCATTCCGTCTTGGTTTTCGCTTATTTTCTTGTCGCCTGACAACATGTTAGGATCATAGCGTCTCAGCTGTATTGATTGTATTTTATTTTCTTTGACGCGTCAGGCTTGATTTTCCTCCTCGGTTTTACTTACGTCAGCGGAAAGATTTCAGGTTTTGTTTTTCAGTTGTGTTGAGGTGGGAAAATGCGTTTTCTCTCTTGTGTATTCGGTGGCGAGGTCTTCTACTGCTCTTGGCGTTGCTGCAATATTCATGTTAAGCTAATATGCATCAAAGCATAATGCGTATAAGTGTTAAAGAATTTACGTGTTAGATAATACTGAAAAAGATTTGCATCCAATATTATCCGATCGATCAATTTCAGCGCTTATATGAAAAAAAAAAAAATACTTGAGTGCAATTAAGTTGCCTCTCAGAACGAGTTAAAAAAGGGTTTGCTTCAAGAATTTTTCTAGGATACACTGCTCGACAAAGAAATGGCTATATCGCGAAGGTATGCGTAAAATAGTACACTGTTAAAAATGTTGTGGTAGGTTGGACCCAAAACTGGTACTGCACCAGTTTTTTCTGAGAATAGATACATAATTGTGTCTTACAAACAAAACCAAAAGCAAGGTGCAAGTTTGCTCCACACTGTAAAACATTTTCTGAAATTCGTGATTCACTATCCGCGATTCCTTTCTTGAATTTACGAAGCATATTTCTGATACAATCTTTTCCTTGAAATAACAGGAAAAAAACCTAAATTTTCACGTATTTTTTGCACGACAGGAAAATTCTCAATTTTCAGAAACCTTTCAGCACTTCCTTTCTTATATTGACCGTAAATTGCCGTTTTCAAGAGATATTAACGGAAAATTCTGGATTTTCGGAAACCTTTCAGCACTTCCTTTCTTATATTGACGGTAAATTGCCGTTTTCAAGAGAATTAACGGAAAATTCTGGATTTTCGGAAATCTTTCCGCAATTCCTTTCGTTTATTAACGGAAAAAACTCCGTTCTCACTTTTGCCGTATCCATATGACGAAAACATCCCGGTAATAGGAAAGGTTTGAGGGAATACTTGAGGTTTGATTAACTGCTAAATTTCAATTGTCTACAAGAAGATTTAAAAGCTGTCGAAGCACGGTAACATTTTCTGGAGCCAAAGCACACACACCACACTCTTAAATTTTTTTTTAAAACGTTGGATCTGAAAAACGTCTTGATTTACAATTTAAAAATATGGTAAATAAAAGCTCTGGCTAGCACTTTCGCGACCACTATGGTCGTATCATCAGGCCGCTGAGTGAAACCAGATTAGAGCGGTACCAGGTTAAATAGTGACAGATAGGAGCACAATTAATACACATTATGTAAATGAAACACATAAGTCATTGCCATTCCCTACGATTTGTTAAAAGTTCCTTATAATCACTGATTGTATGACAGTGATTAAAAGTTCCCTATAATCACTGATTATATGACAGTGATTAAAGTTCCTTATAATCACTGATTATATGACAGTGATTAAAAGTTCCTTATAATCACTATTAAAAGTTCCTTATAATTACTGATTATATGACATGAACACAAAAATGAATCCAACAATCGCGTTTCATAACCACAAGCACGGCACTAAACTTCAAAGAAACTTCTTTAAGTTGTACATCCGTTAAAAATGAGTAAGTTCCCTCAATGTAAAAAAAAAACGTTATGTAGAAAAAAATTAAAAAAAAAAAAAATATATATATATATATATACACACACTATCTACCAACAAGTAATTGGACACCCCTGCAATCGACGATATCTGCGGTCCTGATAAACGTCACGGTCGCCGCCGTTAAATATCGTGTGGGAAACAACAACGCAACCAGTCGCATGCAAGATGCCACGCAGTTCGCAGCTCTCTGATTTCGAGAAAGGTGTAATCGTCGGGTATCACAAAAATGGGCGATCCATACGTGACATATCCAGCGAGTTGAAGTACCCAAAATCGACAGTGACCTACGTGATTGGCTAGTGGAAGATGAGAGGTGATTGTCGGAATGTGCCCCGACCCGGCAGACCCACAAAACTGGGAGTTAGAGACCGACGGGTGCTGGCCAGAGAAATTCGGAAAAACCGCACCAAATCGATGGGCCACATCCGCGAGGACTTTCAACAGGCATTCGGGAGTGTTCTTTTGATGAGTACCATCCGTAAGGAAGCTCATCTGCTCGGTTATCATGGACGTGCTGCCGCCCACAAGCCTTTGATCACCAAGTCCAATAGCGCTGCTCAGCTAACGTGGTGCAAAGAACGTCGACAGTGGACCGTTGAACAGTGGAAACTGGTTCTCTGGAGCGACGAATCAAGGTTCACCCTCTACCGTTCGGATGGCAGGGTCTGTGTTTGACGTCTGCATGGAGAACTCCTCCTGCCGGAATGTATTGTGCCAACTGTGAAGTTCGACGACGGTGGAATTATGCTATGGGGGTGTTTCTCCTGGTATGGCACGGGACCCATGTTCGCAATTTCTGGTAGACTCAACGCCGAGACCTACTGCGCCATTTTGGGATGACCATGCGCTTCCTACGTTGTGGCAGTTTTACGGGGTGGACCCATTTTACTTTCAAGATGACAATGCCACCTGTCATGTTGCGAGGTCCACCATGGCTTGGCATGGTGACAATGGGTTTAATCGAATGGACCGGCCTGCACAGAGCCCGGACCTTAACCCTATCGAGCACCTCTGGGACGAGTTGGAGCGTCGACTTAAGGGATGTCCCCACCGTCCGAAATCGGTGAAGGAACTGACCTGTCTTCTCCAAGCCGAGTGGAAGAAAATACCGCTAGCCGTCGTACAACACCTGGTTGAGAGTATGCCCCGGAGGGTCGCAGCTGTAATCGCCGCTCGTGGAGGCTCCACCAACTATTGAAGGTAAATAAACTTCGTTTTTCTTTGCTATCACAGGTGTCCAATTACTTGTTGTTAGATAGTGTATATAAAACGTACGTTTACGAAAATGAATTCGCATTGTAAATTTAGAAGGGACGTCTCAGTCACACATCCCGCAGAAAAGAGGCTCACCTTTAAGCAGACTCGCTAACAGGAAATGCAGTGTAGTGATGGTCACCGTGAGTAACTCGATGGGCTATAAGTACTTGCCCGTCCCTAATTTGTGGTAACTGGATCCAAGCAAGAGAGAGAGCCAGTGCCGTGAACAACATCCATTCCTCATCGGGATTTGAAACCGGGCCCATCTCGGACGACTGATCAAAAGCTTACACCACGACGCCACCGGGTCGGTTAACTCAGGGAAGATTTGTCAACCTGGAAATTGAATGGGCATTCTTGACTGACTCTCTTACGTGAATGATGAATGAACTGCCAAGAAGGAACTATTTGTGCGGTCACTAGATGGCAGATTTAATCGCAAATCTTAAACAAGCGATCTTTTTTTAAATCTAGCAATATTTGAACTGTATAATTTAGAACTCGTAAGGGATTCGGGTTCACATGGCTATGCGAAGTGTGACGTGCCTGCCCAGCAGGACGCATACGATATAAAGGCAGATAACAGCGATAACGAACGTCCGCGTAGCTCAATTGGTAGAGCGAATTATTCCGGAATGGTTCGAGCCCCGGCGTGGACAAAAATGACGGAGAAATTTACTTCGTTATAATGGCACCCGAACTTTCCGGATGACCCGACCGTTCAAGATCTCGCAGTGGTGTGATGTTCTTTCCACACCGCGAGATAGGAAAAATAAGAGAATCCCTTCTTCAGCGCTTCGAAAAATAAAAAGTCTGTGATGTTGCATTCCACACACTAGATTGACTGGGAGTTCTAAGGTGCACGTTCTGCAGAGGAAGGCTGCCTACCACGATTCATGGTCACGGCTGACCCGTGGGCCATGCCCCCGGCCCTCTTTCGGGGGGCGGGGGAGATGTGACGTGCCTGCCCAGCAGGACGCACGCGATATAAAGGCAGATGACAGCGATATACGATCGTCCGCGTAGCTCAATTGGTAGAGCGACTTATTCCGGAATGAGGGGACCAGGGTTCGAGCCCTGGCGTGGACAAAAATGACGGAGAAATGTACTTCGTTATAGAAGTAAATTTGAAGTGCATTTCTCACGAAAACTTTGAATTACTATGTTTACGCTATTCGCAGATTCTATGTACATATCCAAAAGAAGGCACAAAAAAACCCCCACACGTGGCGTTTTTTATTGTGTTAGAAATACCAAACAAGATGAAGAAGTTGTGCTTCGAATCTTTCTTTTCCCCTTACATGCATTTTACCGTATTAAAATATCTGGTTGCTAGGTGAAGGATCTCTTTACATATATTTTAACGTATCAATATATGTATTTTGCTATGTGAAGGAAATATCTTTTACTTGTTACTGAAGAAATATAGAGCAGCAAAACGTTTCCATTCTTGTTTACTTTTAATATTTAAGTCACGCTGATTTCTGAGCACACGCTGCAGTCTGTTTACATCAGCACTAGGACTATTCAATGCACTTGAGAATAAATATTTTTGCCAAGTGGTTTTTCTTATTTAACAGCACTTCATGTCCCAATTTCACTTCAGGTTTCCTTTCAATAACGTCTCTCAGTCCTAGATTTTCACAAAAAAAAAAAAAAAAAAAAAGAAGGGAGTAAAAACAGCGTTGCTCTTTCATTGCAGCTAAAAAAGTCCTTCATTCATTTGGCGTTTTCATAGTTTCTTGAAGTGGAACTTGCGAGGTAAAACTTTGCTCCACAGTTTTTTTTTCTTCCTTTTTTCAACTCTCATATCTGCGAATATTTTTTTTTCCTTATTTTTTTTTATGCTGAAGCAGCCATTTTCAGATATAAGTGGATCGTATGACCGGAGGCCTAGGACTAAGCAATTTGTGAAGTAATGAAAAAAAAAAAATCCCACTCATTTGTATGAAACTCGTGTTTTTCTCATACTACCAAAGAAGGAACCTCTTCAAAACCTGCGCTTCATTTAAACTTTTATTCTTCCACACATAAGGGCGACCAAAAAGGAAGTCAGACGTTGAAAAGCGCTGGCCTAACAAAACAGAAAATAAAAAGAAAATGCGAAACAATTTGACTTTCTTCTAGTACGGGCGATATTTCTAGAAGATTTCGAAACACTTCGAGTTCTTTGAAGCCTTTAAAAGTCGCTCTTAGCAAAGAGGGTAGAAATACGGTGCCTGAAAAATTATTCTTATTTTGAAAAAAGACGAAATGCGGCAAGTTATGCAAAACCGAAAGACAAACTTTGCCAAGAAAGCTGGTTCTCGAACTAACGCGCGCGCGCGCGCGTCCGTTCTCACTATGTTTTTTTTTCATAGTGATGTAAATTTTTTACCACCCAATGATCATCTTAAACCCGCCAGTCCGTAATTGGGAGCTATTGCTAATCATGCTTCATTTGGGAAGCGAACACGAACCCAAATAGAATGAACAAAAAGTGCATAAACTCAGCTGGGAATCCAGGATATTTTCAAAAGATGGAGAAAGTTTTCGCACGATGTTCTTTTACACAAGTTAGTAAAACCATTCAATGCGTTGATTATGATACGCTTTCCAACATACTAGAAATCATTACTCAAGTTTTGAGGATAATGGCTGTGAAATAAATCTCACTCCTGTGCCTTTGATTCCATTTTGATAGTATTCAACAGAACCGGTTCAATATACCTCCGGAACAACACGATAAAGTTTTGTCGCAATCGAAGCATTTTTACGCATGTTATGACGCACAAGGGCAACGGAATGGATCCCGCTTCTATGTCCTGACCTTTGATCCCATTTCGTTCATTTTCAATTGGGTTCGTCCACAGGTGATCCCTTATCACATACTAAAATTTCATCGAAATTGAACAATTTTTACGTGAGTTATCGTGCGGACGGACAGACGGGCAAAGCTGGAGCATATATGTTTCTTCAACCTACGGTTGGAAAGCGTGAAAAGCAAAATTGTATTATACGCTCATGGTCAAAAAAATAGTTGCACCCAGAAGGACGTGTCATATTGCAATGCTATTCGGGAGAAAGGTAAAGGTTACCAGGAACAATAAATTATTAAACGTTGAGCCTGACATGGGCAATATTTATTCAGCTACACAGCAATAAGTCGTGTCTCTCAGTATGGCGTCGGGCCGCCATGTTTGCTCACACAGCATGCCAGACTTTTCGGTATGAAGTTGTGCAGGTTCCTAACGGTGTCCTGCGCTAAGCCATCCCACGCATTTTGAATCTTCTCACGCAGTTCCTGCAGATCGTGCGGTAGGGTTGGAGTGTGGATAACGCCTCTAATAGCATCCCACACATTTTCAATCGGCGATAGATCTGGCGATGCGGCTGGCCATGGCATAGTGTTAGTGCCTTCAAGGCAAGCTCTCGAGACAGCAGCAGTATGCGGACGAGCGTTTTCCTATTGAAAAAACGCACCGGAGTGAGCTTTCAGAAAAGGAAGGGCCACTTGTTGCAGGACCTCATTAACGTAACGTTGGGCTGTCAAGTAATGAATACAAAGGTGATCTGGCATCGTAGGCCATTGCACGCCACACCATGACACCAGCCTTATGTACGTGTGACGCTCGATAACAAACCGTTCATCTTGGTGCTGAACCCGAAGCCACACACGGATTCATTGGTCGTCTCCTCCAACACAAAAGTGGGACTCGTCACTGAAGATCTCCTGCTGCCATTCTTTGTGGCTCTATGACAGTCTGGCACGACACCATTGCAGTCTTTGGCGACGATGCAATGGTGTTAAGGGTAATCATCGTAACAGTCTGCGTGCGTGTTGTCCTACATCGTGCAGCCGTCTGCTGAATATCTCGCTGCTCGCTGAATATCCGCAATCGTGGCTGTTGGGTCACTCCGCACAGGGCGGACAACCCGTCTGTTCTCTCTATCCGTGGTTCGTATAGGTTTCCCAGACCTTTTCTGTCGCTGCTGCGTGTCTTGTTCTACTGACTGCCGCCAACAGCGTGCTATGGTGATATCCGCACGACCGGTATAGCGCGCAATACGGCGATCACCATCCTGCTTCCTAGGACCCGGCAATGCGGCCCCTCTCAAACTCCTGCAACAGCTCAAATTGTTTCCAAACTTTTCTGTGAGGCTTACTTCACTTGCAGAAGGATGCAACTAACACAACAGCACGAGTCAGACTGGCAAGCACGCACAACGGGACGACCTTATATAGCCGGTCAGGCACATCGCTACGACCCCTCCTTGCTGGGCGTCACATGCGCCGCCGAACGTGATACTTGAATCATTTACATATCTCGCGATTTCAAACGTGCCCACCAAGTTTCATTCCTGTCGGTTGCTTCATTCTGGATGCAACTATTTTTTGACGATGAGTGTATATCATCACCAACAGCCATTTTGAATCGGCTGCTAGATGAAGGACTGCCTAAGTATCTTCTACAGTTCTCTTCCATTATATTCCGGCATGCACTCAAATTTCATCCCTTCCCTCCATCTCCCACGTCGCTCTTCTGTAGGTTTTCCGTATTATAAATACACTGTTAAAAATAAGTGGTGTGCACTCACGGACAGTTTCTAAAATCAGCGTGCAGCAAAGTTGCAGGTAAACGTCCCTCTTTTAATAAAATTTCTGCTTTTTAAAGTCCCCGTTCCTTTATTTTCAACTTCGATATTTTTACAGATTTTCCGAAGTTAGAAATTCCGTTTCTTTCAGAAAAGTGCGTTTAAAAGTTTTCCGTAGTTATACAGAAATTTCGAAAAATCGAAGACGCTGAATTCTTGAGTCTTTACAACAGAGAATCCTTTAGCGCGGGTGGTGGGGATCGAACAGGGATCGATCGGCTTAGGTCTACAAAAGCCGCGCGTCTTAACCACTGAGCCAGAAAATCTTAGGAATTGCACTCATCTTCAAGGTAAAACTAATATCGCGATGATATATTTCCTTTTCTTTTTTTTCATTAATGCGAGTGATTAAGTCATTTTACTCTTTCTTGGAGCTTATTTCTTTTTTGAATACGTATGTAATAATTTTATTTTTTCTATAGGTAGAGTTATCACAAATTAAGTATTTTTTCTTCAAATTTTAACTTCAGAGCAACAAAATGCTTTGGGCCCTGATTTTTTTTTTCTAATTGACAATAACTTTCATTATCTTTAAAAAATGGTGAAATGTACTGTTTTATAGTATTATTTCACATAACTTTTAAATATAAAATTTACCCTTGAGAGCTATGATATCTTTTGTCTTAAGCACTCCACAGAATAATACACGGACATACAATCACCTGATACCCGATTTCTTACGGAAACACAATAAAAAAAATACGATTTTTATACCTGATTTCTTACAATAAAAAAATTACGATTTTAAATATCCGATTTCTTACGGCCACACAATATAAAATGTACAATTAGTACGCACAAGAAATACCCGATTACTTTCGATAACACAATATACAATGTACACTTTATTGACAAAAGTCACCGGACACCAAGAAGAGGAACAGAACAAGGCATTTATTGACATACATTAGTACGGTGTCGGTCCACCTTTGACCTTAATGCATGCCCTGACCCTTCGGGACATGCTTTCGACAAGGTTGGAACAGAGCGATAGGTATACGTTTCCACATGCTGCCGGTAACTGTTGCTTAGTAGTAGGACTTGGTTCCAAACTTCTCATGCGGCGCTCTAATTCATCCCATAGATGCTCTATGGGATTAAGATCAGGGCTCTTCTCTGGCCAGTCCACACACGATGCGGAATTATCGTCAAACCACGCAGTAACAGTCCTTTGCTTATGGCTGGGTGCATTATCCTGCTGGTACCAACAAGGCTCGGTTCCATAGTATTGGCACAGAGTTGGTAGGGCATAATTGTCCAGAATATCGAGGTAGACGTGCTGGTTAACAGGTTTGTCTACGATAACCAACTGGCCGGGACCATGCGACGAAAACCACTCCCACACGAGTACACTGCTGGCTCCAAACTTGACCGTAGAAACAACAGTACACTGTGGTATATAGCTTTCCCCCGACTGCCGCCATACCCACACACGGCCATCAGACTGATGGATCGTGTATCTGGATTCATCAGTGCATAGGACTCGTTTCCATTGATCTACGGTCCACGATAAATGTTCTTTACACTATGATAAACGACGAGTAGCATTCCGAGTGGAGATGAAAGGCTTATGAGCAGCCGCACGACCACGGGAACTCATGGAATGAAGTTCTCTGCGAATGGTACCTGTACATACTGAGGTTCCAGCATTTTTACTCACCTGTATAGTGAGGTCTTGTGCAGTACTCCGTCAATTAGCTGTAACGACCCTCCTGAGGCTTCGATGTCCTCTATCACTGATTTTCTTTGGTCTGTCGGTACGTTTTGCTGCTTCAGGCACGCCATGTGCCTTCCACTTATTCAATATATCCCAAACAGTTGACTTGGGTATGTTTAAACGGCTCTCGGTTTCTCTTATGGACAACCCACTAATGTAACAACCAACAATCTTTCCTTTCTCAAAGTCAGTTCTCTCCCGCCGCGACATTTTCATTCAATCTCACAGTGCGATATGATCGCGGTCAGCTGCAGGCTTGTGATTATACCGTTTGCATCTTAACAACGCAGCGGATCCGTTCATTTTCTTTGGAAGCGGTGTCCCGTGATTTTTGTCAATATAGGGTATAATAGCAAGTTTAAAAAATGAAGGAGCGAAGAAGAAATATCCTGGTCCCCAATAATCAAAATTCATGCGATATGCTATCCGCAATAACCGATCTCGCTAAAGAACTTCAAATTCAGTTTCTTTGACAGACTATTGAAATTTAACAGTTAATTAAACTTCAAATATAATCTCTCCGATTACCAGAAAGTTTTCGTGATATGGATAAGGAAAAAAGTGAGAACGGAGTTTTTCTGTTCGTGTAAGAAAGGAATTGCGGAAGGGTTTCTGAAAATTCAGAATTTTCCTGGAATACGAAGAATCTGTGACATTTAGATTTATTTCCGTGTTTTCACGGAAAAGTTTTCATCAGAGATATGCTTCGTTAATTCACAAAAGGAATCACAGATAGTGGCTCGTGAATTACAAAAATATTTTTACAGTGTATACGAAAAATCCACCTTCTCAAAATCAAGGTTTGAACTGAGTCGTCTTTGTTGGGGTTTTTCCCCGTTAAAGTGAGTTTAGTAACACCCTGTCATTTAATAAACATGGCAGAGAAGCTATGGAATGTAAAATCTCTCAAGGAAGACCATCATAGCAGAACAACAGGTGTCTGGAATGGTCAGAGACATACGCTAAATCATTCTTAATTGATTTATTCCGGAAATTTCGCAGCGCGATCTAAATTTTCTCTACTGTAAAAGCCAAGAATGTTAAAATTGTGCCTTCAGGGTGCTATTATTTTTAATAGTGTGTGTGTGTGTTCATGTGCGTGTGTCCTCCTTCCCCCATTGCGCTGTATTCTTTAAGTTTAATAGGAAAGCTATCTAATGTGTATGTATCACTAAGCTTCATCCATAAAAACTTCCCTGAGTTTAAAATATAACGGAATGATCGACAATATCGTAGCGAAACTTGTATCGTATTTTGTTTTCATAGCTTGAAAATAAAAAATGCGTGTTCTTCAAAGAATCCAGATTAAACTCCTTTTTTTGTGAATATTCTACTGCTATTTCGTAAACAGACTTAATACAACAGCTATTATTTTAGTTTACTATATTGTTCTCAAGGAAAAATTTATTGGGAATAATTTCTAACACTGTGTAGGCACAGAATTTCGTGAAATCATTGATCGGCTGTGATTCATAAAAATTTTTTATTGTTAGGTTTATTCTTTTCATCTGCACAGCCCACACACTTTATTAGACTACTTTCTTGCCTGGAAACGTTTCTAAAGGCGAACTCTAGCGTCACTAGAGCTATTCGTTTCTCCACTGCAAATCGCAGTTACGGCACTTATCCAAATACGCGCACACATCGGCGTTAACCGAATAACAGAAATTTCTGTTATTCACTTTAATCTAAAGAATAGATTCAAGTGAGAAGGACAACCAGCCTGGAAACATGGTCTCACTCGGAAGTACGCGCGGCGATTAGGTTGAATGATGCGACGACATTTTCCTGACTGGAGGGCGTTGTCTGGCACAGGGGTTTGAATTAAAAGGCAACGTGCTGGAGAACAGATTCAATGGGAAATGACGACCCGCCTGGAAACGTGGTCTCACTCGGAGGTACGCACCGTGGTTAAAATTATTTCGTTGGCTATATTTTGTTAATTCAACTATATGGAGGTGGCATCGACCTTACGACAAAGCGCACGTGATTACTAGCTACTCCATCCGGGAACTACCAGACTACCACATCCCAGAAGAATCTTCTTTTGCGCTTAAGTTTTCGCTTTGAATTATGGCTGACTACGAAGTGAGTGCATTTTTAGAAGATTGGGAACTGTCAACTTTGATAGAGACATTCAGAGGTAAGAATTTCTAATATAACTTAATAATTCCGACATATTTTTATGCTGGTATTTATTGTGTTATTTTGGTTGGATTCAGTTAATTTTAGTGTTAATATGGCCTCGCTTTGTAGACTCATAATTACAATGAACACGATAGAATCCGCATCTTATTAGATGCACAGGGGCACATATTAAATTTAAACCCAGATTTTTGATAAAGCAGTAATACATTTCTTATAACGGCTTGCGGTTCCTGATCGCTAATAAAAATTTGCACATGAGGTAATGATAAGAGTTGTAATTTATGCATAGAGCTTGATTTCATGTATAGGTTATATATACAGTGTGTTTCAAAATTCGTGCGGCAGCCAAAGATTGCGTGGTGATAGTACCCTGGAACATATAGAACGTTAAAAAAAATATTAATATTTTTTTTTGTCTAATCAAAAATGTCAATAATTTGTTTTATAAAAAAACTAAGGAAAACATATAAAAAGAAATCGTATTTAGAAATATGTTACACACGCACCGAAATAGTGTCAATACGTCGTTATGTCAAGTACAAATCGGACGTGAACATTCCAGAAGGTAATAAACCCATTTTCAAATGCTGAATTCGCAGATAAGAATTTGCTTCCAAGGGCAGGTATAGTCGAGTTGTTAGCACTCTTAGGTCCTAAGCTAAAGGTCTCAGGTTCGAATCCCCTCTGTGAGAGATTTCTCGGTGGCTCTGAAAATATTTCCTCGTGACTTAACACCGTCCAAAATTTTATTTAAATACGTCGGGAAAAATTAAAATATGGCGGAGGAGAAAAAGATGGCGAGGAAAAAAAGGGGCGGACCCCCAGGGTCGAAGGGCACCGCCTAAAATTACCGCACCGGCAAAGTGTTGCCATCCGGAAAAAAGTTTAGGGACAAAGTGGCCCAGCTACATAACTCTAAATTTTATTGAAGCAAGAAATTACTGTGTCACGATAACAATATGTTTGGTTGCAGCAACAAAACATTTTATCACGATAACAATACATACACAGTGCGTCAAAGAATTTTTAAGACTGGGTCTGTGAAATGAAATAGAAACAAGAAATTATAATTTGTTTTGGTTTGTTATTCAAAATAAGTCCCTCCGGCTTCAATACACTTGTTACAGCGATTTAATAATGATTCGAATGCCTGTTCCAGTTCACTCTGCGGAATTGCCTCCAAAGCACGCATCGAAGCTGTTTGTATGGTCGAAATATCATCAAAATAACACCCTTTTAACGTCATTTTAAGTTTTGGGAACAACAAAAAGTCGCAGGGTGCTAAATCAGGCGGATACGGTGGATGATTCAACACACAGACGTCATTTTTCGCCAAAAATCTACGAACAAGAAGTGAGGTGTGACTGGGTGCATTTTCGTGCAACAAACACCAACTGTTTTCATCTCGATATTCTGGGCGAATGCGACGAAATCTGCCCATCAAACGCCTCAAAACATTTAAATAAAACTCACCAGTCATTGTTTGTCCACTTGGAACAAATTCTTTGTGGATAATATGCTTACTATCGAAGAATGTAATGAGCATTGTTTTGATTTTCAATGAAACTTTTCTTGTTTTTTTTGGCTTGTGGCGAGTTTTTTACTTCCATTCCGCATTTAGTCGCTTTGTTTTAGGATCATATTGAAAACACCATGTTTCATCACCAGTAACAATCTATTTTAAAAAGTTTAGACCATTTTCAGCTGCTGAAATGGTGTCTCTGCAATGTGCACTTCTCCTTGATTTTTGTTCATTGGTTAACGTGTGTGGAACAAATTTAGCACAGACTTTTGTTTTGCCCAAATCTTCATGCAGGATGGTTCGAATCGTTTCTTTGTTGATGTTTAAAGACACTTCCATCATTCTTAGTGACGCACATCGATTGTTTGCCACGAAATCACACACTTTTTCAATAATCTCAGGTGTCCTAGATGAACTTGGTCTTCCGGTATGCTTATCATCTTCTAGAGTCTCTCTTCCGTCCTAAAAACGTTTGTGCCACAGGAAAATATTTGATCTACTTAAACAAAACTCACCGTAAACTTGTTTCATCATTTGGTACGTTTCCGAGGCACTTTTACCAAGTTTTGCGTTAAATTTAATAACAGCCCTTTGTTTCATCTTAATAATTCAACATGAAAAAAATGTTACTTCTCTAATGAACGCCCGTTTCGTTTGAGCTACTTTAACAACTGCGCCGTACTTTTGGCAGAAAGCAAGCAGATGGTCATGGTTTATAACGCATTCGCGATTACACTGGTGGCGCCACCGTAGGCTGAAATCTAGCGCCAGTCTTAAAAATTCTTTGACGCACTGTGTATTGTTGGTTGAAGTTCACAAAGTCTGCTATGTCACTCACATCTGAGGCGCCGCCCCGGTGGCGCAGTGGTCTAAGGCGTTGGCCTCTGATCATTCGTCCGTAAGGGGTCCGGGTTCGAATCCCGGTCAGGCATGGATGTTGTGTTTGTCTTACGGCACTGGCTCTCTCCCTTCCCTGGAACCAGTGACCCTAAATTAGGGACGGGCGACTGCTTATAGCCCATTGAGTTGCTCACGGCGGTCGTTAAACCTCCAATCAATCAATCAAAATCACATCTGAGGAAGAGTCGCGCTGACCCGAAAGATCTCATGTAGATGTTGAGAGTTTGGTGTCGTGTTTTAGCAGCGCCCCTTTCTATATTAAAGCATTTTAATGTTGATCTGGGGATGTGTCACTCAGTTTTCAGCACGTCTTTTGTAAACAAAGATCTTGCTTATGTTACCGGTTTGTACGTCCGTCCGTCTGTACCAACGATATCTCTGCAACTATTAATCCGATATGAAAAATTCGTGTTGCATTGGAAAGCTTGAAATATGAGAATAATGATCCTTTATTTCGTTTTATTTTACGATCTGCAACGCCGCTTGGGGGCGTAAATGCAGGTGATGTCGCATTCCAAAATACTTTTTATTCCACATATTTGCTTTTAAACATCCGATTGAAAAAATTATTTTATCGTTCGATTCCATTTATGCCGAAGAGTATTTTAAGATACAGTTACTTTTTCAAATTACGAAAAGATTTTCCGCTATGAGGCGTAAAAGTAAAATACATTTTTCCCGATAACTCTTCTTCTAAAACTCCGATTTGAAAATTTTATTCTTCGGCGGATACACCTCCTGATAGTAAATCTTTTGCATATAATTTCAAATGTTTGCTAAAGAATACTTTCGCCACCAGGGGGCGTAAGTGTTAGTATTTGCTTCTGATGTATGTGCCATCAAATCTGAGCTTCTAAAATATCGATTGAAAAAATTCTTTCGTGGACTGATGCCACTCACGTCGATAAACATTTTCGGAATATTTTCTTCTTAAAATAATCAACAGTTTCTCCGCTAGGTGGCGTAGATGTATATCTTGTTTTTGTCAATATCTCTACTTCTAGGAGTCCGATTTGAAAAATTCCATCTTTGTTGGATTCCAGTGTGACATCTTTTTCATATAATTTCAAAATTTTCAATTAATTTATAGACTTTCTGCTAGGGAGCGTAAAGAGAAATTGCTTTCCCTCCTATATCTCTGCTTCTAAATCTCCGATTTGAAAATTTGTTTCTGCACCGATACAGCTCCTGATGGGAAATCCTCTGCACATAATTTCTAAACTTTGTAAAAAATGGTTTGGCCACCAGGTGGCGTAAGTCTTAATTTCCGCTTCTGATGTACTTGCAGCAAAATATGAGCTTCTAGAACCTCGATTGAAAAAAAAGTGTTTTGTTGACCGATACTACTCATGTCGACAAACCTTTTAGAAACATTTTTTCTTGAAATAATGCATGGTTTCTACGCCAGGGGGCGTAGATGTATATCTTATTTTTGTCAATATCTCTATTTCTAGGAGTCCGATTTGAAAAATCCCTTCTTTGTTGGATAGTGTATCTGATGCGAAATGTGTTTCCTATAAATTCAAAATTTTCAAGTAAATCATAGACTTTCCACTAGGGGGCACAAAGGTAAATTGCGTTTTCTGCTTTAAATCTGCTCCTAAAACTCCGATTTGAAAAATTCTTCCTGTTCGGCATACAAGAACTGATGGAAAATAGTTTTCACATTATTTCTAATGTTTGGTAAAGAATGGTTTGGCCACCAGGGGAATAAATGTTAATTTCTGCTTCTGATGTATTTGTAGCAAAATCTGGGCTCCTGAAAACTCTACTAAATTTTTTTTTCCTTGGACTGATACCGCTCATATGGAAAAACCTTTTGAGAATACTTTCTTCCTAAAATAATGCATGGTTTTCCCACCAGGGGACGTAAAGTCACATCTTATTTTTGTCGATATCTCTGTTTCTAAGAGTCCGATTTGAAAAATTATTTCGGTGTTGGAGAACGTTTCCGGTGCGAAATGTTTCTCATATAAATTCATGTTTTTCTTAACGCACAAGTCTGCAACCAAATGGCGTAAGCTCAGGATTCCGTTTACAGTAATATCTGAGGGATTAAAAACCCGATTGAAAAACTTCTTTCTTCCGTCAGACACTATCGTTTTCCATACTGGTTCCATTGACTTTAAATAGCTTTGATAAATTTAATTTGCGTCAGAACGGATTCAAAAGACGTGCTTATTACACCCGAAAAGTTGGTGTCATCTTTCTTGTTAACTATTTATTTTTAAATCGTGTATGAATGGAATTACCGCATTTATGGCCGCAAATATGTCTGTATTTACGATCCCATCTAAGCTTTTAAAAATGATTGAAAAAGGTTATTTTTGTATTTTACTCCATTCTGTGTGACGAAAACGTTTCCCACACACTTTTTAGTTGTTGCCATACTACTTATCACACCGTTTACAAAATATTGAAATCCTTTTAGTGTATCAGATTTCAGACTGCTCAAGAAAGGCATTCATCGCATTCAAGAATTTTAGGTCGTCTCTCTTGAATTCAAGTGCCAAACACGGAATCTCAGATTTTATTGATATAGTTCATCCCCTATGAAGACAGAGTGATGTTATTCTGGGCCTTCTTGCGTTAAAAAAACAACAACATAGAATGGAGAAAATGTGTACAGATCAATAATTTTCATGCTTTTTGCAATAAAAGCTTCTTCACGCAGCTTGAAAGATTCCAGTTAACATTGCAAAATCAGGTACATGAACGCATTTATTTCCTAGAGTGTATATCGAAAACGTAAATACCCCATACGCACACTGGCCACTGAATTAGAAACCTTTGTGCAGATCTACGTTAAAGCTACTTAAACGTATTTGCAAAATACGTCATCTAGGCAACTACTTAAGACCATTGCTCGTCATAAATCGTCAGTAGTGTTGAACGCAATGGGAAAAACAAAGTTTCTCTCGGAGTTTGATAAAGGGCTTATTGTGTATGTCCATCTGGCTGCAGTGACGATTTGGAAAACAAACAATCCGAGTGGTTTCTCAAAAGGTGAGATATCCCGGGTCTTTAATTAGTGGAAAAATAATCCACATTTCTTGTCTGAGAGGAGTAACGGTGGCGCGAGAACAGTCTGTCAAGAACGAAACCACCGTCGTCTGAGAAGGCTTGTACTGAGAAACAGGACTTCATGTGTACAGCGATTGATTGTAGCTTTTAATGATGACTATTTCCGACCCATGTGTGAGCGAACTATGTACAGGAAATTGAAGATGATCGGTATTGACAGTCGCATGTCTATATCGAAGCCAGCGATTTCAGCGAAGAACCGCAAAGTTCGTCTACGGTTGTGTCAAGAACGCCATGACTGGACACTGGAAGACTGGAGAAAAGAGTCACGTGGTTTGACGAGTCGCGGTACACCTTGCTCTGTACTGACGGTAGGCAGAGAGTTTGGCACTGACCCCATGAAGTAATGGACTCGTCTTGCCTTGCGAACACAACTCAAGGTTGTGGAGGTGGAGCACATTCTGTTTGTAGGGAGAACGGGTCGCCTGATATTTTTGGAAAGCTGGCTGTCCTCCTAGGGTTATCTGAACAACTGTTGCTGATCATGAAATATTGATTTTTTATCCAACAGGACTGATGTTTCGTGGAAGGCAATGCATCGTGCAAGATGTGTTTAGCTGTGGTTCAGCAAGAATGACAGTGACTTCTACTATCCACCCATACCACCACAGATCCCGCATCTGTACTCCATTGATGATGTATAGGACATTATAGAAAAAAAAAAGATCCGGAAGCAAAGTTATTTTTTGCCAAATCTGAGCCAGTTAAAGGAGTGTCTAATGAACGCCTTGAATGCTGCAAGCGTAGATGCAGTCAGGCACCTTGTGGAATCTATACTTAATCGCATACGTGCTATAACTGGGGCTAAAGGAGGTCCAACCTAGGATTTAATAAACTGTTCTCATTCAGTGGCTGCTATGTGTACATCAGAAATGTCATGTCTACACTACTTGAAGTAAGAACTATTTTTGGAAAAGGGTCAAACATCCCAGTATTGGAACGGCAATATGGGTTTATGACACTTCGCAGAACTATAGGTTTCTGCTACCCACCGAAAATATTGTGCTATATAGATAAAAAGATATCTTTTATAACGCGTTTTCAGGCATTAGAAAATATTTTGATGCAGGAAAATTTGCTTTAAATCTTGCTATGAACATGTTCGACTGGTTTTTAAAAGTTTCTTTCTCCGCCTTCCTTTTCTAAAATCACCTCTGAATATGTTAAACAGAGATCACCAAAGCTCAGTAGCTGGCATGTGTTCATGTAAGGATCAATTCTGAGTGCGTTTCATATTAGCACCACAGAAACATTATATTTCTATCTCCATTAATTTGAGAAAATTTTGCAAGTAAATCCTCCAACTCTGTTAATGAATCAACTCAAAGCCGATTGCTAGGCACTTGGACTTTTCAAGAGCTTACCAATTTCGAGCTCTTTAACTTCCAAATACAAATTCTAGGAACTTGCATCACATGTAATGTAAAAGGATTCTCCAAATGAAAAAGCACTTTAATTCACGGAAATGCCGTTTGATTGCATTTTAGAAATAATCTGGGCTTTCTTAATGGATTCGTTCTACGCTTAAAAGTCGATATAAATATCAGACACCGTCAATGGTACTCATATACTTTAAGTGGTTAATCTCTCGATTGCTTATTCTCTCATCATCATACTTAACACCAATATTTCAGCAAACCGTTTCAAACAGAAAAACTAGAATTTCTCCGTCTGGAGTTAAATTTTAATGTTTCATACACCGTTATTACTCGTATATGACCACTCGAAACAGTTTAAATATATTCTTCAGCTGAAATAATTTTTCCAAGAAAGCTCAACAAAATACATTGGATTTCAAAGAAATTATGTTTTGAATCAATAAATAGTCCCTAAGTGTTCACCACTTTCCAAATAAGGGGCTCTTGAAGAAATTTTCTGAACACCGCAGGTGTGTACTCACAATGAATGTAATATCCCCCTCTCCCGAACGATTCAGACCTAAAGCTTGAAAGTTATTACAGAGGATGTTCACATATTTCCAGAGCGATTTTCCAGCTATATAATTAATGTTTAAAATAAAATTATTTCCCTCTTAAATGTTCTATCTGATGCAACTGACCAAACACCAAAAACTAAATACAAAGTACTGATGTCATTGTGATTTGTTGAATAAAATCATCGCAGTAGAATAGTTTAACAAAAACAATGAATTGCAAGTTCTTACAAATGTTGAAGATGACAATCATATTTTTGGTGTAAATGTGACAAGGATGGTAAGTCAGAAAATATCCGAAAACTTGAAAATTTCATCATCCTGGAGCGGGACTCAAAGCCGCGTCTCCCAGATAGCGCCCGGGTATGCTAACCACTACACCGCCCAGAACGACCAAGTCTCAAGTTTTCGATTAATTTGAATATAAAAGACTTCGTCGTTCTGAGTGGTGTAGTGGTTAGCATACCCGGGCGCTATCTGGGAAACGCGGGTTCGAGTCGCGCTCCGGGACGATGAAATTTTCAAGTTTTCGGATATTTTCTGACTTACCATCCTTGTTACATTTACACCAAAAATCGGATTGCCATCTCAAAATTTGTATTATATAATGTAATCCCGTATTTCTTTGATGCAAGTTCTTAAATAATGAAAGAAATCTCAAAGATCCAAGACTGTAAATCTTCTCAAGTCACGATATGAACCTTGAAAGCTTAATGTATCCCTGTCTCAACTGGGGTATAAGAAAAGTAAGATACAGATTAATGTATCTTACTTTTCTTATACCCCAGTTGAGACAGGGATTAAGAGGATAAGTATGATTGGTGTATTTTTTTATATGTGCTTGTAGGTGGGATAGTGATTATTAGATTTTAGAAAGGCAGTATGAGGGCTGAAGGCGATTTAATTAATGATAGGAGAAAGGTTGTTATAGTTAGAATGTTATCCATGCGGGGCATACCACCGCTTTTGGGATTTGTAATAAAGTAAGTAGTGTTGAGAGAAATGGTGGTGAGAGATGTAGTTTCAAGAGTGGGGTTTCAAGATAACTGGGAATTTCTTAAAATTGGCAGTGGTATTTTATTCCACTCCTCTTCCACTGCTTTCCATAGTTCAATTCATTGTTTTAGGTCTGCCTTTGGAAAGCGCTCTTTTTAGCAGTCCGAAGGCACAACAGTCCATTGGTAACACATCAGATCATATCATATATCATATGTAGAGGATTTTAGGAAGGGAATGTCTGACCCCAGATCTTAAACAACCTTTAGAAACAGGAAGCTAGGCGACTTGGGCTAGAGTGTCCGTTAATAAAGTGACACGGAAGCGAGGTATAAATAGGGGGAAGGAAGACGCCCTTATTTATTACCGGGATGTCAGTACTCGGGGCCCGACGTCTTAACGTGCTGGTAACACATTGATACCGTCTCGTTTTTTCTTCATTTTTTCAAGAAATAGAGTGGTACATTTGGATGTATGACCAATGGCTAATATCCTGATGATGTTCTACACTTTGAAGGTTCTTTGGATAATGAAAAGGTATATCCTCTTTAATGCATTGTTTTGGTAATATGTAGGATTAATTTCAACATTCTTTTTAACTTTTATTAACTTTAATTTCCCATTGTACGAGAAACCAGGAATAATCGTGAATCCTTTACTAAAACGTTCTTTGGATTCTTGGAACCAAGTTTGTAAGTCCTTTTCTGTTCTTTTGCGATAGTAAATAGACCTTTTTTTTTTTGTTACAATCGTTTAGGTTGAAAGATGTTTCATCAATAGTCACAATAAATTTCCATCTGTCTCCGCCTAAGTGATTTTCATAAAGAAGTTGCGAAACACACAAGTTTGTCCGTGATGGGGATCGAACTTGCGCGCCCTGACTGCGGAGTAAGTTGCTCTCCCAACTAAAATACACGGACGGAATGTATCGCTGCAGATTTGTCGTCTTGGCGAGTGCTTTACCTCTGTAGTACGTCACATCATCTCCCTCTTCTTTTTTTATTTTTTTGTAAGCGAAGAACGAACTTTCATTAATTCTAAACGACGTGTGGAACAAACATCACGCATTTTTTAAAGATCCCAGTGGCCAGTGCATTCATTTTTACGTTCGGGCGCGAATGTGAAAAACACAAATTTGTCCGTGACGGGGATCGAAATCGCGCCCCCTCACTCCAGAGTAAGTTGCTCTCCCAACTAAGCTACACGGACGGAATGTATAGCTGCAGATTTGTCGTCTTGACACGTGTTGCACCTCTGTACTACGCCACAAAGTATAACTATAAAATATTTCATTCGTGTCTTTCATACGTTTTTCATACTTTATTTTGTCTTTCATATGTTTTTCATACTTTATTTTGTCTTATATCACGCTTTTTTTGTTGTTGTTGTAATTTTCTGTTTCTTACCATCAGATACACTTACTTGTTTGTCTTGCTGCCACCAGTCTAGATTGGGGTAAGGTCTAGACGCCTTATGGAGATCACTTTATTCGAGACAGAGGCGTGTTTGAAGACTTCCAAGCTGGTGTAGAAATGAGCCGAAGATATTTAACAAATAACAAACACATTTATTATCCACCACTTAGGGTAGGATTAAGGTTGGTTTTACACATTGCATACAGAAGAATTTTAGGTGACCATGGAGCTTGAGCTGAGCACAACAGAATCCGCCCGATGGCTGCTCTTCGAAGAATTCCATGCTCCAAGTTCTGAGAATTCATGGGCTCGTTATGACCTTGTGAACTGGTCATCAAGATGGCTGT
This sequence comes from Macrothele yani, assembly GCA_039090855.1. Lineage (NCBI taxonomy): Eukaryota > Metazoa > Arthropoda > Arachnida > Araneae > Macrothelidae > Macrothele > Macrothele yani. The sequence continues at coordinate 92,609,685 of CM077026.1, forward strand.
CATTCTCCCTTCCTCGCTTTTCACTTCAAAAATGGCGTTCCATTGCCCACTTCTGATTTTTCCCACGTTTACTTTTTTAACATACAGCAGTTCCTATATATCTGTGCGACGCTGGCATTTTTTTTTCAATTATTTTTTTCCTAACGGTTTTCACATCACCACAGTGTCAAAAATGATTCAAAAGAAGTGTTCATTGCAACCGCAAAGTGACGCCCCGGTGGCGCAGTATTCTAAGCGATGGCCTCTGATCATTCGTCCGAAAGGGGTCCGGGTTCGAATCCCGGTGAGGCATAGATGTTGGGTTTGTCTTACGGCACTGGCTCTCTCCCTTCCCTGGAACCAGTGACCCAAAATTAGAGATGGGACGGACGACTGCTTATAGCCCATTGAGTTGCTCACGGTGGTCGTTAAACCTCCAACCAAAAAAAAAAAAAAAAAAAACCGAAAATTCGATGACATCTCTTGTTTGAAAATGTGCTCATTGCTGCTGGAAATTCACTGGTATAACTGTATGTATTTTATTTAAAAAAAAAGCTTCAATACGTTTAGGTTTATTTAATATATCTTTTTGACTTCAGTTGTTTCATAAGTTACCGCAGCGTTACTAAAGTGAAAGAGCTACCTGACTAGTGATTTATTCTGCTACGTTCATTTCAGATGGTCTTGCATCATTTCAGTAAGCATGCAATGCGTTAAAGTATTTTCGCATTTTTCCAGTCATTGCTAAGCATCACTATTGAACACTGGTACTGTGCTGTGCAAAATAGATGCACCTTAGAAGAAATTTCTCAGTGCCTTCCGAGCCATTTGGCATCTGATGACCTTTATCTCAGGGTCGTTCCCTTAATCTCTATCCCAGATGTTATTTATGCAGTCACGCCTTTCCCGTCTTACACTCAATATCCTTTTTTATCATAAATCGAAGAGGGGGACGAAGATTTCGTCCTGTATCGTGCAGCGATCAAAGGGATGAGAGGAGAAAAACTCCCCGATAATGTCTGCGAAGAAGGGAGAAAAATATAGCAAGATATTTAGGAGTGTGACTTCATCCGTAAATCAAACGCTTGCACATGCCTTTCTTTATCCTTTTAGAAGAAATGGAATTTAAACAAGGAAAGGAGTTCTAATCATCCATTCGAAAACTAGGTTTCAGTGCTTGTGGGGTCACCATTTTTAATCATTAATTGCCTATAGTTTTTAAGTTTATCTCTGGAAGATTCAATTGGTAAAATGCACATCTCGTTCATCTCTCTTTTCTACTTGATGCAATAAGCCGTTGAAAATTCACATTAATTCCATACCGTGTTTTCTACAAGAGAATGGCAACGCAAGTGAAACTGTGAGTTTAATGTACCGTTTGGAAAACCATTAAGACAAACTAAAAATATTAAAATATTTTTTTTCCATTTTCTCTTCTATGTATCGCGATGTGGAGAATTACAGTATATATATTTGCAACACAGCTTGTACATGAACTATTTTATACGGCCCTATGGAGCACGAAATTCAAGTTTCAGATCAGTTCAGATAGGTTTCTTCTTCCCCAACTAACGATAATATGTTGTTTTTAAAGAAGCTTTATTATTAATTTGCTACTATGCAGTTGATCGCCTTTTGCATTATTAACATGGAATCGTTAGCTTCAGCATTATAAACTTAGATGAAATGAATGCGTATTCTATTGATAAGGGTAAACACCATTTTTTTTTCAATTATTTTCAGATCGCTATAAGCTAGTAATATTCCGTATATTATCAAATATAAAAAAATTCACGGAGAAGCCGCTCGCAGTCATTGCTTAGCTGAAAGCTGTTTAAAATATATTTTTTTTAAATTTCATAAAGGTTGGTTTCAAATAACTATTGCACCTCTACGAGCAATTGGATTATACAGGATATGGCTTTAGGTTCTGTTTACACGTACAACGGTACGTGATGTGCATATTCTATCCGACCGTACATGCTCTTGCATAAACGAAATGCTGCCCGGCTGGACTTAACAGGCGTCTAAATTTTCCTATGCGAACAACTGTGATTCTATGCAAGCTCATAATTCAGGGAATGGAAAGATGGGTTTTACCTTCATTCTGTCTGAGATAAAACTGGAGTTCTCGGTAAACTCTGCGAGACTAAGTTACACGCTCATTTCCATCGTCAGGTTATACTCGGTGCTTAGATTCATGCGCGTGGATCACGAACACGACGACGAACCATTTCAAAGAAAGGAACTCCATACTGCAATTCATGTAGCACCTCCGTGATAGTGTTACAGGGCTTAGTGCTGAGTTCTATTACAGCGCCCTGTGTGGAGGGTTCGTTTGATGCTTCCTTTGCAGTAAGTCCGGTATCAGTGGTATAATCCGTAATTCTCCCAACTGGAGCAGATAAATACAATATAAAGCATAGAAGAGTGAATCGACTGAGGCTAAATTTTACAGTGAGGAAAACTTTTATTCAGAAGTTACGGGGAATGTCTTTAAGCCTTGTCCTGATCTCCGTTCATTCTACATATTCTCCGCCCATGATCTCTTTCCGCCTCCCCTATCATCTGCCTCATTTCTCCTTCCGTTCCCTTTTTTTCCCCAAGATCCTGCACCCCCGCTGAAGATCTCATGCCTCGTCGACCTTCTGCCACCGAGTTCTCTCAGCTGCACCCTAAGATGCCTCCTCTCCGAAAAACGCAAGATTCCTTAATTGGCTCGCTGGCCCCCTATGCATCGGACTGCTTGGGACGGCGGAGAAGCAATAATGTCCAGTTTCATTCTTCTCACATCGGCGAAATATATAAATCAAAACCCCTCTGCCTCGTCGCGTGGGAAGAAGGTACTTTGCCTGTCCTCTGCCCATTCCATCCAAATGGCGGAAATTGAAAGAAAATTACTACAATTCATTATCTCTAAAAATGGCTACAGAATTTCGCTTCCGACAAATATGGAAGCCCCGGTTACAATAGAGTAGCACGTAAGCCTGAAACCCACTGCACTCCCTCTTTTAAACTGTATTAACTCACGACGTTTAACTATACTAACATAAAATTACCGTCTACGTGAATGAAATTATGTCCTCCTGTTTATATATATACACCAAACGGTGGGTTCTTTCATTAGCGAGAAGGTTGATTGCGTAGCGTTGACCAAGAACCAAGTACACCATGTTGGTGAATAGGGATTGCGTCAAGATTGAATGAATAAATAGTTAAAACATAGGGTGGGAGAACGCGCGAACGGAGGAATGGCAACAATTAGCTTTCAAGACGTGAAATTTCGAGAATATTCTCGTTTTTCCTCACATTTCGGTATTTGAATTCTATTGTATTTCATTCAAATATATTTCCTCTCTAAACAAATCATTGAGTTATCGTTTTTTACACTTTTCAACCGTAGGTTGAAGAAGCGTATATGCTCCATCTTTGTCCGTCTGTCCGCACAATAACTCGTGTAAAAATGATTCGATTTCGATGAAACTTTAGTATGTAGTAGGGGACCACTAGGGACGAACCCTATTGAAAATGGGACAAATGGGGTCATAGGTCACTACATAGGAGCGGGATACATTCCATAGCCCCTATGCGTCATAACTAGCGTAAATATAGTTAGATGTCAATGAAATTTTAGTATGTCGTAGGGGACCACCTGGGGACGAACCCTTTTGAAAATGGACGAAATGGGGTCAAAGTTCAGGACATAGGATCGGGATCCATTCCATCGCCCTTATGCGTTATAACTTACGTACAAATGTTTCGATTGAGACAAAACTTTATCATGTTCCGGAAGTATACTTTACCGGTCCTGTTGAATATCATCGAAATGGGGTCAAAGTTCAGGTCATAGGAGCGAGATTTATTGTACAGCCATTATCCTCATAACTTGAGTAATGATTTCTGGTATGTTGGAAAGCGTATCATAATCAATGCATTGCATCATTTTACTAACTTGTTTAAGTAATGAAACTATTTTTATCCTACAGTTGTAACACTGGGAATCACGCAGTGTGAAACGTAAACACACCCGCCAGCTACTGCGGTGGAAGGGATACACGCAACATTTCGGAAGTCTTAACACAGTAAACAGTAAAATCAAATTTCAAATTGTAAACTGTGCGTGTTGTGTCAAATTCGGAATAATGCTTGAAGAAACCTAATCAAAATCTTCCCGTAGAAGTAGCTTGTAAGCATTTAGAGTGTGTGGTAATACATGGCCAGCCGCGGTCTAAAACCTAAACAATCCCGCTAATAACTGCGACTAAAGGATACATGTCAAGCTTCGGAAGTGTATCCCAAATATGTTGGCACAGCCTTTTAACATTATCACTTCTGTTCTTCCGTAGTTATCTCTCGCATAGGTTGTGGTATTTAGTCTGCCTCGATAAAGCCACATGTAGGTGTGTGAAAGATTGGCACATATAAGTTTGTACTCCAATAAAAAAAGGATTTTTGTAACAGCTTCTGTCACTTTTGGAGTACAGTTCTTGTAGTTTACCTAAGTGTGCAATAAAATATTATTAGCTGCCCCGGTGGCGCAGTGGTCTAAGGCGCTGGGCTCTGATCATTCGTCCGTAAGGGGTCCGGGTTCGAATCCCGGTCAGGCATGGATGTTGTGTTTGTCTTACGGCACTGGCTCTCTCCCTTCCCTGGAACCAGCGACCCTAAATTAGGGACGGGCGACTGCTTATAGCCCATTGAGTTGCTCACGGTGGTCGTTAAACCTCCAATCCAAAAATGAAATATTATTGCGTTTTTATAAAGTGCAATGAAATATTTTGTGCAGTATTGAAATGAAATAATACTGCATAACAATGAAATTAACTATTGTTTTGTAAGCTTATGCGCAGAGTACCGCATGGTCGAATTTGCACAGTTATGCAACACTTTAAAAGTTACAGAGGGTGAGATTAAAGTTTTGCAATATTTGGATCACTTTGTCTTCATACGTATCTTTATGACGAAAGCTGACTGGCATTCAAAGTATAAGCCATTGTGTTGCTCCGTCTTTAGCCAGCTGTCTGCCAGTTCTTCGATTCTGCGGCGGTTCCAGTTCTTGTACTTTGAGGCGAAGAACTCCTGCACCCCAGCTGCCACCTCCTCCTGGTTGTTGAAATGCCGCTCGCGAAGGAAGTGGGCCATGGACCGGAACAAGTAATAATCCGACGGGGCGATGTCTGGATTAAATGCTGGGTGCGGCATCAGTTCAATGCCCTGAAGTTCCTGGAGTTTTGCCCGGGTCGTTCGACCCGGTATGAGGCTGAGCGTTGTCCTCCTGTAGGAGAGCTCGCTTTCTGTTCTCCAGTGTCGTGTACTTCGCCTCCAAAACGGCATACATCCGTTCCAGATGTTCAGAGTAGAGGTTGGCGTTGATGGTCCGACAGTCTGTTGGAACACATTCGTAATGGATTATCCCCTCGAAATTCCACCAGACGCAGAGCATCACCTTGTGCTCAAAGCGTCCACGTTTGGAAACACGTTCAGGAAGCTGGCTCGGGTTCAACCACTGCCGTTGTGTGTTAGGATTACGGAAATAGACCCACTTTTCATCGCACGTAACAATTATCTTGATGAAAGGTACATCGCCAGGGTTTTCTATGAGTTTAGTGCACATTTCCACTCGGCGGTTTACTTCAGATGGCGTCAGTTCGTGAAGGACAATGCGGCAGCTCCTGTAGACCTTGTCGAGGTCCTAAATGTGACTAAACACGTTGGTCTGTGACACGCCCAGCTCTCCTGATAATCTCCGAGTGGTGGTTGTCGGATTTGCCTCTACGGCATGGTGCACGTCCTCCGAATCCCTGACCTTGGCTGATCGAGGTTTCTGTCACCTGAGCGAAATTTCTTGAACCATCTGGTTGCGGTGCTGTGGTCCACGGAACCTTTCCCTTTCGCATGACAAATGGTTCGTGTTGCTTGAGCAGCGTTATGGCCGAGTTCAAACTCGTAAAGCAAAAGTTCCCTGATTAGCCGGTTGTGGCTGTTCATCTTTTAGGCGTCCCAATCACAGACAGTGAACGGCGACATGTAATGCTGTTCACAACAACGACTAGAACTTTATATTTCTTTCGACTGACTGCAGTGTGCGACTTGAACTAGTTTAAACACGTGACATACCCTCCGGAGTACATGCGTTTATGCAAATATTGCAAAATTTTCGGCTGACCCTCTGTAAATATATTCATCTGAAATTTGCTAATTCGAGTTTCAGAAAAAGTTGCTCCAAGGTGCTAATTCACGTTGTTTCCTGAAGATTTCTGTCAAATTTCAAGTCTCTATTTCAGTAGTGTCTTCTGTAGGCGGCTGACAGACAGACTCGATAGTTTTATTATTATACATACACAAATACTACTGATAAAATAAAAAAAATTATCGCAGTTTCTGTTTCTTTGTAGAACATATAACAAGGTCTGCGCGTGGCTTTCAATTAAGGATAAATTAATAGTTAGGATATTTTTTCGCCAGAAGATTGGCAGAACGGTTGACAGGTTTTCTTGATCTGGTTATTTAATATACACAAATTAATTGCACCGTCAACCACATATCTGAAGTAACTTTTCAAAAACAGTTCAAAAGAGAGACTCAGCAAAAATTCCGAAAATATTATTTCCTGTTTTAATTGAAAGAGTGAAGAGGAAGAGTTTATTGGATGTAATCCGCACCAAACAAGACTCGCAAAAAAAAAAATCCTTGAAAGCGGAGAGCAGGGAGATTATTAATACGCTTAAAGCAAAGGTAAGCGAAGAGCACTTGGTGCCCACAGCAATATAGCGTTAATAGTACAAAATTATCTCTTACGTCAGTTCGCTTTCAAAGCAGAAAAAAGGGTTTTCCATCCTTCATATCGTGGACGGTTATTTTTCTCATTTAAAGCTTCGATTTTTGCACTGATTAATTTTAAGAGGAGGACAGATTTAATTATATTTCGACATTAGTGTTTTCTTTTTTTATCGCTGCTATCGCCGCAAGAATGCAGTAGTTAAAGATTTACTTTTCTGAAAAGTAAAACTTTCTAATGCAATGTTTCACAGGTAAGTAAAAAAATGCTTACTTTTACGTCACGATGCTGAGAAAGAGGGAAAATTTTTAAAACTTTCGAAACACATATGGCACAAGACCACTTGCAGGTTTATTATAGTTATTTGCTCATGGCTGATGTTCTTTTTCTTCCTCCATTAGCTTTAAGAATTCTATTTCACTTTTCCATTATTTAAATTTTCCATTACAGATTTCGCTTAGTATTTGTTGTATAAAATTTCTTTTGGATAATTAATCTCCATGGAAATTTTCTCCACAGAACTGCAGCTCTTTCTTTCTTAGAATTTCTTACGGAATTAGGGTGTTACCATAAACTGAGATTGCCAAGCTTTCGTGAAGGGTTTTCCCATCGGACTCATTCGCGGCCGATCACTTTAAACAGTGTTTCTCAAAATGTTTGTATTTGTGGGTCCCCTTTTCCATATCAAATTTTTTGCCCCCCCCCCCATTCCAGTGCTTTTACCGGGACGCTGCCAAACACCACACTTGTTACTTGGGTTAATTAGCTGTTGCTTTCTGAAAACTGTTTATTGCGGTATAATTTTTACATTGCACAACTCCTTTAGTATTGATCTGTTTAAAATATCTGCTCAAATGTATTGCATGCATAGATCGTCGTCCGCGTAGTAAAATATGCGTTGTTGCAAATTTTTGTTCGTCATAACCCGCCTACCGTATCGTGAAATCCCGTACGTTCTGAAAATATTTCTGCGAGTATAAATAAGGCTGGAAATGACGATGCGTGTGCAGTAGGAGTAAAGCTTCCAGGCATATCTCGAGATGCCTGTTACAGCTTTTGTACCGATTTTTATTGTAAACTATAACTCAAGTTGAGTATTTTGTTTATAAAGCAGATTTCCTGACAAACGCGAACGAGTCCGCTTTTCTTATCGTTTATGAAACAAAGCTTGGAGTGCGCGTATACATTTATTTCCATGGGGAAGGTGTTATTTTATTTTCAGAATGCATTGGGTTGATGCATAAGTTTATGCTGTTTTTTTTTCACCTCACTACAGGAATGCATTAACATCAGAAGGAGAAATCAACGATGCATTTTCCCTCCCATTGTTTAGGGTGGTGTCCTAACGTCTGGATAGGTCTGCAATACCATTCTTGAAAACACGTGCAGGTTTTGCAGCGAAGAAATCATCAAAGAAATTCTGGAGATCAACATCATTGTTGAACGTTCTGCCACTGAGTGCATTCGACAGAGATCGGAACAGGTGATAGTCTGAAGGGGCGACATCTGGGGAATAGCCAGATGTGAAAGGATCTCCCATTTCATGTTCTGAATGGCCATTTTGTTCATGCTTACGCTGTGAAGGTGTGCGTTATCATGCTGGAGAAGGACACCATGGCGCCGATGTGGCCGTTTCTGCTGAATTGCTCTTTCCACACGGTGGAGTTGCTCACAATAGAGTGCAGCGTTGATGGTCCGATTCCTCGGAATCATTTCCCAGTGAATAATGCCTTCCATGTCCCACCAGACACACAACATGATCTTCGTGAGATGAAGGTCATGTTTTGGACGTGATGTGGGCATCTTGTTTGTGCTTAACCGTTCCCTCCGATGCCTGAAATTCACGCACAGGCACTGCTTTTTATCTCCAGTAACAATACGTGACTGAAAGGGTTTATGTTGCTGAGAGCATTCGCGACAACGGGCGAGCAAGGAATCACATATGGCATCACGCTGGTCCTTTTTGTCTTCGGTGAGAGTGTGCGGCACACAAGACTGCAATATTTGGACCTTTGCCATACGTTCCAAGTGTCGCACTACTGTGGCCTGATCGCAGTCCGTATCAGTGGCCTATTTGCGTGTGGTTTCACGCGGATCCAAGTGGATGAGATGGTTTGAACGATCTCATCCAAGTGAGATAGATGGACGACCTTCAGCGTGGAGAGTCGTTCAGGTCAAACTTGCCACCTCGGACTCGCTCAAACCATTTGCAGGCTGTCCTCGGAGCAATAGCATCCTCCCTATACACGGCACAAATTTGTCGAGTAGCTTCGGTGACTGAGGATTCCTTGTTAAACTCGTAGAGGATCAGATGTCGGAAATGTTCATTCCTCTCTATTTGACATTCCATAATTCCGGACCTGAAAACCAAAAAACCATTAGCCACAATCACACAACGCAATACGATGTAGATACACGATGTTACTCACACAACGCAATATGATGTAGATACACGATGTTACTGGCTACATTTTGATATACAACTGGCCATCTGCACCGTCACTACTGACCTGGGAAACACTCGTGAAATAAAATGGCATGAACTTATGTATCAACCTAATATTTTATGGGGTGTTTTTTTGCTGTTGTTGTTGTTTGTTTCAATAAATAGTTTCTCCTTCGATTTCCACTTTTCTTCGCGCCCCCCATTAGATATTTCGCGCCCCGCAGTTTGAAAATCACTGCTTTAAACAAATGCCATTGGCAGGCTGACAACCCATAGATGGTCCTGGAAGCTGTTTTGTGTGGTCCACTTTTGGGAAAAATTATCCAGGCATGAAGCAGTTTTGTGTGGCCCACTTTTGGGAAAAATTATCCAGGCATGAAGCTGTTTTGTGTGGCCCACTTTTGGGGAAAATTATCCAGGCATGAAGCTGTTTTGTGTGGCCCACTTTTGGGAAAAATTATCCAGGCATGAAGCTGTTTTGTGTGGCCCACTTTTGGGAAAAATTATCCAGGCATGAAGCTGTTTTGTGTGGCCCACTTTTGGAAAAAATTATCCAGGCATGAAGCTGTTTTGTGTGGCCCACTTTTGGGAAAAATTATCCAGGCATGAAGCTGTTTTGTGTGGCCCACTTTTGGGGAAAATTATCCAGGCATGAAGCTGTTTTGTGTGGCCCACTTTTGGAGAAAATTATCCAGGCATGAAGCTGTTTTGTGTGGCCCACTTTTGGGGAAAATTATCCAGACATGAAGCTGTTTTGTGTGGCCCACTTTTGGGAAAAATTATCCAGGCATGAAACTGTTTTGTGTGACCCTTAAAAAACGGTATGTCAGCATTACCGTTTATTGTCTACACATCTTTTCGACACAAGTTTACGAATCATTGAAGTTTTTTTGTTTTGAGGCAATAATTAACATCATTTTATCCATCCTTCTAGACCGCAGATTCCTAGTAAAATTGAATGACCAAAAAAAAATTACTTCCGTTGCTATAGCAACAGATAAGGTACTCTGAGAAAGATTATCGAAATTTTATGCCATTTTTCTGAATTTTATTGCGATGTGGCGAGAAAGCATGTCGTTCGAAAAGGAAAAATGTTTTTTCAGATAAAGTCTGTTCATAGCTTGCAACAGAAGTGACGAAAGCAATCAAATTAAAATAATTAAATCATTTGTCAGAAAGTTGCTGTATACCGCACAATGTAAGGTATGTAAAAATTGAATTCAGTAAACTTTCAAGGGAAAGGCCATGCATGACCTCTGTGGCCTCCACTTGTATCCCCGAGTGCAAGTAGTTAGTTGCTTTTGGTTAGGTCAACACCCCGCCACTTATTTTGCAACAACTAATGTTTAAGGGTTTCCGCAACTTTTGCTCCAGAATAAAAGCACTATATGTATACCTCTTTTACTTAGGGAATTCTGCAAATTTAAATTTAATAAATAGTTCATGACATATTTCCCCCACTTCAAGGAAATGTTGAATAAGTTTAGACTCAAACTCAATGAATGAAATAAGGGATTACACCATTGTACAATACAAATTTGGAAGATGTAAGTCCGTTTACTGGTGTAAATATGTCCTGGAGAGGAAACCAAAACCGTGTGTCTCCCGCCCAGCTCCCGAGAATGCTAACCACTACACCACCCAGAACGACCAAGTTTCAAGTTTCCGATTAATATGAGTATAACCATCACAGAATTCGCTAGTCGAAAACCTCTAGATTAACTATATATGAATGCCGGTTGCTTCGACTAGCGAATCCTGTGATGGTTATATTCAAATTAATCGGAAACTTGAAACTTGGTCGTTCTAGGTGGTGCAGTGGTTAGCATACTCGGAAGCTAGCTGGGAGACACGAGTTCGGTTCCCTCTCCTGGACGAGGAAATTTTCAAGTTTTCGTTCGGATATTGTCTAAGTCATATTTACACCAATAAACGGATTCACGTCTCCCAAATTTGTAAGTTCAGACTCATTTTAGTGCAATTGCCTAGTGGCAAATATCATCATCACATTCTTAATACACTTAAATGTTCCTCCTAGAAGCACTTTGCGCTTCCATAGATACTAACAATATACTGAAGGTATAACAGCAGTAAATCGTTCGACGCTATTTGGGGAAACTAATACCAACGGGATTTTAACAAGAATTACAACATTTAACTAATCTTACTTGATCAGTCTGCTGCATTGAAACTGTCTTCCTTCAGTTGCAGGTAACTCTCTTCACAGATGCATTAGCCGTGTTTATTTTATTTAATTTACCTGCTGGGATTCTTTAATCAACGGTTATTAGAAGAGATATCATCATAATTTGTATCCCATGTCAATTAATATCTGCGCTGTTTAAGAAACACAAGGGAATGCATGAATTTCGGAGCATTACATAAGTGACGAGTCAAAGGATTTGTCATAGTTTAGCGAAAGAGCACAGGGAATATGAAATTGTGAACGCATCAAATAATCTCGACATCAGGGATTACAACGGAAATGCTGGGGAATTTTGAATGACAAATTTCGTAAAATCAAATAACACATGTAATTCCATTTATGTATATGCTTGAGGTGCAGGTGGCATCATGCATTAGAAGCCAAAGAAGACATATCGAGTTTAAGCAAATTGATAACGAAAAAAATTAAAACTGCACTGAGTAGTCAATATATAAGGAACAGTAGAATTTATACTAATACTAATAATATATAATATATAAAGAGAGAAAGTTTGTTTGTGTGTTTGAGGTAATCTCAAAACTACTGAACCGATTTGGATAATTCTTGCACCGATTCTAAGCTTATTTCTTTCCGGTGGACATAGGCTATTTCGTTTATTTATTATTATTTTTATTACTTATAGTTGCATTATCGAATCAGAACGCTTTCAAGTAGTTTCAGATTTTCCGTGTATCGTTCCGCTTTGTTTACATACAGCCTGATCACACCCAACGTGAAAGAAAGTAGTTCACGATAATATACGAAATTTTTTTTACTAATCTCAAAAACTAATGAACCGATTTGGATTATTCTTTCACCGTTGGGAAGCTTACTCCTTTCCCGTGAACATAGGCTATTTCGTTTATTTTTTATTATTTTGTAGAAACTTTGTTCCAAAAAAGTCACAACTGGATGTGTGAATGAGCTGCCGTGTCTCCAAGGAATGCATCTGTTAATGAAATAAACAATGCTATTTTGCAAAACCTTCCAGGCGAATACAGAATTTACACATCGATCGATGCTGTCGTTAACTTGGAAGATACAGTGCATTATCCACATGAATTAATTTTTAAATTCTTTAAATCCCTCAGGATTTCCTCCACATTGTCTCAAATTAAAAGTTGGCATTCATATAATATTGTTACGGAACCTGAACCCTCCAAACCTGTGCAATGGTACAAGATTACAGGTGAGAGCACTGCTTAGTAATATTATTGAAGCCATTATGTAACTGAGCCAGCAGCTGGACAAATAGCACATATACCTAGGATCCTGTTGATTCCGACGAACTTGCCTTTCATTTTTAAAATATTAGAATTTCCTATTAAACTATCCTTCCTTAAAACAATCAATAAATCCCAAGGCCAAACTTACAAACATGTGGAATTGGATTTGCGTCAAGAATGTTTCTCGCAAGGACAATTATGCGTCGGCTTATGGAGAACCGGCAGTTCAGACAATCAATTTATTTTGATAACGACTGAAAACGAGACAAATAATAATGTATATGCAGAGGCTTTATGAATTATTTAGAAAAAAATTATGTACTTAAATTTATGTAAAAATTAATTATAACTTTATTTCCCGGCTAACTGCCGACCATTTAATCTCTCGGCCAATTTCCTCCATCGGTTGCTCTGAAATTCAACTTATGGATGGATCGGATTACACGTGTTATCCATAGCCTTGTTTTTCAGTGATATCTTCCACTCGAAAGAAGCCGTTTGCACAGCTGGTGTTTTATATAAATAAGCCAATACATGATTCGACTCTAGCACGTGACGTCACAGCGTTTACATAATCAAGCAAACAGTGTCACTTTCTGTAGTCATTCCAAATATGCTACTGAAGGTCCGATGGAAAATCGACGTGATCTAATAGACTTGAAGCGTGGTATTATAATTTGTATTAGGAAGAATCATAAAAGTAACTTCAAAGCGGCTGCACTTTTGTAAAATGGAAGAACAAGAGTTGTAGGAATATTCAGTAGGCATCTGATGCAGGAAAGAGCCGGTACTACGAGTTTAGGACGATGGGCAAATGCCAACAGTGCTAAAGGTATAACCAGGTTCTCGTGGACCATCAGATACACAGAAGGGACTCAATAGATGACATGACTCAGGAACGATGCCAAACGTCATCTCGGTACACGTTGCAACAATGAGTGAAACAACAGATTCGAATTAGAGAGAGTGTCAAACGGCATCCCAGCATATGTTGCAACAATGTGTCAAATAACAGAGGATTTGAATCAGAGAAAATGCCAAACGAGACATTCCATGGTACTTGCGATAATGACTATAATAACAGAAGATTTCAATCGCAGGCAATGCTACACGTCATTTCAGCATATGGAACAACAATGAGTCAAACAATAGAGGATTTGAATCAGAGATAATGCCAAACGACATCCCAGCACACGTAGGAGCAATGAGTATTTTTTTATTGGAGGGTTTTTTTAAATGATTTATTGGACCTGGTGGTACAAAGGCATTACAAACAATCGGACATAGACAGGATACAGATTTTACACAGCAACAAGTACATATCATACATTTTTACAGTATGCCAATTGATCAATTTACTCAGAGAGATCAGTGTTGATCAAGTGATACATTGTGAACAAGTACACATCAAAATATGGTTTTACAGTATGCTAAATGACCAATACACACAGATAGCCAGTGTTAGACAAGTAACAGACTGAGAGCCAGTGCCGAAAAACAAACACAAATATCCATGCCTAACCGGGATTCGAACCCGGATCTATCTCGGACGAATGATCAGAAGCCATCACTTACACCACTGCACCACCGGGGCGGCGCAATGAGTATAATAACAGAAGATTTCGATTGAAGATAATGCCAAACGCCATCCAACACGTGGTGCAACATTAAGTCAAACAACAGAGGATTTGAATCAGGGATAATGCCAAAACGGCATGGCGCATCGTGCGTTGCCCAATCTGCATTACATCAGCAAAAGAGCTGTCGTTTCCTTATTGCTCTCTGCAGCTAACAAGAGAAAATGACTCCAATGTGTTCTGGGACACCGAAGGTTTGTGTCTTAAGTGTTCGGAAAAAGATCACGTGGTCAGAAGATTCGTGTTTTCAACTGCAAAATGGCTCGATGAAATTGTGATTGTTTGGGGAAAACACAGTGAAGACATGAATCCGTTTTCACGGTCAGGACCGACAAGGGTGGCAGATGCAATGAAATCGCGTAGGCCATGCTTTCGTGCGAGACCCTATAACAATTGTTTTCGGTAGACTCTCACCGGAAAGTTCAAGCATATTTAAACATACTTTTTTATCATATACACTCCGCTTTCGTCCATTTCTACCCTAGTGTGCCGGATGCTTCCAGTTTGACAATGCTCTTTCTTTCACGTACAAAATGTTTTTCTGAGCAGCTTTCGGATGAGTGTGAGGGCTTTCTTGCTTTGTTGGACACTTCGGTCAGCACATCAGAATCCCGCAGGGGGAAGTTTCGTTTTAAGACATCACAGATCTCCATCCATTGATATGTAAACTGAGTGAATTTGGCGATGCTGTTCGACATTCGTGAGCCAAAATTTTATAAGAACGTTACCAGATCTTATTCGAATCAATGCTGTGGTCAGTCACTGCTGCTCTATGTCCAAAGGTGGTTCAGTGCATTATTAGTTTGTGGTCTTAATAAAATAGTGTTTTTTAAAAAAAAACACTATTTTAGATAAAATAGTGTTGTTTTTTTTTAATAAATAGTGTTGTTTTTTAGTGTTTGCATACTTCAAACTGAAGTATGCAAACACCACCTACCGACAGAAAGTGTTAACTACAAAATTTTTCATATACTAACCTAAAGCGATCTACAAGCTAAATGGCATCCGGTGTTGAAAGAAATTTTTAAATCGCACATGTAGAAGTAGAGATATTGAGAAAAACAGATGAAGCTTTTGCGCCCCCTATCGGTGAAATCCACACAGAATTTGCATAGTTTGTAGTATCTGACCGAAGAAAGAAGTTTTTCAGTCCTGTTTTTAGTCCTGCAGATATTGCTGTAACTGGAAACGTGACCTTACGCTCTCTGGTGGCAAACTCGAAATTTAAGAAAACTTTGAAATTGTACCAAATACATTTCGCAGCGGAAACGCTCTCCAACAAAGAAAGAATTTTTCAAATCGGCTCCTCGAAGCAGAGATATTGACAAAAATAACATATGCATCTGCGCTCCGTGACAGAAAAGCCATGCATTATTTCAAAGAATAAAGTATTCTCAAAAGGCTTCTCGATGTGAGCATGGAAGAATGTTTTCAATCGAGTTTTCAGAAGTTCAGATTTTTCTACAAATACGTCAGAAGCAGAAATAAGCACTTCCGCCCCTTGGTGGTCAAACCGTTTATTACCAAAGACTGAAACTTATGTGCAAAATATTTTCATCAGGAGCTGTATCCTCTACAGAAAGAATTTTTCAAATCCGAGGTTTAGAAGCAGAGATATCGGAGAATACGCGGTTTACCTTTACTCCCATTAGCAGAAAATCTATGCGTAACTTGAAAAAGTGTCTATACCTAAAATAGTCTTCGACATAAATGGAGTCGAACGGTAAAATAATTTTTTTCAGTCGAATATTTAGAAGCAAATATATGGAATAAAATGTATTTTGAATTCGATATAATCTGCACGGTACGCCCTCTAGCGGGAAAATTGTGCATCGTGAAAATAAAACGAAATTAAAGGATCGCCGTTCGCACATTTCAAGCTTCCCAATGCAAAACGAATTTTTCAAATCGGACTATTAGTTGCAGAGATATGGTGTCCATAGGCGGATGGAGGGATAGACGAACGGACGGATAAACCGATAACATAAGCACTATATTTTTTTACAAAAGACGTGTTAAAAATAAGAGAGTCTTTATACGTAGTTCAGAGGGAGGAATTATCCCCAGAGAAAGAGTGAAGCACAATTTATTATACTAGAATTTCATCAGCAACATTTGGTTCTGTGCACTTGAGGGATAGGCACACACACATGCTGGGATGAAGGCATTTCTCAGCTCAGCAGTCGCCCACGTCCCTCGGTCGCACGTCAACTCCGATTAGGTGCGTTCGGTGTTCTCCCACACACGGCAGCCGTCCCGAATAAGAGATCTTTCGGCGGCGGTGGACTTCGGTCAACTGATACGCAGTTTTTCCAGAGTTCAACGCACTTTTAATTTGCTATAAATCTCTCTGTCTGGCTCCTTCTTTTTTCACTTTTACCCGTGTCCGAGGTGCAACAGACAGACTGTATAACCTCTAATATGGAAAGGTTCTAAGTGGGAACACTCGAAAATAGACGAAACCCGGCTCACCCTACTAATTCGATGGCGCTGAGTCTCTTGGTGATAGTCGTTCCCGTGTCAAGTCAACTGTTTGGTCTGTAGCGCCATCTAAAGTTCAAAAGTTCAAGGACACTTGGGTTGCTTTTAAGGGCAATGCAAGTGCAAAAACTTTCTTAATGGACACAAACATGAATAAGTAATGAAACAAGTACCTAAATGGCATATATTTCTAAATATGTGGGTGAGTAATGTCAACAAAATGATCAAAACAGTAGGAAAGTGAGCAATGGGAACAAGTTACAATTGCAAGGTTTTCACATTCACTGTCATCAGTGTCTTTCCATTGGCATTCGAGCATTCCACATTGAAAGGCAACTTCTATTACACTTTTGAATGAAACCTTCTCTCCCGTTTCATAGCCAGCTGCTTGCCATGCATATATAAGCATAGGTTGGAATACTGGTGAACATAATTGATTATAAATGACGGAATGTAGCTTTATGTTGAAGCGTCCGTCATAGAGCTTTTCTGGTTCTGATGTAGTCGATGTCTCACAAAGTCTACCAGTCTCCTGAAATAAACTTTGTACATCTAGGGGTTGAACATAACATGTTTTGGTGGTATAATTTTTAGAGTGATGTTTTTTTATCAGGAATTGCAACGTGCAAAACCTTTGCATCTTTGTGATCACTCCATGAATCTAACAGTAAGAGTGACTTATCTTCAATATCAATATCCAAAACTTAGGAAAGAAACCTGGCGAAATGTGTCTTTTCCATTTTACCACTTTTACTTGCGTCCACAACTATGTTTCCGAGAGATTGGCACAGCTCATCGAACCCCTTTGCACCCTCGGACTTAATTTCCCTCCAGGTTTTTGGAAGCATATATTTAATTTTGTCGCTAATTTTCCGCACATAGACATAGCAACATCAATTGTATAGCTATGGATAGTCTTATTTAGGGATTGGACAGTAGATAAAGTTGCCTTTTCTCCCTTGTAAGAAAGAGTACCCCGGGACGTGACTTCGTAATTAAAGCCACTTTGGCCAGTATTCCAAATTTTACTTGACTCTAATGATGCTGACACTTTAAATTCATTCACACCACTAACAAATTCCTCTGCGATTGTCTTTATATCAGCTTCTTCTCGTACATCTTTTTGCGTCAAAAATGTTGTCACAGTGCGAAACGCTATCCCATGTTCTTTTTTAAACACATGAATGAATTTCTTTGATGCTTCGAAATTGTTCAACCTAACTTTCCTGGCTGCTTGTAATGCGAAATTCTGCAAATGCCAATAATGAATAAATGTACCATAATCTCGAGCGTCCCTGATTCTTGCCAGTATGCAGTTCTTTATTGCCTCTATTTTATCAAAATAATTGCCACCGAAGACATCGCTTTGACAGGCTGCTCTCCGTTTTGTTGCAAAATGCGCTAGAATGGTTGCGACATTTTTTTTTAGAGCCAATACTTTTCCATCTCTTACACAAATTGTCGTAGGACATTTTCTTCTCGTGATGAGCATCGTTAGATTTTCTCCATCACCACTTCCGGAATTACTTGAAGAATGCTTGTTCTTCGTGACTTCTTTTCTGGTGATACCTCATATTCACTAGTATCCGTCTTCTTGGCCTGATTGTCCACTTTCGTCGTTGTGATTTTCCATATTTTCTGTACCCTCAAATATATTTTCGCGAAAGTCCAATGTAGTTTCTTCGTAACTAATAAGGTCCTTTTCATACTTTTTGATCATTAGAGTTTCAAGCAAATTGGCAAATGATTCATCTTCAACATTACGTTTCTGAGAATCTTTTAATTTTCGACGTAATTTTTGTTGTAAAAGTTGAACTACATTCCAGATCTTAACAGTGCACGTGTAGTCTATTTTCCTGCAAAATGTACAAAATATTAATATTTGTCATAATATAAATTATATGAATGACTTATATGTAACAGCACCTGCACTTTATAAAACTACAAAATGGAGAAACAGACTTGTTAAATTCATTCAAAATAAGCCCAAAGTGTCCTTGAACTTTTGAACTTTAGATGGTGCTGCAGACCAAACGGTTGACTTGATACGGGAACGACTCTCACCAAGAGACTCAGCGCCATCGAATTAGTAGGGTGAGCCTGGTTTCGCCTGTTTTCGAAAGTTCTCACCCAGACACTTCCCTTGTCAGCAGTTTCTTGCGCATTTACCCCTTCAGTTTAAAGTGCCAGCCTCCCCCCCCCCCCCCCCGAAACATGTCACTACCGTCCCGGCCTCCCAAACTAAAAAGAATGCGTTCCCTGAAGAAGGCCTCTCTGTCTTCATGCCAGAAAAAGCGTTTGACCTCAGTATTTGTACCCAATATCCGTAACATGTAATGAATCTGTGGAGTGTGCAGCTGACTCTTGTACTGCTGAGCCTGAGTTCGTACACCGGTAAAACATATGTTTAGTGTTTTGTGAGCTCTGGTTCTCTCCCTTCCCTGGACCTAGTTTCCTACAGGAAGAACGGTAGAACGGTACAAAGCTAAAATACACCGATGGGCCATTGCATTACGACCACCCCTAGCCTAGAAAAATGAACGCGCCTGGAGACCGAACGGTAATGAAATTTACAGAGCAGTATAAATACAATCCGAGGACCGGCTTTCGGTTAGTAGAGTGTTCGGAGTCAGAATGGGAAAAGCGGCCGATTTATCGGAGTTTGATAAAAGACAAATTGTGATGGCACAACGCCTCGGAACTACGACCACTTAACGGCACTGTTTGTAGGTTGCTCACATGCCGTTGTAGTGAGTACGTATCAGAAGTGGTGCACAGATGGCCAAACGACGAACCGTCGTTTGGCTGTGTGTCATCTGCATTTCACTCATCACAGAGAGGAGCGGAGACTGTCGCGCATTGTACACAGCGACCGCAGGGCTACATTGCGACATATCACCCGCAGCTGCAACGGTGGCGACCAGAACAATGTGTCACAGCACACTGTTCACCGCAGCCTTCTGCGCATGGGCCTGCGTAGCAGAAGACCCAGCCGGGTCACCATGCTCACTGCACGTCATCACCAACATGTGCCCAAGATCATCGAAATTGGACCGTGGATGATTGGAAGCAAGTGGCCCGGTCTGATAAATCAAGATTCATGGTGCAGCACGTAGACGACTGAGCTCCGATACGCTGATTACCAAGGACAAATATGGCACCTGGATGCACTGTTGGGCGAAAACACGCCGGTGACGGTGGTGTTCTGCCGTGGGCGATGTTTTCTTGGGACACTTTAGGCCCCATTATCCCAATTGCACAATCCCTGACAGCTGTCTTGTATCTGAACATCGTTGCGAACTAAGTTCACCCATTCATGTCCACTGTGTCCCCTGCTGGTGATGGCCATTGCCAACAGGATAATGCGCGATGCCACACTGTCAGAGTCGTCAAGGAGTGGTTCGAGGACCATGCTGGTGACTTTTTGTTAATGCCTTGGACTCCAAGTTCACCTAGCATGAACCCAATCGAACATCTGTGGTTCCACTTGGAAAAGTGGGTTTGCGCTAAATCAACATCCCCTCGAAATGTACGGAAACTAGAGGACCTGCTGTTGAGATTATGGTACCAGATAGCCCAGGATACCTATCGGCACCTCATCGAGTCGATGCCTTGCTGAGCGGCCGCTATTTTGCGAGCTAAAGCGGATCCTACAGCTTATTAGGTAAGTGGTCATAATGCAATAGCTCATCGGTGTATGTACGAATGCAGATAAAGTACACTGAAGAGCAATTGAATTAGAGATACCTGTCTAGTAACGTGTAGCACCACCTTTCGTCCTGATGACGGCGCCGATTCGTCTCGGCATGGACTCGACCAGACACCGGAAGCGTTGGGAATGCATACGGATCCACGACCCCTGAACAAGCTCCCACAGTCCACGAAGATTTGATGGAGGGTCGAACATCTCTTTCGATGGCATCCCAGATGTGTTCGATGGGATTGAGGTCAGGTGACCTAGCTGGCCAAAGAAGCGAGGTCACGTCGGTGGAGTGTTCATCCAACCATTCGGATACAATTTAGGAGCGATGGCACGGTGCATTGTCTTGTTGCAGGATGAGGTCCCCAGTGTGATGTTGAAGACGCACAAACCGGAGCAAATGGTCTTTCATAATATCCCGGTAACGTTGACCTGTGAGGGACGATGTCACACGTACCAGGGGTTCCATTTCTGTCCACATAAACAGTCCCCAGACGAGAATGCCACCCCCACCAGCTTGAAGAGTACCCTGCTGGCAAGAAGGATCCATCGCTTCATGTGGTTTGCGCCGTACTCGTATCCTGCCATCCGCATGTACCACCTTGAATCTCGACTCATCAGTGCAGGCAACATTTTGCCACATGTCTAGGGTCCACAGGCGATGTTACCGCGCCCATGCTAATCTTTGCACCCTGTGATGTGTGGTCAGCAGCGGTACCCTCGTGGGACGATGGCTTCTATACCCCATAGAGAGGAGATGGTTCTGGATGGTGTGGCTGCTTACACGTTTTTGTGCACCAGCGTTAGATTGCCGAATGGTTTTTTGTCCTGTGGCCCGTCTATCCGCTGTTACAATGCGAGCTAGCTGACGATGACCCCTCTCATCCACACGCTGTTGTCCACGGCAGTTGTCCCTTGCAGGGATGGTTTTACAGGATTCGATGTACTCACGGTGCACCCGTGACACAGTGGCTCCTGAAAATCCCAGTGCCTGCACGACTTCCGAGATGGAGTGACCCATTCGTCGGGCCCCGACAATTTGCCCACGATCAAATGCGCTTAGATTCTTCGTCTTACCCATACTGCGCTCGACTCTTACTGATTTCCGTCGCATCACTCCATATATTGTCGGATCGCTGCATACGTCATGTCGTTTCCGTTTACAGGGTCGTCCACAGCGCCACATTTGCATAACGCCAACTGTCTCTAATTCAATTGCTCTTCAGTGTATATCGAAACTTCGTTCAAAACTAAGTTTGAAATTAATTCGAAAGTAATGCAAAAGTTAATTCTTTTTTTCTGTAAGGCCTTCGATGATTGGAAAAAAGTGAAAACGAGAAAGAAAGGACGCCAAATCATAGGAATTGCGCAGATGGCGTATCACCAACCTGTTGTTTGTGTAGCTGGCGACTATTACGGGTTTCAGTACCGCTACTGGCTTCTCTCAGTTTGACGATTTCCGAGACTGTAACATGAACGCTTGTATGGATCCCCAGATCTCTCAA
This sequence comes from Macrothele yani, assembly GCA_039090855.1. Lineage (NCBI taxonomy): Eukaryota > Metazoa > Arthropoda > Arachnida > Araneae > Macrothelidae > Macrothele > Macrothele yani. Next base: position 92,631,643 of record CM077026.1, read on the forward strand.
TCTTTTAAATCCTGTTTGGGTGTTTTGAACCATTTCTGGCTGAAAAAACTTGATGAGGGAGGCAATGGAAAACCTCATTTCCCAGGATATCCGTTAAACTGACTATGGTGATAAATCATTCCTACGTCCCCGTCTAGCTAGTAATGCCTCCTGAAAAAGAAGAATCCTAAAAAATGCATGTCTTAGAAATTAGCTGCCACTTAACAAAAATTTCGTAATGAAGCCAATCATCGGAAGGAATCGCTGTTCTAATCGCTTTATCGGCATTTCAGGAGTTCTTGACGCGGTTACGAAACCGAATAAAGCTTTGAATTTGTAAAGAAAAGCAACGAAAGATTACATTAATGAAAGTTTTCGTAAATGTTTGAACATAATTCGATTCTCAGAGCAGCAGTTGTAACGTATGCTCTGATTTAGGTTTCCTTTTTATTTCCTGTATCGATGTAAATTTGGTTCAATCTCCTTAAGCAGTTTCTAACTTAACGTGCCGCCCCGGTGGCGCAGTGGTCTAAGACGCTTGTCTCTGATCATTCGTCCGTAAGGGGTTCGGGTTCGAATCCGGTCAGGCGTGGATGTTCTGTTTGGATATTGTCTTAGGGCACTGGCTCTCTCCCTTCCCTGGAACCAGTGACCCTAAATTAGAGACGGGCGACTGCTTAAGCCCATTGAGTTGCTCACGGTGGTCGTTAAACCTCCAACCAAAAAAAAAAAAAAACTTAATGTGGTATATTTTCTCTATCGGCTGAATGCCTTTTGGCAACGATAAATGAAGTCGTAAGCTGTGTGAGGTATGTAGCAAGATGAGATAGGACTCCTTCTTTTTTTATGAATGTTCGCTGGCTGATTACGTTATGAGTTGTGCACTTGATTTTCTATCTTACGGTAGGTATACTTTTTAAATTTACATTTTTTGTTAGATATTTCTTTGAGATAGTCTATGTTATTATATATGTTCCAAATCTGATTTATTTGAACTTGATTGAAGCACATATTCATTGAAAGCTGCTTCATTATTGTTGAAGTTGCATTCGTTGTCAGCGTGGCGTGGGTAGTATTGTGTGTCATAAGCTGTCGTTTATTCTGCTACTATATAGAGTAATACACTGATGACCCATTACATTATGACCACCTACCTAATAAGCTGTAGGACCCCCCTTTCCCCCGCAAAACAGCAGCCACTCGGTGAGGCACCGATTCGATGAGGTGGTGACAGGTATCCTGGGGTATCTGGTACCATAATGTCAACAGCAGGTCTTCCAGTTCCTATATATTTCGAGGTGGGGGTGATTTAGCGCAAACCCACTTTTCCAAGTCGAACCACAAATGTTCGATTGAGTTCATGTCACTTCAATTTGGAGTCCAAGGCATTAAGAGAAAGTCACCAGCATGTTCCTCGAACCACTCCTTGACGATACTGGCAGTGTGGCATGGCTCATTATTGTGTTTAAAATGGCCATCACCAGCAGGGAACACAGTTGCCATGAATGGATGAACTTGGTCTGCAACGATGTTCAGATATCTGACAGCTGTCAGGGATTGTGCTGTTGGGATAAAGGGGCCTAAAGTGTCCCAAGAAAGCATCGCTCACATCATAACACCGCAGATCCCCTTCTGTTTCCGCCCAACAGTGCATCCAGGTGCCATAGCCCCAGTTGATAATCATGCGTATCCGCGCTCGGCCGTCTACGTGATGCACCAGGAATCTTGATTTGTCAGACCAGGCCATTTTCTTTCAATCATCTACGGTCCAATTTCGATGATCTTGGGCACATTTCATGCGTTTTTTTTTGTTTTTTTTTGGCGATGCCGTGCAGTGAGCATGGGGACCCAGCCGAGTCTTCGGCTACGCAGACCCATGCGCAGAAGGCTGCGATGAACAGTGTGCTGTGACACATTGCGCTGATCACCACCGTTGTGGCTGTGGGGGATCTGTCGCACTGTGGCCCTGCGGTCGCTGTCAGCAATGTGCGACAGTCTCCGCTCCCCTCTGGCATCAATGAGCTGCGGACGACACATGGTTGGACGAAGGTTCGTCGTTTGGCCATCTGTGCACCACTTTTGATACGTACTCACTACAGCGGCATATGAGCAACCCACACGCTGCGCCGTTTCTGTGATCGTAGTTCTGAGGCGCCGTGCTGCCATCACAATTTTTTCATTTATCAAATTCCGATAAATCGGCAGCTTTTTCCCATTCTGATTCCAAACACTCTACTAACCGAAAGCCGTTCCTCGGCTTGTATATATACTGCTCTGTGAACTTCCCTGAGCCACCGTTCGGTGTCCAGGCGCGCTCATTTCTCTAGGCTTGGGATGGTCGTAATGGAACAGCTCATCGGTGTACATTGAATATCCGTTCAAAACTGAGTTTGAAAATAATACTCTGCTGGACAATTGCTAAGGACGGATCATAAACGGCTATATAGCGCATAAAAAAGTAAGTGTGGTTGGATGCCAAGTGAAATAAAATAATGTCAGAATGCCAGGACATTACAAGAAAGACAATTTATTGTGCTCTGAAATCCAGAAGGCTTTGGAACGTGTTCAAGGGACAAACAGGCCATTTTGTGCAGAATACGTAAACGTGAAAAAAATGCAATTACCGTCCGCAGGCGTTCCGGCGTAAGACGTCAATACGGGATATGGCCACCATGGAGGGCGATGCAAGATTCCACACGTCGTATCATGCTTTGCACAACATTATCAAGCAGCTGTTGGGGTAATTTATCCCATTCCTCTGTCAGTGCACGGATGAGGGTGTCCTTGTTTATTGGAGGGCATTGGCGACCAGCAAGACTCCTCCCCAAAGCATCCCACAGATCTGGAGAACGTGCTGGCCATACGAGGCGTTGAATATCCTCGCTCTCAAAACACTCCTGGACAGCGACTGTTCGATGACATGTTGCGTTGTCGTCCATTAAAATGAATCTATCACCGACAGCACCACGGAACATGCGAACATGAAGTAGCAGAACATCATTAATGTATCGTTGGCCATTCATAGTCCCAGTTGGAAGCACATAGAGGGACGTACGGCCATTGATCATGTTGCCAGCCGATACCATGACACTACATGTCGGATATCGGTCCCTTTCCTGTATGTTTGCTGGACAATATGCAGTACCACTATCACGCCAGATCAGTTGTCGTCGACAATCAGACGATAGACTGTATCTACTCTCATCTGAGAAGAGGACAGCAGACCAGTCGTTATCAGTCCAATTGCGATGTTGATGGCACCATTGCAAACGGGCTGTACGGTGACGTCTGGACAATGGGATGCACACAACAGGACGGTGGGCGTATAGTCCTCCTTCATGCAAACGTCTAGCGACAGTTTTTCGGGAGATCCGCTTGCCAGTAGCAGCCATAAACTGATTTGCTACCTCACTAGCTGTGCTGCGCCGGTGTCTTTTTGTTGATAGCACTATGTACCGATCTTCTGCAGGTGTCGTACTGGGAACACGACCTCCCCCGTGACGTTTGCTACACTCTCCATTTGTTTGAAATGATTTCCAAAGCCTTGAAATAACACTGTGGCTGACGTCGAACTCCCTGGCGACATCTGTTACTTTTTCGTCCTTCTTCAAACTTGCCAATAATACGGCCACGCGTAAAATCATCTAGGTGATGTTGGGAAGACATACTGAAAATTGCAAGTTCGTCAATTGATTCTTTCCCTTTCAACTTTGCGTTTGAACAACAACGGTCAATACGCGTCAAATCCTTTATGTCTCTTATCAGCGCTATGACGTCACGAACAAGTTCGGCAATCCAAAATTTGCATACGCACAACACGTCTTACTGTATCCCGCACTTATTCTAATTTCCACATTTTTCTACCTTCCATTTTATGGTTGCTATCGTTGCTATTGTCACCCGTCCTTAGCAATTGTCCGGCAGTGTAATTCGAAAGTAATGCAGAGGTTAATTTTTTCCGTAAGGACGGCAAATCATAGCAATTGCGCAGATGGTAAATCACCAGCCTGTTATTTGTGTAGTAGGCTACTATTACGGGTTTCAATACCGTTACTGCCCTCCCTCAGTTTAACGGTTTCCGAGAGTGTAACGTGAACGCTTGGATAGATCCCTCAGATCTCTCAATCCTTCAAATCCTGCCTGGACGTATTGAGCCATTTCTGGCTGTCGACAGTTGATGAGGGAGGCAATGGAAAATCTCATTTCCCAGGATATCCGTTACCTTGACTCACGGTCATAAATCACACCTACGTCCTCGCCTGGACAGGCCAGCTGAAAAAGAAAAATCCGAAAACTGCATGTCTAAAAAATTAGCTGCCAATTAACAAAAACTTCGTAACTAAGCCAGTCATCGGAAGCAATCGGTGTTGCAATCGTTTTCAGGGCAGTTCAAGCGTTCCTGACGCGGTTACGAAACCCCATATTAAAGAAAAGCAACAAAAAAGGAAAAGATAGCATTTGTAAAGAAAATCAACGAAAGATTACACATTAATGCAGATAAGTGTTTGAGCATAATTCGATTCTTAGAGCAGTAGTTGTAACGTTTACTCTGATTTCAGTTTCCTTTTTAGTTCCTGTATCGGTGTAAATTAGGTTCGTTCTTCTTAAACAGTTTCTACACTGCTGGCCACCCAAAATGCAACACCAAGAAGGAAGCATCCAATTGGCCTGAAATTTGCAGCATGCGTCGCCCGCTAGAGGACATGCAAACGATTAGCATTGCATGGCACATGCAAATCATGTGCGCCCAGCACGCCACCAAGGATCACTATAAGAAGGGTGCACAAAAGTCAGGGTGTAAGTAGTGGAAGTGTGTTGTGTGCGGCCCCGGTGGCGCAGTGGTCTAAACGATGGCCGCTGATCATTTGTCCGAAAGGGGTCCGGGTTCGAATCCCGGTGAGGCATGGATGTTGTGTTTGTCATACGGCACTGGCTCTCTCCCTTCCCTGGAACCAGTGAGCCTAAATTAGGGACGGGCCACTGCTTAAAGCCCACTGAGTTGCTCACGGTGGTCGTTAAACCTTCAATAAAAAAAAAAAGTGTGTTGTGCTGCCGGACCTGTGCGTAGGAAGCTTCCTGAAGCCTCGTCGCAGAATACGGCAGTCATTCCAGCACGTTTCGGAGTTCGACAATGGACGAATAGAGGCTTATCGCGACAGCGGTTTATCGTACCGAGACATCGGCGCTTGTGTGGGATGACATCCAGCCACAGTGAGGCGAGTATGGTTTCGGTGGGTGCAGGAGGGACGGACGGACCGACGTGAGCGATTGCCGCAACCGCGGCACACCACCGTACCAGAGGACCGGCATGTTGTGCGGCGTGCATTGACGGCTCGCACCGCCACATCACGAACGTTAGCGCAGGAATTAGGGTGTGTAGCGCAACAACCTGTGTCAGCACGTTCCGTTCGAGGTCGTCTGCAGGAGCGTGGACTTGTCGCACGGCGCCCATTGCTCCGATTACCATTTACGTTACACCACCGGCGAGTGTGGCGGCAGTGGGTCGTTGAACGCCACACCTGGACTACGCAATGGCACGACAATGTCTTCTCCGACTAATCCCGCTTCCGCCTGCAACACCACGATGTTTGGATCCGCGTGTGGCAGCACAGCGGCGAGAGACTGTTTAGCGCCTGCATTATCCATCGCCATACCGGTCCGTCGCCTGGCGTTATGGTTTGGGGAGCAATTGGTCAAGACACCCGCACCCCTCTGGTACGCATCGCCGGTACACTCAACAGCCACCGCTACATCTCCGACGTTTTGAAGCCTGTAGTCCTCCCTTACCTGCAGGACCTGCGAGCGGCCACGTTTGAACAGGACAATGCGCGCCCGCACGTGGCACGCATCGTGCAACAATTCTTCACGGTCCATCAGGTGTCACTGCTGCCGTGGCCCGCCTGTTCTCCCGAAATGTCCTCCATCGAACACGTCTGGTCGTTGATCGGTAACCGAGTGGCCCGGCATACACCACCCGCGGCTACGCCTGATGAACTGTGGCAACGTGTGGTAGCAGCCTGGACCGACATACCCCTGGCCCACATCCAAAGCCTTTCGTTCAATGCCGCGGCGTCTAGCGGCCGTTAGTGCCAGCCATGGGGGCCACACGAACTATTGATGTCTGCGTGTTCTGCAAGTCTCACGGGCCTGTAAGCTCAATCGTTTCTTCTTTGTATGTATTGTTATGTGTCCAGTAAATCTGGCTTTGCTATCTCGTATCGTTCTTGGTGTTGCATTTTGGGTGGCCAGCAGTGTAACTTAACGCGCTATATTTTCTCTATCGACTGAATGTCTTTTCGCGATTACAAATGAGGTCGTAGGTTGTATGACGTACGTAGAAATATTTGATAGGAAGGGTTTTTTTCCCATGATTGTTCGCAGGCTAACTAGCTTACGAGTTGTGGATTTGGTTTACGCGCTGTGAAGTTGATTTTCGTTAAGCTATCTTTTGACAGATATACTTTTTAGAAGTACGTTTTTTGTTAGATATTACAATACGATAGTCCATGTTCAAAGTCTGATGTTTTGTGAGCTTGACTGGAGCATGTATACAGGGTGTCGAAAAAATAACTGTGCACTGAAAGTAACACTAACCATGTCGAACTGGTTCCTACAGGAGGTGTTGGAAATGTGCCCCACAGGCGTACAGACATGTCTGCACACGCCTCTGCATGGTGGCGAAGACCTTTCTCAGGGTATGTGGTGTGATTTGTTGGATGTGGGTCGTTATTGCGCACTGTAGCTCTTCTAGTGTATGTGTATTATCTGCGTACACCTCTTCAGTGCTCCTCGTAGAAAAAATTCTGGCGGTGTCAGATCCGCTGAGCGGGCCGGCCACAGTCCCAGGGAGATAAGTCGATTGCCAAAAAATTTCTGCAGAAGCTGTATTGATGCGCCAGCAGTATGAGCAGTTGCACTCACTTGCCGGAACCATCCTTCCTTGATTTTCCGTTCCATGAGTTCGGATATGTATGGTTCCATTATCTGGGCACGGTACCCTTCTGAGTTAATGGTTTTACTGATGAGCTCAATAATGCCCGTCATGCCACACCAAGCACCGACCTTCTGGTTGTGGAGAGACACTTTTTTAATTTGTGGGGACTTTCTGTACCCCACAGACGAGTGTTTTGACTGTTGATGTACCCGTACAGGTGGAACCATACCTCATCTATAAAGAAAGTCATGTCCAGAATGACCTCACCTTCTTCAGGCAGGAGCTCTTCGAGTCACCTGCAGTACCTAACACGGGTCACGTGGTCTGTTTCTTTCAGCTGATGCACGACAGACACTTTGTACGTGTGGAAACTCAATTTCCTTTTCAGAATATCGTGGGCTGTACTCTTTGGTACACTAGCTTGTTGTGACATCTGCCTCACGGTCTTCTGTAGACTCCTCTGTATCCTATACTGGATATATTGTACGGTCTCGTCTGCTGTGGATGGTCTACAGAGGCGAGGGGCATCCAGAACACTACCAGTTTCCCGAAACCTTGCTATGAGCTGACGTATTGCATTACGGTGGGGAACGTCTGCATCATGAAATTTCCTAGCGAACTGTTTTTTGCACTTCGTCCGTGCACCTGCCATTGAGAAAGACATGTTCCACCAAAAAACACTCTGTTCAGCCATCAACACCATTGTCCTTGTGCCGAGACGAGTGATCAATCGACACGTCAGCCTCCGTCGACCAAGCGATCGGGAATGATCTTCGCTCGGAAATGAGAGCTGCGCGCGCCTCGAGGTGGAGAAACATGAAGTATTACCAGACACAGAGCACTTCCACGTGGCGGGTCACTTCTGCTGTAATTTCATTCAAAATTTCTTTATTTATTACATTACTGCAATTCGTACATTCAGTGCACAGTCACTATTCGGACACCCTGTATACTGAAATGTGCTTCATTATTATTGAAGTTACATTCGGTGTCATTGTGACGTCGATAATGATGTTTGTTATGAGCTGTCGTTTATCCCGCTAATAGTTGAAACGATTTCTGATGTGCTAACGTAAACAAGTTAGTAAAATCATGCAATGCATTGATTATGATACGCTTTCCAACATACCAGAAATCATTACTCAAGTTATGAGGATATGGCTGTGGAATAAATCTCGCTCCTGTGTCCTGACCTTTGACCCCATTTCGATGATATGCAACAGAACCGTTTCAGTATACCTCCGGAACAACATACTAAAGTTTTGTCGCAATAGAAGCATTTTAGTCAACTTATGAGGATAATGGCTGTGGAATAAATCTCGCTCCTGTGCCCTGACCTTTGGCCCCATTTTGATGTTATTAAACAGAACCGGTTCAGTACATCTCCGGAACAACATGATTAAGTTTTGTCGCAATCAAAGCATTTTTACGTAAGTTATGACGCATAAGTGCGATGGAATGGATCCGTTCCTGTGTCCTGACCTTTGATCCCATTTTGCCCATTTTCAATAGGGTTGCTTTCCAGGTGGTCTCCTACCACACACTGAAATTTCATCGAAGTCAAACTATTTTTACGCGAGTTTTCGTGATTGCAAGCAGACTGTCAAAGCTGGAGCATATACGCTTCTTCAACCTACATTTGGAGAAGCGTAAATAAAAGGCTAACTGTAAATAGCTCTCTCTTGAAGTGATCTTGTTGTGTTCAGTTAAGGGCATTAATTTTTAAGCTATCCAGTGTTTCAATTGAAACGAATCAAGCTTCATGTTATGTTAATGGTTAAACCGACATTTTCATATATAGTTACACTCTTAAGACCTACGAGCATTACACCGCAAAGTATTTTTATATGAGTTTTCATTGAGCAGAACCGCGTTTTACGAGAAATAAAGAGTGAGTGATGACATAGTTGCTTTAACCAAAATATTCGTTTTGTATTTAAACGCAAACTATCACATATAACATTCACCTCCCCTAAAATATTTGAAGAAACACTTAAACTTAAGTTGTTATCATATGATCTTACTAGCATATTTTAAAATATTTCAGAAAAGCAGAAAGAAAACCTGCTGCTATATGCTTCCCTTCTCGAAAACTAAGCTATTGAAAAGTTTACTAGACAACAGTTAAAACGCAGTTTTTAACAATAAGAGAAATGACACTCGCGAAAAGATGTCTGAGAATAAATTTGCTTTACCTATCACGTAACAAGGTGCGCATGTTTATATTTAACAAGCTCTAGGCTACCTAGAAAAGCATTTTATCCCATTTATTCAATCCAAAACTTATTTGTTTTAGAATTATTTCTTTATTTTATTTCTTCCTTGTCTCGAATAAAAGTATCGGAAAGAATAGAAAAAAAAAACAGGAGAAATAGCTGTTGTTTTTTAATAGTTTTGTGTCTAGCTCGGCTGGCTTACGTGATAGTTAAAATTAGAAAACAAAGAAATGGCGTACACGCAGAAATCATCATCTGTCTTTGTAGCCAAGTAGAGTGGAATAATGATTGTGAGAAGGAAATGGGAAGGGATTTCCTACTGGCTTAAGCAACGCCCTCCATGCCCTCAAACAAATTTGAAAGGATGAATATATCTCAGTGGAAACAAAAGCACTTAATGCAAATGAGGTTTCTATCCTATTATACTCAGCCGAAACATTGATGTCCAAAACAAAGCGAGTTTAGAAACAAAACGCATTTCTGACGAATGAACAGAAACTATATAACGAATGGAAACATCTGAGGGGACATAAGAACGAAAATAGGCAAACGATTGCAAGGAAATCATAGCTGACATTTTTTCAAGAAACCAAATTATTTGGACATTTATTGAATTAATTCAACAGAACTATCATAGTAAAACAACCTTAACGGACACTCCCAAACAGCGGACACCTCCATTTAGCGGGAGTTTTGTGATCCCTAGTCATGGGTGCATCCGGCCTGGCGCCACCAGACCATTTCTGTTTGAAGGCCTGGTGGCGCCGGGCTACTTTTTACCTAACTGAATCGGACTTTTTTGAAATTTATTCAACCGTCGCCCATTGAAATCGATATATTTTTAACACAAATAATCTTAACCGAGTTATTTCTTCTTCTTCTTCTTCTTCTTCCTCTCTCTCTCTCTCTCTCTTTCTTTCTTTATTTTTTATCATGGTAGCTATGCACAAATACGTAGATCTCTTGTTTACCAAAACCGCCTCAGAAATAGCCAGTGAAGAAGGTACCAGACTGTATATATACACTGACGTGCCAAAAGTCATGGAATACCTACCCTTCTAGTACTGTATAGGACGTCCTCTACCAAGGTGAAGTGCAGCAACTCACCGTTTCAACGATTCCATTAGTGGCCGGAAGTCTTCTGGAAAGATGTTGAGCCATGACGTCTGAACAGCCGCCACAGTTCTCTGGCATTTGTAGGTGCAGAATCTTGGGTGCGAATGGACCTTTCCACTACGTCCCATAAGTTCTCCATTGGGTTCATGTCGGGCGAACGTGGTGGCCGCACCATCCGTCGGAACTGTACAGAATGTTCCTCGAAGCAATTTTGGGTGACTTGGGCCTGATGACGTAGCATTGACCACCTGGAAAATCGCATCGTTGTTGGCGAACATGAAGTTCATGAAGGACTGCAAATGGTCACTCAGCAGAGCAACAAAGCGATTACTGGTTAATGAATTGCTTATGAGGACCAGAGGACCCGAATCGTGCCACGTAGAGACACCCCAGCCCACTCATGTATGGAACTACCACTAGCTTCCACAGTATTTTGTTGGCAATTTGGGTCCATGGCCTCATGGGGTCTGCGCCACACCCGAACCCTACCATCAGCTCGTAACAACTGGTAGCGTGACTCATCGGACCACGCCATATGTTGCCAGTCTTCCAGGGTCCAGTTACCGTGTTCACGAGCCCAGGTGAGACACTGTGTGCGATGTCGTTGTGTTAACAAAGCCGCTCTGGTGGGTCTTCTGCTCCCATAATCCATGGATGCTAAATTACACTGCACTGACCTGATGGATACGTCTCTGCTACCTCCTGCATTGAATGTGGATGTTATGAGAGCCAGTGCCATTTGTCTGCTAGCATGGGCAATCCTGGTCAGACGACGCTGGTCCCGGTGATTCAGCACCCATGGTCGGCCACTGCGCTGTCCACGTTGGGTGGTAAGGCCTTCCATGATGTATTCTCGGTACACACGTGACACCGTGGATCGAGAAATGTTGAATGTTCGCACAACTTCTGAAATTGTATGTCCCATCCATCTGGCTCCCACTATCATGCCTCGTTCAAACTCCGATAATTCACGTCGGCTTGCCATAATCCTACTAGCGGTTGTTCAGCGTTACTCACGAGATTTCACCTCGCAACTGATAGAAATCGTGGCGTGCTTCGGAGCCTTGTACGGCGACAGCGACAGTTAAAAATTTGTATACTGATATCCCATGACTTTGGCATTTCAGTGTATATACAATAGACTTCAAAGGTTTATTGCCCCCTACCACTCCGCATACCTGCTGGAGTCGATAACGCCTGGGTCGGTCTTCGGAGCATCAGGCCACGTTTTTTTAGGTCTGCAGCACTGCACTTAATCCCGAAGTATATACGGTTCTGCATATTTACCTCCAATAGCGGACCCTCCAAATACCGGGCATGTTAGTCGTAAAACAGTTAAAATCATGAACATTCAAGAAAAAATTTAGAAATGTTTTGGCGCCAAGATTTTTCAGCTTCTTTGGAACTGTAGCTCAGATTCCCATTACAAAAAACTACTGGTCTGTGGTTTTAATATGGCGGATCTTTTCTTAGAAGTAGGCAAAACAGCTTCTCTCAAATCAAATGGTGTACTTGCTGTCAATACGGATCAAATGGTGTTCCTTGAAAAAAATCAAATGGTGTATTTGCTGTTAGGGTAAAACCATGCCGTAACAGTCCTTGCTTTATGGCTCGGTGCATTATCCTGCTGTTATCAACAAGGCTCGGTTCCATAGTATTGCCACAGAGCTGATAGGGCATAATTGTCCAGAATATCAGGTAAACGTGCTGATTAACAGGTTTGTCCACGATAACCAATGGGCCTGGACCATACCACGAAAAACACCCCCACACGAGTACACAACCAACTCCAAATTGACCGCAGGAACAGTATATTGTGGTAAATAGTATTCCCCCTGCTGCCGCCATACCTACACACAGAGATCAGACTGATGTATCGTGTATTGTATTCATCAGTCCATAGGACCCGTTTCCATTGATCTACGGTCCGCGATAAATGTTCTTTACACCATGCTAAACGATGAGTAGGATTCAGAGTGGAGATGAAAGGCTTATGAGCAGCCGCACAACCACGGTAACACAATGAATGAATTTCTCTGCGAATGCTACGTGTACATACCGAAGTTTCGGCATTTTTACTCACTTGAACACCGAGGTCTTGTGCAATACTCCGTCGATTAGCTGTAACGACTCTCCTGAGGCTTCGACATCCTCTATCACTGATTTTCTTTGGTGTGCCGGTACGTTTTACTGCTTCAGGCACGCCATGTGTCTTCCACTTATTCAGTACATCCAAAACAGTTGACTTGGGTATGTTTAAACGCCCCTCGGCTTCTGTTATGGACATCCCAATAATATAACACCCAATAATATCTTTGTTTTCTCAAAGTCAGTTCTCTCCTGCCGGGACATTTTCACTCAACCTCACAGTGCGATATGATCTCGGTCAGCTGCAGGTTTGTTTTTATACCGTTTGCAGCTGTATCTCGCATCTTAACAACGCAGCAGAACCGTTCATTTGCTTTTGAAGGAGTGTGCGTTGACTTTTGTCAATATAGTGTATATAAAATCCGCGATGAGACTGTCCATATGCTTTCGGTTCGTCGCACAACTGCCCTGAAGAGAATTCAAGCTGTTGGAATGGTCCGAAAACTGTATCAATGGACATCGCCTTAATTATCGATTAAAAGCACAACGAGTAGATTGACCACAAGGGTATCTTGTCAGCTCGGTAAGAATTTATTCTATTCCTGGGTCCAATGATCGGGGGGCGCCAAGGGCACTTGCCACCTGGGCGCAAGCCCAGATTTGCCGTCCCTTGAACGAGAATATTTTAAAAATTTTATTCATTTATCCATGAAATAAATACTTTTAGCAACATCATTTTTTATTTCCCACAAATTAAATTTTCATAAAATACAACTGTGTCATATAAAATTGAAGGAAAAAAAATCTGTAAAACTGTTTCAGATGACGCTGCGAATATTCCAAGAAGTGAGCTTTCTCTCTGTTAATTAATGCAAAAGTCCGCTCTACCGGTAAAAAAGTTTCGTTATGTACAATGATAAACATATTCATCATCATCATTGTCAAATATTATCAATCCACTTCTGGACGAAGGTCTCCCCAAGTTTCTTCCACAGCTGGAGGAGACTCGTCTGTGCCAGTCTCCTCCAGGTTACTTCCGCATACTTTCGAATTTCATCCACCCATCTCCCATGTGGTCTTCTTCTGGTTCTTTTACTGTCCTTTGGAATCCAGTCTAAAATGTCGGCTGTCCATCAATGGTCTGTTCTTCTGGCAATATGTCCAGCCCATTACCATTTCAGGGATTTTACTCTGATCATGATGTCTTCCACTCTTGTCATTTTTCGGATCCACGAGTTCCTCTCCTTTTCCCACCTGGTTTTACCAAGCATGCACCTCTCCATGGTTCTTTGAGTTGTCTACAGTCTTTGTATGTCTCTTTTAGTTAAGGTCCACGTCTCTGCACCATACGTAAGCACTGGAAGGATGCATTGATCAAACACTTTTCTTTTAAGACATAATGGCATATTGCTCTTGAAAATTATACTGTCTTCTTCCAAAAACTCTCAAAGCAAGTTTTATACGCCGATTAATTTCTTCATCAATGTGACGCTCACTTGATATCTGCTGTCCAAGATAAATGTAGTTATTGGTTATCTCCAGCTTTTCCTCAGTAATTGATAAATCTTCATTTCTTGTAAAAGCATTGTACACAACTTTTCTCTTCTGAAAGTTCATTTTTAATCCCACTTCTTCATTCTTGTCAGCAATTTCCTGGATCATATTCTACAGATCTGATGGGGTAGTTGCAAAAATGACTACGTCATCAGCAAAACGAAGGTGAGTTAGATAATCTCCATTAATCTTTATCCCTTTGTTTTCCCTGTTCAGTGATTGAAAGACATTTTGCAATGTGGCATTAAAGAGCTTGGGAGATATCGTATCGCCTTGTCTCACTCCCTTTCCAATTTTTATGGGAGCTGTATTCTCAAATAGCCGAATGTTTGCACTTGCATTTTCATAGATGTCATAAATAATATTAATGTATGCATTCTCAATACCGTAGGATTTCAAAGCCGTTGTAACTGCCCATGGTTTCACCGAATCAAAGGCCTTTTCATAATCGATAAAAGCCATGCATAACGGAAGTTCATATTGTCTCGCTCTTTCAATTAATTCTCTCAATACGTGGATATTATCTATAATTCTGTAGCCACTCCTGAATCCAGCTTGTTCTCTCGGTTCAGCCATGTTCAGCGTCACCTTCAAGCGGTGTGAAAGAACTTTAGTGAAGATTTTATAAACCAATGATAGGAAGCTGATAAGTGTGTAGTTCCTGAGATCTTCAGTGTTACCTTTTTTATGTAGCAGGATCATTGTAGCATAGTTCCAATCCTCAGGAATCTTCCCTTCATTAGGACACCGAGTTAAAACTTGGACGAGTACTGCTTTAATTTCTCCACTTGCTTCTTGTATGTTGTCTACAGTAATTCCATCTTCTCCTGGAGCTTTTCCTTGTTTCATGTTCTTGATTGCATGTGCAACTTCTGCTAGGATTACTGGAAGAACTCTGGTTTCTTTTGTAATGTCTGGAGTACATGTATCATCCCTTTCATATAGTTTTGAGTAGAAATCTTTCACTCTTGTCAAAATTTCGCCTATATTTCTTGTTACAGAACCATCTTCTTTTCTCAGAGCCATAATCTATTTTCTTCCCTTACTCAGATGTCCCTTTGCTCACTTCAGACTTTGGTTGTCTTCAATTGCTTTCCTCACTAGTTCGCATTTGAATTTCCTTACGTCTTCAGTGACACTTTTTCGTACTGTCTTGCATAGCTCTATATTTTCCACTTTGGAAGTCACATCTCCTTTAGTTATCCTCATCTTTCTTCTGTTTTGCAACATAATTTTGTTTTTTTCTGATAAATTGTTCATTTGTAACTTGTTCTTAGTACCAGCTATTTCTGTTGCTTTTTCCAAAAGAGACTTGATTAGTTTTCTGTTAACTTCATAGATGCCCACTTCTTCCGACGTTAGTCTTTTTAGAGCAGAGAATCTGTTCCTCAGTTCCAATTTGAAGGTATTATGATGTTTTTTAAGGTTGGTCATGTCAATACACTTTGTTTGTTTTATGAGCTTGCCACGCTCGAGTTTAGCATTGAGGTACATCTTATCATTCTATGGTCACTATATGTGTTGAACTTGTTCAGCACACTGTAGTCTTCCATAACAAATTTCTTGTTACACATAATAAAATCAATTTCATTTGGCAATCCATTGGGATGCCACCACGTCCATTTCCTTTGCGGCTTTTTTTTGAAAAAGTAGTTCATGATGATAAACCCTTCTGCCTTTGTAAACTCAGCGAGAGTATTTCCACGCTGGTTTCTGTTGCCGTGACCGCAGTTACCTACTGAAGTTTCATTCCGTTGCCGTTGGTCTATTTTCGCATTGAAATCTCCCATAATGATCTTCAAGTGCCGATTGCCTTTATTATTTAGATGACTAATTTTCTCATAAAAAATTATTCAATCTCACCTTCCTAAAAAAATAAAGGTCATTTAAAAATTGAAGTCCCGTAATTCATGTTCAAGTATTTGAACTGTTCTTATAGTTGTATCAGAAAATAGGAAAGCCATTTTTTTTATTTCATTTTGGCAGATAAATATCGCATCTGTATATTGGTATCAAAAATTACTTTTTTTCCTTACGTTGTCTAACCACTTTAACAGTTGGAAATTCTGTTTCGCAATCTGTTTCTTCGTCAATTGTTTTATCTTCAGCTAGCATGCCTTTAAAACCCCCATGTGTTCTACATTCTTTGAAACAGCCATTTACTTGTTTTAACATTTCCATTATGGTTGGTATAACTGCAACAGATTTTGGCATTAATTTGCTACCAACAGTAATTTTTGAAGAAAGAGTGTACCAAATCTTTCCGGAATAACTAAACGTGCATGTTTTTTTTTTCGTTTTTATTCTTTCTTCTAAGAAAAGTTGGTTAAATTTCATGTATCACTGTCGCTAAAAGATTCATTAAAGCGCTAATATGATGTATCGTGGATTATATCCTAATTGTATCCCAGTCCTCGTTTCCCTTATTGCATCGATCCTATTTTCTCACTTTGTTTCAGAGCACCGTTTTTCGGTTAACGCTAGAAGCTCTTTTTTAGCACGTCTTTGTAAAAAAAGATCGTGCTTCTGTTATCGGTTTGTCAGTCCGTCCGCCCGTCCGTCTGTACCCACGATATCTCAGTAAATATTAGTCCGATTTGAAAAATTCTTTTTGCATTGGGAAGCTTGAAATATGCAAATGATGATCCTTTATTTCGTTTTTTTTTTACGATGTACAATTTCGCCGGTAGAGGGCGTAAATGCAGATGATGTCGAATTCAAAATACGTTTTATTCCACATATTTGCTTCTAAACATTTATATATTTCGATTCCATTTATGTCGAAGAGTATTTTAGATATAGTTACTTTTTCAAATTACGCACAGATTTTCCGCTAAGGGGCGTAAAAGTAAATTACATTTTCCCCCGATAACTCTTCTTCTAAATCTCCGATTTGAAAATTTTTTTCTTCAGCGGATACATCTCCTGATGGAAAATCCTTTGCATATAATTTCAAATTTTTGGTAAACAATACTTTGGCCACAAGGGGGCGTAAGTGTTAATTTTGGCTTCTGATGTATTTGCCATAAAATCGTAGCTTCTAAAATATCGATTAAAAAATTCTTTGTGGAATAATGCCACTCATATCGATAAACCTTTTCGGAATATTTTCTTCTTAAAATATTCCACAGTTTCTTCCGCCAGGGGGCGTAGAAGTACATCTTATTTTAGTCAGTATCTCTACTTCTAGGAGTCCGATTTGAAAAATTTCTTCTTTGTTGGATAGTGTTTTCCGTGTGACATGTTTCTTATATAATTTCAAAAATTTCAAGTAATTCATAGACTTACCGCTAGGGGGCGTAGCGGTAAATTGCGTTTCCCTATATCTCTGCTTCTAAATCTCCGATTTGAAAAATTCTTTCTGCACCGGATACAGCTCCTGCTGGGAAATCGTTTACACATAATTTCTAATTTTTGTAAAAAAATAGTTTGGCCACTGTGGGCGTAAATCTTAATTTCCGCTTCTGTTGTATTTGCAGCAAAATATGAGCTTCTAAATTCTCGATTGAAAATAACGTCGTTTGCTGAGCGATACTACTCATGTCGACAAACCTTTTAGAAACATTTTTCTTCTTAAAATAGTGCATGGTTTCTACGCCAGGGAGCGTAGATGTACATCTTATTTTTGTCAATATCTCTACTTCTAGGAGTCCGATTTGAAAAATCCCTTTTTTGTTGGATAGTGTTTTCCATGTGACATGTTTTTCATATAATTTCAAAATTGTCAAGTAATTCATAGACTTTCAGCTAGGGTACGTAGCGGTAAATTGCGTTTCCCCCTATATCTCTGTTTCTAAATCTCCGATTTGAAAAATTCTTTCTGCACCGGATACAGCTCCTGGTGGGTAATTCATAGACTTTCAGCTAGGGTACGTAGCGGTAAATTGCGTTTCCTATATCTCTGTTTCTAAATCTCCGATTCGAAAAATTCTTTCTGCACCGGATACAGCTCCTGGTGGGAAATCGTTTACACATAATTTCTAATTTTTGTAAAAAAATAGTTTAGCCACCAGGAGGCGTAAATCTTAATTTCCGCTTCTGTTGTATTTGCAGCAAAATATGAGCTTCTAAATTCTCGATTGAAAAAAAACGTCGTTTATTGACTGATACTACTCATGTCGACAAACCTTTAGGAAGACTTTCTTGAAAATATGCATAGTTTCTTCGCCAAAGGGCGTAGATATATATCTTATTTTTGTCAATATCTCTACTTCTAAGTGTACGATTTGAAAAATTCCTTCTTTGTTGGATAGTGTTTCCGATGCGAAATGTTTTTCCTATAAATTCAACATTTTCAAGTAAATCATACACTTTCCGCTAGGGCGCACTAAGGTAAATTGCGTTTTCTGCGTTATTATGCTCCTAAAGCTCTGAGTTGAAAAATTCTTCCTGTATCGCATACAAGACCTGATGGAAAATATTTTTTACATAATTTCTAATGTTTGGTAAAGGGGTCATATCTGTTAATTTCTGCTTCTGAAGTATTTGTTGCAAAATCTGGGCTGCTGAAAACTCGACTAATTTTTTTTTCTTCGACCGATACCGCTTATACGGATAAACCTTTTGAGAATACTTTCTTCCTAAAATAATGCATGGTTTTCCCACCAGGGGACGTAAAGTCGCGTCTTATTTTTGTCGATATCTCTTTTTCTAAGAGTTCGTAAGCTCACAATTCCGTTTACAGCAATATCTGAGGGATTAAAAACCTGATTGAAAATCTTCTTTCTTTGGTCAGATCTATTGTTTTCCATACCGGTTTCATTGACTTTGAATAGCTTTGATAAATTTAATTTGCGTCAGAACGGATTCAAACTTATTACACCCGACAATTCGGTGTCAACTTTCTTGTTTAGAATTTGCCAACGATAAGGTAATTCACAAAATAAAGCGTATATTTCTTGAACAATGCTGAAAATGTTCAGAATTTCTAGAGAAATGTTTTCGTCGTTAGTTTCAACCAGATTTAAAGTATGAGCTGCTCAAAGTGCATAAAATGCATAAGGGTGTTAGGTCGAAAAATTACGTTTTTTGAAGTCCATTATGTTTTTCTTTGATATTGGCCCATTTGTCATAGCGCTGGCACGTATATCATGAATTCTAAAATTTTCAAGAATTAAAATAATTAACAAAAATAATTTTTAGTTTTTTGCCCGTAATATCCGTACCTGAATAAAGCAATAAACAATATTCTGTGATTTGCAGTCGTTATCTATTGAATTATACATTGTATAATGAATTATTTTACTAAAAATAGTAAACGTGCCCTTTACAATTACGATTGTTTACAATAAAACGTTTCTTAACCGCTTACGGGTCTCTGACATTTATTTATCAACCGTAAAATTTGATTGAGGTGTCCCGCCGCCCCCGAAACCTGTCGCTAGGTGCACCCGTACCCCCCCCTCCCCCGCGTGGCGCGTCCTTGCAAATGATTAACGCAAACGATAAATGAATGCTATTCGAGAATGGTAATCGCCCCAAATCTTTTTACCAAAAAAGATGAGTCTCAAATGACTCCAAAAGCTGATCTCCACCCAAAGAATGTTATGATATGCGTTTGGTGGTATTTCAATCAAAAGCTGTTATCACCCTGTTAAATAATAATTGAAAGCTATTTACTTAAATAAAACTTTTCGTTAAACTAACTCATTTGCAAACACCAAAAGCTTTAACTATTTAAGCGGCTGATGCACCTAAAACCAAATTGTGCCCAGATTTTTTTCCTTTCCTAATATGAAAATGTTCACATAATGCCCAGGTTTTACGAAAGGTACGTCGAAATATTCCTTTGCCCTCGCACGCTGTCAGTACCGACAATAAATTTGCACTGGTAATAAAAATTTGCTTGTAGTCCTTTATTCTCTGCTACATGACACAAGGCAATTTGAGGAAGGTTTTGACCCCTGACACGAACATCATGGAACTGGTTAGAAACAAGTGATATAAACACTCTCTCTCCCTTGTATTGAGTTTGTTACCATTGTCATATAGCCTTTTAGCACGTGATTAGTCAGAAAGCATCAGTGTCAATCATCCCCCTAAATGACTACTTTGAAAAAACAAAGCGTTTTGCTCATGACGTAATCATTTTTGCAACTGCCCCTTCAGAGCTGCAAGGTATGATCCAAGAACTTGCTGACAAGAGTGGGATTAAAATTGAACTTTCAGAAGACAAAACTGATGTACAATGCTTTTACAAGAAATGACGATTTTGCGATTAATGGAGAAAAGCTGGAGATAACCGATACCTAACATTTACCTTGGACAGCAGATATCAAAGGAGAGATTGATGAAGAAATTAATCGACGTATAAAACTTGGTTGGAGAGATTTTGTAAGAAACAGTACAATTTTTAAGTGCAATATGCCATTATGTCTTAAAAGAAAAGTGTTTAATCAATGCATCCTCCAGTGCTTACGTACGGAGCAGAGACGTGGACCTTAACTAAAAATGACATACAAAGACTGCATACAGCTGAAAGAAGCTTAGGAAAATGCATTCTTGGTGTAACCAGGAGAGATAAGAAGTGGAACTCGTGGATAATGAAAATGACAAGAGTGGAAGACTTTATGATCAGAGGGAAATCTCTGAAATGGAAATGGGCTGGACATGTTGCCAGAAGAAGGGAACACCGATGGACAACTGAAATTCTACACTGGATTCCAAGACACAAGACAAGACAAGACCAAGTCCACATGGGAGATGGGTGGATGAAATTTGAAAGCATGTAGCAGTGACGTAGAGGTGACAAGCTCAAGACAGACAGTTGTGAAAGAAACTTGAAGAGGCCTTCATCCAGCAATGGATTCCTAATGGTTGATAATGATAAGCACAATCGCTCGATCCTTACGCTCCGTCTTTGCCCTCGGCTGTCCACTGTCCTCGTGCAGCTGGGTTGCGCCCTCTTCTACCCATTGTCGCCAACATCTTCCGATTACCGCCGAGTGATCCGAATAACTGGCGACACGGCGACTCGACCAACCGGCGTCTCTCAGCCCAATTATAAGTCCTCTCTCAAACTCGCCCAACTGCTCGTAGCATGCACGGATCCGACGTCGAGGCATCCTTACAATCCGGGGAGGGTAATGCAACCGCAATCCGCTGCAACAATAGTCCATGCGTGCAAGCTTTGCTCTTGATATACTCACCTAGATGAGCGGTTCTCATGCGCTGTGGCCGATCACTATTTCTTTATTGGTTATTATTTTTTAATCAATTGCATATTGGCCCTGCTGTACTTGCATGCGGAGTTTCATCAGGATCGAACGATTTTATTTTCTCGGGGTGATCCGTTTTTTTTTTTTTTTTTTTGGCAAAGAGGGTAACATACCTCAAAGTTTTTACTGTGACTTTTAGGTATTGATGGCACTTTGCGGTCGTTTATGCCAGTAGCAGATCCGGGGAGAGCGACTAAATGATCGCCCACCCCCTGAAGCAGGATTTTCTTTATTAAATAATAAAATATCTAAATAATTAATGCACTTAATTTTTGTAAAAATACGGTAATAAAGCGACATGTTTTAGTAAAAGTTTTCAGAACTAAACTTTGCTGTAAATTAGGAGCAGTGGTATGAGCGATGGCTTACGAACATTCGTCCGAGATGGGTCCGGGTTCGAATCCCGTGACGCGTGGATGTTGTGTTTGTCTTACGGCGCTGGCTCACTCCCTTCCCTGGAAACAGTGACCCTAAAT
Organism: Macrothele yani; assembly: GCA_039090855.1. Lineage (NCBI taxonomy): Eukaryota > Metazoa > Arthropoda > Arachnida > Araneae > Macrothelidae > Macrothele > Macrothele yani. The sequence goes on from CM077026.1 coordinate 92,653,223, forward strand.
TAGGGAGGGGCGACTGCTTATAGCCCATTGAGTTGCTCATGGTGGTCGTTAAACCCACAATAAAAAAAAATACTTTTTAGCAAAGTTTAGGTTTAAGCAATTACGGAATTATAGATTAACTTACATAGCACAAAAAATGTAATGAAGTTTTTATCTCATATGCGAAACGCAATTTGCCTCTATTTTTTTTTTAATATCTTCAGGAATGATTGTTTTAGAGTTTTTTTTTTTTTTTTTTTTTTTCTTGCTATTTGAAGAAACGAAGATCACAAAGAACGCACAGTTTTTGTGGCTATTGTGCGAAACCTTTAGGCCAAGAATGGCTTGCGCAAGACAGACTTTAATTAGTAAATTCTATAAGTAATACAAAGACCCGGATGTTTATTCATTCAACGTCTTGCCTCATGTTTTAAACTCGGTCACATATTTACCTATTAAGGTTATATAAATTTTCCATTACTCTTCTAAGAGCAGATGGAATTATTCTTCACGGATTAATCATATAAAGTAATTGGTTTCGAAGTGAAAATTTAATATTATTGAACATCCTGAGAGCTACCGCTTATTTATTTAACTCGAAGAATGATTTTAATTCGCTTTTAAAAGCATTTCCCTTTATTATGCTTATTTTGGTATTTTGATGCGTAGTTCCTAATTAGTTTCTTTTCACTGTTCTGGCAATAGCTGTAGCACTGTTCACGTGACCATTCATTTCCAGAAGTATGACAAGTGCATATTCTCTTTTGTTTCTAACACAATGAGTCACAAACAAAAGTGTGAGTTCCGCAACTTTTTTTAAAGTAGGCGTTAAAGCGGTTTCATTTTTTACTTTAATAAGAATGGAATAGATTTTATGCAAGACTAAAAGGAATGAAAGGTCAGAATACGTACATGCACAGATGGAAATAAGTAGTATTTGAAGATAACGAGTCCTTCCATTCGCTATGATAATTATGTTTTATTATTCAGCGCGATAAATCTTGCTTTTCTTTCTGATAAAACCCTTCAGGAGCAAGCAGTTATTCACAGTGCATACCAATCGCTGTGTTATTACGCGAACATGGCTGAATGAGGGGTGACAAAGCTTAACGAAGTGTTGTGTTGGAAAAGTGGGAGGGGTGTAATGCGATGGATTTCGAACAACGTCTTACAAACAGACGCTGCCTGCTGGTGAGGTAATTGCTTCTTGAAATTTATGTTGTGAAATTAAAAAGAAGTCCTCTCCACGTTAAAGGGAATTGGGAACATTGAAACCTTCGGTTTTAGTTATGATATTAGCAAAAATCAACACTACTCAGCCATAGTGGGAAAACAGATCATACTCCAAAAACCCAGATATGAATTACTGTAATGCTTATACAGTGCGTTCAGAAAGTCTCTTCACAGAAAACTTGCTAGATTGTATTTAAAGTAAAACATCCATTTTAATTTTAATAGCACTTTATATTTTAACTACTGTACATTTCGTAGCATATTCGTTCTACTCTTTACTTAGATCAAATATTGAAAGTGGTGTCTCCCCCCCCCCCGCCTCATTTGGAAGGCATAATGCAACTCCTCTACATTTCTTTCTGTTTGAAAACGTTTTTTTAAATTTTTCCGTGTCATGGAAGTGGTGCATGCGTATATCTCTGTTTTCAATCGCTCAATTACTTTTGGGCAGACCTTCTTCTCAGCTTCCTTTGCTGCTCCCAAAAGTTAAAATCGGGAGGTGAAAGGGCGGGCGATACTGGAGGTCAAACTTCCCTTGAAATTATGCAATTTTTTAGAGACATCTTCACATTGCGCCATCCAAAGGCGAGCAGTGTGTGCTGTGGTACCATCTTTTTGAAAATAAGGATTCAGCATTTCATTTTCATCAAACTGAGCAAGGAACGAGTACACCTCCCCGGTGGCGCAGTGAGCTGGCTTATGACCATTCGTCCGAGAACGGTCCGGGTTCGAATCTCGGTGAGACATGGGTGTTGTGTATGTCTTACGGCCCTTGTTCTCTCCCTTCCCTGGAACCAGTGGCACTAAATTATGGACTGGCGACTGCTTATACAGTAGCTTATTGTGTTGTTCACGCTGGTCGTTAAACCCCTGATAAGAAAAAAATGAACTAGTACGGAATGTCTGAAAAATGGCGCTCTACGTTTACAGCGTCCTTACAAAAAGTCCATTGTACTATAGAAGTTTTCTCCCCAGGAAGGAAGGAGTAATACTTAGCCTCCCAAAGCACTTGACTGTCCGCTTACCTCCCACTAGCAGTAAATATCCTCCGGGTATGGCCTCTCTATAACGCACGTGACCAACAGGCATCAGTGACAATGACCTCTTAAAAACGCGTATATCTGTATTTTTAGAAACGCGACCGAAACTAAGATCTTCATTTTTTAGGCTTTCCAACCGTAGGTTGAAGAAGCGTAAATGCTCCAGCTTTGTCCGTCCGTCCGCACGATAACTCGCGCAAAAATGGTTCGATTTCGATGAAATGTTAGTATGTGGTAGGGGATCGCCTCGGGACGAACCCTATTGAACATGGGCGAAATGGGGTCAAAGGCCAGGACATAGGAGCGAGATCCATTCCATTGTCTTTATGCGTCATAACTTACGTAAAAATGATTCGATTGCGACAAAACTTTAATATGTTGTTCCGCAGATATACTGAACCGGTTCTGTTGAATATTATCGAAATGAGGTCAAAGGTCAGGACACAGAAGCGAAATTTATTCCACAGTCATTATTCTCATAACTTGACTAAAAATGCTTGCATTTCGACAAAACTTTAGTATGTTGTTCCGGAGGTATACTGTACCAATTGTGTTTAATATCATCGAAATAGGATCGAAGGTCAGGACACAAGACCGAGATTTATTTCACAGCCATTATCCTCATAACTTGACTAAATATGCTTGTATTGTGACAAAACTTTTGTATGTTGTTCTGAAGGTGTACTAAACCGGTTCTTTTGAAAATCATTGAAATGGAGTCAAAGGTCAGGGCAAAGGAGCGAGATTTATTCCACAGCCATTATCCTCTTAACTTAACTAAAAATTCTTCTATTGCGACAAAACTTTAGTATGTTGTTCCAGAGATATGCTGAACCAATTCTGATTAATATAATCGAAATGGAGCCAAAGGTCAGGGCACATGAGCGAGATTTATTCCGCAGCCATTATCCTCATAACTTGAGTAATGATTTCTTGTGTGTTGGAAAACGTATCATAATCAATGCACTGCATGATTTTACTAACTTGTTAGGATAGCAGTTGTTAAATTTGTTCAACTCGTCTAACGGTTAAATTGTTTCTAGATGCGCAAAATAAAAACTAACATCTTCTAAACTTTCAACAGCAAATCGGTTTGAAAATGCTTTTCAGTTATTTGCACTTCATCTCTTGATTGATTATATCGTTATTGCCGTGAATGTATTCCACTGTCCATAATGTATTCCACTGTCCATAAACACTACATTATCAAAAGTATTCGCACCTGCCAAATATTTGCATAAGTGCAAAGTACGGTTGCGCAGGAAGGTGCACTGTAAGTGGAGAGGTACGTATACAAAGCTAAAATGTTCTGTCGTGTTATCTGTTACTTTGAACCGGATACGCTACGCGGATGTGAACTCTCCGAGTTCCAGCGTGGGCTGGACATGGGATGTCATTTGAGCAGCGTTTCCATACGTAGCGTTTCAGCTAAAATAAACACACCAAAATCAATTATTGTAAGTGATGTTGTGAACAGATCGAGGCAACGAGAGTAAAAAAACGTTCAGGAAAGCCGCATAAACTGATGGAACGTGACAGAAAAGCCATGGTAAGAAATGTTAAGAAATCCCGTTCTTCCTCTGCCGTTTCCATCGCTGCTGAAGTAGGAAATCTTTGTAATGGCTCAGTTAGTACCATAAGTATCCGCAGAGAGTTTCACAGCGTGGGTTATTATGGTAGTACAGCAACACACATATCACTACCGCGAATGCAAAGCGCCGTTTAGAGTGGTTTGTCTTCCGTCGTTCCTGAACTGCGGACCACTAGAAAGATGCTCTTTGCCGCCCCGGTGGCGCAGTGGTCTGAGCGATGGCCTCTGATCATTCGTCCGTAAGGGGTCCGGGTTCGAATCCCGGTGAGGCATGGATGTTGTGTTTGTCTTACGGCACTGGCTCTCTCCCTTCCTTGGAACCAGTGACCCTAAATTAGGGACGGGCGACTGCTTATAGCCCATTGAGTTGCTCACGGTGGTCGTTAAACCTCCAATCAAAAAAAAAAAAAAAAAAAAAAAGCTGCTCTTTGGGGTGACGATTCACGCTTTTCACTCTTCCAATCTAATAGGCGCATTTGGATTTGGCGACATCCGGGCGAACGATTCTCGTTGGATTGTGTTCTTCCAACTGTTAAGTTTGGCGGAGGCACCGTCACGGTATGGAGTCGTTTTCCGTGGATGGGACTCGGCCAGTTGGTTATTATACTACAAACCACGAACTATGAAATGCATCTCGACGCTCTGGAGAATTCTGCACTGTCAACTGTGGTAGTATTGTGGAAATTATCGTTGTCTCTTCCGGCACCATCGAGCTCCCTGTCACACCGCATGCCGTGTGCAAGACTGGTTTCTTGAAAATGAAGTGGAATGTTAGACTGGTATGCTCAGAGTCCTGATCTTAATACCATAGAAGACTTCTGGGATGAACTGGAGCGTCGGATACGAAACGACCACAACGACCGTCTTCACTCTCCACTCTGGCAGCAGCTTTGCAGGGCGAATGGCGAGCCGTTCCTGTCGAGACCTACAGGAAATCGGTTTGTAGCTCGCCTCGACGTGTCTTGCCCCTGTCATACAAGCAAAAGGTGGACCGACTAACTACTAATTGTGGTAATAAAGCCATTTGTGGGGTCCGATTACTTTTGGTAATTTAGTGTATTTGTTTCACGATTCTACGGAGGGCTCATCAGCTTTCACATAATCTCGAAGCGAAACATTAGAGGCGATCACCAGAATTCCATACGTACAGAACTTACTCAAAAACACATGCGTGGAAACGTATATCAAGTTAAATGCTGTCTATGTACGTTAAATTAAACCAATATGTTCCAATTACAGAATTAAAATACGAGATTTATTTACAATTAAAACACAATGATTAAAGACTATTTGCAAGATCTTTCGGAACTAACTACATCAGGAAGACTGTCACAGAGAAACAGTAGGACTTTTATTAAATATAGAGACATCACCGGATATTAGGCTTCATGTTGCCACAACATGGGAATCGATAAGAAGAAAAGAGAATAGCTGATCACGTAGCTTGTTCGTCATGGGCCATATCATCATTCGCAGAAAAAGTTCCAATCAGTAACCTCCACGGTTGTGGAACAAAGGCTGGCAGGTCCTCATTGCAACAGTTTTGAGCATATCGAGCCATACATAAACTTTCTGTGAAAAGAAGAGAACTTAGATTATGTGCTGAAGCTATATTCGTAGCGTTTTCCCAATCTGGTGTTTAGAGTCCTTGATTTACAGTTCTGGCAAGGGCGTTAGTTGAAGAACCGGTCCTGATATTATATTTGTGTTCTTTCATTCTAACAGCTAAAGTCCTAAGTGTAGAACCTATATCGAACTTATTCGGCATAGTAGAAACCCCAGAAATCAAGGGGATCCTATATACACCATGTCTTTGGGTGGTCTGGATTGGGTCGCGGTCCTTCTTGATAAGGCTTTAAATATATTTCGTGCGGATCCCAAACTTTAAATTATGTTTCCTGCAGAGAAGCGATGACTCATTTTCTCTCAGATGACTACAAATTTCATCATATTTGTCACTTTCATCTCCTCTATCTTCGATCCCATACGCACATACGGCTTCATTGTTAACCTGAAAACTTTTCCAAGATCGGCATGTTTCCACCAGTTTTGAGCTGCTTCTTTTGAAACAGCTTTCCAAGCAAAACCGAGCATATCACATGCCATTCCAGTAATTGTCGCTTTTTCCGAATTAATTAAAACTTTCCGAAGGATACATTTTCTGTGAACAACTTCCATATTTTGTATTATTCCCTGGCCCATTGGTTACAGCTTTCTTGTAGTGTTCGGTGAAAGACGGTGAACAGTTGTCGTTTTTAACACGTTAGTCACGCTATGAGCATTTCTCTCACGGTTCGCATATAAGGAGCGCCATTTATTTGGAAGGGACCCTGGGGGCACCACCCCCTCTCTAGCTGACTTTTAAGAATCTTCTCAACATTCTGTTATCAGTTCCTGTAAGTATTGGCTATATGAGCATTTCTCTCACGCTTCGCATATAAAGAGCCCCATTTTGGAAGTGACCCTGGGTGCTTCACCACCGCTCTAGCTGACTTTTAGAATCTTCTCGACAATCTGCTATCAGTTCCGACATGGATTGGCGATATAGCATTTCTCTCACGATGCGCATATAAAGAGCGCAATTTATGTGGAAGTGACTCTGAGGGCTTCACCACCGCTTTAGCTGACTTTTAGAATCTTCTCGACAATCTGCTATTAGTTCCGATAAGCGTTGGAGCTGTGAGCATTTCTCTCACGCTGCGCATATAAAGAGCGCCATTTATTTGGAAGTGACCTTGGGGACACCACGCCCTCTTTAGCTGCTTTTTAGAATCTTCTCAACATTCTGTTATCAGCTCCTGTAAGGATTGGAGATGTGAGAATTTCTCTCACGATGCGCATATAAAGAGTGTCATTTGTGTGAAAGTGACGTCATTTATGTGAAAGTGACGTCATTTATGTGAAAGTGGCACCACTCCCGCTCTAGCTGACTTTTAGAATCTTCTCAACAATCTGCTATCAGTTCCGATAAGGATTGGAGCTGTGAGCATTTCTCTCACGCTGCGCATATAAAGAGCGCCATTTATTTGGAAGTGATTCTGGGGGCAACACTCCCGCTATAGCTGATTTAGATTTTTCTCAACAATCTGTTATCAGTTCGGATAAGGATTGACGCGCGTCTTTGACTTTCAAACAGTCTGCGCTTTGCTCCCGTGTGCTTCGTGCGAACATTTCTCTTATCAAGCGACCGCTGTCGTTTGCGCTACCTGAGAGCTTTCTCATCAAATTAGTGTGACTAATGTCCTACTCAGTAACACTGATATTAGGTTGAGGTGAATTATTTTCCCTTGATCATCATGTGATTTTTGAAAAAAAAAAAATTCTCTTTCAGTCTTAACTATTTTTTCATTTGCCGCGCATCCTCTTGAACGCTATAAAAGAGAAACATCAAAATGAAACTATACCATGCTTTCACAAGAAAAATATTTTAATATATGCGTTCTCTGTGATTTTTGCGATAAATGTACATAATAGAGTGTAAAACGAAAGGTGGTAAAAATAAATGTAATGTTATATGGTTTAGTATATCTAAAATGAAATACGTACAAAATGTTTCAAGATTTTCAAGATTTAATTTTTGCATCCACTTTTAGTCAAAGATTTCCCCTTAATTAATGGAAATAATAATAATCGATATTAATAATACACTACGTAAATAAATTTTTAATACAGTGAAGTTTTTTGATCGGCGAATAGAAGGCTCATTAGTAGAAGAAAAAAATAATGCGGGCTCTCTTTATTTTAATTAGAAAACGAGTGTTTGACGACTAAAAGCAAATAATGCTAGAAAAATCTACTTAATTTTTAAAAATAGGAAATTCAGTCCAGTGTCACTGGAAAAAAATTATAAATACAATTCAGAAAAAAGCCTTAAAGAACAACATTTGCAAATTTTGCTTATGTAGCTTACGTTACTCCTCATACACAGATCCTATACGCAGATCCTTCTCATTTCTTTTGTTGCAAGTAGACAGTCTTCTACTACATTCTGCTTTAACATGCTGAGGGGTACAGGGCAGAGCTGAGACGGGCTGAGCCCGAAAGCCCAAAGCAGAGCAAAGGCCCAAATTGGGCTCGGCCTGTAGAATATTTACTGTGGTTTGGACTCGGGTTCTTAGAGAAAGGGAGAGCGAGAGAAGGGATTTGTGGTGAATAAAACACGTTGTTGGAGAACAGAAACAATATTTTAATATTAATCGAAGTATGCTCCCTCTGAAGCTACAACTTTACCCCATCTTTCGGGCAGTGAACGTATGCCCCGAAGGAAGAATTCTGGTTCCTTGGAAGAGATCCAGTTGTCCAGCCAATTTTTGATGGTTTGATAAGAACTAAACCGTTCTCCAGAAAATGCTGACTGCATCGACCGGAACAAATGGTAATCCGATGGCGCAAAATCTGGCGAATATGGCGGGTGGGGTAGAACTTCCCAGTCGAATCCTTCCAAGTACTTTTTCACAGGTCGAGAAACATGTGGTCTTGCGTTTTCGTGCTGTAAGATGACTTTGTTGTGTCTATTCTCCCATTCCGGCCGTTTTTGCGTGAGAGCTCGTTTTAAACGCATTAATTGGGTTCGATACCGATCACCAGTAATAGTTACTGACGGTTTCAGCAGTTCATAGTCGATCACACCCTTCTGGTCCCACCATATACACAGCATTACCTTTGAACCATGGATATTGCGTTTTGGCGTTGAAGGACCTAGTTCACCTGGCTTCACCCATGCTTTCTGCCGTTTAGGGTTATCGTACCATATCCATTTCTTGTCGGCAGTAATAATACGATGCAAAAAAACCTTTCTTTTTTGCCTTTGAAGCAGCAATTCGCAAATGGTTTTTCGACGTTCAAGGTCTCTTTCCCGCAAAGCATGTGGAACCCAATTCCCTTCTTTTTGCACCATTCCCATGACAGCTAAACGTTGTGAAATGCAAATTTGACTAACATTTGATGCTGCTGCTAGTTCTTTTTGGGTCTGGCACGGATCCTCGTCAAGTAAAGCTTAAAAATATTGTCGCGCTATTTTTTTTACGCTGTACGTGATTCGGATTTACGGGTGTGTGTGGCTCTGTGGTTAAAGGCGTGCGATATACATTTAACCACCCTACATGACGGGGGTTCAATCCTCACTGCAGTAGAAGGATTATCTGGGGTAAGTGCTGAAAATGCAGGGTCGTTGATTCTGTGGAATTTCAGTTAAAATACGGAAAACCTGAAATGGAGTTTTCCTGAAATAAACAGAATTTCTGACTACGGAAAATCAGTGAAAATACGGGTTAAAAAAAACGGGCCCTTTTAATAACTGAAATTTCTGCACGTTATTTTCAGAAATTTTTTCGTGAATCTTCACCACTTATTTTTTTACAATGTAGTTGGAAACAGTTGAATTTTTCAAAAAAGATAATATGCCCTGCCATGCTTTTAATTCCACGAAACAGTGGTTTGCAAATGAAAAAAATAGATGTAATGAACTGGCCGTCTCGGAGTCCACACTTAAACACTTAAACCCGACGGAAAATGTCTGGCCGTTACTTGTCAGGATTATGTATTCAAAAAATGAGCAATATTTTTCATCAAGAGAATTGCGAGTCGCAATATATCGCTGTTGAGGCAAAATAAGCATTTGCACGTTACACGACTTAATAACAGCAATGCCAAACAGAATTTTTTCGCTAATAAGGCAAATGGAAGTGACATAAATTATTAGTTCAGGAAATATTATTTTCTGCTTTGTAATATCTGATGTGTATTTACAATTTGTTTACAGCAAAATGTTAATGTTATCTTTTACTTTTGCTTATGTTTAATGATGTAATAAGCATTTTTAACGCTATACCGCCTAACATTCTCCTATAATACGAATTAATTATATATAAGATGTTTTTTTGTGTTATAACTACCTAAAAGTCGAGTATAATTTGCTACCTGATGCACGATAATTAAAATCTTTAATGAATAAAATATTTACAAGTTAAAAAATACGAACACGAGATCTTTCAAAAGGGCGACCCTTGCATGATCAGGTGAAGACTACATTTAAACGTACTTAGTGCGAATTTATATGTTGTCAGTGTCTTGACGTCATCATGTACAATGATGTTCATTGCTTGATGATTATTGGTCCCTCCCATTTAAATTCTGAGTGCTACACAGTTTCATTTTTGAAAGGTGGTATTAGATTTAGTTAACTGAGGGTGCATTTTGGGGTTTTAAGTCTTGAATTTTTCTTTAATACAAACTGTATTAAACAGTTGTTTCCAAACATATGGCAAAATAGTGGGAATGTCATCGTTACAGCATTGTTAACGATAGTGCTGGATAAAGAGTGCTTCTGCAAATAAAGTAGATTTTTTTTTCTTTGGTACATAGAAGAATATATGCATCATTCCATGAGGGGGTGTGGGTTTCCCTCCTGGACAGTGTGGGCCAAAGCAGTGTTAGAGGCACCTGTTCGGGTTGAATAACGGTGTTCGGCTGTACGAATTCCTATAGGCTACAAAGGATCGATCGAGCCTATATACCAGCTATCGTTGAACTCTGAGTTCAGATTCTTTAATGGTATGCAATACACACCACATTTTTCATTCTCAGGATTGTCGTCCCTATCCCTGCGCATCATCTGGAAAATATTACTGGAGGACTCGCCAAATGAAATGCCGTGTTTCTTGCAGATGTTGTGCAAGATGTGTGAGAATTGCGGCCGGTATTCAGCAGTACCAACGTACTTAATAGTCTTATGATTGCTGGTTAAAGTTGTGGAGACCTTTTTCTTGTGTTGAGCAATCAGATCATTCACAAAGTTCCCACTGTACCCATTCTGGGTCGCGATTTGCATTATTTTTTCAAGTTCAGTTCTCCGAATAAACGGTTGTTTGAAAGCAACTGTTTAATACAGTGTGTATTGAAGTAAAAAAATCAAGACTTAAAACCCACACTGCACACTCAGTTAACTTAACCCAATACCACCTTTCAAAGACGGAACTACGTAGCACCCAGAAGTCAAATGGGAGGGACCAATAATTATCAACTAATGAACATCATTGTACATCATGACGCCAAGACACTGACAATATACACTGAAGAGCAATTGAATTATAAATACCTGTCTAATAACGTCTAGCATTACCTTTCGCCCTGATGACGGCGGCAATTCGTCTCGGCATGGACTTGACAAGACACCGGAAGCGTTGGGAAGATATACCGATCCACGACCCCTAAACAAGATCCCACAGTTCACGAAGATTTGATGGAGGGGGTCAGAGCCTCGAACATCTCTCACGGTGGCATCCCAGATGTGCTCGATGGGATTAAGTTTAGGGGACCTAGCTAGCCAAGGAAGTGAGGTCATGTCGTGGAGTGTTCATCCAACCATTCGGATACAATTCGGGAGCGATGGCACGGTGCATTGTCTTGTTGCAGGATGAGGTCCCCAGTGGGATGTTGAAGACGCACAAACGAAAGCAAATGGTCGTCCAGGATATCCCGGTAACGTTGACCTGTGAGGGACGATGTCACATGTACCAGGGGTCCCATTTCAGTCCACGTAAACAGTCCCCAGACGAGAATGCCACCCCCACAAGCTTGAAGAGTACCCTGCTGGCAAGAAGGATTCATCGCTTCACGTGGTTTGCGCCGTACTTGTAAACCTGCCATCTGCATGTACCAACGTGGATCTCGACTCATCAGTCCAGGCAACATTTTTCCACATGTCTAGGGTCCAGTGGCGATGTTCCCGCGCCTATGATAATCTTTGCACCCTGTGATGTGCAGTCAGCAGCGGTACCCTCGTGAGACGATGACTTATGTACCCCATAACGAGGAGATGGTTCTGGATGGTGTGGCTGCTTACACGTTTTTGTGCACCAGCGTTAAATTGCCGAGTGATTTCTCGCACTGTGGCCCGTCTATCCGCTGTTACAATGCGAGCTAGCCGACGATGACCCCGCTCATCCACACGCTCTTGTCCACGGCAGTTGGCCCTTGCAGGGATGGTTTTATCGGATTCGATGTACTCACGGTGCACCCGTTACACAGTGGCTCGTGAAAATCCCAGTGCCTGCACTACTTCCGAGATGGAGTGACCCATTCGTCGCAATTTGCCCACGATCAAATGCGCTTAGATTCTTTATCTTACCCATACTGCGTCCGTCTCTTAATGATTCCCGTCGCATCACTCCTTATATTGTCGATTCACTGCATACGTCATGTCGTTTCCGTTTACAGGGCCGCCCACAGCGCCATATTTGCATAACGTCAGCTGTCTCTAATTCAATTGCTCTTCAGTGTATAACTTCGTACTACGGATGTTTAAATGTAGTCTTCACCTGATGATGCAAGGGTCGCCCTTGTGAAAGATCTTGTGTTCGTATTCTTTAACTTGTAAATATTTTATTCATGAAAGATTTTAATTATCGTGCTTCAGAAAGCTAATCATACTCGACTTTTAATTATTCTCAGCACGAAGACATTTATCACTTATGTTATAGCTACCATTGTATAGCAAAGAATCAAGAAATAGCAGAAATATTTCCGTGTATTTTTAATTCCTTTACATGGATTATGTTATTATTATTATTATTATTAGATTTTCTACTTTGTATTGAAATGGTACGCCCTATTAGCCTGCTAGCCTCTCCCTAAAGAGCAACATGCCTGCGCCCCTGGAGAACGGTGCCGAAAATTAATAATTATTTTTAATTAAGTCTAATTCATGCACTTCTTTAAATGAGATTTCCCCATTTTGAAGCCAGAAATTTTGCTTCATCATCGCAAAACTTGCCCTTTTTCTTTTATTCAGTAAAATAAAGTTTTTCATGTGACGAAAACAAAACTTGATTAAAATTTGGCGTTTTAAAATGTCATTTCGTCTGTGTCAAATATATTCTATTTCCGTCCTAATGCTGACTTTCCCTAAAGGAAATAAAAAGTGACGTTCATCCATACTAAGCTCATAATTTTCCGAGTTCTGGAGTTCTCGGATCGCTGGGTGTTTTCGCGTCGTCTGAAGAAAATTGGATACCTTGAGAAAAATGAGGGATGCAGGAAACCGTTGGTGTATCATCAAATGTCACTTATCGATCATGACAGCTGTCGTGAGACATTGTGCTTTCAGGAACGCGTGTAAATCAATGGTTTCGCATTAGACTGCACTTCTCAGAATGCAAAAGGAATATTTCGGAAAAATACCTAGCTCCCGAATTATTGACTCGTGAGACTCTGAACGTAAAACATTCTTAAGAAGTTTTAGAAATATCACAAAAAAGTAACGCGATTCGGGCTTTGATTCACCGATTCAAATATACACCCTCCAAATCTAACAAATAAATTACGAAGTGCAAATACCTAAAACAGCGCAAATCATTATTCTTTTTGTCTAAAAAAATCTTCAGTAATTACATTTTACTCAGCTTTGAAATAATAAAAGTCTTTAGTAATTAAATATGACTCTATATACACATTGGAGGGTGTCTTTCAGTCGCTGAGCTGGGAAAACAAGGGGATAAAGATTAATGGAGATTACCTAACCCACCTCCGTTTTGCTGATGACGTAGTCATTTTTGTAACTACCCCATCAGAGCTCCAGGAACTTGCTGACAAGAGTAAAGAAGTGGGATTAAAAATGAACTTTCAGAAGACAAAAGTGATGTTCAATGCTTTTACAAGAAATAAAGATTTATCGATTGATGGAGAAAAGCTGGAGATAACAGACACGTACGTTTATCTTGGACAGCAGATATCAAGTGAGGGTCACATTGATGAAGAAATTAATCGGCGTACAAAACTTGCCTGGAGAGCTTTTGGAAGAAACAGTATAATTTTGAAGAGCAATATGCCATTATGACTTAAAAGAAAAGTGTTTGATCAATGCATCCTTCCAGTGCTTACTTATGGTGCAGAGACGTGGACCTTAACTAAAAGAGACATACAAAGGCTGCAGATAACTCAAAGCAGCATGGAGAGGTGCATGCTTGGTGTAACCAGGAGAGATAAAAAGAGGAACTCGTGGATCCGAAAAATGACAAGAGTGGAAGACATCATGATCAGAGTTAAATCCCTGAAATGGTAATGGGCTGGACATACTGCCAGAAGGACAGATCATCGATGGACAGCCGAAATTTTAGATTGGATTCCAAGGGACAGGAAAAGACCCAGAAGAAGACCACATGGGAGATGGGTGGATGAAATTCGAAAGTATGCCGAAGTGACATGGAGGAGACTGGCACAAGACAGACCGTTGTGGAGGAAACTTGGGGAGACCTTCGTCCAGCAGTGGATTGATAATGGTTGACAATCATGATGATGATGATGATACAGTAGTAAACATATCACTATTTTACATAGAAAAATATCGATATGCTGGTATTTTACTGGCGAGATAAAAGAGTGTGTAAAATCTTAGTGTTTCATGACTAATTAAATCTTGAGTTTTGAGTTTAATATGTGGTATGTGTAAAAATGTTCGTCTCTAGGTCTCAGAACCAGAAGAGGGAGACTGAAGAGTCATCTGTGCGGGGGGGTCTCAGTTTTCAACTATAAGTTAACTTGTTTACAAACACAGATGCAAGTTTTGCTTCTTTTTTCTTATCATTTTTCTTCACTATCGAACAATTTCTCCATACCGAAAAGTAAAAAAGCCAAATAAAATGCAAATTATGAAAACAAAACGCGACGAAAAGAAAACTTAACTTTCTTGAACTACACTATATTGGCAAAAGTCACCGGACGCCTAAAAGAGAAACACAACATATCATTTATTGACATACATTGCTACGGTGTCAGTCCACCTTTGGCCTTAATGCATGCACTGACCCTTCGAGACAATGCTTTCGACAAGGTTTTGGAACACAGCGATGAGTATGCGCTTCCATTCAGTACATAATGCTGCCGGTAACTGTTGCTTAGTAGTAGGCCTTGGTTCCAAACTTCTTATGCGGCGCTCAAATTCATTCCATAGGTGTTATATGGGATTAAGATCAGGGTTCTGTGCTGGCCAGTCCACACACGATACGGAATTATCGTCAAACCACGCCGTAACAGTCCTTGCTTTATGGCTCGGTGCATTATCCTGCAGGTACCAACAAGATTCAGTTCCATAGTATTGCCACAGAGTTGGTTGGGCGTAATTGTCCAGAATATCGAGGTTGACGTGCTGGTTAACAGGTTTGTCCAAGATAACCAATGGGTCGGGACCATACCATGAAAAACACCCCAAACGAGTACACTGCAGGCTCCAAACTTTACCGTAGGAACAGTACACTGTGGTAAATAGCTTTTCCTCGGCTGCCGCCATATCCACACAAGTCCACCAGACTGATGGATCGTGTATCTGAATTCATCAGTCCATAGCACCCGTTTCCATTGATCTACGGTGCACGATAAATGTTTTTTACACCATGCTAAAGGACGAGTAGCATTCCGAGTGGAGATGAAAGGCTTATGAGCAGCCGCACGCCCACTGGAACCCATGGAATGAAGTTCTCTGCGAATGGTACGTGTACATACCGAGGTTCCAACATTTTTACTCACCTGTACGCTGAGGTCTCCGTCGATTAACAGTAACAACTCTCCTGAGCCTTCGACGTCTTGTATTACAGATTTTCTTTGGTCTGCCTGTACGTTTTGCTGCTTCCGGCGCGCCATGTGCTTTCCACTTATTCAGTACATATAAAATAGTTGCCTTGGGTATGTTGAAACGCCTCTCGGTTTCTCTTATGGACAACCCACTAATATAACACCCAACAATCTTTCCTTTCTCAAAGTGAGTTCTATCCTGCCCCGACATTTTCACTCAACCTCAGAGTGCGATATGATCGCAGTCAGCTGTGGGCTTGTTTTTATACCGTTTGCAGCTGTACGGCGCATCTTAACAACGCAGTGAATCCGTTCATTTGCTTTTGAAGGGGTGTCCGGCGACTTTTTTCAGTATAGTGTATATTAAGAAATAAATCACATTGACTGAATTCGCTTGATGATCGTTGAATAGCAGGGTCCTTATCTCTGGAAGCAAAATATCTCCTAACTAGCATGGAACCCCCCCCTCCCTGTTTTTTTTTTCACCTTATTATCCAGGTCCACTTCCGCGGATCAACGCAATGGCATCCAAGAGTTACTGGTGTATTTCGATTTCTCCTACTCCTCCTCTTCCTTTGCACTTCTTTCTCAATCTGTAATCGTTCATTCTCCTTTGCTGGTTCTCAGAAAGAGCCTCTTTTTACTGCGATCAACAGCCAGAACCCTCTTTATTCCACTCAAAATCGCAGTGACCTAAGATTTCCACCATCCAACCTCTTTTCTTCAGCACAAGCATGATAAAGTCCTTCCTACTCACCGCAAAACAATGAACAGGAGGAACTTCCATTTTTCTAGGGATGGAGTAGCTTGCTTGCTGTGATCTTTCTGCTAGCTACTGCCCAGTGTGTAAACTTGTAATGAAACCTGATAAAAGGGACTCTAGCGATCATTCCTGAGGTACTGCGTCAAAGACCCGACCACGGCGCACATTGGCCACTGAGATTACTCAGCACACCGGTATGACATCAGCAGGTAGGTGTCTTAAGTCAATAGCAGTTAGTCGTTAGAAGGCGAAGAGTGTAAGCGCTAACCAACATGAGAATGGACAAGGAGCATATCCGCCATTGCATGCTATATGAGCTTCGTGACGGTAGCACCCGCGCAAGTACTCTAAGGAACATTGCCAGTGTGCATCCCAATGCCATTGCCAGCATTGTATCCCAATGCCATATCGCATCATCAGCGTAGTCGTTAGTTTGAAAGTTTTCGAGAGGGAAACTTTGACGAGTCAGACCGTCTCTAAGCCGAAAGGTCCGCAACAATGAATATGAAGATGCTGAAGACCTTAGTGGAGGTCGACTCACGTGTGACGACGCGGGAGCTGGCCAAACAGCTAGGGACTACTCACACGAGTATTATCACGCACCTGCGTCATCTTTGGAAGGTGTACAAGAGGGAAGTTTGGGTACCCCATCAACTCAGAGTTAAGCAGAAAGCAAATCTCATGAATGCATGCGTTTCCCTGCTTGAAACGAAATTGAATCATTCTTGGACCACATTGTGATAGCTGACGAGTAATGGGTCCTGTATGACAATGTCAGCGCCCAGAAACAGTGGTTGGACCCAAAACAGAAGCCCATGCCAAACCCCAAAGTCGGGTTACACCCACGTAAGGTCCTGGTGTATGTTTGGTGTGATATGTTTCGAACTGCTGCCGGACAATATCGACGGTGTGTACTACCGTCAGCTCGACGATCTGCACGTATCGCTCACGTCGTAACGACCAGCACTGCTGAATCGGAAGTGCGTCCTCTTACAGCAGGATGGAGCGACACCTCACACAGCACGGGTGACCTGTTGCGAGATCAGGGAACTCGGCTGGAAACTGTTGCCGCACGCAGTCTATTCCCCATGACATTTTCCGATCGTTGCAACATTTGCAGGACGATGTCGAACGCTCACTTACTCCCTTCTTTGCGTCCAAGCCGACACAATTCTGCAGGGACGGTTTCCAACACCTTCTCAGACGATGGGAACAGGTCGTGGCAAACGATTTCGACTACATTCTGGACTGATTTGTATGTACGATAATGAGCACTTTTCTGTTGACAGCTGGTGTTATACAAATGTGGTGCTGTGGGCGGCCCTGTAAACGGAAACGACATGACGTATGCAGCGATCCAACAATATAAGGAGTGATGCGACGGGAATCAGTAAGCGTCGGACGCAGTATGGGTAAGACCAAGGATCTAAGCGCATTTGATCGTGGGCAAATTGTCGGGGCCCGACGAATGGGTCACTCCATCTCGGAAGTCGTGCAGGCACTGGGATTTTCACGAGCCACTGTGTCACGGGTGCACCGTGAGTACTTCGTATCTGGTAAAACCATCCCTGCAAGGGCCAACTGCCGTGGACGACAGGGTGTGGATGAGCCGGGTCATCGTCGGCTAGCTCGCATTGTAACAGCGGATAGACGGGCCACAGTGCAAGAAATCACTCGGCAATGTAACGCTGGTGCACAAAAACGTGTAAGCAGCCACACCATCCAGAACCATCTCCTCGCTATGGGGTACAGAAGCCATCGTCCCACGACGGTACCGCTGCTGACCGCACATCATAGGGTGCAAAGATTATCATAGGCGCGGGAACATCGCCACTGGACCCTAGACATGTGGGAAAATGTTGCCGGCATTGATGAGTCGAGATTCACGTTGGTACATGCGGATGGCAGGGTACGAGTACGGCGCAAACCACATGAAGCGATGGATCCTTTTTGCCAACAGGGTACTCTTCAAGCTGGTGGGGGTGGCATTCTCGTCTGGTGAGCATTTATTTACGTGGACTGAAATGGGACCACTGGTTCGTGTGACATCGTCCATCACAGATCAACATTACCGGGATATCCTGGACGACCATTTGCTCCCGTTTGTGCGTCTTCAACATCCCACTGGGGACCTCATTCTGCAACACGACAATGCACCGTGCCATCGCTCCCGAATTGTATCCGAATGGTTGGATGAACACTCCATCAACGTGACCTCGCTTCCTTGGCCAGCTAGGTCACCTGACCTCAATCCCATCGAGCACATCTGGGATGCCATCGAGAGAGATGTTCAACCCTCCATCAAATCTTAGTTAACTGTGGAAGCTTGTTCAGGGATCGTGGATCCGTATGGCTTCCCAACGCTTCCAATGTCTTGTCGAGTCCATGCCGAGACAAATCGCCGCCGTCATTAGGGCGAAAGGTAGTGCTACACGTTACTAGACAGGTATCTCTAATTCAATTGCTCTTCAGTGTAATCTGCAAGACTTTTTGGAAAATTTTAAGCTCAGTGAACAATAAAATGAAATACTAATACAGACTGCGGGAAACTAATTATCACAGTGCAACAAGTGACGGAAGTTTTAAACTGCATTGATTAAAATATTATCCAAAGAAAACTCTGGAAGATCATTAAAGCCATATTTGACAAAGATAAAAAATACAGGATTTTCACCAATATACCCTCCTTTACAGTTTATTTTAAGAAGAAAGGAAAAGTAATTAAACCAAAGAATATTCTTTCCTGTATGTACATAGGAACTTATACTCAGTCGTGTTTTGTCGTTCTGTTACAAAGAAATGGATAGTTTTTGGCGAACTTAATCCTTTCAATTAAGGTTAGCGGAAACCGAATGATGATAAAAAGAAAAAAAAATGAGAAGAGAGAGAAAGAGAAATGAAAGCTCAGAAAAATAAAAAATGGAGGCAAAAGTGGTTGAAATTTTTTTTAAATATGTTGTTTAAATAGGGTTTTTATCCATTGCTGCCATTTTTTCAATATCGCTGAACATATTTACACTGATGCGTCAAGAATTTTTCCACCACTCTGGAAAAGAGACACAGCTTGGAGAATGCCGGAGTTTTTCTTCTTTTCATCTAAATCTAAATTAATTACCTTAAAAATAATCCATCCTGATGAAAAACTCATTTAACGAAGTAAAAAAAAAAAAAGTCTTGGCTGAAAAATCCATCATTATAGAACCTGAGCGTCAAGCACGGCTTCGTGTTGTAGGAGATGGGGAGCGGCGCCTGTTGGCTTTGGCAGGCATCGTCGACGGCTTTGTCTGGTTTCGTGGGGGATTGACAGGTAATTAGGAAGTCTTTAATCATCAGAATCCCATACCGGAAACACCAACCTGCCCTTTACGACTGGCTTCGGTTAAAGGCTGTTTGAAAGACGGCATGAAGTATTTTCTGCTCCGAACGTTTCTTTTTGCCATATCTGAATATTCCTTCATTGTAAAACACAGAATGACTTTGAAATAACATTTCACCGAAAAAAAAAAAAAATGACGATCTTGGACTCATAAGTTGCTTTCCTGCTGCCTCAGGAATTTCAACAACTGCCTTTTATTGTTAAGAAACGTAGAAATTTATTTCAAGGAATAAAGTATTCAGCTAAATTGCTGATTTTCGGAATCAAAATGAGAACATTTTACTTTTAAAGTAGAAATGGGAAGAAGAAATCTTGCAATGTCTTGGGCAAATTTTTTAAGTTTCTTTTTTTTTTTTTTTTTTTTTCAAGAGGCGTCACGGACTTATTTTCTTTCTTGACGGGATTTTGCTTTAATCTCAATTAATTACCCTACCAAAAATAATTATATTATGCCGAGGACACGGAACTACAAAAAAAAAAAAAAAAAGATGGGATGAATACGTAATCTAGCTGATAGAGGTTTTGTGTTTTTTTTTTTAAACAAAGCATTTTCACTGCCGGCTTTTCAGTAACTGGAAAACTTTAGTTTTAAATTTTAAAGTGCAATAGTAAAAAAGCTTAACCGCGCAACAGTCCAAATCAATTTAAAATGGCATTGGTTTAAAAGAATATACAAAATTTCTCATAAACTTAGGAGTTACGATATTTTTAATCATATTAGTTTTCCTTGTTTTTACGTAATAATTTCTGTGTGGAAAGACTGCAACTGAGCAATTGGTAAGCGCACGCGACGTGGAATCGAAAGTTCCCAGGCTCGTACTCGGTAAAATAAGTTTCAGACATCAAGTTAAGCCGTTGGTCTCGTGGTTCGCTTGAAGATCAGACCAGATCTTATGTAGAGGATTTTAGGAAGGGAGTGTCTGACCCCGGGTCTTAAACAACTCTTAGAAATAGGAAGCTAAGAGATTTGGGCTAGAGTGTCCTATAGGAAAGTTGCTGGGAAGCGAGGTAAAATGGGGTAGGAAGACGCCCTTATTTATTACCGGGGGCCCAGTACCCAGGGTCTGACGGCTTAACGTGCCCATCTGACGCACGGCGGATATTTAGTGGTTCAAGTATTTCGTACCTGCTTGGGATCAAACCTCAAGTTTCTCCGTGGCAGTCACGAACGTTGACCGCTATGCCATCCGCGGCCCTTCGCTTGAAGAGCATGCCTTTCCTCATCCCATTTGGCGTTACTTCCTGCACCGTTAACAAGCCCTTTTTTACACTTTCCAACCGTAGGTTGAATAAGGGCTCTGGGAAAAAATTATGCTGTTATCCCTACGGTAACTTAGTTAATCCTGAGGTGGGTTAAGAATAAAAGATAGAAAAAGAATTTGTTTATTGCCACCCCAGCTCCAGCTTTTTCCGTCCGTCTGTCGGCACGATAACTCACGTAAAAATGGTTCGATTTCGATGAAATTTTAGTATGCGGTAGGGGACCACCAGGGAACGAAACCCTGTTAAAATGGGTGAAGTGGGGTCAAAGGTCACGCCATAAGAGCGGGATCCATTCAATTGCCCTTATGCGTCATAACTTGCGTAAATATGGTTCGATTTCAATGAAAGTTTAGTATGTATTAGGGGACCACCTGGGGACGAATCCTATTGAAAATGGGTGAAGTGGAGTCAAAAGTCAGGACATAGAAGCGGGATGCATTCCATTGCGCTTATGCGTCATAAGGTACGCAAAAATGGTTCGATTTCGAAGAAATTTTAGTATGTGGTAGGTGACCACCTGGAGAGGAGCCCTATTGAAAATGGGACAAATGGAGTCAAAGGTCAGTACAAAGGATTGGGATCCATTCCATCGCCCTTATCCCACACTATTAAGGGTGGACGTCAAGTAATTTTGCTTCCTATATTTTCAATGGAAAACCTTTTGTACACATTTCCTTTCACGATTAGTGTGTTCCCGAAGGATGGAAATTTGAACATCGTTTAAAATAACTTCATACTATAACTTGGAATACTTAACATTTTCTAAAACATGAGCATAATTATATTAAAAAACAATAACGTTTCCTTTGGTGGTGTTGAAGCCAGAAAAAAGATGGCGCGACGTGTACTTTGATGACGTCAGTGGACAAATAAATGTTGGATTGCATAATTACGGTTATGGTTTAGAAAATATTAAGTATTCCAAGTAATGAAATGAAGCTATTTTAATCGATGTTCAAATTTTCATCCTTGGGAACGCATTAATTGTGAAGAAAATGTGAACAGAAGTTTTTCCATTGGAAATATAGGAAGCAAACTTACTTGACGTCCACTTTAAAGTAGCAATTCTTGTATGTATGTATGTATGTATGTATGTATGTACATTTTAGTTTGTAAACGGCTCTAAGAATTTTGATGAAAGTCGTTAACCTACCATTTTCTGGTGCTAGAAATCGATTTAGCTTGATCTCGACTTTAGGAGAATTCGTTTAGTGGGTTAAATAACCATCCCTAATTATAACGTTTTTAGTGTCATGGCGTCGTTCCATTAATGCTTCCAATGCTTAGAAATCTTATGACGTCACAATCTCGCGTTTGAGAATGTTAGCGCGCGGTCATGCCATCTGTCTCATTATGTCACGCGTTGTGTGTGGATCCTATTAAAGTTTTATGACGTCATACTTTTGCGAGCAGATGGTCGCGATTCCCATCTGCTTCATTACGCGCTGTGTGCGTATGTCCGTCCGCACGATAACTCGCTCAGCAATCTTTCGATTTCGATGAAATTTTAGTATCTGGTAGGGTATCACCTGAGAAGGAACCTTATTTAAAGTGAACGAAATGGGGTCAAAGGTCAGTACATAGGAGCGGGATCCATTCCACTGCTCTTATGCGTCATAACTAACGTAAAAAAGGTTCGATTTCGATGAAATTTTAGTATGTGGTAGGGGACAACCTGGCCACAAACCCTATTGAAAATGGGCAAAATGGGGTCAAAGGTCAGGACATAGGAGCGGAATCACTTCCATAGCCATTATGCGTCATAACTTACGTAAAAATGCTTCGATTTCGATGAAATGTTAGTATGTTGTAGGGGCCTGCCTGGGAACGAATTCTTTTGAAAATGGGCGAAATGGGGTCAAAGGTTAGGACACAGGAGCGGGATCTATTGCATAGCCCTTATTCATCATAACTTACGTAAAAATGCTTCGATTGCGACAAGACTTTATCATGTTATTTCGGAGGTATACCGAACCAGTTTTGTTGAAAATCATCGATATGTGAACAAGGGTCAGGGCACAGGACCGAAATTTATTCCACAGCCTTTATTCCCATAACTTGAGTGATAACTTGAGTAATGATTTCTGGTATGTTGGAAAGCGTATTATAATCAATGCATTGCATGATTTTACAAACTTGTTTAATTATCCAGTGGCATTTCAAGTCCTATTCCTGAACCTTTAACACCGTACTAAAATACATAAAGCATGAGAGAAATGCTAATAATGAGTAAAGATTAAAATTCAATGAACGAATTTTGTACTTTCCGAACTTTTCTTTCTTGGTGTTTAGCGACCACCATGAGCAATTCTGAAGCATATTAGCTGTTGCCTTTCTCGAGTGTGGGGTCACTGGTTCCAGTGAAGGGAGAGAGCCAGTGCCCTAATACAAACACACTACTAATGCTACAGCCGGGACGCGAACCCGGGACCATATATACTTCCTATATTAAAACCCTCCTTGAAGCAAAACTTTATTTTAACCTCCGTCCTAATCCTTGTATGCATCTTTTCATTTCCCTTCGCATCCCACACCTCTTCTCATAATTTTTTATTCTCGTCTGGCATCCTAGCTTTCTCAGTTACCTCTCTAACCGTAATCTCCTTCCACCTGATCTCTCTGTCATCCTTTAATTTTAACAAAATCTTCAACTTTTTTAGTTTTATCTTAATAATTCTAGTAACGAACGGTCAGAAATCAGCGCTTGAACTACTGTGTAGTGTTCCTAGGTTTAAAAGAGTATCAGTATGTGTGTAAAGTCAATACAACACCAGGAACAGCACGTGAAGTTTGTTGTCGTACTTTACTTTAAGTGAATAGCAAAAACCAGCACTCAAAGATCTTCAGAAAAGTTTTTGCTTACAGTAACAGTGAGGGAGATTTACTCCTCTTTAAAACATCTTCGTTCAAACAACACTTTACAGTTTACACCATAACTAGTACGCCTTTCGCGATAACTTCGTAGAACAGCACTAACGATCTAGCGAATAACTCTTACACTGTAAAAAATAAATAGTGTGAATTCAAGGGGAAAATCTGAAAATAACTTGCAGTAAAGCTGCCGGTAAGCGCCCGTCGTTTAACGAAATTTTCGTTTTTAAAATTGCCAGCTTTTTTTTTTTATAACTACCGTATTTTCACGGATTTTCTGTAGTCAGTAGTTCCGTTTTTTTTTTTTTTTTGGAAAAGTCAGTTTCAAGTTTTCTGATTTTATACAGGAATTTTGCAAAATCGAAGACGCTGAATTTTTCAGCTCTGTTCTCCAAAGACTCCTTTTGCTTCAGTGGCTGGGATCGAATATGCGCCGTTAAACATTGTGTGGTAGGTTGCACCGAAAAGTGATGCTACACCAGCTGTACCACTTTCTTAGAAAAGATACACCATTCTGTGGTGCAAAATAAACCCATCAACCTGGTGCAACCCTGCGTACAACCTTGTAAAATAACGTGGTAAAAAGGTTGAACCAAGTTGTTGGGTTTTGTTTTCAAAACACGACGGTGTATCTATTCTCAGAAGGTGGTGCAGCTGGTGTAGCACCACTTTTTGGTGCAACCTACCAAAAAAGTTTTAAGACTGTAGGTCGATTGGGTTAGGCCTACACAAGCCGCGCATTTTAACTACTGAGTCAGAAAGTCACAGGAATCGCACTTAAGTTCAAGGTAAAACTAAACTCGCGATGATGAATTTCTTTTTTTTTTTTTATTAGTAGGAGTTATTTAGACATTTCTTTTCGTTTCTTTTGGAGCTTTTTATTTTTTTGAATACGTTTCTAATAATTTTATTTTTTCTGTAGGAGGCATTATCACAAATTAAATATTTTTTTTTCAACGTGATATTTCGAAGCAACAGAATGCTCTGGAACTTGATCTTTTTTTAACTGACAGTAACTTTCAATTATCTTTAAGAAAAGGTTAAATGTACTGTTTTATAGTATTATTTTACAAAACTTTTAAATATGAAATTTACTCTTGACAGCTGCAATAGCTCCTGTCTTAAGCACTCCCCAGGCCGATACATAGACATCGTACAATCGCCAGTACAATAAGTTAAATACCCGGTTTCTTACGGGAACACAATATGTTCTAGCTGGTACACAAAATATGGCAGAGAAGAAGAAATATCCTGTGCCACAACAATGAAAATTAATGCTATCCACAATATCGATCTAACAGAACTTAAAATCAGTTCCTTTGACAGACGATTGAAATTTAACAGTTACTCAAACCTCAAGCATTCCCGCGAATCTCTCCTATTACTAGAATGTAATGTTTTCGCCATATGGATACGGAAAAAGTGAGAACTCCGTTTTTCCGTTAATATACGAAACGAATTGCGGAAAGGTTTCTGAAAATTCCTAATTTTCCGTTAACATATCTAGAAAACGAGAATTTTCCGTCAATATAAGAGAAAGGAATGGCGAAAAGTTTTCTGAAAATTCAGAATTTTCTTGTCATACGAAAAATACGTGAAATTCAGATTTCTTTCCGTCATTTATGGAACAGGTTGTAACAGAAATACGCTTCGTTAATTCACA
Source organism: Macrothele yani (assembly GCA_039090855.1). Taxonomy (NCBI): domain Eukaryota; kingdom Metazoa; phylum Arthropoda; class Arachnida; order Araneae; family Macrothelidae; genus Macrothele; species Macrothele yani. Next base: position 92,678,567 of record CM077026.1, read on the forward strand.
AAAGGAATCACGGGAATTAAGAGGCTTTCGAATTTCAGAAAACTCGGAAAAAAATTTGCTGTGTTGTCTAAGAAGATATCACAACATTTCTTACTTCACACATTATACACGGTCGAGACACACTATTGTGACCACCAGCTAATATCCAGAGTAACCGCCGTGTGCAGCGAGGACAGCAGCTAGACGGGCTGGGAGTGACTCAATATGATGCTGGAAGGTGTTCACAGGTAGGTGGGGCCATGCTGACTGCAGTGCATGTGACACCTGCTGGAGGGTGCGTGGTGGAGGATGCATAGATCGAACAACACGATCGTGGTGGTCCCACAGATGCTCAATTGCGTTTTAGTCTGGGGAATTAAGGGGCCAGGGAAGTACTTTGAAGTTTTCATCTAGCTCTTCCAATCACTCTCGGACATTTCTAGTTGTGTGACACCTCACATTGTCGTGCTGGAAGATTCCATCCGCCCTAGGGAAGACAATCAGCATGTATGGGTGTACGTGGTCTTCAAGGATGGATTCATAACGAATTCGGTCCATAGTGCCTTCCACAAGTATGAGTGGACCCAGAGAATACCGCGAAAACATTCCCCAGACTATAACGTACTCCCCACCAGCTTGTGTTCTTCCAGCAATGGTTGCAGAGTGTTCGTGCTTCGATGTTTCTCGCCTTATACACCAACGTCCATCAGTTCGATGAAGCAGAAAACGTGGCTCATCGGAGAAGGCAATCCCTTGCCAAGCAGCGGAGGTCCAATTTCGATACTGCCGTGCATATGTAAGCCTTTTCTGCCGATGCAGCTTCGTTAGCATAGATGCAGTGACCATCCGTCTGAATAGAAGCCCCATACGCAGCAGGGTTCGCGGAACTTTCGTTTTAAACACACTTCCGGTAGCCCCCTGGTTCATTCGGCCAGTGAGTTGCTCTACTGTAGCGTGTCGATCGGCCCTCACGCACCTCCGAAACCGACGTTCATCTCGCACATCAATAGCATGTGGTGCTTTTCAGTTTCTACGTCACGTATTCGCAATGGTGCCATTTCTCCAATCACGATACACTTTAACGGCAGCAGCACGAAAACAGTTCACAAACTGCGCGGTTTCAGAAATACTGCCACCCTTGGCCCAAAAGCCGATACTCATCCCTTCTTGCAAATCTAATAAATTGCTCCTTTTATCCATGACAGCCACGAGTGATATGTTTTTAGATCAGATCAGATCAAGAGGATTTTAGGAAGGGAGTGTCTGACCCCAGGTCTTAAACAACCCTTAGAAATAGGAAGCTAGGAGATTTGGGCTAGAGTACCCGATAGGAAAGCGTCACGGAAGCGAGGTAGAAAGGGGGAGGAAGACACTCTTATTTATTACCGGAGGGGCAGTACCCGGGGTCCGACAGCTTAACGTGCCCATCCGACGCACGGCGGGTATTTAGTGGTTCAAACGTTCGTACCTGCCCAGGATCGAACCTGAGGTTATATCCATGGCAGTCACGAACGCTGACCACTAGGCCACCTACGGCCAAGTTTTTAGAATGCATGCAGCACACCTTATATACCCTCCAAGCCAGCTCACGTCACGTGCCTTCTTTCATTGGCTACGCGCTGTTGACGTCAAAAGTAGGAGGTGGTCACAATAACGTGACTCGACTATGCATATGCATTTAAGTTGTGGAAACATTTGGGCGGGGGTTGGCCTAACTCACCACGCTGGCTAAACAGGTTGGTGAGTGTGGGATAGCATTTCTTCTAATCCCGATGGTATGGTTATACCGTTGCTGGCGGTTGTCAGAGCCCCTTTAGTGGGAACAGGATGCGCCACGAGAAGGCGGGGTTGACATTTTCCAGAGAGAGGCTATGGTGTATTGCTCGTCGCCTGACCATATATCCTCAGGGGATCAAAAATGAACTTTCAGAAGACAAAAGTGACGTACAATCCTTTTACAAGAAATGAAGATTTATCGATTGATGGGGGAAAACATGAGGTAACCGATACCTACATTTACCTTGGACAGCGGATATCAAGTGACGGCCACATTGGTAAAGAAATTAATCGGCGTACAAAACTGGAATGAAGAGCTTTTGGAAGAAACAGTACAATGTTTAAGAGCAATACGCCATTATGTCTTAAAAGAAAAGTGTTTGTGCATCCTTCCAGTGCTTACATATGGTGCAGAGACATGGACCTTAACTAAACAAAGCATACAAAGGCTGCAGATAACTGAAAAAGGCATGGAGAGGTGCATGCTTGGTGTAACCAGAAGAGATAAGAAGAGGAACTCGTGGATCAGAAAAATGACAAGAGGGGGAAGACATCATGATCAGAGTAAAATCCCTGAAATGACAATGGGCTTTTCAGGGATTTGCCAGAAGGACGGACAACCGATTAACAACCGAAATTTTTGACTGGATTCCAAGGGACAGGAAAAGACACAGAAGAAGTCCACATAGGAGATCGGTGGATGAAATTCGGAAGTATGCGGGAGTTATGTGGAGGAGACTGCCACTGGACAGACCGTTGTGGAAAAAACTTGGGGAAACCTTCATCAAGCAGTGGATTGATAAATGGTGACAATGATGATGATGATGATGATGATGACATATTATTCAGAAAGCGCAGTTGTTTGAAGTACAGGTACTTCAAACGGGAAAAAATATATTTGGGGAGGCGAAGAAGAATTTAATTAATCCCAACACATTTTCTACGATCAATTAATTGCGGCGCTTAGAATTTTTCTTTTATTTTTAAATTTTCTCGTTAAGAGTACTCAGACCTTAATGTTGAGCAATCAGGAACTATTTATTATTTGAAACTCTCCGAATTCTGCAAGTTCCTTGTGAGTGCACAGAACATTCTGAGAAGTGCAAAGCGTTGAAATTCTGTTGGAAATATATCGCCGCGAAATCTTAATCATACATTTCTTTTTTTAATTTTCCGCTATAACTTTCTGTTTTTGCAAGACTCCCTGTTATTCTCGTCCACTTTCAGACTCACTGTGAAACAAAAGGGAGATAACGAGGCCTTTATTTAGTTAAATGAGTTCGAAGCTTCATGAGGTACTGAAAATACAATATTTTCTGAAAAAAAAAATGAAACTTAGTTAAAATTTGAATTGCACGGAAACACTATAGAAATTATGAGCCGTTTACAATTTTATCACGTCTGCTTTCATTAAAAATGAAAGTAATATGTATTAAAAATTATTCAAAAGTAAAAATTACTTTTATTTAAAAAACGTGATTTTTAATTGATAGCTAAAATACGCATCGCTAAATCTAACAGCTCAGAAAACTTGAATTTTCAAATAGCTGGAATCGAACCGGTATATTCTGATTTCTATCCGAGTACGTTAACTCTTAAACCATCCAAAGACAATGGATACACTCTGCTTTAAAATTTAAATATTTATCAGTATCTAAGATGCCATCAAAGCAATTCTTTCAAACCAAAAACGCTCAGTCAATTTCGAGACATGGATCATTTTAAGTATCCATGTACTGATCGAAGAAAACACCGTTAATCAGGGAAAATGTGGGTGTATTTCCGTTAAGAAGCTGGGGGTTACGATAAGCAAATGAATTTTGTCTTTTTAATAAAAAAAACTACTCACACTCCCTTTTGCTAGAATGTGGCCATTGGCGTAAAGTTTTGTAGATCTCTAAGCATGCTCGAAAAAAATAGTGTATTTTCACTGATTCTTTTTAAAATAGGTAAAAAAATAAATGAAAATGTGTTATTGTTAACCGTTATCCACTACTGAAATTTTGAACATTTCGAAACAGTGCCAGTGTGTGTGTGAAGGTTTAACGACCATGGTGAACATTTCGTCGGGATATGTAAGTAGTCGAGGTTTAATTTGAAGCCACTGGTTCCAGGGAAGGGAGAGAGCCCGAGTCGTATAACAAGTGACCATTCGTACCTCCAGAGTTAGAAAAGATCAAAAATCTTGGACCCGGATCTGGCGGTCACATGACCCAACCCGGGTCGGGCATCTGCTGTGCGCTATAAATTCGTATGTATCATTATCATTGTCAATCATTATCAATCCACTGTTGGATTAAGGACTCCCCAAATTTCTTCCACAACGGACTGTCTTAGGCCAATCTCCTCCATCTGCCTATCTCCTATGTGGTCTTCTTCTGGGTCTTTTCCTGTCCCTTGGAATCCAGCCTAAAATTTCGGTTGTTCATCGGTGATCTGTCCTTTTGGCAATATGTCCAGCCCATTGCCATTTAAGGGACTTTACTCTGATCGTGATGCCTTCCACTCATGTTATTTTCCTTATCCACGAAATCCACTTTTTATCTTTTCCGGTTACACCAAACATGTATCTCTCTATGCTTCATTCAGGTGTCTGCTGTCTTTGTAGCTCTTCTTTAGTTAAGGTACAAGTCTCTGCTCCGTACGTAATCACTGGAACAATGCATTAATTAAACACTTTTCTTTTAAGACATAATGGCATATTGCTGTTACAAAACTGTACTGTTTCTTCCAAAAGCTCTCCAACCAAGTTTTATACGTCAAGTTTTATACCCATCGCTTGAAATTTGCTGCCGCTAGGTAAATGTAGAAATTGGTTATATGCAGCTTTTCGTCATCAATTGATAAATCTTCATTCCTTGTAAAAGCATTGTACATTACTTTTGTCTTCTGAAAGTTCATTTTTAATCCCACTTCTTTACTCTTGTCAGCAAGTTCCTGGATCATACTCTGCAGCTCTGAAGTATTATTTCAAAGACTTCTGAAGGGTTCTTTGAAATATCTTTTTTCTATTCAAAAATAAAACTGAAATAAAACTGGATCGAGATTGGGTCAGAAGCACCTTGACCCGACCCGTTTACCCCATTGACCCGTGATCCGTTTCCATCTCTGCATGCCTCACCCGGAATTCGAATCCAGACCCAGCGCTTCGCACCATTCGGACGCAGGGGCAGTTTCCTGTTTAACTTCATATTTCTTTTAATAACGGTTTCATTTCTTAATACCTTAGATCTGAAAAAACGTTGCATTGAATTCAGCATAAAATTGTTACTAATATATTACAGAATTTCTTTATACTAAAATAGCACTTTAACATACACTATTTCTAAAGTGTATGTTGAATGCACTCTTTGCCAAAAAACTAAAAAACAAAAAGCAAGGCACCCTGAAGGAATCATTCAACCGTGATGAAAATTGATATGTGCGATGTACATGTGTAGGAAAGGACATTATTGTAATTCCAGAGCAGTTGGGCCATTTATTCCGATAAAACAGCTACATGAGTGGAACAAATCAGTACGTTGTAGTACCACTTTTGGCTCGTATACAAGCGGTTACCCGACGTGTTATAGACGCATACAGTTCACGGATGCTGGCCTGAGGTATAGCATGCCAGACGGTGTCTAATTTGCGAGACAGTGCGTTCCAAACATGTTCGATCCCATCATGTTCCAAACATGTTCGATCGGTGAGAGGTCAGGCGATCGGACGGGCAATAAAAGGGACTTGACATTACGGAGGCAAGCCTGAGATAGTCGTGCCATGTGTGGCCAAATATTAAGCTGTTGGGAAACTGCTCTGTGATGCTGCGACAGGAATAGCAACACAACAGGTTGTATAATATCGTAGACGTACAATTGAGCCGTAAGGGTGGTACGGAGGACTGCCAAGGATGTCGTTGTATCGTCGAAAATGTCTCTCCTGACAGTCACTCTTAGTGTGCGAGCCGTGTGCTGTTGCACAGTAAAGGCAGGATCCGTGTGCTGGTCGTCGGTACCAAGTACAAACCGTGACTCGTCACTGAAGACAACACGACGCCACTGGACATTATCCCAGTTTGGTCGGGCCCTACACCACTTCAACCGGCGCTGGCGATTCTCGTTGGTCAGTGGTAGGCGTGAAGTAGCCACCTGGAATGTAGATCCTGTACTGCAAGTCGTCTGACTACGGTCCGGATGGCCACTTCAGTACTTGTATATGACGCAACATGGCAGCGGATTGTTGAGAGTGACCAATTCGGTTCTGTTCTTGTGGCTCACACAATCACTCTATCTTGACGTTCTGTCGTTTTCCTTGGCCGTCCACTGCCCATGTGCCGGTGGGTTGTGCCCTTCTTGACCCATTGGTGCCAACATCGTCCGATTGCCGCGTCGCTCCGATCCAAACGCCTAGCGATACAGCGACTTGACTAACAGGCTTCTATCAGGCCAATTATACGCCCTCCTCAAACTCGTTCAGCTGCTCGTATTGTGCACTGATCCGAAGGCGAGGCATCCTCATAGTCCGTGGAGGTTAATGCAACCGCAGTCCGCTGTCACAATTGTCCGTGCGTGCGAGCCCTGCTCTTGATATTCCCTCCACGATGTGCAGTTCCCATGCACTGTGGCGGTTCAGTATTTGGTCATTGGTCGCTTTTTTTAATCATTTGCATATTCGGCCATGTGGTACTTGCACGCGGAGTTTCATCAAGATCGAACGACGTTTTAGGGGTGCTTCTTTTTTCTTTTCAAAGAGTGTATATCAGTTTCGATTTTTACTAATCTATTGGTGATGTTAACTGATAGAAACATCTTATTCCATAAGTTCAAATTAGAGTTTGCTATCAAAAGATAATTTTGGCTGCGTCCGCTGAAATCAGGGCACCCTTAACCCTTTAACGACGATAACGCCTAAAACGTCCTACATACCAACGAACATAGACACCCGAAACGCCTCTCTACAGTGAGTCACATTTCCTACCTTTACCTGTTCTTCAGTTACTATTGTAGTTATTACACAAAGAAGTGAATCAACAGACAGTTTCGGGCGTTATGGTATTTAGAGTGATACAAGATTTGGGGGTCATGGTCGTTAAAGGGTTAAGCAACCGATCGTGCCCGTAGTCCGCGCATGTGCACTTAGTTTATAAAAACGAAAAGGAATCTGTGACCTGTTACAAAGCAAAATGTGAAAATTTTTCCATTAATAAGGCAACATTTTTGTGTTTATTAATTTATAATTTATGAAATATAGCTGTACATATAAAGTTAGAAATATAAAGTTTACATAAAATTTTGACTTATTTTTCATGAAAACATTCTACAATATATCAAATATAATAATTCCAAGACATTTCAAATCACTTATCTTATCAATTGCAACACTTCGCAAGTGCAATGACTCTTATTTAAAGTTGATTTACATTTGATGGAATGTTATGTGCTAACTTAGACACGTGCTGAATTTACATTTCTACGAGCGAGTACTTTATGTACTTTTTATGGCAGACAAACCCGAAAGTCTTGCTCCGCACATACTCATACATCAGAGACCAAAAGCAATAAAAATACTTTATTACGAAATTAATTTCTCCGTCATTTTTGTGCCAGTGACGGGATTCAAACCCACAACTCTCGGCTCCGAGTGCTATCCACTATAGTACATTGGCAGGTGCTCTCATTGCTATCTGCCTTTATCTTACGTGCGTCCTGCGGAGCAGGCACGTCGAAACTTGTATAGTGTCAAGATATAAATTAAAAATCGTGCATTTAGTGAAATATATATCTTCAGCCAAGAAACAGTCGCCCACGTATTAGATAAAATAAATGTGCTGTGCATTTTTAAACTAGCTTAGTATCTTTGCAGCTGTTAAAAGGCTCTTCACGTAATTCCAGTTCCTGTAGTGTGGGTTTGTCAGGGCTTCGCTTGAAACGGCATTAAACAGTAAGGGTTTTTTTTTATGAATAAAAACTCTCTCATCTGCAGTAGTGCTGTTTATCCTACGTTGCATATGGGTAAGGTCGTGATTGTGCTTTGTCGTCATGATTACTGTATTGCTCCCTTTATTTTTGAGCAATGATCTATTCCTTCTGTTTCTGTCAATCATGTTCCTCGTTTAACCAGCTGCTTCAAAATTCCCATTTCCCATTTGATTTCTGCTACGATCTCCTCTCGCAATCGGGCGTTTTAAAAACTTAAATTTTCCCTCGTTTTCCCTTTTCTGTTCGGGGAGCCGCAAATCCTCTGCGTCCCAAGGAGAATCATTACCCCCATTAAGCGCTAGGTCCAAACTCTCTCTTTCTAGTGCTTTTCTCTCTTCTCTCAGAAAAGCGTAAGTTACTTATTTATAGCCTCGCCCTCTCTTTTAGACCATCTGGGCAGTTGCTGAACACTCATTGCCGCAACTTCGACCCTGAGAAATCCCTCATTAAAACCAAAAATCGCAAAAAAAAAAAAAAAAAAAAAAGAAAAAAAAAAAGCCAAATGCTGGAATATCTCTTTACGCGAACTCTCACGCTATAAAACGATAGTCATTATATCATTCATTCGCAGAGAAATAAAATAACATAAACTGAACTTCATGAAAGCAAATTGCATGCTGGGTCTTCTAGGAAGAGTGTTCTCTATGAACACAAAAAGTGTAGAGGAAGTGGCTCATTTACAATGAGCAGAAAGCTATTGAGGGGCCATCTCAACATTTCCCAAGAACTGTCGAAAAAGGGAAATGATTATAACATGATATCAAAGATGAATGTTAACTTTCGCTGGCATTAATGAGCCCAGGATAACAACGTAGACTATCTCAGGGTGCACATCCTGAGGAATGTGTGTGTTAATTACTGCACTTATGATGGTAATATGACGTTTCAATTTTGGTTCACCAGTAAATCTAAAACGCGGTGTTTTCTACCTTTCCACAGGTGACAGCTACTGATGGGGACAGAGATCGTAAACCTGATATAGTGTATTTCTTGACTGGACAAGGTGTCGATGACCAAGATCCTGCCAACAGCAAGTTCGCTATCAACACTACCACCGGAGAGATCTACGTGTTGAAACCCTTTGGATAGGGACCTCCCTCACGGACGATCTCAATGGCGGTTCACAGTATTTGCCGAAGACGAAGGTGGTTATGGTCTTGTCGGATACGCAGATGTCCTCGTCAACCTGAAGGACATCAACGACAACGCACCGTTCTTCCCTTTCGCTATTTACACAGGAAACGTCACAGAAAACGGAACAGCTGGTGAGTATGCTTTCGTATGTTTTTTTAATTCTTTAAATAAAGAATTATAAAGACAGTGGCTGCTCGTGACCAGAGAAACAGGTGAATTGTTACAAAATAAAAATCCATGAAAAAACACATCTCCCATAAGAAGGTCAATTCCTTTATCTTTCCAAGAAAGTAAGCTTTCAATGATTTCATCGTAAAACACTTGTTTAACTACAAGTTCCGAGAGTAATATTTTTTGTATCGCGATATTCGATAACGATTATTAGTCTTCTCTGTGAAATAGTGTTCCTTAAGTAACTTTTTATTCGTTTCAAACAGGTCAAACTTCCTTCTATCAGCACAGTGGTTCAGAGTAAAGTAAGAACTAGAGAAATCAATTTTTATGCTTCTTAGAATACATCTTTATGCACATTATATGTCTGTTACAACCTGCACACTGTATCATTTTCCCGGTTATTGTTTTTAAGAAAAGCATGGATCCAGAACACAAGGAGAATAATAAAGGAACAGTACTGTAACTGAAGTTCATACACGCAGTTGCTGTATAAACACAGAGGACGAACGAGGAGAACCGTCAAAACTCAAAATCGAACTGCGGTGAAGTGACGGCTACTATCACTTCAACTCGTTCAGTGACGGCTACTATCCTTCAACTCGTTCAGTGACGTCATTGGTTGTCCTACGTACCCCTCATTCAGTTAAGTCCAGGTTCTTACGCCGGCGCTCTTTACGGTCCCGGAATGAAGGGATTTGGAACTGCAGCTCTTATCTCTTCACATGGCCTACGCTCAGTTACAAAGTCGTCTGTTCATCAGTTAGTAGTGTCATATGAAACGGCGTGCTCACATTTTTGACTTGTTTTTAGAAACGGGAGAGCTTTCGTTTCAATACCACAGCATTTTCCAGAAATCATTCTTGTTATTAATTTTAGGAATCCACTAAATCATTCGAAGAATTATTTTGAAATTTTAGGTGAAGTGGCACTTCACTTACTTCACTCGACGAGCCGCCACTGTATGAAGCGTGCAAAAAATCAGAATAATGATAATAAACACCCAGATCTGTCTGTCTCTCTAAAACGCTTGATGCCACCGCAACGTCTGCATTGTTGCCCCATCTCTTATCGAACTATTTGTGCGTGCTCTCGCGATGTCAGAATGATTGCCTACTGTATAATAGCACGCGATCACTTTTAGAGGTCAAGGTGATCGCGTGCTAATTTAAGAAATATTGGATTGTTAATTACTCGAGTTCTATTTTCCGATTTACAAAATTCGAATTGTATTCTTAATATCACAGCAAGTTGAGTTTGCACGCGATAACATTGAGATATCAGGGGGATCGCATGCTAACTTAAAAACACTAGATTATCAATTACTCGAGTTCTATTTATCCGATCTACAAAATTTGAAATAAAATCTTAATATCACGGCAAGTTGCGTTTGTATAGTAATTTAGTTTAACGCAATTCGAATACTTATTTGTACGCTTTAACTATTTTTTTACTTTTTTAATTTAACTAACTTTCCGAGTTTAGGGCTGATTATATTATACATTTTGCAAAATATCGATCTAACCAAACGCTCTAACCTACAATAAAAACTGAAATCTTGAGATGTCAAAGTGAGCAAAATTGCATCTATAAGCAGATGTCGCCCCAATAGCACATTGTCGAGAATTTAGATAGGTCCGATTTGTAATACCAGATGGTATGATGTCTGTGTATCAATCTGTGGATCCCGTAACACTGAAGCAAGCATAGCTATCAAAAGTAATCAATCCGAGAGGCTAGTGGGCAGCTAGACAACCCACCAACAGCAGTGCATCGGGTACCCCATAAAAGGTTGCGTTTACATGCGTACGAGATTCAAGTGCATCAACAAGTTAAGCCTCATGACAGGACGGCACGGAAGAAAATTGCGGAGTCAGTGTTGGCCAAAATTGATTCCTACGATACATTCCTAGACCAGGTATGATTTTCAGACAAGCCAACTTTCCACGTGTCTGTCTCATCTAGGGTTCTCGGAAATGCGATGTTTGGTGTAGGATCACGATGGGCAAAAATCATCGATCTCTTTATTTTTGCGGAGGCAGCCGTAACTGGACTAACATAGCTGGACATTTTACAGGAATAAGATGTGCCTCAGCTGCCTGAAGGGAGAATTTCCCATCAAGATGGGGCTCCCCCGCACTTTGCCAATGATGTCCGCACATTCTTGGATGACCATTTCACTACAGGATGAATTGGGAAAGGATCAGCTTTCATTGCATGACACTCCCCCTCCCCCTCCCCCAGATCACCAGGCCTATCTCCACCTGACTTTTTCCTGTGGGGTTTGTTAAGGACCATGTGTACGCTACACCGGTGTGTAATCTGGAAGATTTAATTTTAAAATCTCGAGTCTTTACAATTATCTTGCTCTGAAAAATAGTGATGAAAATATGTAATTTGTGGAATGTCCTCCTACAGAAAAAATACAGTTATTAAAAGCCTATTCAGAAAACTACTAAGCTCCTGCAAAAAATAATGCTATTAATTAACCCGCATTCACAGAGATTAACATACACTGCTGGCCACCCAAAATGCAACACCAAGAAGGAAGCATCCGATTGGCCTGAAATTCACGGCATGCTGCTTCACCCGCGAGAGGACATGCAAACGATTTGCATTGCAGGGCATATGCAAATCATGTGCGCCCGGCACGCCACCGAGAAGCACTATAAGAAAAGTACACAGAAGGCGGGGTGTAAGTAGTGGAAGTGTGTTGTGCTGCCAGACCTGTGCGTAGGAAGCTTCCTGATGCCTCGTCGCAGAATACGGCAGTCATTCCAGCACGTTTCGGAGTTCGACAAAGGACGAATAGAGGCTTATCGCGACAGCGGCTTATCGTACCGAAACATCGGCGCACGTGTGGGACGATATCCAGCCATAGTGAAGCGAGTATGGATTCGGTGGGTGCAGGAGGGACGGACGGACCGACGTGAGCGATTGCCGCAGCTGCGGCACACCACCGTACGAGAGGACCGGCATGTTGGGCGGCGGGCATTGACGGCTCTCACCGCCACAACACTAACGTTAGCGCAGGAATTAGGGTGTGTTGCGCAACAACCTGTGTCAGCACGTACCGTTTGACGTCGGCTGCAGGAGCGGGGACTTGTCGCACGGCGCCCGTTGCTCCGATTACCATTGACGTTACACCGCCGGCGAGTGCGGCGGCAGTGGGCCGTTGAACGCCGCACCTGGACTACGGAATGGCACGACGTTGTCTTCTCCGACGAATCCCGCTTCCGCCTGCAACACCACGATGGTCAGATCAGCGTGTGTCGGCACCGCGGCGAGAGACTGTATGTCGCCTGCATTATGGATCGCCATACCGGTCCGTCGCCTGGCGTTATGGTTTGAGGCGCAATTGGATATGACAATTGCACCCCTCTGGTACGAATCGCCGGTACACTCAACAGCCACCGCTACATCTCCGACGTTTTGGAGCCTGTAATCCTCCCTTACCAGCAAGATCTGCCAACGGCCACGTTTTAACAGGAGAATGCGCGCCCGCACGTGGCACGCATCGTGCAACAATTCTTCACGGCCCACCAGGTGTCACTGTTGCCGTGGCCGGCCTGCTCTCCCGATATGTCGCCCCTCGAACATGGCTGGTCGCTGATCGGCAACCGAGTGGCCCGGCAAGCATCACCCGCGGCTACGCCTGATGAACTATGGCAACGTTTGGAAGCAGCCTGGACCGACATACCCCAAGCCCAAGCCCAAATCCAAAGCCTTTTTCGTTCGATGCCACGGTGTGTAGCGGCCGTTATTGCCAACCGTGGGAGCCACACGAACTATTGATGTCTGCGTGTTCCACAAGTCGCACGGGCCTGTAAGCTCAATCGTTTGATCTTTGTATCTGTTGTTATGTGTCCAGTAAATCTGGCTTTGCTATCTCGTGTCCTTCTTGATGTTGCATTTTGGGTGGCCAGCAGTGTATAATCTTTTCGCAATTTCGGTTTTCTTCGTTTTCTACCTTAAACGGGATCTGGTGGTGAGTATCCTTCTAGTTCAGTTGGTAGTGCTCCTCATTGGGATGCAAAACATTTCGAGCTCGAACCCCACCTCAGGGATACCGGATTGATCTGACGTATGAAGTAAAGATTCATTTACTTCATACGTCAGATCAATTGTGACCTGTGAACGGGGCTTAGAAAAAAGTGGAAACATAGGTTAGCTCTATTTCGGAACAGAAAAATTCAAAACCGAAGTTTTCGGGAACTTAGGAAATTTCTGTATAAGAACGGAAAACCCCGAAACTGACATATTTCCAAAAAGGGGGGTTGGGGGGGACGTAATTAGTGAGAACGGAAAATCTATCACAATACTGAAGCTTCCTTTATTGAAAACGGAAACTTTTCAAGACAAAAATGTCATCAAAAGTGCCTGTAACTTTGCTCCACACGACATTTTCAGGAAATTTCCATTAAATTACACCACTTTTGCTCTGTTGAAATTGTTGCAGATGCCTAAAATATAGTACTCAGCATTTGTTGAATATTTTTCTACTTACAGAGGCCAAAAATATTATACTCAGTACTTGTTCAGCACTGTACGTATTTTTGACCTCTGTAAATAGAAGAATGTGAAACAGGAACAAGATCAGATTACATTACTAATCAATTTAACCGATTGTTGCAAAACGAAAACCAGTGAGAGGATGATATGCAGATGTCGATATTTCGCTGCAAGGCTGCGTTAGGTATTATTGAATGGGAATTACATAGACCAAAAGTATACTACAAAAATTAATTATTCTCTTTGCAAATTTTAACTCCTGGAGAACCCCTGAAATTGCTGAATCTCTCTTTGAAACATTTCTCGAAGATATTATTTTAATCGAAACTACCTTGCAAGCAGTGAGAAACTTCGGCATATTACTTTCGCTTAGTCCCAATCGATACCCTTAAAGACTGAATCAATCGGTTCCGTGTTTATGGATTTACGGGCACTAGTCTGTCTGCTTTAATTAATTGCCGAATAGTAATGCTTTTTGGCAATTAATCACTGAGGTTTATGTCAATATTGGAAAAACCGGTTGTCGAAGTATCACTTTCTTTCTCGATATCGCACTCTTCCGTTTATCGATATTCGCAGATTTTTATCCTGGCAGCAGTTTTACGTTTTAAATACCTTCAATTGGTTGCTGAATGCTTCTGTCTTGAACAAATCGCTTCAGCTAAATCTGTCTAGCAAGGTCATCCACCATTTTGCGAAAAACATTATCGTCTTCACAGGTAACGTCAAGTAGAGTGGATCAACTTTCCAAAATATATCCCAGCTCAATTTGAAAGCAAAATAAATCCAGAAAGATGACACCGAATTTTTGCTTGTAATGAGCACGTCTTTTGAATCCGTTTTAACGCGAATCAAAGTCAATGGAACCAGTTAGGAAAACAATCAACCGGTTTCTACAATCGATAAAACATCCAGAAAAATCTACTTAGATCCACCAGCGGTTAAAAAACATGTTACGAAAATTAACAAATGGCGCACAGAAAAGTTTCTCATAGCTCAAGGAAGATATCAGAGACCAACAGTTTTTCAAATCGAACAGTTAAAAGAAGAAATGTAGAAGAAACATGATATAAGTCTGCGTCTGCTAGCGGCAGAATTTTGCATAATGGGAAAGTTGAAATTGGGCGAAAAATATTTCTTCATGGAAATAGCTATGCTGAGGAAAAAAAATATGTCAAATAGGTCTCCTGGAAGCAGAGATAGTGAAAAGAAGGTATCGACCTTTACCACTCTAGCGGAAAATCTGTGCATTATTTAAAGAGGATAATGCTCCATATCTCTATTGTAGTGAATGGCATACAATAAAGAAGAAATTTGTCAAAAGAATTTTTCGAAGCGGCGATACAGCTGCAAACTCAAGTACAGAAACACCACCTACCGACAAAACTGTATAGTACAAAATTCCTCATATACTAGCCTAAAGTGTTCTACAAGGTAAAGGGCATCCGATGTAGAAAGAAGTTTTTAAATCGCACCTGTAGTAGCAGAGATATTAGGAAAAACAGATTTAGCATTTGCGCCCCTTAGCGGGAAAATTGGGGATTACTTCGGGAAGAAAATGCGCAGACAGGGTTTGCATAGTTAGTAGTATCTGATCGAAAACGTTTTTCATTTGGGTTTTTAGTCCCGCAGATATTATTGTAAATGGAAACCTGAACTTACGCTGCCTGATGGCAGACTTGTGCGTTAAGAATTTTTTAAATTATATGAGAAAAATTTCGCAGCGGAAATGCTCTCCAACAAAGAATTTTTTTTCAAATCGGACTCTTAGAAGCAGAGATATCAACAAAAATAAGATATGCATTTATATTCCCTGGCGTAGAAACCAAGCATTATTTCAAGAAGAAAATGTTCCTAAAACGTTTATCGACATGAGTAGTATCGGTCAACAAACGACATTTTTTTCAGTCGAGATTTTAGAAGCTCATATGTTGCTGCAAATACAACAGAAGCGGAAATTAAGACTTACGCCACCTGGTGGCCAAACCATTTCTTACAAAAATTGGAAAATATGTGTAAACGATTTCCCATTAGGAGCTGTATCCGGCGCAGAAAGAATTTTTCAAATCGGAGCTTTAGAAGCAGAGACATTGGGGAAATCGCAATTTACATTTACGTAAATGTAAATTGCGATTTCCGATGTCTCTGCTTCTAAAGCAAATTTCAAAATTTTAAGTTTATGAATTGCTTAAAATTTTTAAATTATATGAAAACTATTTCGCACCGGAAACTCTGTCCAGCAAAGTAGTAATTTTTCAAATCGGACCCTTGGAAGCAGAGATATTGACAAAAATATGATAAACATCTACGCCCTCTGGAGGGAGAAACCATGCAATATTTATAGAAGAAAATGTCCCGAAAAGGTTTATCGGAGTGGCTGATATTGGTCCATTGAAGAATTTTTTCAGTTGCGACTTTAAAAGCTCAGATTTTGCTGCAAATACATCAGAAGCAGAAATTAACACTTACGCACTCTGGTGGTTAAACCATTTGTTACCAAACATTTGAAATTATACGCAAAAGATTTTCCCATCATGAGCTGTATTTGCTGCAGAAAGAATTTTTTAAATCGGAGTTTCGAAAGCAGAGATATCAGGGAAAACGCAATTTACTTTTATGCCCCCTAGCGGAAAATATATGCGTAACTTATAAAGTGACTATATCTAAAATGAGCTTTGACTTAAATGGAATCGAAAGGTAAGACTTAAATGTAATTTTTTCAATCGGATGGTTAGAAGCAAAAATATGGAGTAAAATGTATTTCGAATTCGATGTGATCTGCGTTTACGCCCTCTAGCGGCGAAATTGTGCATCGTAAAAAAAAAAAAAAAAAGGAATAAAGGATCGTCATTCGCACATTTCAAGCTTCCCAATGCAAAAAGAATTTTTCAAATCGGAATTTTCCATACCGCTTCTCTTCAAACACTGACTTTTAAAGCTTAACATCAAAACACTGCTGCATGTCTTGATTAACCCATCTCCCACGTGGTCTTCTTCTGGATCTTTTTCTGTCTCTTGGCATCCGGTCTAAACTTTCTGTTGTCCATCGGGGGTCCGTTTTTCTGGCAATATGTCCATCCTTTTTCCAATTCGGGGACTTTACTATGATCATCACTCTTTTCATTTTGCTTGATTTTAGCAGTTTTACTGTCTTCTACTCTTGTCATTTTTATCATCCACGAGTTCATCTTCTTATCTTTCCTGATTACACCAAGCATGCTTCTTTAAGTTGTATGCAGCCTTTGTGCGTTTTTTTTTTAGTTAAGGCCTATTTCTCTGCTCCGTAAAATTGATATAGTTATTGAGAAATGTTTGTTTACTATACATTTATGCCCATGCCGCTTCTCTTCACACACTTTGATTTTTAAGGCTTAACATCATCGTACATATATTGCTAGATATTTTGCTTTAACCACATCTCGGAAATTTCTCGGGAACTAACATAGCTGCAGTTAATATGCTTTCTTTAGTTACGCTGATAGGAAATTTTTGCCTTCATTTAGGAAATTACGGTGTCCTGATTGTTTTCGTGCGCTAGAGCCCGCACAGCAAAAACTCATGAATAATAAATATCTTGTGCCTGTATTAATTGCACTTTTGAAATCTTTAGATAGAGAAAAAAGTTACAGCACATATTCATTTCGCTGACAGTTTAGCGTTTGCCACGTTAATTATGTTTTTACTGCATACAGTTCCCTTTTATTTTGGATTTAATACTAAGCACGCGCTCTGATTCAGAAAATCCCCCCCCCTACTACTTTTTTTTATTTTCAGTAAGAATGCTGCTGTTCGACTGATCGGAACCGTTATAATTAAATTTTTAATACTTTTATCTTCCAGAAAGCACTGTTGTCATCTTCATGCTTCGGAGTTTGAAAGGCGAAAGAATTCGAAAAACAAAAGGAATTCCGAAATCAATAGTTTTTCATCGAACACAGTGCGAGTTTCCCGAAATTTAATTAATTGACGATCTAGAATTCAGTTTGCTGTGTGATTTTTTTCATCTGTTTCGTTTGAACTCTTTCAGAAGATGTGTTCGGGAAAAAGAGAAGAATCGAGGATTGCAAAAGTTTACTTGTCCCTTAATGAGGAAGAGTAACTTAGTAACGCAATTTCTCCTAGGTTAAATTGTTTCCTTGTCGAAGGAAACGGTTTGTGCTTTGAGAAATTTTAGAAATTAATGGAATTTTTATTTCCGAAGTCGCATTGTCGTTCTCATTTGTCCGCAGTTATGCAGTTCTCAATGTAAAATCCTTCCCCCCCCCGTTGAAAGAAAGGAATTTTACTGCTGTGTCTTCTGTCGCGCGTCTAAGCAACGATGATTTGACATTTTTGTTTCTGAACTGACGTGCTTCATTTGTTTCGAAGCATAAACTGTTTTTTTTTTTTTTTTAATTTTTCGGTCGTCTCTCTTACGTGAATACTTTCAAACGCATAGTTACGTGCTTCCTCTGATTCTTTCCAACGAACACTTTAGCTTGTATTTTCTGTTATTCGCGTTATTGTAATGTTTCGTGGCTTTTTATGTGCTACCGGGAGACAAGCACTTTCGCATTCACGTAACTGAGTGCGGTGTAAGTTTGCCAGTGTTAGACATGTAAGACAATAGCACTCCTTTCTTTCAATCAAAAGCGAATTTTAAGAATCTTTGCGATCTTCTAATTGCAAGTCATTTGAATACGAGATTCTATTTCCCACTTTGGTAAGATTACATCTGCAAAGAAAAATAATTTGAATCAGAAAGAAATTATTAATTCCCGCTTACGAGGTATGGCTTTTAAATTACGAGACTGGTGCTATAACTTTCTTTAAATAAGAAACTTACATTTTAAACTCTTATTACCTACAATGTACACTCAGCAGCAGACAAAACATTAGAGATAAGAGTGATGGGTAATTGACATGGAAATCCCCCGCTCGGAGAACAGACCCAAGCCGTAGAGAGGAGTTCGGGCTCAATTTTAGGAGACCGGGCCCGCCCGGCCCTGGGCCCGGTCAGCTTTCTTTGATTACATGTGTTTGCTGAGCCTGGGCCCGCCCGAGCCCGGATTCTTGGAAAAAATTTCCTTATCAAGGCTTTCATTTCTGCATTATACACTGGCCAAAGATATGGCCCAAGCAAGGATTAGTTTAAAAATCATTAGTTTAAAAAGTTCAGTTCAGTTAATCCACTTCACAATATTAATATGTTTTTAGAAATACTACGCATAAAACTAAATGTTCTAAAATATGGATTTGAAAATAAATAAATAATCAACGTGGCCTTCGACCGTATCAGGGAATCAGTAATTTTGGTAAAAGCTGAAGAAAAGAAAATCGTATAGAAACAAAAAATTCCATTCGTTATTTCTTTTTGATTTCTAAATTTACTTTTATTTTGAATAAATTGCATTATAAAACGTACAACGCCGTACAGACAGTTGCAAGTCTTTGAAATTTTGACTCTAGAAAACTAATCTTTGCAATATAATTTACACATATGCTAATTGGTAAAGGTAGTTTAGAGTGATGTAGTAGAATATAAAAAAAAAAAGCATGTAGGGAAATTTCTAAAATAAAAAAAAGAAGAACGTAAAAGCATTCCATACCAGATTATTCTGCATTTTGTAACATTAACAAAGCTTTGCGCTAAATAGTATAATAATCACAATATTATCATATGTGTGTGCAGTTTCCAGATCAAGTTCATCATGAAACAAAAGAGAGAGAGAGAACTGCATCTAATGCCTCAGCGCTTCAACTTGATCTTTTTTTCTCTAAAACTCGACCTGCTGCACTAAAAACCAACGTCACCCTAAAAATCGCGGCAGTGAGGAAATTTTAAAAAATAAATAACAATACTTCTAGCTGCGCAATTTTGGAAATTAATACATCATTTTAAAAATAAGATTCTTGATTTTTAATAAAATAGAAAAAATGGAAATGGGATTTTTTCCCTGTTTTTCGATGCCAGACCTCTATCCCTGCTTGGGCCATAGCTTTGGACAATGCATAATGTAAGTCTTGCTAAGCGAAATTTGTCTTGCAATGCCATCCATAGCTTAGGAAATTGAAAATCGTTCCACCATGGTAACTAATCCTCAATGAAATTTAACACGTGTAATTCAACCGGGCTCGGAATTGCACGTGTTGAATTAATTACAGTAATGAAATTCAAGACATGTAATTCCGAGCCCGGGTTCGGGTTTTTCGGTAGTTAATGAATTCAGAGCCCGTCCGAGCACGGGCCTGGGCTCATCTCTACCAAGCTGAACGCAGGCAACAAACAGGCGAACAGCAGGGCTTCACAACAGTGTATTGCAATCGACGAACATGGGAAAGCCGACCTGGTGGCACAGTGGTGTAAGCGATGCCTTTTGACAATTCGTCTGAGATGGGTTCGGGTTCGAATCCCAGTGAAGATTGGGTGTCGTGTTTGTGGCTCTCTCCCTTCCCTGGAACCAGTGGCACTAAATTAAGGGCCGGCGACTGCTTATGGCCCACTGAGTTTCTCACTGTGGTCATGAAACCCTCAATCAATTACAAAAAAATTACATGGGTAAACGTGGTGATCTGAACGACTTTGATCGTGGACGCATTGTTGGCGCAATATAGGTGGGTCATTCTGTCGCCCAAGTGGTAGGAACCCTAGGATTCCCTAGGTCAATCGTACCAGGGGTGTACCGCGAGTATAATATCGACGGACGTACCAGTACCCAGAGAGCAAGCGGTGGCCAAACACACGCCATTGATCTCCGGGGTCCAGGTAGACTCTCCAGGCTCGTACAGACCGTCCGCTTGGGCAGGTAAAATGTTGTAGCGACAGCAAGCGAACGATACGGAGCACACTGCCTACCCTGGGTTACTGGAGCCGACGCCTTACTCATGTGCCACTTTCGGCGGCATGTCATCGGGCATTACGTCTTTCCTGGTGCTATGAACATTAAAACTGCACATCCGTAGAGTGGCGTCGCGTTGAGTGATCACACGAATCCCATTTTCAGCTGTACCAAGCTGACGAGGGGGTGCGGGTGTTGCGTAGACAGCATGAGGCAATAGCCCCGTCGTGCCAGTTCGGCTTTGTTCAAGGCGGTGGTGGCAATGTGATGGTTTGGAAAGCCTTCTCATGGGACACATTATGTCCCTTAATGTGTCTGGAGAAGTCCTTAACCGCTGGGCGCTACCAGCATGTGCTGGCTGATCACCTACACGCTTTCATGTCCTTCGCGCATTCTGCGGCGATGGTCTGTTCCAGCTGGACAATACGCCACCCGACCGGGCCGCAACCACCTCAAGGAGCACTCATCTGAGTTTGGAACCATCCAGTGGCTCCAAGGTCACCGGATTTGAACCCTGTGGAAGCTCTCTCGGATTCCTTGGAGCTGAACATCAGATTCATGGATCCTGGACTGACGTCTCGGGCGGATTTGGGGACAATGGTGGAAATACTTCCGGAAACCTTCTGACATCTTGTGAAGTTGATGCCTCGACGTGCACAAGCTGTTATTCGTGATAGAGAAGGACAACAGGGTATTAAGTAGATATCTCTATATTTTGTTCATTGAGTGTATTTAACTCCTATCACCTTCAAGTACTTCCCATCCTCTTCAAAACACCGCTGTATTCTAATCTTCCGTTGCGTAAAGCTCATCTGGTGTGATCCGTTTGAGAAGCTTAGCCGTTCTCTTTTCACCAGAGCATCTGACTCGAAACGGGTCCTCTTGACACTGACTTTAGGGTAAAGAAAAAGTCGATTGGGAACAAATCTGGGGACTAGGCCGGATCTTCAAGCAACGTTTCTCGTTTACTTCACTAGAAACACTGAATAAGTTGGCGCGTTGTACTGATGAAAAATGAAGCCATTTCTTCTGACTCGCTCTCTCAGAGTCATCAGAACCTTTTCACACACCAGAAAAGAATTTCTGAAATTCACGAGCCACTTTTCGTAATGCCTTTCGTGATTTTTTTTTTTTTTTATTTTTTTTATTGGAGATACGACCACCATGAGCAACTCACTGTGCTATAAGCAGTCGCCCGACCCTAATTTAGGGCCACTGGTTACAGAGAAGTGAGAAAGCCAGCGCCGTAAGTCAAAAGCAACATCCGTGCCTCACCGGGATTCGATCCCAAACCCATCTCGGACCAATGATCAAAAGCCATCGCTTAGACCACAGCGCCACCGGTGTGGTATTCGTGACTTAACGGAGCATACTTCTGATTCAACCTTTTCCATGGAATGACGGGGAAAAAAAAACACCTGAATTTCACGGATTTTTCGTGTGCTAGAGAAATTCTGAATTTTCAGAAACCTTTCCTCAATTCCTTTCTTATATCCACAGTAAATTGCCGTTGATAAGGTGTGTTAACGGAAAATTCTGAATTCGCAAAAACCTTTTCGCAATTCCTTTCGAAAATTAACGGTAAAATTCTGTTCTCACTTTTACCGTATCCATGTAACAAAAAAATTCCGGTAATAGGTGCGATTCGCGGGAATACTTGTGGTTTGAATAGCTGTTAAATTTCAATCGCCTGTCGGAGGATCCGATTTTAAAGTTCTGTTGCGAGATCGAATATTTTGGATAGCATATGATGAAATTTTGGTCGTTCTGGCACCTGATATTCTTTCCCGTCTCCACCATTTTATACTCCAGCTTATTGCATATTGTGTTATCGTGGGAAACCAGGTACTTAAATTATTTTATAGGTGATTGTAAGATGTATATATGTCAGTCCGTCCTTAAGACAAAAGCTGTTATAGCTCTCAAGTGTTAGGAGTTTTGTGAGATACTACTCCCTTTCTTTGACGCTTTCCAACCGTCGGTTGAAGAAGCGTATATGCTCTAGCTTTGTCCGTCGGTCTGTGTGTCTGTCTGTCCGCACGATAACTCACGTTAAAAATGTTCGATTTCGATGAAATTTTAGCATGTGGTAGAGGACAGCTGGGGACAAACCCTATTATAAAAATGGACGAAATGGGGTCAAAGGTCAGGACATAGGACGGGATTCATTCCATCGCCCTTAAGTGCCATAACTTGCGTAAAAAAATCTTCGATTGCGACAAAACTGTTCCGGAGGTATACTGAATCGGTTCTGTTGAATATCATCGAAATGGTGTCAAAAGTCAGGGCACAGAAACGAGATTTATTCCACTGCGTTTATCCTCATAACTTGACTAAAAATGCTCCTATTGCGCCAAAACTGTAGCATGTTGTTCCGGAGGTATGCTGAACCAATTCTGTTTCATATAATCGAAATGGAGTCAAAGGTCAGGGCACAGGAAAGAGATTTATTCCACAGCCATTATCCTCATAACTCGACTAAAAATGCTTCTAATGCGACAAAACTTCAGTATGTTTTTCCGGAGGTATAATAAACCAGTTATGTTTAATATCATGAAAATGGGGTCAAATGTCAGGGCACAGGAGCGATATTTATTTCACCGTCATTATCCTCATAACTTGAGTAATGATTTCTGGTATGTTGGAAAGCATATCATAATCAATGCATTGCATGATTTCACTAACTTGCCTTAAATATAATTGAAAGTCATTTTTAGTTTAAAAAGATCTCAACTTCCAAAGCTTTCTGTTGCTTCGGAAAATCACGATGAAAAAAGTACTTAATTTGTGATCAGTATTCGTACAGAAAAATAAAATTACTACAAACCTATTCAATAAAATAATAAGCTTCAACAGAGAATAAAATGACAATAACAGTCGCATTCATCACACAAAAAAAAAAAAAAAAAAAATATTTATTACCGCGTAGTTAGACTTTTACCTTGAACGTGTGTGTTACTCCCGGATCTTTCTGGCTCAGTGGTTAAGACGCGCGGTTTCTGTTGAGTCAACCCAAATGACCACGGAACGAATCCCACCGGCGCGAAAGGATGCGGTGCTGTAAGGGTCGCAAAATTCCGTGCCTTTGATTTTGCGAAATTTCTGTATAAATACGGAAAAACCCGAAGCCGACTTTTCGGAAATAAACGGAATTGCTGACTATCGGAAAATATGTAAAAATACGGGTTAAAAAACAAGTTAGTAAAATTATGCATTGATTATGATACGCTTTCCAACATAGCAAAAACCATTACTCAAGTTATGAGGATAACGGCTGTGGAATAAATCTCGCTCCCAACTTGGCAGTTTATCGTATGTGAGCTTTGAGAATTTCGAGGCCGCTGTGGTGCAGTAAAAGCATGTCCGGCGCGTAACTGCAAGATCTGGGTTCGATTCCCGGTGGCCGCCGATGAGAATTTTTCCGTGACTCACTTATAAACGCGGAAAGAGCGATGACTTCTATTTGACACACCTTCTTTGACTTTTGCTTCTGATAAATGAGGAAAAACATTAATCAAATATTGAAAACATTCACAATTTTTGTCCAGAGCCTGGACAAATTGTTTCATCAATCCTAATTTAATATGCAAGGGTGGTAAAATAACTTTTTCCGGGTCCACTAGGTTCGGGTGGAGAACGTTCTTTAATCCTGGAATCAAGTTTTCTCTTTCAGGCCATTTTTTGTGATCCAGTGTTGCTTATGAGTTCTACTCTTCCATTCACAAATGAAACATGGTATTTTTGTGTAGCCACTTTGCTGCCCTAATATCATGCTCAGAATTTTAAAATCTTCACAAATTTGCCAGTTGTATTCCTGATATCTTATTTTATTAAGGAGCACGCAAGATTTTCATAAGATTCCTTCAGATGTACTGAATGAGCAACTGGTATTCAGGGGGAAATGTTGCCATTATGCAGAAAAACTCCTTTTAAGCTTCTCTTACTGGAATCAATGAACCATCTCCACTGTGATGGTTCATGAACAGTGGAAGACAAATGTATTAAAAGTCCAGGAATGTCTCTGCAAAATATAAGATATTTTTCTTCGGCGAAATATTCAACAAATTCCTTTTCTCGGTTTCTGTACCATGAAAATGTTGTTCTTTGATCAAGTAGATTTTTGCTTTTAAGTGTTGATTCTAAAAGTTGTACACTTTCTTTCGGCAGATTTAGATCCCATACCTAGTCATTCAATTCACTTTGTGTAAACTTCTGTGGTTCACTACTAGTTTCAGGATTTATGTCCAAGTCCTCAGTTTCACTACAATTCAACTCAGCTTCTAAAGCTCATGAAAAATCTAATGATGTAGGAGGTGATGGAACAGCTAAATCAGGACCATGACTTCACCTGCAATCTGATAGCACATGGAGTGGTTGGGTAGACAATGTTATTTATGTTTTTGCAATTGTAGCCCTTTACTGGTGTGGTTAAGCAAAAACGACATTCCTCATGACTCACTGGATCCCACCATACCATTGGAATAGCAAATGGAAGAAAGTTTTTCTTACCTTGAGTCCATTTTCACAGTTGCTCAACACACGTGCGACAAACTTGATGTGGCGCCCATTTCTAGTCCTGGTCTCCAAGCTTTATACCGAAATAAGCCTGATACGCCTTTTTGACAAAATCCGTTATTTTGCGTTGCCTTTTTTCACAGAAAACTACCACATGTATAACAAAATGAATCAGGACTATTAACACAACCTCTTGACGCCATAACGCAGTAATAACAAACAACACAACAGTTGAAATGAGCGAAATACACTTCGGTCTTATCGCTTGAAACACAGTGTTCAAAATGGCAAAAACACACAATGTTTCATTCATTGATATAGAGCCGCCATCTATTGTATCACTTTCCAATTAAAATTTATCCATCTTCTGTATCATTTTCCAACTGCCGCGTTCTGCTTTAGCTAGTAAATTTAAATTTTTAGAATAAAAAAATAACTGATTACTTTGTAATATTTTTCATTTTTGTCATGTATGAACAAAAATAACATGGGAAATTGTGAAAAATATGTGGGTGACAGAGAAAAACGGATGTGATATTCGTGTTCAGCATACTGAATTACTACGTATAAAGCACTTGAAATTTTGCAAACCCCAGAATCATGTTGGGTTGTGTAATCGTGCTCAAAGTCTGAAAAATGACACTGCGTGACACTCCAATGGCTTCTGCTGCCACCCACTGAGTCTGACCTTCTTCCAGCCTGCCAATAGCTCTCCACGCCGTCGATTCTGGTAAAACATGATGTTCAGACATCGTCCGAACCAAAGACTTCCAGAAACGAAGACACAATCATTCTTCCAGCTCCTTCATTCTTCTGCATTTATCGTCGACACTTCGTTGTCACGATAAATGCGGAAGAATAAGGGAGCTCTCTCCATCGTTTTTATCCCAATCTGTAATTTATGCAAGATTCGGCTGTCTGCTTCCCACTCGACTTGCGTTTTCCACGTTTCGATAAGATTTCACTCGATTGGCTTTCATAATGTCGCCAAAGTCACATGCTCCTCTCGTTATTTTGAGCAGTATAGATAAACACCGTCTCAGTATCCTTAGGATCCCTGGCAATACGAAATGACATTCCAGTATCAATGTCAACGGTTTTCAGTCTAGTACCGGAGGCTGACTTTCTGGTCAGTTGGAAGCAAAGCTCAGAACTGAAATTAACGGTAGGTCATATAAAAAAAGACACAATTTCACAAAAGATGTAATGATGTGGTGCCAAGACTGGGAGGAAATTGTTGTATTCCTGATGAATGGGCGAACTACTGACATGATCTTCATAAAGAACACTTGTTTTCAAAAAAAAAAAAAAAAAAGTGTTTTTATCGTGATCTGGACTGCAATGGAGAAGACTGATATTGCATTTCTACAAAATCTCATGAATACTATTGTGGGATAATAATTCATTGTGGAGTAATATTTGCTTTACTTGATAATTATTTGTGTTTCAACTAATACCCCAACATAAACTTCCCAGTAAAACACGCTTCTGACTAAAGCGTAAACCTCCTGCAGTAATTTGCTTCACTGTAAAGCTTAATGAATTTATTAACTGAATGCCGGGTAACTTCACTTCGTGTAGCTGTGTACTTAATTAATATGGATCAACTAAACAAGCACTGTAACAAAACCGACCAGAAGAACGTCAAGTGATTCGCACTTACAAGGTTCATTCAGTCTCTTTATTCATCAAGAAGGGGTAGCATGGCAAAACCCTCTGTTTAATCAAACTATAGCGAAATTACCTTTGGCCATGTATTTTGCCGGTGTATTTCGAAACCTCTTCTTCCTACTCCGGAGCGGGATATTCTCCTAACTTAACTTCACCTGCATTGCTTATCCTTGCAACTTGTTGCTTTTTGATTCGTGCGTTACCTCAGTGGCTTCTTACAAAACAGCTTAGTCAGTGAACAAGAAGGCATAACGCTCTATCTTTCAGCAATGCATAAAACTGAGTTGGTTTGATACTTTAGCAATTTACAACGTGGTGCTCCGTAATAATACAATCGTAAAGTATCGCCAACGTGCGACAAGCAAGTCAGAATCTATAACAAGGAAGTATAAACATTCAGTGTGAGCGTGAGTGACTACTCAAGCCAGCTTGAATTCGTGAAATCCCTCAAATCAAAGTCGTCTCAAATCAAATTCCCTCGATAGTTTTCAAAACAGCAACTCTTATCAGCTTTCGCATACGTCAGTATATGTACTTTGACTTTCTGACAGGTTGCCAGAACACAGTTTCTTCGAGAGAGAAAATGCAGCGTTCAGAGTGAAAAACGTTTAAGGAGAATAATCTAAAATTTGCATAAGACTGGAACTATAAAAGAAGAAGGTTAAATTAGCGTATACGTCACACTATTCAAATATACTCTAAGATTGCCTGTTGCTTGTTGCCCTTACGTTAAAGTAATTTCTGGCTGTTTCTGAATGTACTAGCATCATAACGCCCCGGTTCACGTTGCTAATTCTACCTTTGAGAGGTTTCTCACAAATGGGATGCATGTTAAGTATAGGCTAACTTGCAGTCTTAAGTCATGCTGGCGAGAGATGTATACGCAGATGGCAGGAAATATAATTCAGCTGAAACCAGCAATTCCTGCCAAGTAGGTTGATAGTATCAACGAGTGCATGAAAAATTTATTGGTTCGATCTCAGATTAAATCTACCAATTAATACCGCAGAAAGGTGGCAAAACTCCTTACTAATGAGCCTTAAATCCTTCTGTTCTCACGAGAACAGATCGTTTTGCAATAATTGCGTCACAGTACATCAGCTGTACTGTGACCCAATTATTGCAAAATGCAGCGTTCAGAGTGAAAAACGTTTAAGCGGATTTCAATTTTTATATATTTTTCCACAAATTGCTATTACTGATGTTTTGCACAGGGCTCACATTTGCGAGTGAGCCTAAATTTTTTAAGCAAGTACTAGAACATATTGCTGATATTGCAAAGCACATCGAACGCCATTTTGTGTGTGACGGAATTTCCAGATTGCACGATTGGACATTAAATTCGCTTTAAGTTTTATGTAATGTTTTTATTAACTGTTGTTTTCTTAAGTAGAGTAGTAATGATGTATTTCTTTTTTGTTCCGCAGGAATGACTGTAATGACAATGACAGCCACTGACTACGATGATCCAAATGAAGGCCATAACGCTAGACTCAAGTATTCCATCGAACAAAACCAAGTAAATGAGAACGGAGAGTTGATATTTACTATCGATGAAGAGACTGGGGTCATATCAACTGCTGTATGCTGTCTAGATCGTGAGACTAATCCAGAATACACTATAAAAGTAGTCGCTATGGATGGCGGGGGTCTAAAAGGTAAAATGTTAACCTTATACCTGTTAAAAAATTGTTTACGATGCTGCTGTTTTACTATACCATCATATGAGTCACACAATCCTAAAAACTTCCAAAATGTGTTCTTTGTTTTCCGCAAGCACTGCAATTTTGATTTGAGTTTCCAACTGGACAGAAAAAAAAATATCAAAGTGATTTTTTATACTACCTGGGAAATGGTTGAATATTTTCTACTGTTCTTACATGTTTTTGTATTCAGATATCACATCAAGCTGACAAAAGTTAAATCGGCCGATGTGGAACAATCAATCAAATACTTAGTGTTATTTAACTGTTTACTCTTCATGTGCCTGCCAGTTCTTATACACTGAGTGGCCGCTTTATTATGACCACCCCATCAGTACTTCGTTGGGCCACCTTTGGCCTTTAATACTGCGTCTGTTCTTCGTGGTATGGACTCCACGAGATGTTGATAGGAGGTTTGTGGAATCTGAGACCATGCTTGATGAATAGAACTTTCCAGGAGTGTGAGATTGCAGGTTTGTGGATCCAGCTGTCTGATGGCTCGTTCAACTTAATCACACAAATTCTCAATGGGGTTGAGATCTGGAGATTGTGGGGGTCACCTAAGCAAAGTAAACTCACCGGCATGTTCCTGAAACCAATCCTGTACAATTCGAGCACTATGGCAGGACACATTATCTTGTTGAAAGTAACCATCGCCATTGGGATAAACCATCCACATGACAGGATGCACTTGGTCCGCAACGATGTTTAGATATGATGTGCCAGTCAGACGTTGATCAACACGAATTAAAGGGCCCAAAGCATGCCAGGAAGACATTCCCCAAACCATAACGTTGCCTCCACCAGCTTGAAGGGTTGTAGCAATGCATTTGGGGTCCATGCTTTCGTGCTGTTTCCGCCAAATTCTCACTCGGCCATCGGAATGGTGCAACTGAAAACGTGATTCATCGGACCACATAATTTATTTCAAATTATCGACTGTCTAATCCTTGTGCTCCTGTGCGAACAGAAGACGTTTTCTTTTGTTAACTGCGGACAGCAAAGGTGTTCGAACAGGCCTTCGGATGCCATATCCCATCCGATGCAGCGTACGGCTAACAGTGCGTGCAGATATCATTTGAAGGGATCCTTGATTAAAATGGTCTGTAATTTGCTGCACTGTTGCCCTTCTGTTGTCTGTTACCATTCTGGACACTCTCTGTTCCGCATGAACAGTCGCTAGTCGATGACGACCACACGTTGCACGTAGAGACCTAGTTTTTTGGCTGACAGTCTAGACTTTAAACACTTTAACAACAGCTGCTCTGGAACATTTCACGAAGGCGGCGGTTTCGGTGATACTCGCTCCATGGCTCCGAGGTCCTAAAATGATCCCACGTTGAAAGTCCGTCAAATTGAATTTTTCACCCATCTCGTCACCCAAAAATCACTTCTACTACTGTCGCAAGCTCTAAGCTTTCCCTTTTTATACTAGCCTCGCCCTCTGGCGGAAACAGCGTGCAGCCATAGCTCATTTGCTTAAAACTGTCAGGTGGTCATAATAAAGTGGCCACTCAGTGTATTTCTAAAATGTGTCAATAAAGTTCGGTGAAAGCCGTTGTAACGCGTAAAAGGAAAGGTTGTGAAAGGCGCTGGAACATGTATAACCAGATCATCATAGATTCAACAGGATTAAGCTATAATAAGCATTTTGAATATTTTGAGGGTGCCCCTTTGGCGCAGTGGTCTAAGCGATGGCTTTTGACCATTCGTCCGAGATCGGTACGGGTTCGAATCCCGGTGAGACATGTATGTTGTGGTTGTCTTACGGCACTAGCTCCCTTCCTTGTATTTAACCAGTTGTCCGAAATCAGGGACCTATAGCCAATTGAGTTGCTCACGGTGGTCGTTGAACCTTCAATAAAAAAAATGATGGGTTCAAATCATCTCCCCTTTTTTTTAGCGTTAATTATGAGACGGTCTCTTTTTTTCCCCCAATTCCGTGCAGCTGTGTTCCATACGAAGATATTGACGAGTTCGATTTTATGGCTTTTTATTGATTGCTATGCGAGGGAGAAAGCAGATAGTGATCTTTGAGGGAAGTATCGAGAAATTCCCACATCTTCAGTTTAACACTGGGGTGTAGATGTAGGGGGCACGCAAAACTGACGGTCAGAGACAAGGCAATTAAGAAATTTCCGCGCTTTCTGAGAGGATCTGGACAAGGGCAGAAAACGTGGGGGCACGCACTGGCAGAAAGGAGGAATAGCCAAAAGCAGAGGATTTGGTTAAAAGCCAAGAGAGAGTGCGGTCAGCCTGGATTTCTCTCCTGCGAGTGAAAACGAGATGGCCGTGAAAGAATAAATAGAAAAGCGGAAAGAAAACCTTTGAGCCTAATTGTGTAGTAATAAGCAAAAGCGGATCCTCTCGAGCAAATAATGCGATTGGAATCACGGGACCAAGCTTGAAAGACCATCCCCATAACTTCATAGAATAAATATATTCATCACTGCATAAGGAAGAATCTTAATTTTTGCATATGTTTTATCTACTTCTTTTATCATCGGGTAAAATACAGGTTAAACACCGTAACAACAAAATTCTCTACAAGCGAAGGGCCAATGAAATTCACTTGATACCGCAAACGGCAGTTCTAGGTGCAGTCGTTGTGTACTTAAACCGAATAGGAAATGGCTGTGTCAGAAGACCACGTTAGGCACATTATGCTGTATGAGTTCCACCATCGACATTAAGCAACGGTAGCAATACGAAACATCAATGCCGTGTATGGGACGGTTACACTGGAGGTCAGGAAATGTCAACGCTAGTTCCAGAAATTTCGACGGAGGGACACCAGCCTCAAGGATATGCAGCGACCCGGGCGGCCGATTAAGCTGGATAACGACGTGCTGAAAGCTGCTGTTGAGGGAAATCCGCAGGGAACAGTCGAGGAATTGGCCACACTTGTTCATTCAACTGTTCACCGGCATCTGCAGGACCTTAGTTATGTGGCGAAACTGGATAAGTAGGTACCCCATGATCTCACTCCACAACAGCTGCAACAGCGTGTGGACATTTGCACTTCTTTGCTCTCCCGTGGAAAAAGGGAGCCGTTTTTGCACAGAATCGTAACGGGCGATGAAAAATGAATTGTTTATCACAACATTAAACGTAAACGGTAGTGGCTTCCCAAAGGGAATGTGCCTGCAGCAGTGGCGAAACGAGGACGTGTTCCACAAAAGGTTTTGATGTCTGTGTGGTGGAGTATGCAAGGCATAATCCATTACGAGCTACTGCCACCCAACAAAGCCATTACAGGAGAAGTCAGCTGTCAGCAGCTGCAGCGTCTACGCACTGCTTTGCAGGATAAACCTCCAGCACTCGTGAATCGTAAAGGCGCGCAGCTGCAGAAGGACAACGCAAAACCACACACAGGGAAAATGACTACTGCCACGTTGCAGAACTTCATATAGAAATAACTTCCGCATCCAGCATATTCCCCCGACATCGCCCATCCGACTACCACCTCTTTCGCTGCCTGCAAAACCACCTTGCTGTAAATACACTTCGAAATGTAAAGGAGTTACGGCGAACCCCTTCTGCCTTTTTTGCATCGCACCCCTTAGAATTCTACAAGTCTAGGATTCCAAACCGTGTCGATCGATGTGAGAAGGTTGTAACTACCTGCGGCACTTATTATACACTGCCGGACAATTGCTAAGGACGGATGACAATAGCAACGATAGCAATCATAAAATGGAAGGCAGGAAAATGTGGAAATTAGCATAAGTGCGGGATACAGTAAGACGTGTTGTGCGTATGCAAATTTTGGATTGCCGAACTTGTTCGTGACGTCATAGCGCTGATAAGAGATATAAAGGATTTGACGCGTATTGACCGTTGTTGTTCAAACGCAAAGTTGAAAGGGAAAGAATCAATTGACGAACTTGCAATTTTCAGTATGTCTTCCCGACATCACCTAGATGATTTTACGCGTGGCCGTATTATTGGCAAGATTGAAGAAGGGCGAAAAATAACAGATGTTGCCAGGGAGTTCGACGTCAGCCACAGTGTTGTTTCAAGGCTTTGGAAATCATTTCAAACAAATGGAGAGTGTAGCAAACGTCACGGGGGAGGTCCTGTTTGCAGTACGACACCTGCAGAAGATCGGTACATAGTGCTATCAACAAAAAGACACCGGCGCAGCACAGCTACTGAGGTAGCAAATCAGTTTATGGCTGCTACTGGCAAGCGGATCTCCCGAAAAACTGTCGCAAGACGTTTGCATGAAGGAGGACTATACGCCCGCCGTCCTGTTGTGTGCATCCCATTGTCCAGACGTCACCGTACCGCCCGTTTGCAATGGTGCCATCAACATCGGAATTGGACTGATAACGACTGGTCTGCTGTCCTTTTCTCAGATGAGAGTAGACACAGTCTATCGTCTGATTGTCGACGACAACTGATCTGGCGGGATAGTGGTACTGCATATTGTCCAGCAAACATATAGGAAAGGGACCGATATCCGACATGTAGTGTCATGGTATGGGCTGGCATCATGATCAATGGCTGTACGTCCCTCTATGTGCTTCCAACTGGGACTATGACTGGCCAACGATACATTAATGATGTTCTGCTACCTCATGTTCGCATGTTCCTTGGTGCTGTCGGGGATAGATTCATTTTCATGGACGACAACGCAAAATGTCATCGAACAGTCGCTGTCCAGGAGTGTCTTGAGAGCGAGGATATTCAATGCCTCCTATGGCCAGCACGTTCTCCAGATCTGAATCCCATTGAAAATGAGTGGGATGCTTTGGGGAGGTGTCTTGCTGGTCGCCAATGCCCTCCAATAAACAAGGACACCCTCATCCGTGCACTGACAGAGGAATGGGATAAATTACCCCAACAGCTGCTTGATAATGTTGTGCAAAGCATGACACGACGTGTGGAATCTTGCATCGCCATCCATGGTGGCCATATCCCGTATTGACATCTTACGCCGGAACGCCTGCGGACGGTAATTGCATTTTTTTCACGTTTACGTATTCTGCACAAAATGGCCTGTTTGTCCCTTGAACACGTTCCAAAGCCTTCTGGATTTCAGAGCACAATAAATTGTCTTTCTTGTAATGTCCTGGCATTCTGACATTATTTTATTTCACTTGGCATCCAACCATACTTACTTTTTTATGCGCTATATAGCCGTTTATGATCCGTCCTTAGCAATTGTCCAGCAGTGTATGTATTAAAGCATCTGTTTCAGGTACGTTTTTTTGTCTTTTCTTCACACGTTGAAAAAGTATTTTCAGGCTTACCTAATAGGTGCGCTTTGTTTGCGGGCAAAAAAAAAAACGTTATCGAATTCTGCTTAAAATGAGAAAAAAACTGCATCGGAAGCGCGTGCAATTTTGAAAGAAAATTTCGGGAATGAAGCAGTGTCACAGGAGTGTATTATTGGCTGATTCAAGCGTTTCCGCGGAGGAAGGCACTCAGTTGAAGACGCCCTCTCCCCACTCCTCTCAAGAGTGGAAGTCCCGCGACTTCCAAAAATTCTGGAAACATTAAAAATGTGCGTAAGTTAGTATGACAGCGCCCAAACTCGAGCGCTGCACATTTAGTCGAGAATGCATTCCCTAGTTTATTTATTTAATTATTATTTTATTTATTCATTTATTTATTTATTTATTTTTATTAATTCATGTATTTTTTTGAAGAAAGAGTACGTTTTATTTTGCCATATACTTTCGGGTAAATCTTTTCTTGTTTTTTTTTCTCCGTCCCCCCTCTCCCAGCAAGGCGTAAGACTAGCTAGACAGCACAAGGTGGCACAGGACGGACTGACATTGTAAGAGAACGCTGGCGACAGCCATCTGCGAGCTGGCTTTGTAGTATGTTTTATTGGGGGCAATAGAAGTGTCCACTGTCTATAGAATTCGCAATGCGTGTTGGGCAGATCGGAGACTTGTTGGAACAGGGCTAACAGTTTAATTGGGGTAAGGATTTATGGCCGGTGGTTGTATCACGCGGCAAACGTAACGAGGGGTTCTCAGAATTTCACTGGAACCGGTAGGAATCTTGACCCCCTAGCGAATGGAAGATCAAAATGTTAATTCTCTGACCAGTAAGATTTACACTGGGGAATTTAATTCAGAGAGGCTTGCGTTTGCCAGCTAGTGATTGGATGATGGGATGTTTTGAGGTAGTGTGGGTCTTCTTAGGGGTCGTTGAAAGATTTTTACAAGGGAAGAGAATAACTTCGTCACTTCACATTTAGTTTTTACACGAGTCACTTCACGTTTACAGTTTTTGCACGAAACTTTACCTTGGCTGGTTTCGTGGCGTGCATCGCGTGCACTGTCCTCCATGACTGTCACCTAGGAAGCGGCAGGACTGAAGCTACCGTAAGCTGCAGATGGGAGACCGAAACCGCGGATGAACGGACCCCCCACTAAGGACCATTAGGGCCCATACGACGGTAGCAGCTGCGGATGGAAACAACCGAACGAGAATTCTCCCGGATCCGGAGTGGTCAGCAGCGCGATATCTAGGCCAGATTCGGATGTTAAGGTAGGAAATCCATCCTATTCTTTCTTTGGTGTCCCCTCACAAAATCTTTATCGGAGCAGTCCACACATAGAATTAATATTTTTTATAAGCAAATAGCTGATTGAGTACAGGTTCCTGTCAGAGAGTCTTAAATCATTTTTGCTAGTATCATGAGCGTATATTTATTATTATGCCAAATCATAACCAATAAATTGTTTTGTTGTTAATTTTGTCTCAGTTCTATGATGAGTGTGTCGTTAACTACAATATGTGTGCTCAACCGTAGATTATTTGGCGAATATATATATCTTTTGGAACTGGAACTTAGAAAATCACTTCACTTATGCTTTTTATTTTAAATCTAGACGTTCACAAAAATATTGCGGCACACAGCGGACCCTTTGACTCCCAAAGGAAAATCTGCTGTGTGAAACACAGCACCCCGTCAGTGGATCCTGAAGCTGCGTCAGCCCTAAATCAGGGAATCGCAGAATCACAATCCACTTGACACCCCCTTGGCTCCCAATATTACGTCGGGTGAACCCAATTAGGAACCCGAGCGATCATATTAGCTCGTGTATGGAATAATCGTCGACTAACTGTGCGAATAATCTCTGAGGTACCAGGTATTAACCATGAAGCAGTCCATATGAATTTAAATGGGACTTGAAAAACCGCATGCTATGTTCCAAGAGCTGCCCTATATCTTCTAAGCACGATTCACCACCGTATTTGCCTCATCTGGCAACGCTTGGCTGCTCTTTTTTCCCCAAGGAAATTAACGCTGGAAAGGAAGAGATTAGATGAAGTTTCGGATAATCAAGGAGAACATGACGACTCAGCTGCGGACGATAACAAAGGAAGACCACAGCTTTCAGCAGTTATACGAACGATATCAAAAGTGTATTGTATCCGGGGGGAGGAGTCAGTTTGAAGCAGAGTGGCCATTCTACTGACTTATCAGTATATCTACTCATTTTGACTCCCATCCATTTTGGTCTGATTTTCCTCTGATTTAAGACCATGCCCTGAATTTTCTACTACTGTTATATGCCTAATTTTTGGGCGTGAGGCCTAATTTTTTTGCTATTTGACAGATGTTTTTTGTACCCTATGAACTGGAAAATAATTTTGATGTTGCAGTTCTGATACTAATGTTATGTAAGTTTTGAAGCAGCCGGTTATGGTTTCTTTTATCGAATGCCTTAGAAGTTAAAAAGTCCTGCAGTTATTTCAGCAGAATTATGTTTTTCGCGAAGTTGATTAAAAATGAAAGATACATGATCCACAAGAACGAAGGAGTGTAAGTATATATAGCTATTTGTGTTTAGGAAGATAACAAGTATGATCGATACAACTGTGACTACGTTGAAACGCCAGTGACATCACTATTTACAACAAAATTAGTTTTGATGGTGAACATTATTTAACAAAGCTGATCTTCAGCAATGCGAGGTCTGATCAAAAAATACCACCACTACGCCGATATACAACAAAGTGCTTACGTTAATTACGTTTGGCTGTGATCTCCCTCAAAATAGTCTCCTTGGACAGCGATACACCGCTGCCAGCGTTTTTACTACTGTTGGAACGCTGCTGTTCGCGAATCATGTCAAGCACCGTCGGCGATTTACGCTGGATATCGTCCACGGCTTCAAAACGCCGACCCTTGAGCTTCAGCTTCATCTTCGGGAACAGAAAGAAGTCGCAGGGCGCCAAATCCGGCGAGTAAGGTGTGTGAGGAAGGGTAGTCATGCTGTTGCTTACTCTCTGTGAGATGCCGCATTGTCGTGATGGAGCAGGAAATCGCCCCTGCGCCACATTTCAGGTCGTCTCCTTGAATTGGAGGAGGAACTCCAAAGACTCAAGTGGGACATCGTTGGGCTAAGTGAGATAAGAAAAGAAAATCTTACTGAACTGAAAAGCAGACATCTCTTCTACCATCGTGGGACGGATACTGGCAGAACTATTGGTGTTGGTTTTATAATAAACAAGAAACTGAAGGACAATGTTCTAGAAGTTGTAAGTTCCTCAGGAACAGCTGCGCGACCCGTTATCCAACTCTAAAAAAATACCAGGCTCAGATTATTCAAGCTTACGCATCCATCACAAGTCATCCTGAGGAAAACATTGAAGAATTTTACGGGGAAATTGGGCATCTAAATAATAAAGGCAAGAAGCACTTGAAGATCATTATCGGTTATTTCGAAGCAAAAATAGGGCAGCACAACAGAGTGAAACATCGGTATGTCAATTCAGAGATGGCAATAGAAACCAGCGGGGAAATACTCTCGTAGAGTTTGCAGAGGCAGAAAGGTTTCTCATCATGAACTCTTTTTCAAGAAAAAATCACATAGGAAATGGACTTCCCGATGGAATGTCAAGTGAAATTGGTTTTTATCATGTGTAACAAGAAATCTGTCATTGAAGACTTCAGTGTTCTGAACAGATTCAATACAGGGATTGATCATACAATGGTGAGATGTAAGATTCACCTCAACACTAAACTCGAACGTGGCAAGCTCATATAAAACAAACAAAATGTACTGACATGACCAACCTTAAAAAGCATCGTAACACCTTCAAACTGGAACTGAGGAACAGGTTCTTCCCACTAGAAGATCTAGCATCAGAAGGGGTGCACATCTCGGAAGTTAACAGGAAACTAACCAAGGCTCTTATGGAAACATCAACAAAAATAGGTGGTACTAAGAACAAATTGCATATGAAGAAAATATCAAGAAAAAAATTGCTGATGCAAAAGAGAAGGGAGATGAGGACAAATAAAAAAGATGTCACTTCTAAAATGGAATGTATAGAGCTATGCAAGACAGTACGAAAAATTATCACTGATGAAGACGTAAGGATATTCAACTGTGAACTAGTAAGAAAAGCAATTGAAAAAAAATAAACAAAGCCTGAAGAGAGCAAAAGGGCATATCAGTAAGGAAAGAAAACAGATAATGGCACTGGGAAAAGAAGATGGGACTGTAACAAGAAATAGAAGCGAAATTTTGATAAGAGTGAAAGATGTCTACTCAAAACTCTGTGAAAGATATGATACATCTACTTTAGACATTATGAAAGGCAACAATACCAAAGTCCCTCCAGTCCTCTTATCAAAATTTCGCTTCTATTTCTTGTTACAGTCCCATCTTCTTTTCCCAGAAGTTGCACATGCAATTAAGAACATAAAACAGCGAAAAGCTCCACGAGAAGATGGAATTACTGTGGGCATTATAGTAGGTGTACAAATAAGTTTTAAAGCCATCTAAGACAACGCAACATGTAATTTGAGAGAAAACAACAATACCTGCACGAATCAAAATATTCGCCGTCGTTATCTATCATCTCCGCCGTCGGTCGGGCATCTGACTGATTCCAGCCGTGATACTTCGTCATATGATGCGATGAAGTCGTCAACCCATTTTTGCACTTCGTCACATATCCGGAACCGTACAGCAGACAAACCATGTTGCATCGATCGGAAAAAATGATAGTCTGAAGGGGAAGGGGCTATGTCGGGACTATACGCCGGGTGTTCTAAAACTTCCCAACCAACCGCCAATAACGTTTCCTTGACCGATTTCGCGATAAGCGGCCTAGCGTCGTCATGCAGTAATTTCACAGGCAATGGGACGCAATCGTTTGCCTGTGAATGGACGCTTCCGACAGATTTCCTGGTTCAATCGCAGCAGTTGTTGTTCGTGCGATCAGTTTGACTCTGTTCCAATAGCTCATAATAGAGCACACCCTTCATATCCCACCAGATGAATAGCAGAGCTTTCTTAAAGTGAATATTACGTTTTAGTTTCGGAGTCGTTGCTTCACCAGGGTCTGCCTAGTGTTTTCTGCGTTTGGGATTGTCGTACCATATCCACTTTTCATCACCTATAACGATTTTTCATAGGAAATACTTTGTGTGTTATTTATTCAAGATATTCAAACACTTCATGACACGCTCCTCCTTCTTCCTTTTGCTCAGGTAATGTGGCACCCACTTTCCTTTCTTCTGAATCTTTCCCATTGCGCATAACCGATTGGAAATGGTTTGTTGAGTAACCCCCAGTTGTTCAGTTAGTTCTTTTGACGTTTGAGACAAATCTTCATCCAGCAATGCTTGCAGTTACTCATGTGCAACCTTCTGCGTTGCGCCGCTCCGTTCTCGACCGCTAACATCAAAATCACCTGCTTTAAACGTCTAAACCAAAACCCACACGCACTTTTCGATACAATATTCTCCCCCAGAACAGAACAGGTCGATGCACATGCTTTTGCAGCATTTTTTCCTTGAAGAAATTCGTGACGAATGAAGTGTCGAATAAATGCTGTATCGCTTGCCATCTTTCACCTACCGATGTGCAAGTGCGTTTGACTGTTGGGCAAACTCCTGTGTCACGTTTTATACTATGGACTAGTTATGGTCGCATGCCAACAACGCGGGGGAATGTCGGATACGTAAATTGGCGGTATACGTCACACTTTAAAACTTGTTTGTACACTTAATACAAGAAGCAAATGGAGCAATTGAAACTAGATTCTTCCAAGTTTCCACTAGATGTCTCGATAAAGGGGAAATTCCTGAGGATTGGAATAATGCTACAATGATCCTGCTACATAAAATAGGTAACATTGAGGATATCAGGAACTGCAAGATCATCAGCTTCCTATCAGTGTTTCATAAAATCTTCGCTAAGGTTCTTTCATATCTCTTGATGGTAACACTAGACATGGATAAACTAAGGGAACAAGCTGTATTCAGGAGAAACTACAGCACAATAGATCACATCCATGTGCTGAGTGAACTAACTGAAAGAACGAGGGAATATGAACTCCCATTATGTGCGGCTTTTATTGATTATGAAAAGGCTTTTGATTCCGTTAAACCATCAACAGTTAACAATGGCTTTGAAATCCTGCGATATTAAGATTCCTACATTAGTACTTTTAGTAACATCTATGAAAATGAAAATGAAAAGGTTCGGTTATTTTAGGATACAGCACCAATAAAAATTCGAAAGGGAGTGATGCAAGATCTCCCAAACTCTTTAATGTTACATTGCGAAGTGTCTTTCAATCACTGAACTGGGAAAACAAAGTGATAAAGATTAAAGGAAATTATTTAATTCACGTTCGTTTTGCTGATGATGTAGTTATTTTTACAACTGCCCTTTCACAGCTGCAGAGTATGATCCAGGAAATTGCTGACAAGAGTAAATAAGTTGGATTAAAAATTAACCTTCAGAAGACAAAACTGATATGCAATGCTTTTACAAGAAATGAAGATGTATCGATTAATGGGGAAAAGCTGGAGATAACCGATACCTACATTTACCTTGGAAAGCTTTTGGAAGAAACAGTACAATTTTTAAGAACAATATGCCATTATGTCTTAAATGAAAAGTGTTTAATGAATGCATCCTTCCAGTGCTTACGTACGGAGGTGAGACGTGGACCTTAACTAAAAGAGACATACAAAGACTGCAGATAACTGAAATACTGGAGGGGTCAGAACTTAGGAGATGATGCTTAGAGAGAGAGAAGGCGTATTTGGACAGTGAACTGGAAGGAGTGTGAGTAGAATGGCCTCCGTCCGAACTCGAAAGCGCGAGGGGCTGTAGGAGAATGAGTTAAAAGAGAAATTAGGTAGAACGTGTAGATGTCTAGTAGAAATTAAAGCCATTATAATTAATTCAGTGATTAACATGACTTCAGGACACACAGAATAAGCGAATTAAATATTAATAAGGGAGTAATTAACTAACGCAAGTGATCTTGATGCTTTCGTGATGTACAATTCTTTTATAGTATCCGCAACGACTTTCTGGAAGTCACAACAGTCGAACCCGCAACAATTGAGTTCCTTCATACGATACCCTCTAACACTCCCTCGTTGAAGTTTTCTATTCCGTTCAGCTGTAAGACACTTTTTTTTATTTAGAATTAAATCACTGGCATTGTGAAGCATTGCTCTTGCAGTTCGGCAGGAAATCTCGTTGATTTAACCTATTGTAATTATTTCCTGTGTTACTTCTTATCATAAAAAATGCACGCTGCTAAATGAGGAAAAGAAACGCGTTTGCAGCCAGGTTCTGACGAGGATTTACCGATTGGTTTAAAAATGTAACTGTTGTTTGCTTTTTCAGTCCAAAAGGAAAAAAAATAAGGTTTTGTTCAGTAAAAACATGCTGTTATTGCCTTTTGGTGTGTCACACTGCGATTATAATATTCACTCACTGATTGCTAATTTTGACACTGATAAATCGGCAAACTAAATCACTTTTAATAAGGATACGGCCTCGCAATTTGCATTGGAATTAAAGCCAGTTGGACACCAGATTACTGTGTATTTCGTAGGGATATCTTAGAATGATTTAAAAGCAGGGTGCTGGCGTTTGTACTTTTGATTTCCGTTAAAGAGATTAAAAGAGAGACACTACGCTGAAAAAAGTGTAGCACCTTCTCAGTACAAGGGCGAGATATAGACAAATGCCTCTTTTGCCCTCATCTTGAACCACACCGTTCGCAGAAATAGACTGCGTACTTCTGTACCATTCGAGTATCAATCAGTCATTCATGTATTTTCTCTATTGGTACGTTCATGAGCGTTAGCATGTTTTCTTCCGAAGTGTTACAACAGAGATGTCGCACGGCTTTCTACTTGCTGTGTTTGATGTTTACTTTAAATTGTAAGGGTAAGTAGTTGTCCTTTGTTCGTGCTTCAGTGCACTCTTCCTAATTACGAGTTCAGTATTAAAGATTGTGACGTGCCTGCACTGCAGGATGCACACGAGATAAAGGCAGATAGCAGTGAGAGCACATGTCCGCGTAGCTAAGTTGGGAGAGCGACTTACTCCAGAGGGAGAGGACCTGGGTTCGATGCCCGGCGCGGACAAACTTGTTCGCTATATTGGCTCCAGAACTTCCAGGATGACCCGGCTGTTGAGTTTCTCGCAATGGTGTGATGTTCTTTCCACACGGCGAGACAAGAAAAATGAGAATCCCTTCTTCAGTTCTTCGAGAAAATAAATCAGTGTGATGTTACGTTCCACACATCAAATAGTCTGGGATTTCACAAATGAACGTTCTTCATTAGATGACTGCATGCAGCGATACATGGTCCCTGCTGACCCGTGGACCATGCCCCTGGCACTCTTTCGGTGGAGGGGAGATGTGACGTGCCTTCTCCGCAGGACGCACACCAGATGAATGCATTGAAAGCACATGTCGCCGCCCCGGTGGCGCAGTGGTCTAAGGCGTTGGCCTCTGATCATTCGTCCGTAAGGGGTCCGGGTTCGAATCCCGGTCAGGCATGGATGTTGTGTTTGTCTTACGGCACTGGCTCTCTCCCTTCCCTGGAACCAGTGACCCTAAATTAGGGACGGGCGACTGCTTATAGCCCACTGAGTTGCTCACGGTGGTCGTTAAACCTCCAATCCAAAAAATCCATCCAAAAAAGCACATGTCCGCGTAACTCAGTTGGGAGAGCGACTTACTCCGGAGTGAGGGGACCCGAATTCGATTCCCGGCGTGGACAAACTTATATTTTATAAGATACGTGTATGTATGAGTGGAAATAATTTAAGTCATTATTGTTCGTAGCATGTATCATTCAGTTTTATTTCATTGACTTTTGAGACAAGTATACTGTGAAAAATAAATATGTGAACTCACGGAAAATTTCTGAAATTAACGTGCAGTAAAGTTTGCGCTAAGTGTCCGTCTTTAAACGAAATTTCCGTTTCTAAAAGTGCCCATTTGTTTTTAACTTCAGTATTTTCACAGATTTTCCATAGTCAGTAATTCCGTTTATTTCGCAAAAGTTTGTTTCAAGTTTTTCCATATTTATGCAGAAGTTTCGCAAAATCGAAAACCCTGAAATTTTCAGCCCTTATACCAGATAATGCGTTCGTGCCGGTAGTGGTATCGAACCGAGGTAAATTGGGTTCGCTCTGCGCAAGGCTTAACTGCTGAGCCAGAATATATTCGGAAACGCCCTCACGTTCAAAGCAAAACATATTAAGATACGATGAATTTTTTTTCTTCATTGATGCGAGTGATTTAGTCATATCATTATCTGTTGGAGCTTTGAATGCGTTTGTAATACATATATATATATATATATATATTTGTAAGAGGACTTATAACAAATTAAGTATTTGTTTTCAACGTGATATTTCGAACCAACAGAATGCTTTAAAACTTGAGGTCTTCTTTTTAACTGACAATAACTTTCAATTATATCTAAGAAAAGGTTGAATGTACTCTTTTAGTGTATTATTTCGCAAAACGTTTAAATATAAAATTTACTTTTGATATCTGTAGTAGCTTTTGTTTTAAAGATTCTACAGACTGATACATAGGCATCGTACAATCACCTGTACCATAGTTTAAATACCCGGTTTCTTTAACGCAATATATAATAGCTGGTGCACAAAATGCGGAAGAGGAGAAGAAATATCGTGTGCCAAAATAACCAAACTTCGTGCAACATGCGATCTCGCTACAGAACTTCGAAATTAGTTCCTCCAACAGACGAGTGAAATTTAATATTTAATCAAACCTCAAGTATTCCCGCGAATCGCTCCTGTTACCAGAATGTTTTCGTCATGTTAATACGGAAAAAGTGAGAACGGAGTCTTTCCGTTAATAAATGAAAGGAATTGCAGCAAGATTTCTGAAAATTCCGTTAAATTCAGGTTTGTTCCCGTGATTTCACGGAAAAGGTTGTGTCAGAAAGATGCTGCGTTAATTCACGGAAAAGGTTGTATCAGAAAGATGCTTCGTTAATTCACGGAAAAGACTATATCAGAAAGATGCTTCCTTAATTCACGGAAAAAGTAGTATCACAAAGATTCTTCGTTAATTCCCGGAAAAGGTTGTATAAGAGATGTTTCGTTATTTCACGGAAAAGATTGTACCAGAAAGATGCTTCCTTAATTCACAGAAAAGGTTACATCACAAAGATTCTTCGTTAATTCCCGGAAAAGGTTGTATCAGAGATGCTTCGTTAATTCACTGAAAAGATTGTATCAGAAAGATGCTTCCTTAATTCACGGAAAAAGTTGTATCGCAAAGATTCTTCGTTAATTCCCGGAAAAGGTTGTATCAGAGATGCTTCGTTAATTCACGGAAGGATTGTATCAGAAAGATGCTTCCTTAATTCACGGAAAAAGTTGTATCACAAAGATTCTTCGTTAATTCCCGGAAAAAGGTTGTATCAGAGATGCTTCGTTCATTCGCGGAAAACATTGTATCAGAAAGATGCTTCCTTAATTCACGGAAAAAGTTGTATCACAAAGATTCTTCGTTAATGCCCGGAAAAGGTTGTATAAGAGATGCCTCGTTATTTCACGGAAAAGATTGTACCAGAAAGATGCTTCCTTAATTCACGGAAAAAGTTGTATCACAAAGATTCTTCGTTAATTCCCGGAAAAGGTTGTATCAGAGATGCTTCGTTCATTCGCGGAAAAGATTGTATCAGAAAGATGCTTCCTTAATTCACGGAAAAAGTTGTATCACAAAGATTCTTCGTTAATTCCCGGAAAAGGTTGTATCAGAGATGCTTTGTTAATTCACGGAAAAGGTTGTATCAGAAAGATGCTTCCTTAATTCACGGAAAAAGTTGTATCACAAAGATTCTTCGTTAATTCCCGGAAAAGGTTGTATCAGAGATGTTTCGTTAATTCACGGAAGGATTGTATCAGAAAGATGCTTCCTTAATTCACGGAAAAAGTTGTATCACAACATTCTCTTCGTTAATTCACGGAAAAGATTGTTTCAGAAAGATGCTTCCTTAATTCACGGAAAAATTTGTATCACAAAGATTCTTCGTTAATTCCCGGAAAAGGTTGTATAAGAGATGCTTTGTTAATTCACGGAAAAGATTGTATCAGAAAGATGCTTCCTTATTTCACGGAAAAAGTTGTATCACAAAGATTCTTCGTTAATTCCCGGAAAAGGTTGTATCAGAGATGCTTCGTTAATTCACGGAATTTTTTTTATCGGAAAGATGCTTCATTAATTCACGAGAAAGAAAGTATCAGAAACATGCTTTTATTTCCCGAAAAAGGTTGTATCAAAAAGATGCTTCGTTAATTCACGGAAAGGGTTGTATCAGAAAGATGATTCGT
Organism: Macrothele yani; assembly: GCA_039090855.1. NCBI lineage: Eukaryota > Metazoa > Arthropoda > Arachnida > Araneae > Macrothelidae > Macrothele > Macrothele yani. The sequence continues at coordinate 92,723,428 of CM077026.1, forward strand.
TAATTCACGGAAAAGGTTGTATCAAAAACATGCTGCGTTAATTCACGGAAAAGGTTGTATCAGAAAGGTGCTTCGTTAATTAACGGAAAAGATTATATCATAAAGATGCTTCGTTAATTCACGGTAAAGGTTGTATCACAAAGATGCTTCGTTAATTCACGGTAAAGGTTGTATCACAAAGATGCTTCATTAATTCACGGAAAAGGTTGTAACAAAAATGATTATTCGTTAATTCACGGAAAAGGTTGTATCAGAGATGCATCGTTAATTCATGGAAAAGGTTGTATCAGAAAGATGATTCGTTAATTCACGGAAAAGGTTGTATCAGAAACATGCTGCGTGAATTCACGGAAAAGGTTGTATCAGAAAGATGCTTCGTTAATTCACGGAAAAGATTATATCATGAAGATGCTTCGTTAATTCACGGTAAAGGTTGTATCACAAAGATGCTTCGTTAATTCACGGTAAATGTTGTATCACAAAGATGCTTCATTAATTCCCGGAAAAGGTTGTAACAAAAAAGATTCTTCGTTAATTCACGGAAAAGGTTGTAATAGAGATGCTTCGTTAATTCATGGAAAAGGTTGTATCAGAGATGCTTCGTTAATTCACGGGAAAGGTTTTATCAGAAAGATGATTCGTTAATTCACGGAAAAGGTTGTATGAGAAACATGCTTCGTTAATTCACGGAAAAGATTGTATCAGAAAGATGCTGCTTAATTCACGGAAAAGATTGTATCAGAAATATGCTTCGTTAATTCACGGAAAAGATTGTATCACAAACATGCTTCGTTAATTTACGGAAAAATTTAAATCAGAAAGATGTTTCTTTAATTCACGGAAAAGGTTGTATCAGAAAAGATGCTTCGTTAATTGGGAGTAACGGAAAGTGGCTCGTGAATTTTAGAAAAAAATTAACAATGTAGGAATTCAGTATGAAAGACACTGGTGATTTGGATCGAAAGAATTCAAGACCGTGTTGTTTGCAGCATGTATCATTCATAAATTTCACTGACCATTTCATTGACGTTTGGGACAAGTATGACAGTATCCTATGGAGCACGGCTCTGGTGATTTTCAAACATACACGTTAAAAAAAATTCCTGAACTGTACGAGCTGTTTTGGGTCATTTGTTTCTTGTATTGACGCAGCGCATTCGTAATTCAACCTTTTCCGTGAAGAAGCGGAAACTCCTTGCACCTGAACTCACAAAAAAGTTCCTTTTAATCTTTTGCCAGTTAATAACGGAAATTACTATATTTTAGTGGTGTATCCAAAAATCCTGAATTCTCAGGGAACTTCCCCGTGATCCCGTTCGTATATTAACGGAAACTTTTCTGTTCTCACTTTTTCTGTATCCATGTAACAGAAAATTTCGGCTAATAGGAGTGAATTGCTGGAATACTTGAGATTTGATTAACAATTAGATTTCATTCGTCTGTCGGACGATCTGATTTTGAAGTTTTGAAGTGAGGTCGGATACTGTGGATAGCATATCGTATGGAATTTTGGTCATTGTGGTGCCGGATATTCCTTTCCTTCTCCCCCATTTTGTGCACCAAATATTGTAAAATGTGTTACCGTAAGAAATCTGATACTTAAATTGCTATACAGGCGATTGTATGATGTCGATGAATCAGTCTGTGGACCCCTTAAGACAAAGGCTATTATAGGTATCAAGCGTAAATTTTATATTTTGGAATTTTGTGAAATTGTAATATAAAGAAGAAAATTTCACCGTTTCTTAAAGTTCATTGAAAGTCATTGTCAGTATAAAAATCTATCAAGTTCTAAAGCATACCGTTGCTTCTAAAAAATCAACATGAAAAAAATGCATAATTTTTAATAAGTCCTCCTACAGAAAAAAATATAATTATTACAATCCTATTTAGAAAAATAATAAGCTCCAACAGAAATTAAAATATAGCATAAAACATTTCATCATCGCGCGATTAAAGTTCAACTTCATGCGTGACTGTAGTTTACGTGTCATTTTGGCTCAAAGGTAGCACGCGCGGTTCCCGCAGAAAGGGTCACTGTTTGGGAACTAACCAGGGGGAAGGCCTGGCTGACTCATACGCCAGAAAAGAAGAATCTATGGCAAACGGACTGAAAAAGTCAGAATCGAATATTTTGCGAAATTTCTCTTTAAATACGGAAAACCCCGAAACTGATTTTTCTGAAATAAACGAAATTACTAAACTTTGAATTTCTGATAAGTCTTTAGATTACGTAAACGTTGTGAAAGTGAGTAAATGATGTGTTTCAATATGAAATAAGAAAATAAATAAATAAATACATAAATCCTTACCAATTCTTTATCAATCCCTCATGATCGGCTTTCAATAAATTCGAGCATGAGGCATAAAATAAAGAAACAGAATCATTACGCGGTAAAACAGTGGTCTTTACGTAAAATTTGAAAGCAAAAATGTGCAAAAAAATACCATTAAATATGTAGGTTCACTCACCTGTGTCCCGAAGATCATTAATCGTTTACGGACTATTCGTAAGCGAAATAACTTAAGATTTGGTGTGAAAACAACAAAGCCGCCCCCGGTGGCGCAGTGGTCTAAGCGATGGCCTCTGATCATTCGTCCGTAAGGGGTCCGGGTTCGAATCCCGGTGAGGCATGGATGTTGTGTTTGTCTTACGGCACTGACTCTCTCCCTTCCCTGGAACCAGTGACCCTAAATTAGGGACGGGCGACTGCTTATAGTCCATTAAGTTGTTCACGGTGGTCGTTAAACCTCCAATAAAAACAAAAAAAAAAAAAACACAACAAATCTCCTGTCCATGGTAAAAAATGATCGAGACCTGGTGGATCTGATTAATCGATTTGGTGTATACTCAATACCACTAAAGGCTGAAAATGAAGGAGCCCCCGATCGAATATACACTGCTGGCCACCCAAAATGCAACACCAAGAAGGAAGCTTCCGATTTGCCTGAAATTCGCAGCATGCGTCGTCCACGAGAGGATACGCAAACGATTAGCATTGCAGGGCATATGCAAATCATGTGCGCCCGGCACGCCACCGAGAAGCACTATAAGAAGGGTGCACAGAAGGTGGGGTGTAAGTAGTGGAAGTGTGTTCTGCTGCCGGACATGTGCGTGGGAAGCTTCCTGACGCTTCGTCGCAGAATGCGGCAGTCATTCCAGCACGTTTCGGAGCTCGACATAGGACGAATAGTGGCTTATCGCGACAGCGGTTTATCGTACCGAGACATCGGCGCCCGTGTGGGACGACATCAAGCCACAGTGAGGCGAGTATGAATTCGGTGGGTTCAGAAGGGACGGAAGGACCGACGTGAGCGATTACTGCAGCTGCGGCACACCACCAAACGAGAGGACCGGCATGTTGTGCTGCGGGCATTGACGGCTCGCACCGCCACATCACGAACGTTAGCGCAGGAATTAGGGTGTATTGCGCAACAAACTGTGTCATCACGTACCGTTCGACGTCGTCTTCAGGAGCGGGGTCTTGTCGCACGGCGCCCATTGCTCCGATTACCATTGACCTAACACCACCGGTGAGTGCGGCGGCAGTGGGCCGTTGAACGCCGCACCTGGACTACGGAATGGCACGACGTTGTCTTCTCCGACGAATCTCGCTTCTGCCTGCAACACCACGATGGTCGGATACGCGTGTGGCGGCACCGCGGCGAGAGACTGTATGACGCCTTCATTATTCATCGCCATACCGGTCCGTCGCCTGGCGTTATGGTTTGGGGTGCAATTGGATATGACACCCGCAACCCTCTGGTACGCATCGCCGGTACACTCAACAGATACCGCTACATCTCCGACGTTTTAGAGCGTGTAGTCCTCCCTTACATGCAGGACCTGCCAGCGGCCACGTTTCAACAGGGCAATGCGCGCCCGCACGTGGCACGCATCGTGCATCAATTCTTCACGGCCCACCAGGTGTCACTGCTGCCGTGGACCGCCTGTTCTCCCTATGTGTCGCCCATCAAACACGTCTGGTCGCTGATCGGCAACCGAGTGGCCCAGCAAACACCACCCGCGGCCACGCCTGATGAACTGTGGCAATGTGTGGAAGCAGCCTGGGCAGACATACCCATAGCCCACATCCAAAGCCTCTTCCGTTCGATGCCGCGGCGTGTAGCGGCAGTTATTGCCAGCCATGGGGGCCACACGAACTATTGATGTCTGCGTGTTCCGCAAGTCGCACGGGCCTGTAAGCTCAATCGTTTGATCTTTGTATCTGTTGTTATGTGTCCAGTAAATCTGACTTTGCTATCTCGTGTCCTTCTTGGTGTTGCAATTTGGGTAGCTAGCAGTGTATGTGGGCTCAACCTCAAGAACACTGAAGTGCCGAATGGCTGAAATCAAGTATAGCCTTCTTACTGTGTCAGCGTCCACGGCACTAGCAACACTATGTCGAGATGGCACATACACACTACAATGAGACAACATAAACATTCTCTGCACCCCATAAGCAAAATCCCATTTATTATTAGAAGAAAGTCTACTGATCTATAAACATAGCCATCAATACTGCAACGATGATTACACTTGTGTTCTGGTACACTGTGGAAAAAATTAATAAACATAGAAATGACTCACACACACACACACACACACACACAAGAACCAAGCGAGGACGCAAATTCTGACGCAAGCATGGAATAGAAATCATCGACGCATGCGCAGAATAAATCTGTACGTCATAACCAACGTAACTGACAACCACCCTATTTAACATCACACATCTCAGATGGGACAAAACTTTTAGCCTGCTTTATTGTATGTTTTAATCACATGTGTTGAAGGATTTAAGGTAAATCTGAAAGGGCTCATGTGTAGTTTTTAGGATCTGGTTATATGTATCAGAACCTTTACTATTTCGTTATCTAATCGTGCATAAGACGGCAGACATTAATCTTCAACCACTGGTAGAAGGGTAGAAGAATTATTTGCTACAACTGTATATAAAACTCGGGCTAATAAATAACTTTGTCAAAGTAGTGAACAAGTTGAATTCGATATTAGAAAGTTTCGAGAATAAGTGAAGGCATTTTCATTGGGCCTGAAATTAGACATTTAACGAAGGATTCCTCATTTGAAACAGCTCTCAACCAAGACGAAATTGGACACAACTGAAATTGGTGATTGAACATTTTTTTAGGAAGTGAAAGACCTCCAGATTACGAAGAAATTGTGTCATCTATGTTGCAGGCATATCACCAAATGAGATGCAATATGTCTCTCAAACTATTAATGCAATTCTTGGATTCATATTTAGATTTCTCCTCAAAAATGTTTGGGTCTCTGAGCGACAAACATGGCACAAGTTTTGGCCAAGACATTTAGGGGATGGACAAAAGATATGAGAGTAAGTGAAGTCTGCAATGTTGACTGATCAGAGAGAAGCCACGATCGTCCTGCAAACGGAAAGGCATTCTAGCGTAAATTTGGCAGAAAAGGCTTTCCTAACTCCGTCTGTATATGCTATTTATTTATAAAAGCTTTCCTCAAAAACTTTACGTCATACAAAAAATTAAAAACAGATTTTGAATCAGCGTGAATATTTCTGGAAATCAAAACGGAAAAACGTTGAACAGTGTTATTGCAAACAAAAATGCGTTACAGGTGATGATGATTTTCTTTCCCAAGTCAATAAAATCCAATGTTGCATCTCTATTTGGGATTCTGTGTATTATAAAAACAAGGAGATAAAAAACTGTTGAACAGAAACGGCGTCTGGCTTTGATTAAAGACATCTGCTGTTGGAGCAAAAATTTTTCTTCGTTATTCTTGGTATCGTCACCAAATGTCTCGTTACTCTTGATTGTCGATAATTAGTATGCAAGTTCAGAATAAAATATCTGCTCGTGATCCACTGTTGATTAATTAGCTAGCCATGTCGTACCAATAAGGCAATTAAAATGAAATTAATCATTCGAAGTTCCATCAAATTTTGATGCTATCGTGGAACTGAAATTTCTGCCTCACACGAACTTCAGAAAAATGCTTTTAAGAAACTTCCATCCAACTCCAGATGCTAGAAAAATGTTGAGCTGAAAGTTGTTTACAGAAATTCAGCAAAAATACGACATTTCAAAAAGGCGAAAAGTTTCTGAAACTTGGAATGTTTTTTTTTCTTTTTACTGTAGATTCTCATTCTAGAGACAGAAGCCGCTGTATTTTCATCATTACGAGTTTTTCATTTAAAAACAAAGGCTCTGCTTACCCAAAAAAGGCATTCTCTTCCATAATTTTATTAAGCGCAATGTTGCGGAAGACAGAAGAAAAATATAACAATACGACCCTTCCCCCCGAACTCCACAAATTCACGATTTGTGAACATGTAAATTAAGACTTTCATCAAGGCCTGCTGAAGTTTCTCCAGGGTGATTCCTTGATGACTGCGGCAGTAATACAACTATAAGGTATTATTTAAATATACAATTATTCTACCGACTGTTGTTTATGTATTGTACCCGTAAACGACAAAAAGTCGAGTCAAGTCAACATATTTTCCAAGGATCGACTAGTTTCAATTCAGACCAGTCGATTCTGTGCAAGCATTACTATACCAGTCAGTCACAATGCATGCATTACTACACCAGTCAGTCACAGTGCATGCATTACTATACCAGTCAGTCACAGTGCATGCATTACTATACCAGTCAGTCACAGTGCATGCATTACTATACCACTCAGTCACAGTGCATGCATTACTATATGAGTCAGTCACACTTCATGCATTACTATATCAGAATACTGATATAGTAATGCATGCACTGTATCCTGGTGGATTAGCTAAGTATTCTGACTTTATTATGTACTAACTTTGTATTCAGCACTGTTTTTGTGAAAACAAATGGCGAAATTTATTACCGTTTACAGACACAAATACACGTACATTGACTACCATGTGTTCATTTGAATGTACAGGATGAACTCAAAAGTTCGTGGCCAGGATGCTTTTTCAAGAAAGGCTGAAGTTACTGTTGTGAAAGTGACTGCTAATGATATAAACCGAGAATTTGCTTATTTTTAAAGCTATTACAATTCCCATGGTGGCATATTTATGGTTGTTATACGCCACAACCTCTGAATAGTTTCACCCTGGTACATGTTCATTGGAACTTCAATATTTGTCTGCTATTAGGAGGTGTTAGCTATGGTTGTTATACGCCACAACCTCTGAATAGTTTCACCCTGGTACATGATCCTTGGAACTTCAATATTTGTCTGCTATTAGGAGGTGTCAGCTATTCGGGAAGTTCACTTTTAAGCCCAACTAGACTCACAAATCCAAGGTCTGAAGAAGTAACCAAAGTAGGCCTGAAGGGTCTAACGTTGTGTTTTTAACAGTGAGAGAGTGCTTGTAATTAGTAATGTAATGAAGTACATTTCCCTCTCACATTTATCGCACTCTCTCACATTTATCCTGTAAACATTTTAATTAAAGTTTTTGACTTATCGTGCATAAGACGGTAAATTTATTTCCTTAGTAGGCTCACAAAACAAAAAGCGTACTGGAAACGTGAGTACAAAATGCAGTAAAACATTTGAATAGCGGACATCCTGGAATTTCAATGTTTGTTCTCTCTATGAGGTGTCAGCTATTCCGGTGGCTCTGAGTTGACAACGAATACTCAATTTGATTTGAAAAGAAAGCTGTTTTACCCACTTGTAAGAAAATCATCGGTCATATTGAAAGCACAATGTTTTTGTAATGGTGGCCTGAAGAATAAAGCGTACCCTATTTCCGTACAAAGAAGCTAACCAAATGTTTTTGTAATGGAGACCTGATGGACAAAACGTACCACCAAAGAAGCTAACCAAATGTTTTTGTCATGGAAGCCTGAAGGACAAATAGTACCCTATATCCGTTCAAAGAAGCTAACCAAAAACTTCAGGATAAAAATTTGCCGATTTTTTTTTTTTGTTCTTGAACCTTCATGATTTTAACTGTCTAATGATCAACATCACTGTCAATTATCCGACGGGTCCTCTATTTGGAGGTTAATAATTATGCAGAGTCACATATACTTCGGGACTGGATATCATTAAATGGAGGTGTCCTTCAAGGAGGTATTACTGTACTGAACTTTTTAAACTTGGCAGGTAATAAAAAAAATATCAGTGAACTGTAAAGTATAATCCAGTTAGTTAATAAAAGTATCCATCACATGAATCGCATTGATAGCAATGACAGGTACACGCATGTCTTTGTTCAAGTCGATTTGTGTTCCGTTGTAAGGATTTCACTGTTTTTTGGGCATTTGGGAATGAATGATGTTGTCACGATTTTAGGAACGGAGTATCAGACCCCAGGTCTTAAACAGCTCTTCGAAGTACAAAGCTAAGAAATTTGGGCTAGGGTGCCCTATAGGAGGGAGAGGTGAAAGCGAGGTCAAGGGTGAGTAGGTGCAGATGATCTTGTTTGCAAAATGGAGATTGATGAATAGCTTGGGATAGCCACTGACGCACTCTCCAAGGCGCGGCGGGTATTTAGTTGTTAGTTAGTTAGTCGAGATGAGATCGAACCCTCCAATCATGAGGCTGGACCACAGATACTATGATCTCAGGGCAATGGCATTAGTGAGTCACCTCACTCATTTTTTACTCACTGTTCTTTCTGATTAACTTTATTTTGATATGGAGTCATTCTTTCGTACTGAATTGCGAAATTATGTGAAATGGTTATCACGTATGTTATGGGGCCGCAGCATTCGGAACACCGCAACACTATTTGCCGAATGATAACATCGTTCAAGTCACATATACATATGACAATTCCTAATACGTTGCCATGACTACCTGAAACAGGAACTCCATCCGTGATAACACAACCGAGTGGTCTTATGACGTACTACAGAGGTGAAGCACGTATCAAGACGACATATCTGCAACGACACATTTCGTCGGTGTAGCTTATCGGGTAGAGCAACTCACTCCTGAGTGAGGAGACGCAATCCCGTCACCGACAAATTCCTGTTTTCACTTTGGCTCCCAAACATAAAAATACAGCTAATGGCTGTTGAGTTCCTCGAAAAATGTGTGATGTTCGTTCCACGTATCGTCTGGAATTAATGAAAGGTTCCTTCTTCGCTTCAAAAAAAAAAAAAAAAAAATTAAGAGGGAGATGGTATGACATGGCCTATTACAGAGGTGAAGCATGTGTCAAGACGACAAATCTGCAACTTTATATTCCGTCGGTGTAGCGTAGTCAGTTAGAGCAACTCACTCCGGAGCGAGGCGACGCGGCTTCGATCTTCGTCTCTGACAAATTCCTGTTTTCACAGTCTGTCCAGTGAAAAACTACTATTGATCAAGAACATTGATGTGCAGATCAGATCAGATCATATGTAGAGGATTTTAGGAAGGGAGTGTCTGAACCCAGGTCTTAAACAACCCTTAGAAATAGGAAGCTAGGAGATTTGGGCTACAGTGCCCGATACGAAAGTGACACGGAAACGAAGTAGAAAGGGGAAGGAAGACGCCCTTGTTTATTACCCGGGGGGCCAGTACCGGGGATCTGACGGCTTAACTTGCCTATCCGACACAAGCGGATATTTAGTGGATCGAGCGTTCGTACCTGCCTAGGATCGAACCTGAGGTCCTTCCCGTGGGAGTCACGAACGTTGCCCACTAGGCCACCCGCGGCCCACATTGATGTGCATTCTCAGCTTTTGACCAAACAGGCTTAACGTTACCACTGCTAACAAAGCGTAGTAAGGAGTGATGAAAATCTGTACAGAAAAGATGTGGGAAGGGATTTATATACGCATCCCCATACCTCTCCAACATCCTCCGCTGATTTCCTCTGACCCTCTTACCCATTAAAAGTGTAACAAGTAAAATTTTCGTCAAGAAAAAAAAAGTCTTAGGTCTTACGACACATAAAAGAAATAAGTGTGAGAATTCCTGCAAAACGCTATTGTAAGGAAAAAAATTATCGTTATAGTAGGATTTTTTCTTCCGTTACTTCAGAAATCGAAAATTAACTTAGCTTCACGGGTATTTAACTTCTCTTTTTTTTTAAAGAAAAGCATATTAGCAAACTAGGATGATGCTTTAAAGGTTTTTCAGAGATAAATTGATAAATTTAATAACAGAAAACTAAAAAGACTCATATATTTGCCAGCTACCTGCCCTTGATTTCACTGTTTTTTATCCCTTTTCTTTTCTTTTTTTTTCTATCTCGTCTAACATGTTCTTGCGAAATAAATAGTACCGGTTTTCGCACTAATTGAATTAAGATCAAAAAGATGCCGTGCTGTTTTACTTTAACGCTATCTGTAAAATTATGCATAAATTAATAGACGTCGACTTTTGTCTTTTAATGTGATTTCGAGATATATATTTTCTTGCAGCAGCGTTTTCGAATATACTGAAAAAAATTCGTTTTTAATTCCTTTTGTTTTCTTGCAAACAGCAGCCACGGCTGTGTTTCCTAAGCTAAGGATACGTTTTTTTTTCATTGATCAACATAAATTTTTACATTCATAGCGAAAAAAAAAACCTTTTTGGGGAAAAGTGATGCTAAATTTCATTTGCATGATACCTGATAAATAATTCAATCTGCGACTCGAAATCCTTTTGAAAATGTGACCGAGAAAATTAAAGATATACCTCAAGGGTATGAATGAAATATCACACACGCATAATTTAATAAATAAATGTAGTGAGATTGCTTTCCAGTGTTTCATTGTAATTTACTGTTGAGCATATTATGACACAGTAGCACTCAATCAGATTAAAATAAAGGTCTTTTACAGCAGTATTTATCCCACGGTTAGTGGGGTCGCTGTTGCGGATTTTCTTTCTGCCCTTATTTACGTGGGGCGTTCAGTAAGTTCTAAGCCTGACTTTGAAAGTAGTGGCTGGCGGCTGACACAAGTATTGCATCATCCTTCAGGTGCATAACAGCCACGTCACGTAGCTGTATCAGCATTTGAGGTCTGAGCCGACAAGGATTAAGCGGCAGATGAAATTGAGAAACTCAGCGGTGATTGAGGAAGGCGAAACGCAGTATTCATGAACCGATGGTCCGCGCGTGCGTACGACGATGGTACCCCTTCATATGCCACAGCCAAAAGATCAGCTCAGGATATCAGGTTCTCGTGCGGAATGAGTCAATCACAAAAACTTAAGGTACCAATCTTAAAAGCACGATAATTAAAACACTACGCAGGCTTCCGATGAAGTGAAGAACTTATTTAATGTATAAGTTAAAAGATTAAAAATAAAGCCATAAGAACTTTCGGTCTTCCTGATGATGGTCTTTAGGAAGACCGAAAGTTCTTATGGCTTTATTTTTAATCTTTTAACTTATGCATTAAATAAGTTCTTCACTTCATCGGAAGCCTGCGTAGTTTTAATTATCGTGCTTTTAAGATTGCTACTGTTGGATCTTACCTTTACAGGCTGATGTGGCCGCGGCACCAGGTGAGGTATCGCCTGCAGTGAAGCACCCGATATCTCCACCGAAAAAAAAAATATATCTAAATAAAAATAAAAAAACTAAAGAAAATTTTGTCAAAAATTTTGCTCTCCTCCTCTGCTGCTAGGGGCTAGCAAGGAGTTTTCCTACTTGTGTTGACAACCGAAAATTCGGCAACAACAAATTAATTATCTGATTCCAATAATTAATAATGACCTTCCATAATTAATTATGACAAATTAATTATTAACTTCCCGCAAAACCCGTACCGCGATTGGGCGTGGATGCCTGGATTTAACTCCAGCACGTCCCAATCTACCGAAAATCACAGCAACGCACACACACACTCGAAAAGATACCCAACGCTCATTTCACGTACGCTTGACATTTAATATACAACGTTATATTATATACACTGCCACCTTTATCCATGAAGTGGCACAAAAATCTGCTGAGATGAATGTATGGTGGGCTGCTCTATCGGCAGCTTAATTATGCACAATGATTTAAACACTTTATCACTGATTAAACGATAACACTGATTTATCTAACTCTGATTTAACAATTAACACTTATTCAAACACTGTTCACTGATGAAATTCTAGTATGCACAATAAACAAATAGAGCGAAGGAAACATATGTGAGAGATTACCCAAAACATTTAAATACACACTTTAGAAAAATGTAATTGAGTACGAGCGTGGGTACCAGCAATTAAAATGATACAGTAATTATCATGACTGCCGCAGTTTAATTATAAGCTATATATATCTCTATACCATTACACACACCTGCATAGGCTTGACGCCAAATTAGCAAAGAAGAGCTCTTAAGGCTTATGGCCATAACACAAATAAAAATCACGAATAAAATGTGTTGGAGGCCTCCGCTGTCGTGCGTACTCCCTTTCACAGGGGACAGAGTTCTATACGCTGTTCACTGTCCGACGGCACTTGTAAGTCGTGAGCAAATGTTCATATAAAGACCACATACCTTGGCAACCGTTGTCTGAGGTCCTCAGTGCAGAGAAGTGGCAAGAAATATCCTGCCTGTTTTCGTATGTAGGCCGCCTAGGCAAAAGTGCACTAATGTCGACCTAGTATCGGTCGAGAAGTCCAAAGGACTGAGATGTCCTCGTTTAAGAGGGGATCATTCATAGCCCTCCTTACTTGCTTCTCTGCTTCTTTTTCCGAGCTCTCCCAGCGGTCAGCTCTCCGGCCTTGGTTCCATGCCCCTCGCTGGTGCTGGTCTCGTGCGTGTCTTTTCGAATCCGCCCTCCGAATGAATCGCCGCTTGTTTTTCTCTTCTTTGTCCTGTCACAGGGCTTCTCTTAGGCACTTGAAAAGGGATTTATCACCTTGTTTTCAACTGTGGGTGGTAGTCGGTTCTCCCTTATCCCGTTCAGTTCGGAGAAAAATGCAACCACCAGAATGTCTCTTGGCTTCCAGAGGGAATTTTGGGGTGAGTTTTGCAGACTTTCGTTAGAGTTGAAAATGCACAAGACTGTTGCTATGAGTCCGAAATAGAGATGGTCTGTCGCCATGTGGCCTTTCACAATTCTCGTTTGCCAGAAGGCTACGAATTATGCACTTATCAAATAATGAACAAATTTTAACAATGGCAGTGATGAACAAATTAGAGGATCAATTACCGTAATTAATTATAACTATGAGTGCCGCCTTGCAGTTACATCGAAACACAAATTTACCGCATAAATGAAATATAAAAATTTTCCACAAGTTAGGCTACACCCTATAACACTACCTTAAGTTTTTGTGATTCAAAAGATCAGCTGCTCTCAATAAACGGGGGGAGACCCGTTGGAAGACGAGCCCCCCCCCCGCCCCGGGAGGTGACTACAGATGAAATGAACCAAAACGTGGTGGATCTGCAGATGTCAATCCGGCAAGTCCGAGTCGTTCAGATTGCTGAGGAAGCAGAGTTGGAAGCTGGTCAAAAATTTCAGACCCGGACCCGATCCGGACGTGTAACTGACCGGGACAAATCTGTTTTGAACTATAAATTCGAAACTCAATTTATATATACACTATATTGACAAAAGTCACCGGACACCCCTTCAAAAGCAAATGAACGGATTCGCTGCGTTGTTAAGATGCACGGTAGACCTGCAAACTGTATAAAAACAAGCCTGCAGCTGACAGCGATCATATCGCACTGTGAGGTTGAATGAAAATGTCGCGGCTGGAGAGAACTGATCTTGAGAAAGGAAAGATTGTTGGGTATTATATTAGTGGGCTGTCCATAAGAGAAACCGAAAGGCGTTTAAACATACCCAAGGCAACTATTTTGGATGTACTGAATA